>CM062297.1:800765537-801965537 GCA_031216915.1 Pictodentalium vernedei
CACTCAACCAGTTAAGCCAATTTTAAACACCTTCCAGATAAGTTACTTTTCCTAGCAATGGTCAATAACCATGAGTATGCTCCTGAGACTGGGGGCGAGGTGGCTCAGTGGTTATGGCATTGAACTTCAAACAGAGAGGTTCATGGCTCGATTCCCGCCAAGGTTAATTGTGTTGTGTCCTTGAGCAAGGCATTTCATCCCGATTGCCAGGGTGAGGGCAAGGTGGCATTGTGTACTAAGGCGCACTACTCGCCGATGGTGCACTTGTCTTCAACCTATGCTAACTCTGCTTGTGTGGAGTTAGTACGTTGGGGAGTCTGGCAGTTGTTTGCCATTGCTCAATAGCTCTCTGGCTTCCTCAACCCTTAAAAGTGTCTGACAAGAGGTGACCATGGCTATCAAAAGTGTTGTTAAATCCCAAGAAATAAATAAATAAATAAACTAGAGGTGCGACTGTCCCAGATGGGCCTGTCGATACCCCCCGTGCCATATTCTAAGACAAAAAGGGGGATAACTCTGGAAAAAAAGGTCCAATAAAAACTATAATCGCAGGTTCCCATGGTAGTGATCATCCATACCAAGTTTCAATGAAATCGACCCATAAACATCTGAGAAAATCTCCGGACAAAATTATAGGCAATTCAGGCATTCTAAGATGAAAAGGGGCATAACTCTGGCATAAAAAGTCTGTTCAAAACTATAATTGCAGGTGCACAGGATCCCATGGCAGTAAACATCCATACCAAGTTTCAAAGGAATCGACACATAAACATCTGAGAAAATCTCTGGACAAAAATCAGACATTCTAAGACAAAAAGAGACATAACTCTGACAAACAATATCCGATGAAAACTATAATCGCAGGTGCACATGTTCCCATGGTAGTAAACAACCATACCAAGTTTTAAAGGAATCAACCCATAAACATCTGAGAAAATCTCCAGACAAAATTCTAAGCCTGCTTTTTTAAGTCAAAAGGGACAGAATTCTGGTAAAAATAATCAAACCGGAACTATAATCGCAGGTGCACAGGTTCTTATGGTGGTGAACATTCATACCAAGTTTCAAGCAGATTGGTCCATAATCATCTAAAAAAATCTCCAGACAAAATTATGTATTTGGGCAGATGCGTGGACCAATGGACAGACGGACAAGGTGATTCTAGTATACAACCTTCCACCCCCACAACTCGTTGCAGGGGGGGGGGGGGGGGGGTATAATAAATAAATGCTCTTGATCAGCAATTGGTGGAAACAGATATGTGTCAGTGTAAAGTTTTATTTTTGTTTATTTAGTTTTACCCTACATCACAGTTATTGAAATAAATGTATATGGATTGTTGTGCATTAATTATATATGTCACATACGAAAAGTGCAGCAATTTCTAAGTGGGAGCTAAAAGTCAACGCCTTTCAAGGAACATAGTCAAATTTCAAGCACTTTCAAGGCCTTGAAAATGAGCTTTCAAACTAGAAAACTGACATGTCAGCAAGGGCCCTGCTGGGAATATACAATGAGAGAAAACACTATGAAAGAAAAGACCAAGAAAATGTAGCTCCAAACAGACAAGTATTTGAATGGAAAGTTGAATATTTATTAACTCTTAACCCACTGAGTATTTTTAAGATATTTTTCATCAAATCTAGTCATGGCTGCTATGAAGCAGCCATGACAAGATTTGATGAAAAATTCATCTAAATTTAACTCAAGAAATCATTGTGGAAAAAATTAATTCAATTTACAGTGTGAAATTGGATTAAATATGCCCAAATTATGCTTATTTCAGTGGCAAGAGAAATCCTTTACTGGGCAGGAATATCCGCCAGCAGCATGCAAGGAGTTAATAGAAACTTTGTAAAATTTACCTTATTATAAGTTCATTGTGATGTCATTGAAAACTTGCTTATGGTCATAAGGGTGCTTTGTTTATCAATTTCAACTTTATGTATAAATATTATGAGAATTGGTCAAAGGAAATTTGAGTTCTCGTACGATATCATATGGGAATATGCTGACAGGCAGATGTACTTAAGGATGGATGGACAGATGGAAAGATGGACAGACAGATGGACAGAGCTTGTGGTCAAAAGGGAGCTTAGTTTGATCAATGTCAATAGTATGGATATAAATTATGGGAATCGGTCAAAACAAACTTGAGAAATGATATGACAGGTGAAAAATTGCCATTTTTTCATGATTGAAGTCCCGTAACTCCAGAATAACAAAACTGAAAATCATTAAAATTGAAAGGGCTGTTGCTTTTACTAATTGTAACATTGCTACAAAATACAAAATTTCAAGGGATTCAGTGAAAGCATTAGTGAGTTATC
This sequence comes from Pictodentalium vernedei, assembly GCA_031216915.1. Classification (NCBI taxonomy): domain Eukaryota; kingdom Metazoa; phylum Mollusca; class Scaphopoda; order Dentaliida; family Dentaliidae; genus Pictodentalium; species Pictodentalium vernedei. The sequence goes on from CM062297.1 coordinate 800,767,868, forward strand.
ATATGACATGTAAAAAATTGCCATTTTTTTGAAGATTCAAGTCCCATAGCTCTGGGAAGAAAAAAACAGAAAACTGTGATAAATGAAAAGGAGCTCCGTTTGATCAATTCCAATACTGTGTATAAATATTGTGAGAATTGGTCAAAGGAAACTTGAGTTATCGTATGACATAGGAATAGGCTGATGGGCAGATGGACTGAAGGAAGGATGGATGGACAGACATGGATGGATGGCCAGATGGATGGATGGATGGAAAGATGGACAGACAGATGAACAGAGCTTGTGGTAAAAAAGGAGCTTCATTTGATTAATCTCAATAGTGTGTATATAAATTATGAGAATCGGTCAAAACAAACTTCAGTAATGATATAAGTGAAAAACTTCTTTTTTTACGATTCAAGTCCCATAACTCTAGAAAGAAAAACCTAAAAATCGTAAAAATTGAATGGAGTGTTGCCTTTACTGATTGTAACATTGTTACAGACTTTCAAGAGACTCGGCGAAAGCATTATTGAGTTATCGTATGACATGTAAAAAATTGCCATTTTTTTTAAAGATTCAAGTCCCATAACTCTGGAATGAAAAAACACAAAAACAGCAAAAATAAAAGAGCTTCCTTTAATCAATTATGATATTGTGTATAAATATTATGAGAATTGGTCAAAGGACACTCGAGTTATTGTACATGTACGACAGGAATTTGCTGGCGGACGGACAGTCGGAGTGATTACTATAGGACTTCCTCCAAAAGTCGGTGGAGCTCTAATTAAAGGACATTCAGGGTTTTCAAGGATTACAATGAAAACAAGAGGCCCCCATGGGGCCTGAAGCACTCAACTGATAAAGTTGTGTAACCCTTTACCCAACGCAGACGATATCAAAATTTATTATTTTAAATATCATTTTTTTTAATTTTTCAAAAAATTAAATGAAACCATATCATGTGACCCCTCATTGGAACGAGCTTGTTCCAGCAAGGGGTCACATGATATGGTTTTGTTGAAATTTTTTGAAAAATAATATTTTTTCAACTGCTGAATTTGCATATTATGCAGGCAGATGCGGGCAATTCGTTGGGTAAAGGGTTAAGGAAGTATTTAATTAGCAACTATGACCAGTAAGCACAACAGAGGAATGAAGTCAAGTAACTATTCATAACTCTATTGTCCAGTAAAATGATTTTTTCTGGTCTGGTAATGAGATGCTACCCCACAAATAATGGCCAGATTTCCAATGATGGAAAATTGGGAGCCCAAATATCAAACATGGGGCTTAACTTAAAGAAACTTGAATGGACTAAGCACCCCACCCTTGCCCCCACCAAATCAGGTTGTTGACCATTGGATATGAAGAAGCAGATTTACGAAGATTATTCCTCATATTGGACAAAGTTAAAATTCTGGCTTCAATTGGGAGTTCAAATATTAACCCAGTGACTTGGTTTGAACAAAATTAGATGGAACCTCCCCAACAATGATGTATACCAAATATCAAAAGATTCTGACTGGTGGATCTGAAGAAGAGGATTTTTGAAGATTATTCCCAATATTGAATTTAAAATTCGGGCCCCACACAGGAACCCCCAATATTAACTGAGGGACTTGATTTGAACCAACTTGAATCTGAACTTGTAACAATGATGTATGCCAAATATTAAAGGATTCTGACTAGTGATTCTGAAGAGGAAGATTTTTAAAGCTTATTCCTCATATTGCCCTTATTCCTCATATTGCACTAAGTTAAAATTCAGGCTCCTGTATTGAACCCTGAGGGGCTTAATGTTAAATTTGTATGTGACCCCCTATGGATTCTGTATACCAAACATCAAAAGATTCTGATCAGTGGTTTTGGGGAAGAAATTTTTTTTTAAATTTTTGAAAATTTATTTATTTATTTATTGGTGTTTAAGGTCACATATTTTTGCACAATGGCTATCATGACCACAATATGAGCATCAACTCAAGACCAGGGGTGAGCGTTAATAAGCCATGTTGCCCAATTTTAGAGAAGAGTTTGCACCTCCCAAGCATTGGTGACTGGGTCCTATTTTACCAGTAAAACAGAGCCTGTTTACCGCAGGGAACAGGCACTGCTTCACTTCCTGGGGTTGCCGCAGGGAAATTTTACAAATATGCTGACACAGTCCAAACAGACTAACAGTGACTGCCTGGCCACAGATGCCCCCAAACTGTGACCATGATCTGTGACCTTGACCTCCATCGAACAAAAAAAAGAAATTTGTGCGCTTTTAGTTCCTGGAGTTCCCATAAGGACATTTTTAAAGATTTGCAGCAATCATTCAATGAGCCTTTAGTCACTTTTTTCAACCAGTTTGAAGTTTTTTAGCTTTGCACTCAAGAATGTTAACCACAACAGTAGCAGCGACATCTGATATGTATCTCCAAAGACTCTCCCAAGAGAACAGCTGGATGAAAACAGAAGAGACTTATTATCAAGACATACAGTACATGGAGAGTGGATTGTAACTAAATCACCTATGGAGTGGAGATATCACCCAAGCTATAACTTTCAAATTTTGTACACACAGTGGAACCTGTCTTGAGAGACCGCCCTTTGGGCCACACAAAAGTGGTCTCTCAAAACAGGTGGTCTCTCATAACAGGTTTCAGGTTTTATCAAGTCAGTGAATAACCAACCACAAAATTCAGAAATGGAGAAGAATGGATTTTTGTAATTACTTTGTAGTTGTTCTTTTTTATGAAGTTTCTGTAACAAATTGAAATGGACTGTTATAAAAATTATAAAAATAAATTAGTGTTGAAAATCTTCATTGAAGATTTTCAACACTAATTTATTTTTATAACAGTCCATTTCAATTTGTTACAAAAAGTCAAAAAGATTTTCAACACAAATTTATTTTTATTCCTATCTGTCACATTTCAGGTATGTATAAAATTGTTTATTCAGCAATAATCCTAATCTTTTCACAGGGGTCTTATAAAAACATCTCAATCTGTAATGAGTTAGCAACTGAAATCCAATTAAGAGCTTTTAATACTTTTAATTAAGTCAGTATAACCACAATGGATTTTCCAATTCCAGAACAGCTAAAAAGTTTTTGTCATGGTTTCAGTCTTCAAAGGGGCGGTCTCTCAAGACAGGTCCATTATGACATAAAAATACAAGTTGGTACCACGTCACAGTGGTCTCTCAAGGCAGGTGGTCTCTCAAGACAGGTGGTCTCCCATAGCAGGTCCATTATAGAGTAAAACCAATTGGTGCCTGGCAGATGTGGTCTCTCAAGACAGGTGGTCTCTCAAGACAGGTTTTACTGTATCGACAAAAAACACAAGCAATGTTTCAGCCAATGGACCTCTGGGTTTAACCCGGAGGTCCATTGGCTGAAACTTTGCTTGTGTTGGTTATGCTTTGCAACAAATTTGCAATTATTGCTTGGGTGGAATCTCTGCTCTGCGGGTGATTTAGTGATAATACACTCTCCACATACTGTACCAAGGATACATATATATATATATAATATATTATGCCTCAGTTAGTTTGTCCAATCAGAATGTTTGAATATCATCCAAGGGTTCCGCCGTATCAGGTAACTCACCTGATATTATTTGATATCAGGTTACTAGTGCTAGCCATTACTATTTTGATCAAACTGAAGCATTTCCACTCACATCGAATGTTCAAAATTTGAATTGAAACAAAATAAGAGAATTTAAGTACCAAAAATATTTTCAAGGTACCGTGTTTATTGATTTAAAACATTTAATATTTAAACTAGAGGTACTGTGAGCAAGCTCACAAAGTGATACCCCCCGCACCTGTCAGAACGGAATTATATTGCTCCATGCACATCTTCATATGGAGTTCTTCCATTGTGTAAAGTTTCATGAAAATTCTTCAAACGGTTTATGCTCGACGAGCTCGTTCCAAAGAGGGGTCACATGATATAGTTTTCTTGAAATTTTTTGAAAAATAATATTTTTTCAGCTGCTGAATTTGCAAATGCGGGCGGATGTGAGCGATTCGTTGGGTAAAGGGTTAATGACTTGTTCTTATTTGGTTGTGGTTGTAATCGATTGCACTGATGACAAGGAAAGAAAACAAGTCTGGCAGCCAGTGGCAGGTCCTTTGCATCTCTCTCAACCTGATCATTATTCAAATGTTCCAGTATACATTTTCAGAAGGTTTAAACTTTTTTAATTTTATGTTTTTGAGAAGTCCATATCAGTGCTGGAAATTAACAGAATTGACGGGTGCAGTTTTAAGCTCCTGTGAAATTTGAGACGAGAGCAAAATGCACACATAAAATATTAGAGTATGAATTTTGAGGGACTACTGTCACCAAACACCAGAAACTTGAAGTGTATAAGGACCTGCTGATCTATGACTGTAACTTCCCATTGTCCACAGGGTGCAGCTTTCTTGAAAGAACACACATTTGTATGCCCTTACAGAATATAAGTGTTCCACAATATTTTTCAATTGCATGGTGCTGTCAATTGCAGCTTCTAAAAAATAAATGCCTGGTCATTCTTTGTATCTCGTGAAAATTTATTAATCCCTTGATTTACATGGACTTTTTCAACATAGTAAATATGTTACATGGCGTGTAGCTGGCCGATACATTTTCATACAAGGCTCTGAGAGTTCATATCAGGTTCAGCTTCGCCTCACCTGATATGAACTCTCATTGCTTTGTATGGAAATGTATCAGCCAGCTACACACCATGTAACTTATAGTATCTGTGCAATTTCAGACTATTATTATTCTCAATGAACACTCCTGATTTGAAACATGGCCATGCCCTGACATGAACTGACAATAGGGCAGTGGATAAATGTAGGTATTCAAAATTAATGAAAGTCATTAGTAGAAAACTGATAATATATTTGTTCTTTCAACTGTTTCCAACAAAAATTAAACTATATAGCAGTCCAGGAAATCAGACCCGGGACGACCTGCATTGTGTCCTTGGGCAAAGCACTTTATCCTGGTTGCCTACATGGGGGCACGATGACGCCGTCTACTAAGGCTTACTGCATGTCGATAGTGCACATGTCTTCAGCCACTGTAACCCTGCTTGGGTGGAGCTTGAACAGAGTTAGAATGTTGAGGAGCTGACAGTTGCTCATCGTTGCTCGGTGGTTCTCTCCAGGTACTCCGGCTTCCTCCACCCATAAAACTGTCACAATCACGATTAACCATTGTGTATAAGTGTACGTGACCTTAAAACCCCAATAAATAAACAAATGGAAATGAGACGGGTGCAAGTGCAAATGCTCCTGTTAGCACCCATGTTTTCTGTTTTACGGGAGCTAAAAATGAACTTGTTGAAAAATATTGTGGGACACTTATATACTGTAAGGGCATACAAATGTGTGTTCTTTCAAGAAAGCTGCACCCTGTGGACAATGGGAAGTTACAGTCATAGATCAGCAGGTCCTTATACACATCAAGTTTCTGGTGTTTGGTGACAGTAATCCCTCAATATTCATACTCTAATATTTTACGTGTGCATTTTGCTTTCGACTCAAATTTCACGGGAGCTTAAAACTGCACCCGTCAATTCTGTTAATTTCCGGCACCGATATGGACTTCTCAAAAACATAAAATTAAAAAAGTTTAAACCTTCTGAAAATGTATACTGGAACATTTGAATAATGATCAGGTTGAGAGATATGCAAAGGACTTGCCACTGGCTGCCAGACTTGTTTTCTTTCCTTGTCAGTGCAATCGATTACAACCGCAGCCAAATAAGAACAAGTCATTAACCCTTTACCCAACGAATCGCTCGCATTCGCCCACATATGCAAATTCAGCAGCTGAAAAAATATTATTTTTTGAAAAATTTCAAGAAAACCGTATCATGTGACCCCTCTTTGGAACGAGCTCGTCGAGCTCGATCCAAACAGGGGATCACATAATACAGTTAAAACTAGAACTGCTTATCTTGACTTAATTGCGCATAGGAATTGCGCGCAATTACCATATCAAATGGCATGCAAAGAACGGCAGGTTCTCCTGGTTACTCATAGCAAACACAGGCAAAGTTTGTGCTAATGGACATCCGGATTACCCGGAGGTCCATTGGCTGAAACATTGCTTGTGCACAGGCCATATGTACAGAATTTGATAGCCTTTCTATGGTCATAACGCCTAGATTAACGCGCAGCTCAACGTGCTATTTGTGTGCATTTCATGACAGGAGTTCTAGTTTTAACTGTATGGTTTTGTTGAAATTTTTTGAAAAAATTTAAAAAAATGATATTTCAAACAAGTGTTTGACCACCGAGGTGGTATTAGTCCCCTACGGTGCTTTTGTGACATAAGGTGTTTTTGTCACAGAAGAAACTAGAGTATATAAGCATCTTGGATTTTGAAAAAAAAATATTGAGCGTGCATAATCCCCTCACAACCCTTTATCCATGTACCATATATGAAAGGCGTAGCTTTAACCATGTTGAAGGGAGGGGTGGTAACATAAAATAGAGAAAAAAGCTTATAAAACGCAACAAAAATGGCCACCATTCTGCCATCTTGGATTTTGAAAAATAAATATTGACTGTGCATCATCCCCTCAGAACCATTTATCCATGTACCAAATATGAAAGGTGTAGCTTGAAGCATATTAGAGGGAGAGGTGGTAACATAAAAACAGACAGAAAGACAGACGGACAGACAGACAGATGTTAGATTTTGAAAAAAAAAAATTTATTGAGCGTGTATAATCCCCTCACAACCTCTTTATCCATGTACCATATATGAAAAGTGCAGCTTGAACCATGTTGGAGTGAGGGGTGGTAACATAAAATAGAGAAAAAACCTTAAAAAACACAACAAAAATGGCTGCCATGCCGCCATCTTGGATTTTAAAAAAAAAATTTTGAGCGTGCATCATCCCCTCAGAACCATTTATCCATGTACCAAATATGAGAGGTGTAACTTGAACCATGTTGGTGGGAGGGGTGGTAACATGAAAATAGAGAAAAAAAGATTAAAAAACACAACAAAAATGGCCGCCATTCCGCCATCTTGGATTTTGAAAAAAAAATTTTGAGTGTGCATCATCCCTTCAGAACCATTTATCCATGTACCAAATATGAAAGGTGTAGCTTAAAGCATGTTGGAGGGAGAGGTGGTAACATAAAAAACAGACAGACAGACAGACAGACAGACAGACAGACAGACGGATGGACGGACGGACGGACGGACGGACGGACAGATGGACGGACGGACGGACGGACGGACGGACGGACGGACGGACAGAGTGCAATCCTTTTGTCCCCTTACAGTTCCCGTAGGGGACTAATAATAAATTTTGAAATCGTCTGCACTGGGTACAGGGTTAAACATCTGGAGTTTGGTATAATGGCCTTCCAACAAATACAATAGAAATTTGGAAAATGGCTGAGTAACTCATTTTTGTAACTAGAGATTATTTTGAATAATTCAACTTGTGTTGAGAGAGACCATTTTACCAGCATAAGACAAAGGGGGAGGGTGCCAGAAATTGGTCAGATAAAGTATCGAAAATGGAAACAAGAGGCTCCAAAGGGCCTGAGGGCACTCACCTGACACTGACAACTATCAATTGAGGGTCCTGATTTGAACAAACTTTGATCTGCCCCATAAACCCTTTACCCGACGTTACTAACAACCAAAACCGGCCAGTGCTATTCATAAAAATTATTATTCATTATTTTTTCACTTTTTTGTCTCAAAAACGTACATGTAGGTTTTGACCCCTCTTTGGAGAGAGCTCCAAAAAAATGAAATGAAAAAAAGTTAGTTATTCAAGAATTTTGTTTGCATGTGTCATCTGCTTTTCATGTTAGGTAAAAGGTTAAGAAAACCATATACCAAATATCAAAACATTCTGACCGGTAGATCTCAAAAAATAATTTTTTTTAAATATTCCTCATATTGAACTAAGTTATAATTCGGGCTCCCATAGGGAGCCGAAATATGAACCCAGGGACTTCGCTTAAACAAATTTGAAGCTCACATCCTAAAGGATGCTGTATTCCAAGTATCAAAAGATTCTGACCACTGGATCTGAAGAAAAAATTTTTTTTTAAATATTCCTCATGTTGAACTAAGTTATAATTCAAGCACCCATAGGGAGCCCAAATATGAACCAATAAATTTGGCTTTAACAAATTTGAATCTCACCTCCCTAACGATACCGTATACCAAATATCAAAAGATTCTTACTGGTGGATTGGATGTGAAGAAGAAGATTTTTAAAGAATGTTCCTCATATTGAACTAAGTAACAATTCGGTCTCCCACAGGGAGCCCAAATATGGATGGTCTTTTGAGGTGAGCCATAGCTCTCACCCTCCATGGCTCCTGCAAAGTCAATTTAAGGAGAGCAATAATTGTTCTGCTTAAGAGCTGTAATAGCTCTCCTGAAACCTTCAATTACTTTATTAATAGCTGACTTAAGTATAAAATAGCTCTTATGGCACAGGTTTAGGAGAGCCATAGCAGCTCCCCTAGATTTTTTAAAAGTCCTGGTCTGGGACTCAGAGACTTGGCTTGAACAAACTTGAATCACACCTCCCTAACGATGCTGCATACCAAATATCAAAACATTCCAACTGCTGCACCTGAACAAGAAGATTTTTAAAGAAAATTCCTCATATTGAAGTTATAATTCGAGCTCCCACAGGGAGCCCAAATATGAACCCAAAGAATTGGCTTGAACAAACTTGAATCTAAGATGCTGCATACCAAATATCAAAAGATTCTGATTGGTGGATCTGAAGAAGATTTTTAAAGAATATTCCTCATACTGCACTAATTTAAACATTTGGGCTCCCATAGATAGCACAAATATGGACCCATGGATTTGATTTCAACAAACGTGAATGAAAGTGTCAATGACACTGTAGCTCAACTTGTCAAGACAAAGACATGTACATGTATAGTATGTGACACAGCAATGACAAACATCTAGGTAATGACCTGATAACAAAGGTACATATAAAGTATTGTAATGGTCTGTACATAAATACTGACCGTTGCCTGTAACAAATGTATAGGTAAAGTATTGTAAAGGTGGGTGACAGTCAGATACTAAACTAGAAAAAAATCTTTGAGTCCCAGAGTGGGTCTGACTGAACCCCAGAATATTTGTTCTCATAGCACAGTGATAACAAAGGCACCCCAAAACACACTCATTCCTGTCCCAAGGTGAAAACAAAGGTACTCAAGAAGTTTCATGAAGATCAGTTCACAAATATGAGCTGTGAAGAAGTTGTGACAAAAAACTGATTGGACCTAATTTCGGTACAAAATGGCACTGGCAGCCATCTTGAATTTTGGACCGCACCCAGAAACACTTGTTCTCGTCCCAAGGTGATAACAAAGGTACCCAAGAAGTTTTGTGAAGATCGGTTCATAAATACAGCCTCTAGCCCGAGCTGCATTGACATGTGCACTTACAGTGTATAAGTAGCACTGAATAAATCCAAGTTCATCTAATTTGCATAATTTCTGCACGAGAAAAAAACCTGTACTATATTTGATGTATTCCATGTTACTAAACATTCATACAAAAATTTATTCAAATCAGAACTTTCATACAGAAGTTCTGTACAAAAGACTGATTGCACTAATTTTGGTACAAAATGGCTGCTGGTGGCCATGTTGAATTTCGGACCACACCCAAAGACACTCGTTCTCATCCCACGGTGATAACAAAGGTACCCAAGAAGTTTTGTAAACATCGGTTCATAAATACGGCCTCTAGCCTGAGCCGTATGGAAGTTGTGTACAAAAAACTGATTAGACCTAATTTCGGTACAAAATGGCCATTGGCAGCCATCTTGAATTTTGGACCGCACCCAGAAACACTCGTTCTCGTCCCAAGGTAATAACAAAGGTACCCAAGACGTTTCGTGAAGATCGCTTCATAAATACAGACTCTAGCCCGAGCCGTATTGACATGTGTACTTACTGTGTGTAAGTAGCACTGAAAAAATCAAAGTTCATCTAATTTGCATAATTTCTGCACGAGAAAAAAATCCCGTATTATATGTGATGTATCCCATGGTACTAAACATTCACACAAAAAATTATTCAAATCAGCGCTTTCATATGGAAGTTCTGTGCAAAAATCTGATTGCACCAAATTTTGTACAAAATGGCTGCCATCGGCCATCTTGAATTTCGGACTGGACCCCAAAACACTCGTTCTCGTCCCACGGTGATAACAAAGGTACCCAAGGAGTTTCGTAAAGATCGGTTCATAAATACGGCCTCTAGCCCGAGCCGTATTGGCATTTGCACTTACAGTGCTGAAAGTAACACCAAAAAACATCAAAGTTAGTCTAATTTGCATAATTTACACACGGGAAAAGAACCCGTATTATATGTGATGTATCCCTTGGTACTAAACATTCATACAAAAAATTATTCAAATCAGAGCTTTCATATGGAAGTTCTGTACAAAAAACAGATTTCTGCATCGTCGGTACAAAATGGTGGCTGGCAGCCATCTTGAATTTTGGACCACACCCAAAAACACTCGTTCTCGTCCCACGGTCATAACAAAGGTACCCAAGAAGTTTTATGGCCTCTAGCCCGAGCCGTATCCAATTGTTGACGGACAGACGGACGACGGGCCATGGCATAAGCTCAAATTTGGCTTCGCCAAAGTTGAGCTAAAAATCTTCCAAAGATGTTATATGTGAAATTTGAAATGTTTTGGAGCAGTGGTTTGAGAGAAGAAGAGTCTTAAATGTTTTCCCATTACCCACAGTGTTAAAAATATAATTGCTGACTCAGCATGTTTTCAGTCTTGAAAAAATACCCTGTGATAAAACCGATAGCAATTTTTTTGGACCATTCCATTCTGTTGGTCCTATGGAAGCTTCACACCAAATAAGAATTCTCAGTGCTGTATAATTTTGGAGATATTGGGGTTTGAATTATTTTCTATTTTTAGCTCTTGTGGTTCCCAAAAAATGTTTTTTGGGGCATAATTCAAGTACTTATGACCCATTAATACTTCATATCAAATTTGGTTCAAATCGGCCTCTCGATTTGGAAAATAGAAATTTGGGGCGGGGCAAAAATTCTTGCCCCTCCCATATCGACGACAAATATTGCCCTCAAAACTTCTCTTGAACAAACTTGAGTCTACACCTCAAAAGGAAGCGGTATATCAAATATCAACACTCTGCTGCAGCTGGTTCATAAGATTTTTTACAAAATTTGGGGCATTTTGGCCCCACCCACTCCTCAATATCAGCAGAAGCCCAATTTGAATAAAAACCCAAATGCCCCTATTTAACCACTACTCAAGTGAAATTTCATTAAAATGTGGCCAGTGTCTGGAAGAGAAAGACCCAAACACCCCTTCATGATGGACGACGGACAAAAAGTGATCAGAATAGCTCACCCTTTCAGTCAGGTGAGCTAAAAACTGGGTGTGTGTGTGTGGGGGGGGGGGGGGGGGAGCTGGGGGGGGGGGGGGGGGTGGACTGTCCAACATGTCGAAAGTTAAAAATCATCACATGTTCCTGGAAATTCTCCCCCTCCCCCCTCCACCTGCCCCCGACAGTGATAGCAATTTCACTCTTGGTCTCATTTCCTTGGAATAATAGTGATAACCAAAACTTTCTTAAAAAAATATCTAATTAATAATTAAGACATCTCTATTATTCGACAGGTGAGAGTACCCATTTTATCACCAAAGCATATGGAAATGTACTTTTGGGTTAACTGTATTAGAGCTGTAGGTTAACTGAAACCGAACCGAGGTTTTTAGTTTTTTTTAAAAACCGAAACCGTCGGCATCCCGTAATCTAAGGTTTTTCGTTTTTTTATTAAATACTCTCTTGCTGAAGAAATTCACAGAATGTAGCCATCCCAGAGTAGTGAGAGTACCCAGACACTGCCAATGGCAGTGTCTGGGTACTCTCACTACTCTGGGAAGGCTACATTCTGTGAATTTCCGGATTTCAGTTTAGTTTTGTTTGCAGCTTTCCTCAAGTTGCGTGTAGGTGTCAGACCTCGAAAAATGGCCAAGCACAATAAAAGTTCTGTATATTTAGGTAATTATTATATTGGCCTTCCTGATTCTTCATGTATTATAGCTTATTTCGGGCATTCATTGAGTTGCACTCAATTTCACTACCATTCAGTTATGACTCCGGACATAAGAATGAGTTTTATTGAATTTTACTTGGCCTCATGAACAAACCGAAAACCAAACCGAACCAAGGTTTTTCTCCACCTGAAAAACCAAAACCGAAACCAAACAAGAAATTTAAAAACCTACAGCTCTAAATTGAATACTCCTGTTAATTTAATAATTCTTTCTGGCAAAGTTTTTTTTAAAAACCGAAACCGTCGGCATCCCGTAATCTAAGGTTTTTCGTTTTTTTATTAAATACTCTCTTGCTGAAGAAATTCACAGAATGTAGCCATCCCAGAGTAGTGAGAGTACCCAGACACTGCCAATGGCAGTGTCTGGGTACTCTCACTACTCTGGGAAGGCTACATTCTGTGAATTTCCGGATTTCAGTTTAGTTTTGTTTGCAGCTTTCCTCAAGTTGCGTGTAGGTGTCAGACCTCGAAAAATGGCCAAGCACAATAAAAGTTCTGTATATTTAGGTAATTATTATATTGGCCTTCCTGATTCTTCATGTATTATAGCTTATTTCGGGCATTCATTGAGTTGCACTCAATTTCACTACCATTCAGTTATGACTCCGGACATAAGAATGAGTTTTATTGAATTTTACTTGGCCTCATGAACAAACCGAAAACCAAACCGAACCAAGGTTTTTCTCCACCTGAAAAACCAAAACCGAAACCAAACAAGAAATTTAAAAACCTACAGCTCTAAATTGAATACTCCTGTTAATTTAATAATTCTTTCTGGCAAAGTGGCAATTCAGTTAAGAGGGTGCCACTGTATTAAATGTATCAACAGTTTGTTTGTGGTTCTCAAAGTGACAAGGAAAAGGTTGTTACAGCTAACAATAGTCCTTTACCTATCCACCAGATGTACATTTAAATCAATAGTTTAATAAACTGTCAACATGAATTATGACTGTCACATATGTTTGACAACATCACAATGCATAAAAGACAATTGAAGTTATGAACATACAAATGTATAAAGACACCAAGTTTATTGATGTGATTGACAAATTTTTCATTCAAATGCGAAGGGAACAGGAAATATATTAATATTAATTTGGATTTTTTTTCCTTTCAAATTATAAAGACACTCTAACTTGAAAGTGTTGCTCAACTCTTTACATGCTGCTGGCGGATATGCCTGCCCAGGACAGGATCTCTCGTCACTTAAAAAAGTATAATATGGGCACATTTAATCAACTTTCCTCCCTGTAAATTGAATGCATTTTGTCTCCAATGATTCCTTGAGTTAAATTTAGAGGAATTTTCCAACAAATCTAGTCATGGCTGCTGTGTAGCAGCTATGACTAGATTTGATGAACAAGAGGTGTGCATCGGAGATGCAGACGTCGAGTTGTGGCTACTTTCTTCATGCACTCTCTATTGAAAATCAGAAACGACATGAGCGAGTTCTGTGTGCATGGATGCGGTGCCCCGGCTTGGCAAGCGGCTGATGATCAAGCTGGCGATCGACCACAGGCCATGGGTTCCAAGCAGTGATATATGAGTCCATCTACATGTACTATATTACGCCAGCTTTTTGTGTAAATTTATGAATGACCCAGGGAGATGACTAACATAAGCTCCCAGCTTTCTATCAGATCCCCCATTACATAGTAATATGGTATTTTGTTAGTATATTTTATATTCTTGATGTTCTCTATATATACTGTCACTTTTCTTGGTGTTCAATATTGTAACATACAGTACGTGGAGAGTGGATTGTAATTAACTCACCCACAGAGTGGAGTTATCACCCAAACTATAATTTTCAAATTTTTTACATATCGACAAAAAATACAAGCAATGTTTCTGACAATGGACCTCCTGGTTTAGCCCGGAGGTTCATTGGCTGAAACTTTGCTTGTTATGCCTTGCAACAAATTTGCAATTATTGCTTGGATGGAATCTCCACTCCACGGGTGATTTAGTGATAATACACTCTCCACGTACTGTATAGCATACTTATTGAATAAATATTGTTTGCACTAATGACGAGTTTGAACTCATTTGGGTTCATATTGATTTTAGAGTGTATGTTTTAATTTGATTCTCCAGTCAATGATTTTTCACTTAATGGGAGGTTGGAACTATGCCTTGGAAGAATATAACCCCTCCCCCACATACACCAGATATACTGGGAGTCAGTGGGAGAGCAGTAAGAATAGGTCAGATTCTGGTTTCTATCCCTGATTCTATTCCAGCAAGTGCATTTGTTGTTCAGCAGCAAGGGACAGTAAATGGGGGCACTGTTGGGCATTACAAGATTGATACAGAGACACTGCAAATCATTTGGAAAGATTCAAACAGTCCTGGAAATTTTGGTTTACTCCTAACCGAAAGTCTTTTTCCAGAATTATTCTCCACCAACCAGAAACGACGAGAATATAGTTACAATGGTGTTGTGTGACAGGGATCTAAAGTGAAACAAGAGCAATGCAAAGAGTGGCATATGCCCCCGAGCGGTGTCATACTAGGGTAGCTAAGTCTCTCGGAGGTATAACCAAAATCAAAAGGAAGCTTCCTCTACATGTAGACACCAACAATGCACGACTAAAAAATTAAATTGATTTGAATCAACATTCATAAGTTATTGGACGGAAACCAAATTCAAGATGGCCACCATGGTGGCCATATTGAATTGGTTATCTGATCTAAAATTGAAAGGAAGACACCAATGATGCATAACCAAAACATGAATCTGATTCGAGTCAGCATTCATTTGTTATTGGACGGAAACCAACTTCAAGATGGAAGCCATCATGAATTAGCCTCTGATGGCCATCTTGGTTCATCTGACTGGTCCAACATTGAAAGGAAGCTTCCTCTAGACAGTAATAATGCATAATTCAAAAATAAAAATGATCTGAGTTAGCATTCATTAGTTATGTCAATGTATTGGTGTTTAAGGTACGATATTTCTGCACAATGGCTAATCATGACCACATTCATTAGTTATTGGTCAGAAACCAAATTCAATATGGCCACCATGGCTGCCATATTGAATTGGCTAGCTCATCCAGAATCTGGTCTAACATTAAAGGAAGCTTCCTCTTAGACACCAACAATGGAAAAATTCCCCCCCCCCACCCCCCGAAAAAAAAAAATCGAAAGGAAGCTTTAGACACCAATAATGCATAACCAAAAAATGAAATTGATTAGAGTCAGTATTCATTAGTTATTGGGCGGAAACCAAATTCAAGATGGCCACCATAATGAATTGGCCACTGGCAGCCATCTTGGTTCAGCTGACTGGTCCAAAATCGAAAGGAAGCTTCCAGTAGACAGCAACAATGCATAACTAAAAAATGAAAATGATTCGAGTCAGCATTCATTAGTTATTGGAAGGAAACCAAATTGAACTAGAAAGTGTTTTAGCACACTAAAACATATGTCTCCCCTTCCTTTTGAGGTCAGAGGTCAAGGTCACATGCAGTTCATCAAGGTAGCGGACATGCAGTTTCATGGTGACACATCCACATGTCAAAAAAAAAAAATTCTGGTCTGGACAATTACTCCCTATTTAAAGTACATAAATTGGACCTTGAGGTCAAGGTCACGTGAAGGTCACGATAACAAGTGGTCTCACTGTGATACATCCACATGTCAATCATCTAAGTCCTAGGTCAAAAAACAAAAAAGTTCTGATCTGGACAATTATTCCCTATTTGAAGTACATAAATTTGACCTTGAGGTCAGAGGTCAGGTCACATGCAGTTCATCAAGGTAGCGGACATGCGGTTTCATGGTGACACATCCACATGTCCAAAAAAAAAATCTGGTCTGGACAATTACTCCCTATTTAAAGTACATAAATTTGACCTTGAGGTCAAGGTCACATGAAGGTCACGATTACATGTGACATGCGGTCTAATTGCGATACATCCACATGTCAAATATCTAAGTCCTAGGTCAAAAAACAAAAAAGTTCTGGTCTGGATAATTATTCCCTATTTGAAGTACATAAATTTGACCTTAAGGTCAGAGGTCAAGGTCACATGAAGGTCATCGAGGTAGACGACATGCGGTCTCATGGTGACACATCCTCATGTCAAATAACCAAGTCGTAGGTCAAAAAACAAAAAAATTCTGGTCTGGACAATTTCTCCCTATTTGAAGTACATAAATTTGACCTTGAGGTCAAGGTCAGATGAAGGTCACAACATGCAGTCTATGGTGACACACCCACATGTCAAATAACCAAGTTCTAGGTCAAAAAACAAAAAAAATTCTGGTCTGGACAATTACTCCCTATTTAAGTACATAAATTTGACCTTGAGGTCAAGGTCACATGAAGGTCACAATGGTATGCGACACACCGACTCATGGTGATACATCCACATGCCAAATATCTAAGGCCTGGCTCAAAAGACAAACAAGTTTTGGTCCGGACAAAGTTTCCTTGAAAAAAGCACAAATCTGACCTTCAGATCAAAGGTCAAAGTCACATGAAGGTCACAATAGAACACTACACACCGGCTCATGGTGATACATCCACATGCCAAATATCTAAAGCCTGACTCGAAATACAAAAAAGTTCTGGTCCAGACAGTTTACCTTAAAAAAGTGCATAAATCTGAAGGTCAAGGTCACATGAAGGTCACTATGGTACACTGCACACCGGTTCATGGTGATTCAACCACATGCCAAGTATCTAAGGGGTAGGTCAAAAGACAAAAAAGTTATGGCCCGGACAAAGTTTGAGTGACGTTTCCCTTAAAAAAACACATAAATCTGACCTTCAGGTCAAAGGTCAAGGTCACATGAAGGTCACTATGGTACACTGCACACCGGCTCATGGTGATACATCCACATGCCACGTATCTAAGGTGTAGGTCAAAAGACAAAAAAATTATGGCCCGGACAAAGATTGTATGAGAAGAAGAAGAAGGAGAAGAAGAATATGCACTAAAACAATATGTCTCCCTTCTGGGAATGGGAGACATAATATGGCTGCCACTGAATTGGCTGGGTGGACCAAAATCGAAAGGAAGCATTGTCTGGTCATCCACAAGTAACCCTTAAAATAATGCTTTGATCAATAAGCGGTTCCTTAGTTATTTGACGGAAACCAAAAGTTAACGATGGATGGACATGGTGAAAACACGATGCTCCCGAGAGAATCTCTCGGGGACATAAAAATCTCTGGACTCAGAATGATATATGTAATGTTTATAGATACAAGTGGCAATGGAGCAGGTGGCAAAGGAGCAGGTGGGTATGTTGCCAAGGAAGAACCCAAGATATAGTTTGCCCTGTGTTATTTCTCCAGAAAATTTCTCAAACTTCAAAAGAATTACTCTGCAGCAGAAAAAGAAACTTTAGCTTTAATTTTGGCATTAACCCATTTTGATGTATATCTAGAGACCACTTAATTCCCAAATACAGTTTATACCAATCATAATCCACAAACTTTCATCAATAAAATAAATGAAAGTGTCAATGACACTGCAGCTTAATTTGACTGTGTAGTTTTTAATGAAAAGGATAATGTTTAACATTTGTGAAAGGATTATGACCCTACATGCCATGTTTTCAACAAGAATAATTTGTGGTGTAGACTATTCTAAAGAATTGTGGCCTGGGTTGTGATGTGGCCCTCACAGTTAATGTATGTCAACCTCAACCAAAGTTACAGTAAAATCATTCCAAACGAGCCATCCTACCAAATTACAATGAAATCCCTCCATAAATATGACTCAAAAAACTTTGCTAAAGGAATCTAGGTCATGGTTGACTGATCGCATCCAGAATAGGACAGTCTCATCTGGATATCATACTGAGTCATCCTACCAAATTATGAGGAAATCCCTTCAAAAATATGACCTGTACAGTGCTAAACAACTCTAGGGCACGTGCCATGGTGGCCGTCATGGATGACCGATCACAACCAAAACAGGATGTTCATGCCATGTTTTCAACAAGAATAATTTGAGGTGTAGACTGTTCTAAAGAATTAAGGCCTGGGGTGTGATGTGGCACTCACAGTTAATGTATATCCACCTCAACCAAAGTTATAGTAAAATCATTCCAAAACAAGTCATCCTATCAAGTTACAATGAAATCCCTTCATAAATATGACTCATAGACTTTGCTAAAGGAATCTAGGTCATGGTTGACCGATCGCAACCAAAATAGGATAGTCTCATCTAGATATCATACCGAATCAGGGACTGATATAAGCTTCATACATCGTAACCTTAAAATAGGTTATGGTGTGCCTAGCATACCGTAACCTGCAGGTTTCTGTAGTGTAGATATAAGGTAAATTATTAAGGTAATCAGTTTCCTCTCGTAACCTAATAATAGGCCTCGAGTTTATAGAAACATGTAACCTCCCCCATAACTTAACCTATAGGTTACGGCTTATGTCGGACCCTGCGAATCATCCTACCAATTCACAATGAAATCCCTTCATAAAAGCAACCTGTAGAGTGTGCTAAAGGAATCTATGTCACGAGCCCCAGCAACAATCACGGTAGACCGAACCTGACCAAAATAGGACATTCTCATCTAGACATTATACGGAAACATCGTATCAGGTTACACTGAAATCCCTTCATAAATCAACCTGTAGACTGTGCTAAAGGTTTTTGGGTTTCCAACCTGTGCAGCCATCGCAGCTGACCGACCGCGACCAAAATGGGACATTCTCATCTAGACATGACCTCGAACCTGCACATGAAATTGTGATGGTCGGACAAGAACTACGGAGTGTTGCTGTGCTAAAGAAAATGTGAAGAGACACTTGCAGACTGACAAACAAACTTCCACACACGTGATGGCAATAGCTTATCTTGACATTGACTTTTTAACTTTGGGTCAATTCCACACCACAAAAAATCAAATCTTTTTTTTTTTTTGCTAAAATGTCGAAAAGTTTTTTTTACATCTCTTCACCTCAAAAAAGCTGTCTTTGCCACTTTCATTCATATAAGAAAAATTGAAATAAATCATCTATCATCATCTATCCCTTTATCGGAATGTGAATGTAGTCCTGGAAATGAACAAAATTGACGGGTGCAGTTTTAAGCTGCCGTGAAATCAGAGAGTAAATTGCACCCGTAACATGTTAGTGTATGAATTTTCGAGGGAATGCTGTCACCAAACACCAGAAACCTTAACCCTTTAACTCCAGTGGTTTCTCCCATGCCAGTTCAATGGCAGCAATTAGAAGAGCCCACATTCATTATTTGGGGTAGAACCATCAATATTTTCAACGTGCAGCCTCGGGACTGCACGTTGAAAATACTGATTGGTCTAACCCACACATTTACTGAACAGCCATCCTATTTAATGACGTTATGACATATCATGTTCCTGGCCAGAAAAGTGGCCACTCGGGTTCAAGGAGTTAAATGTATAAGGAATTGCTGAATTATGACAGTAACTTGCCACTGACCACAGAGTGCTACTTTCTCAAAACAACACACATTTATATGCCCTCCCAGTTTTTAAGTGCTCCACAACATTTTTCAACAAGTGCATTTTTTAGCTCCCGGAAAATAGAAAATATTGGTGTTGACGGGAGCAATTGCACTTGCACCCGTCTCATTTCCAGGACTGTGAATGTGGAAGGTGCGCCACAGGAGCACTTCTAAACTTAAGGTGCTTCATCCAAACCTTGGTGTATGACCCCTCACTGGAACAAGCTCATCGAGCTCACTCCAATGAAGGGTAATAAGCTATGGTTTGGAAGAAAACGATAGAAAATTAGTAAAATCTGAATGGCAATTTTTGTAAATCATGTAGCCGAATTTTGTCGATTCGTTCAGTAAAGGGTTAATTAATCTGCTAATATGTTTATTGATTTATCTTCATGTCAGATATTACTGTTAAAGTGCCCATTATTCATTATGTTTTAATTAAAAGTCATCAACCATAAAAACAACTCAATGTCTTGTCTTTTGTCAACTTTTGTCATAATGTAATGGGGAGAGGAGGGCTAACCCAAAACAAGGTTATATTCATCACTTGACTTCACAAAAAAAAATTCCTTGTTTTTCTTGTCCTTGAAGTGTAAGGTAAAGAATATGTGTGTGTGTGTGTGTGTGTGTGTGGGGGGGGGGGGGGGGGGGGGGGGGGGGGGAATTCTTTACCTTGATGTGTCGGTAGGGAGGGGAAGTAAGATACACAGGTCTTTGTCCCAAGAATATCCCACATCGGGGGGGGGGGGGGGGGGGGGGGGGGGAGGGGGGATACCCAGGGGGAGATAAACTGTTACACTGGATTTCATTTTACATACAGGTAAGCAAATTGCTCTCCTGAACTATTTTTTATTGTTTTGCTATACAAACATGGTTCCTCTAAATGTTTGTAAATGGTGTTTGTTCAGCACGGAATGCATTCAAGCCATCAGTGCCAATAAACTGCTGTTTAACCTCTGTTCGTTTTTTACAAACCAGGGCTCTACCCCAGTATGAGCTGATTGAGCAGGACGTTCTGACTGAATTTCAGACATAACTTCTTGCTTGATCAGCATACGAGGGTCGAGTTGTTTGTAAAAATAAATAATCGGTACAATTCTCCTTGTGAGAAGATACTGCTGCATGCAAAACTGAAATATTATTTAAGGCTTCAACGTTTAGAATTTTTGTAAAAGGTTAAACGACCGTATGTAAACAAAATGCAAACGTTTACATGTACCAACGTGCTACTACTACCAGTACGAGTGAAAGTAGTCCTGGGAAATGGTATTCGGCAGATTTCCATGACCGCACAACTTTGCCGTCGAAAATATCTTTTGCGACAGCAAAGCAAACTTTGCGACAACATTTTTGTTTGATCACCATCAAAATATCTTGGCAACATGAACGTTCAACCCGACGAAGCATCTATTGAAGTTCACTAAAAATCATACAGGCAGTCAGTGGAGGACAACTCATGCAGTCTTTAGCAATGTTATAACTGCTGCCGTAAACTAGGTGGGAAGTCGCCAACTCGTTTTAGTTGGGCGGATTTTACAATAATGGTGGCAAAGTTTGCACATTCAAACAACTCTATTCTATCATTTCTATGGAGTTTTTATTCTATCATTTCTATGGAGTTTTTAATTTATAGAAGAATATAGCTTAGGCCTACTCTCCACAGTGCGCAGTGGACTTCCGACTTCTGAGCAGTATTTGTTGATTTTGACACCATGTTAAGTTGTTAACTTCAGAAACGTGGGATTTACATTACAGGGGGATATTACTCTAACCGAACTCCCATGTTGAGGGGAAATCACTCTAGCTAAACTCCATTCTGTGTAAACATTTACGAAAATCGTAAAAGTTTCTGTTTATATTTTTAAACGTAGAAGCCTTAATATTATTACAGATATTATTACCATTAACAGCATGATTTTAGAGGGCACTGTGGTTTATTGATGGCCCAACAGGATTGATTAACTGGAATAACAGCCGGACTCAAACTGATCAAACAGTCAGCAGGCCTTTAGATTTAGACAGTGTCGACAAAATAAATAAATTTAAAGGCCGGAGACAGGCAAATGCCATTTCTGCTTTACCTTTTGATAAGGGAGCTGTTGGACTGTCTTGAGATACCAGGGATGTTGAAAATGACTGAAACTAGACAGGCAAAATGGCTTATGTGCGATTAAATTAAAGTAAGCTATGTTTTTGAGACAAAAATTGAACATTTTAAGTAATTCAAGAATTTATTGTGCTAGTACCTTCTGCAACCAGTATTGGGTAAAGGGTTAAGAATGACCATTTCCAACTACTGATACAGTATAATGATCATGCAAGTGAACAAGTGGGGGCGCGGTGGCTCAGTTGGTAGAGGTGCAGACTGCAAGCCGAGGGGTCCTCGGTTCGAATCCCACCTGGGGCAACCGCGTTGTGTCCTTGGGCAAGACACTTCACCCCAATTGCCTACATGGGGGCACGATGACGCTGTGTACTGAGGCGTACTGCACGTCGATGGTGCGCATGTCTTCAACCAATCTAACCCTGCCTGTGCTGCGGTGCAGAGTTCAGAGTTACGATGTTGGAGAGCTGACAGCTGCTCGTCGTTGCTCGGTGGTTCTCTCCGGGTACTCCGGCTTCCTCCACCCATAAAACTGTCACGGTCACGATTAGCCATTGTGCATAAGTATGTGACCTTAAACACCAATAAATCAATAAATAAATAAATAGTGAACAAGTATGTCAACACGAAACTTGCGTGATTTACTCTATTTCATATAATTGATTAAGGCTGTCACGAATGATCGAAAAATCGATCAACCGTCGATTGAGGTCATAATCGACAATTTATTTCAATGATCGATTATTTGACTGGACATGTGCTGTCATACTACCTTTTTGTTAAACAAAGGGGAAATATTGATTCACATGCTATTGTTTCACATAAAGGACCTATTTCGACAACAAATGTGTGTGTGAACAGAGTTAAAACATAAAACCAATATATAGCTTCAAGTCGCGGCACCACGTGAGTTAAAGTTAGCCGAAACCCAGTCATCATCGTATGCGTGATCACTCAGTTGAATTTGACCCCAGCTTTCAAAGTGTTCAAGTGTCAAACACCAATAAATAAATGAGTAAATAAAGAAAATAAATCCCTGGAAAGATTGAGCCTCCAAGGGAAAGCATTTTCACACTGAATACTTAGGAGCTGAATCATTATCATTGACATTCATGGGCCGAACTTTCTGGTTCCAGCATCACTGGCTCACTGCCATCAGCGGTGATAACAATTTAACAAAAATAACAGAACACTCAATGATGCCTTACTGTCAATGGCTACATTGTATTCCTTGCCATTAAGACATTGTCAAGTGTTGAGTTGTTTTTGTTTTTATCAATTTGATACTTGATAATCAATTTTAACATACGGAAAGTAAAGAGGGAAAAACTTTGAAATGTCATGTTATTTTTAAAATATGATGATTTATTTTGTTCTCCGACGTATCGCAACCGGAAGTTTCATTTCCACGTGTAAAGCTTTGTTGACTTGAGATTCCCTAAGGCTAAATTCATAATCATTACACATTGAGCGTGGATGGGGCCCATTAGTGAGTTTAGCATGCATTTTTCTATGATTTGAAATTTGAATCTATGTGATGTAGATTCTGCTTTGTCAAATCTTTCAAGGTTTGGTGTTCGTTTGCTTCATTTACGATTAGGATATTTTAATTTTTAACCCCTCCCAAGTTATATCATAGACGAAGTCCTAGGAAACAAGACAGAAATATTAACCATAAATAATCGAATAACCGTCGATTTTTATGACAAAATAATCGATTATGAAAATTCATAATCGTGACAGCCTTATAATTGATGCGAGTCAGTGTGACAATGTTTGCCTATTTTGGAGAAAGTTTGTTCCTTTGTTAACCCATATAATACATCCAAGTACTTTACAAGTTATTCATGATTGAATTTCGGGACAGACTGATGGACTGACAGACAGACAGACCTTGTACTGTGGGTAGACATCAATAAGATCGAGTTGCACATCAAATACATGTATGAAGTCATTCCATTTACATGTAGTCCTCTGCAAGTTATTCGTGAATTAATTTCAAGGCGGACAAATTCTAAGTCCATAAAGGGCAATGGTTCTGGCAATATAATTTGGAACAACACCTGCATTTCACTATGGGTATACAGCTATAGGATACACCTGCATGCCAAATACATTTAAAACTAGAAGTCCTGTCACGAAATGCACACAAATAGCATGTTGATCTACGCGTTATGACCATAGAAAGGCTATCAAATTCTGTATGTATGGCATGTACTGTACACAAGCAATGTTTAATCCAATGGACCTCCGGGTTACCTGGAGGTCCATTGGCAGAAACATTGCCTGCGTTTGCTACAGGTAACCAGGTGAACCTGTCGTGCTTTGGATGCCATTCGTTATGGCAATTGCGTGCAATTCATACACACAAATAAGCCTAGATAAGCGCACAGTTTGTGACAGGACTTCTAGTTTTAACTGTATCAAGTCACTCAACCAAGTACAAGTTATTCATGATTGAATCTCGGGACGGATGGACAGACAGATGGATGGGCAATGACTCTGGCAATAAAATCTCGAACGACACCTGCATTTCATTATAGGTATACAACAATAGGATACACTTGCATACCAAATATCAAGTCACTCAACCAAGTACTTTACATGTTATTCATAATTGAATTTCGCGACGGACGGACTGACAAGGCGATTCCTATATACCCCCGATGGGGGTATAAAAAAACAGCTCTGTTGCCAGTGTTGGGCATGTCCTACAACTTATAATTAAAAGGAATGTCGGCTTATTTGGACCTTGGCTTTTTTGGACCTCCGGCTCATTCGGACCTTGGCTTTTTTGGACTTCCGACTTTTTCGCCCCCTCAATTATATATTGATAATTATGACAAGAATTTAGAAAATTTCAACTTTATTTGCTTATGAATCCATGAGAGTTGGAACCGAGGGCCAATAATCTTATTTGGTTTGAGTTATACTCGATGAATGAAAAGTTTCAGGGCACCGAAGGTGCTCAGGGACGTTGTGGGATTGAAATCCCTCGCGACCTGAATAACTTTATTTGCTTATAAATCCATGAGAGTCAGAAGCGAGAGCCAATAATCTTATTTGCTTTGAGTGTGCGCACTGGCAGTAGGGTAGTGTTTCAGATCCCTGAGTACCTCGAACTAGAAGATAACTAGGAATTGTGCAGAACTTCAAGAATTCTGCTCTGTGTTTGCTTAGAAATGTGGGCATATTTATGGTAAAACTGAAACTGCAGTTTGATGGTTGTTTTAGGAAAAAGAAAAAGAAACCAAAAGTCGCTGGTTTGGGAGCAGCCCCAGCATATTATCCATAACGGTTACAAAAAGGAAATGTGGTTTTGGAAACTGGGCGTCACCCATCAGCATATACAGTACGTGGAGTGTGTATTATCACTAAATCACCCGCAGAGTGGAGATTCCATCCAGGCAATAATTGCAAATTTGTTGCAAAGCATGACCAGCACAAGCAAAGTTTCAGCCAATGGACCTCGGGGTTAAATCCTGAGGTCAATTGGCTGAAATATTGGTTATGTTTTTTGTCAATATGTACAAAATTTGAAAGTTATAGCTTGGGTGATAACTCCACTCCACGGGTCATTTAGTTACAATCCACTCGCCACGTACTGTAAGAGAGACTGATCAGTGGATGGTGAGCCTTGGCTATCTGGTCTGCCTAAGGAGGGAACAGATGACGGCATGATGGGAGAGGGAAAAAAGCCACACACACACCAAAAGCCCTCATTTATTTATGACTTATTTTGTTTTTCTGTTAAGATTCAGTATTGTTTTTTTTAATACACGTTGGGAGCTGCCTATCTTTTTTCTAGGAAAACTGTCTATATTTTTCTCTTGGTTTATTTTCAATATTTTCCCTTCAGTGCATATGGAAACATTGGAAAATAATTAGAAAATGCAAATTACCTTAGTTATAAATTTATGTGTCTTTCGGTTTATGTGTCTTTTTCACTCTAAATTTTAATGCAAAATGATAACAATCAAAGCATGTGATACCTGGAAATAATATGGCTTGACAACACTGTCAGCAGTTGTCAAAACATCGAGGTGATGTGTAGTTTGTTCAGCATTTTAAACTGATCACCCGTTAAAACAGTTTACTTTATTGTTTAGTTTAGCACCTGATATCGCATCTATTTCTACCCGGCGAGTTAATATTGGAAAATAATTAGAAAATGCAAATTACCTTAGTTTTTTTCAATTTTTGTGTCTTTTCTTTTGAAATCTGTTGAAGATGAGACGATTGTTCACAGTGACCTGAATGACATCGAAATGCAAATTACAGTACATGGAGAGTGTATTATCACTAAAACACCCGCAGAGTGGAGATTACACCTGAGCAGTAATTGCAGTTTGGTTGCAAAGCATAACCAGCACCAGCAAAGTTTCAGCCAATGGACCTCCGGGTTAAACCCCGAGGTCCATTGGCTGAAACATTGCTTGTGTTTTTTGTCGATATATACAAAATTTTAAAGTTATAGCTTGGGTGATAACTCCACTCCACGGGTGATTTAGTTACAATCCACTCTCCATGTAACGTACATTCCAAGTGGTGGAAAATGGGTCTAAAATGATTGTCATAATGATCAATATGTAATTGAGGGGCGAAAAAACCAAAGGTCCGAAAATTATTTTATGTTCTTGTTATTGTTATCTTTTCATAACTGAATATTTAAAACCTGGATTTTATTCTAGGTACGACTGTTTGGGATAAAATGTAATAAATTAGTTGAAATTTCCTAAAATTCTTGTCATAATTATCAATATGAAAGTGAGGGGGCGAAAAAGCCGGAGGGGTCGAAAAAGCCAAGGTCCGAATGAGCCTGAGGTCCGAAAAAGTCAGGGTCCGAATAAGCCAAAGTCCGAAAGAGCCAAGGTCCGAATAAGTAGGGTACCAATTACCATTTAAGGGCCTATATAAGTAATGGAATTTTGTTTATTTTGAAATTCTCACCTCTCATATTCCTTAAATTCAAAT
This sequence comes from Pictodentalium vernedei, assembly GCA_031216915.1. Taxonomy (NCBI): domain Eukaryota; kingdom Metazoa; phylum Mollusca; class Scaphopoda; order Dentaliida; family Dentaliidae; genus Pictodentalium; species Pictodentalium vernedei. The sequence goes on from CM062297.1 coordinate 800,794,511, forward strand.
TAAATATTCACAAAGTATACATCAAAATGAAGGTTGGGATGTATAGAACACGAAACACATATGTAATCGACTCATAGAGTTGACTGTAGGCACCACTGGTTCCTGGAAGTCTGCTACCGTATTCGCACCAGAACTGATAATAAAATAATATTTCATCAGAACAACTTGTGGTCAAATGTGCTTCATATATCCAAGAACAAAGCTAGGCATTCAAAACACTTTCGAATACAGAGATAGGACTGCATTTTAGAAAAGGACAACGCTGTCTGCATTTTTTATTGAAGATGGTTTCCATGCTCGACAGACATGCGCAAATCCTTCGTTACCACGAATTTCCATCGAAAAACAAAATCGTAATTCTAAGAAATTTCAACAGGTATCATGATACCTTGCACTGAATATGGCAACTGTGCAGTCTCTATCTAATAACAGTATACTGTATGAAGGCGATCTTTTTCATTATTTGATTTTAGACGGTGTTGTTTTTACATGCTTTTTCTGACCGATGACGTAGACCAGAAATCGAAAGTATACTCATATGTAAACAAAAGCAAAGGCTTTGGAATTTTCCCCAATGCAGCTCTGTCGCCGTGTTTTGAAGAATTTTTATCCCCTAGCTTTGTTCTTGGATATATAAAGCACATTTGGCCACAAGTTGTTTTCTTGAAATATTATTAAATTATCAGTTCTGGTGCGAATACGGCAGCAGACTTCCAGGAACCAGTGGTGCCTACAGTCGAATCTATGAGTTGATTACACATGTGTTTCGTGTTCTATACCTCCCAACCTTCATTTTGATGTACATTTTGTGTATATTTAATTTGAATTGAAGGAATATCAGAGGTGAGAATTTTCAAAATAAACAAAATGTCATTACTTATAGGCCCTTAAACTAAAGCAGATACGGCTGCAGAAGGTTAAAAATTATATGTAAACAAATATCTACATGTATGGCAAATCACACGTTTTCCGAAGAAAACTGCATTATTGCATGTTTCGGTAATGTGATGTTATAGTCCACAAGGACTGTACTTCGGAGACTCAGTGGACGTCCATGCAATGCCGTTGGGTACAATTTCAAAGAGTCGCAGAATGTCAATCACACTCACAGTCACAGCAGTCAACAAATCGGCATGCAACTTACCCGCTACGGGAGAAGGCTTTTTCATGACACACCATCTCTGTTTCCACTGAAATGATACAAAGTATCAATGAATATTGTTCCATACAAAGACAACAAATAACAACATCACAAAAGAATTAATATTTACCTTTTTGCCATCGCGATATTTTAATCTTCCTTCCACAACCGTGTTCATATTATCCTCCATGATGGTCCCAAGTTCTGTCACTTCTCAAATGTTAGACATGTTTCTATTGGATGAACTCCTATTCACATTTTGTGAGGTCAGATCAATTTCCGGAAAAATGTAACCTTTCAACTTTGAACTTAAGTGCTCGCAACAATATTAATGCGCTCAATAACATTGACACATTCGTTGATGCTTGCATGTTTACGGCCTTAAAATGCATTAAAATCATCAATGTGAAAGAAACAATTTTACAAGTATTTAACGATTTGCCCCGCATTTATAATAATTTTGTCATCTAAATTCTAACTGGATCACTTCAAAGTGGAAATTTATACTTTATAATTCTCCTTTTTTGGTGTTTCAATTCCTGTTCATTCGAACGGTGCCTGTGTCAGTGGCGACGAAGCATGGCACTGAATTTTTAACAATCTTCGGAAAAAACAGGGCCTACCCTGATTGGGTTGCGGACAATCCGCACCTTGGACGATTAGGACCTTGGACGATTCGGTCCCTGGTCAAATCGGACCTCCAGTGTTGGTCAATTTGGACCTCCTGTATTGGTCAGCTCGAACTCCGGGAATGGTCAACCGAGAAAGAATGGAAGTCGATGAATGAATGAAAAGTTTCAGCGCGCCTGCCCCCGAACCAGGGAAGTTCTGGTCTTTCTTTGGGTGGTCCCCGAAAGGGGTCGTTGTTTTCTTCCGCGATCGAACGATAACATCAAGTGCTATCCTGAAAACCGACACAGCTTCAACGAACCGCCTGAGGCAGACTATACTTGCCAATGCTGGCCCTCTATCCCATCTGACTACACGCATAAGTGGCAGACTCTACTTGCCCGAAATTCACCATCAAAGTACCCCCGGAGAGAGGTAGCACATTTGTGTGAGGACCCCCTCTCACTCTGGTCCTCACCCGAGGGTTGAATGGACGACAATCAAAAAGACAACCCAACAACCTCATTTGACCATCTCACCAGAGACACCTGCCGAGTACCCGATCCTTTTCCACCTTCACCACGGGCCCACGCCCAGACATGCAGCTTCCAAATCTTCAACTGTTAACGAGGGTCGAAAGGGGCTTGTCTCACGGCGTCCCTGCGCGCCTTCGGCGCGCGAAACCATTCAACCTTCACTCTACATTCAGTCAGTCTTACCACTGTCGCACGAGCATGTCTCCCAGGATGAAAACAAGACGACGCACAGTTAGGTTAATACCATATCCTTGTTTATCTTGCACAAGAGAAGTTACACCCAGACAACAGGCATTACAATGTACTGGGTGTGATCGTTAGCAACACAGGGCCTGTCAAACGGGAATAAGTCGGGAAGAGTACAGAACTGCAATAAAAAGTAAAACTGAAGTTAGCTGGGACTGCTCATTGTGAGATCAAAACGTTGGGCTGTTGGACTCAACGAGGCATGAACCTTCAACTTCGTCATCGACGCCTGTGGCACCAAACACACTTGTTCCTTCATTTTATGATCACCGGTGCCAATATCAGATTTCTCTTCAACACCACCAGTTCATCTAAATACTCCACCTCCAGCACAGGTACGACTAGTCTCATCATTCTACGACTCGCCTCTACCGTCATCAGATGATCTGCCGCCAGCACCATTTCATCCCTCATCTTCTCCTGACATCAACCAACTAAGAGAACATGTAGCAAGGTGTTTTGCAGAGCCTCCATTCCACGAGGAGTCCGATTTAGAGCACACTATTCCTGAACCTGACAACGATATTGCTGATGTTGACGAGTCTGAGTTCAACGTCGTTATCGGTGGATCAAAGCGTGGTGCCGATGTCTTAATCAGTCGCGGACACTCATATAGCAAAGATGGCAAAGCAAACAAAAAGGGATTACAGCGATGGAGTTGTAACATACGAAACAAAAACACTAATTGTCTAGCCAGCAGCATGCAACATGGGCTCTTGTCCAGGAACCAGAATCGGTTATTCCCGTGGTCCGAATTGCCCAATTACGGAGGTCCGCATTGACCAACTTTGGAGGTCCGAATTGACGAACGTTGAAAGTCCAAATTGATCAAGGTCCATCGTCCAGGGTCCGAATCGTCCAAGAAAAAGGTCCGAATCGTCCAAGGTCCGATTCGTTCGACATTCCCCTGATTTATCATAGCTTGGATTTGGTGTCTTATAATACTTATACTATTTGTCGGAAAAATTATGGTTCGCTGGGGGGTGCGGGGTTGGGAAGAAAAATTCAGACACAGATACTTTTTTGTACTTGCCCACCTTTGGGACCCACCCACCCCTTTTCCAGAATTTCTTTTCCATTTAAGCAAGTTTTTTCCAACCATTTTTTACACCCATCCCACACTATAATGACACAGGTGCAACAATCTATGAAGTAATGTTTCTATCTGAGATTGATAACAAAAATAGTATCAAACTGTACATGTTTGTCTCCAGTGGATGGTGTCATCAGCAAAAGACAACAAAATTAATTTTCATTTTTGTTCTGCTCTCCGAATTATGTCAAGTATTAGTGCCTTTATAACCTTTTCTACCCTTCTGGCAGCAACCCAGCGACACCATGTTGTTTTGAAATGGAAGCCCGCGTGAACGGCCATACCCTGACGTCATTCCCATACTGATACGTAGTGTCATGGCGCAGCGCGTGTTGTTAGAGTCGTCTATTTATTACACATGAAACCGTCATCTTAGGTGGTTCAGATTCTCAGATTTGGAGGACTTTCACATGGAAGGATATCGCAATAATATTAATTTATTACAACAAATGATGATAATATCCATTCTGAAAACGGAACCCTGGACTCAACTTTCAGTATTTTAGATACGATTATCTTATACTGCCTTGTTTGCTGCAAAGTATTGCTGTTGAGTTACACACACTCAAGTAATTTTTTTATAAGCTTTGTTTCCCTGCATTTAGATCTACAATGCAATAAATCACTGGTGAAAATAAAGACTGCATTAAGGCTGGCTGGCCCTTTGGTGTTGCTGAATTATACACGCTAAAGTGATTTATTTACATAATTTAATTCCATGCTGCACAGTACTGTCATGCAAGAAATCACTGGTGAAAGATATCAATTTCAGTTACAAAACACTGAACTCAGCTCTCAATATTCCACATATTTTTCATCAACTCCGGCCATGTCTGCCATTAAGCAGCCATGACCCGGTTTGATGAAAATTGGTGAGATACAACGACTTAATTTGTCTTGAAAAAAAAAGAAAAAAAAAGAAAGAAAGAAAAAAAAAAAAAAAAATCTGGGCCATTTCATCTCTCGCACAGTCCTCCACAGAACGGATGGGGAAATTAGCAATCTTCAATTGTTCGATTGCGACAAACGTGAGTATTTTTTTTCTGTTTAGACGGCAACAGACTTCACCTATTAAGGATACTAAACATCTTAGTTAAAATCAAATACACGAAATTACTGATGAAAATATCAATTCTGGTAGTGGAACACTGGACTCATCTTTCAATATTTCAAATATGTCTATCAAATCTAGCCGTGTCTGCCGCAAAGCAAAGGAGAGCAATTACGTCCCTCCTTAAATTGATTTTGCAGGAGCCATGGAGGGCGGGAGCTATAGCTCTCCTCAAAATGCCAGGCCTGCTTTGGCATTCAAAACAGATGCCTTCGGCATCTGCATCACTATCCAGACACTTTCGAAAGAGGTTCCGACACAGAATTAACATAAGGGGCGAATTTTCTCTCCCCGCCCTGAGCATGTTTCATCCAACCAGACCGTCCAATCAAATCACTTTACTTTACCCCCATGTGCCGTTGCACCTCATTTCTAGCATCCATAAGTAACGAACAGCAGGTCTTCGGCGCCATTGTTATCGTATGAGGCCATGAAGGGCATGAGGAAATCCTTCAGTGAAGTATAATCTACCACCCCTCTTATCCTCATCTGGGTATCGAACGATTACGTCCCGTGGGACGGGCCCCACTTTCAGCACCCCTAACTAACAAACGACTGGCCTTCGGCACCCCCTTTCTATTGGATGAGGCTATGGGGGCCACAGGCCTGGCATTCTGAAAAATGGAGGAGGGCAAAAAATCGCTCTCCTCAATCAGCTTAGGAGAGCAATTAGCTTTACACAGCATTTTAAGTATCCAGTTGAAGGAACTCATTGAAACTGAAACCAACAAACTACATCAGTGATTTTATTAACTTTACTAAAGTAAAGCGAAATCTCTTAGACATCTAGATGTCTCACTCAACAACCGAACACACACTTGACAAGACCTGTGTGTGTACCCAGACCTGTTGTCCAAGAAAGTCATACGCCTACCACTAGCACCTTCAACCCCCAAGGGGGGTTGAAGGTGGTAGTGGTAGGCGTATGACTTTCTTGGACAACAGGTCTGCTTGAATCTACAGTCACATCCTGGTGCAAGTGCTTCAAGTGACAGGATAGTAGTAATGGTAGTATATTATAGTGTCAATATTCCTTGAATAATTATCCCTCAAACTGTGATGTAAGTTGTTGAACTTGAAATTGACAGAAAAAAAAATATTGCTGTGATCCATTTTGCTTCAAATGATTGCAACTGTGTTTGGGTATGGTTGCAGCCATTACCTTTTACCACTAAACCACTTTCGAAATGAAATTACGTGATGTTATGTGACTTCGAAGTTAAATTACATTTTTGCTTTACAACAAAAATTTAATGTGAGCATAATACATGTAATCTCAATCATCCCAGACCAAAATATTTAGGAGGGCAATTTTTCGCTCTCCTTAATTCTTTCAGGAGGGCAGTAAGGAGAGCTAAAAAATCGCTCTCCTGAAATTGCCAAGCCTGGGGCCATGAGGAAATCCCTTAATAAGGCCTAACCTCTTATCCTCATCTAGGTATTTAACTATCACGTTCTATGGAATCCCTTTTTGAGAATCGCTTTTTGGAAAACGCATGTGGTCAGGGAATATTTTTGCATATGAGGCCTTGAGGGCAATGAGGAAATCCTTTAGTAAGGTCCATCCTCCAGGCCCTCTTATCCTCATCCGGGTATTCAACGATCAAGTTGCATGAATTCCCTTCCTGTGGCCCGTCCATGCCGAAAGAATCCAAATTCTATCATATGAGGCCATGAGGGCCATGAGGAAATGCCTCAGTAACGTATAATTTATCATTCCTCTTATCCTCATCTGGGGTACTGAACGATAACTATGACATGGTAAAGAACTATTGGAGGATACCTTTTGGAGGATATCTTTTAGAGGATACCTTTTAGACGATAGTTATGGTTCCTAGTACCCGACTGTCCTTGGCGGCGTATCGCCCACTACTGCAGACTTGTCCATAGTCACTCCCATCCTGTGATCGGCTTCCACTGCAGTCACCCAAAGCTATAGTCTGCAACCTCGTTGCAGCCTTGTACCATTACTTGTGACTTGTACTCTGGCAGAGAAGGAAAACCTTTAACTTGGAACTGTTTTGCATTCCAAACCTAGTTCTGTCACTTGCTACTTCATCCTATCCTAGGCTCCATTCTTTCTGCAATCTAACATTAGCAGTCTTCACTTACATCAGCCCTCGACCCACTCTGGGTTGTTACGGAGTTATCTCCATTTAGTGATACTTGTGGCGTCTAACTATTAGACTGAGCCGAAGAGCAATTACCTCTTACGGAAGGAATGAGGAAATGGGAATTCCGATAGTTTAGGGGAATGTGTCGGGTTGTTTATAGTGTTTAGTTCACCCCAGGTCAAACGAACGCAACTTTTGGACATCTCTTAGGCCTATAGTATTTCGTACTGCTCTTATGAACCATAGATGGTGGCTTCGCCGAGTCCGTTTCGGCGGTTTCGGTGATTTTTGAGTGTATTTGGGTAATTAGATTTACTTCTATTGTAGGACTTGTGGTTACATAGCAACTACGTGCCACCATAGAAACCAAGATTGCTTGCGCCAGTGAATAAAATGGACGACGGAACACGTGTCACCCTTACATTCGCTACGCATCCGCAATGGCACCGTGACGTCACATCTGGCGTCCGGTTGAATATGCACGCCTTAACGGAGTTTTTCTGCTGAAAAATTTCACTTTGACAGCTACAGTCGGTGCATTGGTGCAAATGGTATTAAAATATATCCAGTTTCCTTCGTGCTCACAGGCATCGATTAGACTATGAAACATCTATCACATTCCAACTTTTACAGTTTTGGTTACCATATCAACACGTTTACCGTAGATTCTTTTGAGTGCTGTAAACACGCATCTTAGGACACCAAACACTTATTTTGTGTACTGAAACAAAGCTTTGAACTGCGTCAATCTTCCTGTTATTGATCAATTAAAAAATTTTTTGTTTCCAAATTGTGGCCATTGGTGCATCCATAACCGGACTATATATTTATTTTATTTCTTTAATTTCTCAATGACCGTAGCAACACTTTTAAAAAATCTCAGATCATTAAACCGGAGCAATTTAAAGCATGTTTAAAATATACTACTCAAAGTTTGCTAAGCACCACATATTTGACACATCATTGTGAAATTTTCTTGTGACACATTTGCGATATTTTTGGTGGACTTAATTGAGGAATCTACTGAGATGGTCCCCAGTGTTTACATTAGCTCTTTTGACAGGCAGACTTTTCGTGACAGTCATGGAAAGCATGTACCCCTTGATTTTCATGATTTTTTCGTGTACTGTCTATATGTACATGAGATGTGTAGGGCATTCAGTCTTCATTTCAACACAAACCCTTGTGATTTAATTATTGAATATAGCAAATGCAAATGAAAGAAGACATTTGTCTGAAGCAGAAATATGGCGGGCTGTAGGGACGGTGGGACAAGGGGCTACCCATCGTCAGGTTGGTGAAGCCCTTGGTGTGCAACATACGGTGATCAACAGAGCCTGGGCAAGATTCCAGCAGTATGGCACACCAGTCAGACGACATGGTAGTGGCAGAGACAGGACAACATCTGCAGCTGAAGACCGGTTTTTGATCATTCAGGCCCGTAGGAACCGCTTTGACACAGCAACCCAGCTTCGCAGTGACCTTCAGAATGCATCCGGGGTAAATGTTTCGACGCACACCATCCACTGCCAGACACGATATGAATGGGCCATGGATCACGTTGGATGGACCAGAGAAGATTGACGACCTGTCCTTTTTACAGATGAGTCAAGGTACTGTCCAGACAACATAGATAGGCGTTCTAGGGTATGGAGATGACCAGGAGAGCGATTCCATGCAGCCAACATTGTTGAGCATGACCGCTATGGTGGAGGGCCAATAATGGTCTGTGGCGGCATCAGCTGGGATGGACGTACAGAGCTCTGTGTCCCCGACCGTGGTATATTGACTACGCAGCGGTATATTGATGAGATCCTGGATGTCCACGTCAGATTGTATGCAGGTGCAGTGGGTGATAGATTCATTCTGATGGACGATAATGCCCGTCCGCATGTTGCCCATGCTGTCCGGGAGTACCTACAGAGGGAGGGGATTGAGCGTATGGACTGGCCAGTAAGATCCCTTGACCTCAATCCAATCGAACATGTCTGGAAGGAGTTGCAGCTTGCAATTTCAGTCCGTCCAGTCCAACCAAGAAGTGTCCAGGAGCTTGGTGCCATGCTGGTCCAAGATTGGAACAACATCCCACAAATGACCATCTGGAACCTGAATGGGAGCATGAGCAGGCGTTGTCAAGCTGTAATTAACAATAATGGATCTCATACTCGATATTGAACCCATATCAGTTCGCTCCGTCAACTTTTTGGCAAATTTGAAAAAATTCCTCTTTTACCAATAATATCCATTTTCCATGGTTATCGCATTCAAAAGCTAAAAAAATAATGTCAAACACAAACAAAATCTCAATTTCTGTGCTTAAATCATTAAAGATAATTAAATATAAAATATATACACTTTTCATTACAATATTTCAACTAAAACGTAAAATAGGTAGCTGGATATACTTGGTGCTTAGCAAACTTTGAGAAGTATAAATTATCCATTCCCCATAAATCATGGGCACTGAGCCAGGAAGCTCCTCCTCCTCCTCCTCCCCCTCCCCCACACAAACATTTTGGTCAACATTATTCAAATTATTTGGAAATAGTAAACGAATGAGTCTGGAAGACCCTCAGGAGATTATCTTATATACATGTACCGGTAGCTGATGTGTTTAAGCATTTGTCTCTTATTCAGCTGGTAAATCTTAAAAATAAAACAACTTCTTTCTTTTCGAGGAGTCGATTATTCGAGTCTGTGTTGGCGCAAGAGTAGTGACGACACTAATGGCTTGTCTCATAACACCAAATAGGCCTTTTGTGCGAACTGGGCGATTTTGGGGAATTCATGCATGGACATTCGGCACCGGGTAGGTACCGGTTGTCCACTTGTCCAAATTCCATGTAATCGCCTAGATCACTTCTCGGGTCACAAATTTTAACACGGTTTTCTTCAAGAAGGCCGCAGACCGTCTACTTACATTTCAGCTCCGATCCGCACGCACGCACGCACGCACGCACGCACGCACGCACGCACGCACACGCACGCACGCACGCACGCACGCACGCACGCACGCACGCACGCACGCACGCACGCGTGGCACGCACGCACGCACGCACGCACGCACGCACGCACGCACGCACGCACGCACACACGCACGCACACACACACACACACAACACACACACACACACACACACACACACAGAGTCTTGTTTTCCCTACATACCGAGGTACCCCATTGTCTGTCCTTTGTGTGGACTAACGGTTTCAACCTCGTTTTGCCGGTACAGTTCTGGGAAAACAACCGAGGTAAAGGGTTTCTTTTGTCTTTTGTACCTCGGTAAGGCGAAACACGCAAACTCTTTTGTCTAGTTACCTCGTCAAGTTGGTAAGACAAACGCACACACACACACACACACACACACACACACACACACACACACACACACACACACACACACACACACACACACACACACACACACACAGTCTTGTTTTCCCTACATACCGAGGTACCCCATTGTCTGTCCTTTGTGTGGACTAACGGTTTCAACCTCGTTTTGCCGGTACAGTTCTGGGAAAACAACCTAGGTAAAGGGTTTCTTTTGTCTTTTGTACCTCGGTAAGGCGAAACACGCAAACTCTTTTGTCTAGTTACCTCGTCAAGTTGGTAAGACAAACGCACACACACACACACACACACACACACACACACACACACACACACACACACACACACACACACACACACACACACACACACACACGCACACACACACACACACACACACACACACACACACACACACACACACACACACACACACGTGATAAAACATCAACCCAAACCACTTTCTGAAAGGAACGCGCTGATCGAAGCTCTTGCAGAAGTTGCAACCGCATGACATTAAGGGAGACAACTCACTGCAGCTAATGAACGCTTCTCCGAAATTTCGGTGAAACAGATACTTATTGACCTTGAGCTACCAACGAGCCCCCACCCACCCCCAAATAACCCAACAAACGCGAATAAGAACATGTATTATAGAGGTCATCAAAATTAAAATCTTATGTGTAACGTGGGTAAACAATCGCACTTACGGAAAGTAACAAATAGCCTACCAGTATAAAAAAAAGGATTCTGAAAATTGACATTTATGCCGAATTGACAGAAGATTCTCTCTGTATAAAGTGATTTTATGGACTCAAATATGTGTGAAAATGATTGTATGAGTGAAATATTGCATTTGGACATTCACCACATTAGTAACAAATTTCCATAATATCAGTGATACCAAATTGTTCGCACCGAAATAGAAATACAAAATCCAGATTTGAGTAAATCGTTTATCATTTGAGGTATATTCCAGATATTATCCATATTGTAACTATAATGAATGGGTAATGCGTCGAATATAAGTATTCTAAATATTCATTAACCCTTTACCTAACAGTATTTTTTAAAAATAAATTAAATTTCACATTTTTTAAAACAAATTTCTCAATTTTTCAATATTGAGAAACTAACGAGATATTTTAGGCTGTGGTAAGCTTATTCTGGTCTTCTGGCTGTTTTGGCTGCTATTTTAGGTAAAGAGCTAAAATGTAACTTATGCTAATGTAATTTTCAACTTTAAAAAACTGACATCTACATTATATATTATACGATACATTTATATATACATGGTATGGTGGGGGAGCATTTATGGCCCGGCGATTGGGTGTCGTTGACAGTGGCGGCGCCAGAGTTACAGAAGTGAGGGGGTACAGTCGGCTATTACCCGAGCCGGGGTGGGTTTAGAGAGGGGTGTCCCTTCCCGAAGTTGAGAAAATTTTTAAAACTTACGTTGTAAATGGTGTTCTTTGGAGCATTCTCAGACAATTAAATTAAAACAGTTTTATCCTTTTGAAACTTATTTGTTAAGGTCTTTGAGTTATAGAAAACGTCGTACATGGTGACATTTTAACGGAAGAACGCTGTTGTAAAGTGCGAGCACAAAGCACCAAACAACACTCAAATCGAAAATGAAAGTAGGCTGCATTCCAAACAGATGCGTTGCCAGCTCTCGATTCTAGCATTCCTCGAATACTCTTAAGCGGTATGTTTCAGACCGTTTAAACCCGGCACCCCTTGTTGCAATTTGGGCCCTCGACTCTTGTTTGTTGTTTGCAGCTAATGTGTGTGTGTGTGTGGGGGGGGGGGGTGGGCGGGGTGGGGGCAAACATAATTTCAAAAGTTCTCTGATTTAGTGCACTTGGGAATATGGAATTAAGCATACCCACCATTACACCGCAACGTTCAACAATACAAAAATTAAAATGATAGTATTTTTTTACTACGCTTAGCGAAAAAAGTGGAGGGGTAAGTACCCCTCATACTCCCCCCCCCCCATGGCACCGCCACTGGACTCGTAGACCCGGGATCGTCTCCAGTCGAGGCTAACGTCCAAAAAACTTTACAGTTTTCAATCTAGTGGCGCGGTGTTAGGACGATGCCTGGTGGAATTCCTGCTTGACATAGGCGATATAAATTAACTTCAAGCAGTTGCATCTTCACGGATCTTCCATTAATTGAGATTGAGATTCCTGTGTTTAAAAGCTGGCACCATAGACCATTATAACAGTAACAGTAATCTGTTCCAGTTGCATTGTATGCTAAGGCAAACGATCCACGGGTAAGTCACACAATAAATGTAAACAATTACGAATCATCACAGAAAACAACTCCAACAATTCTGTTATTGTCAATTCTCGAATATCGGTCTCGGGGCGAGTTGTAAATGTAAACTAACATACTGGCTGAGTCAATTGCAACCTTTTTGAGGGTTGTCGTTGACCCAGTTGGTATGGTGGCAGAGCATTTATGGCCAGGCGATTGGGTGTCGTAGACCCGGGATAGACTCCCGCAAAGCCACCTTCCCAAAAACTTTATAGTTTTCAATCTAGTGGCGCGGTGTTAGGACGATGCCTGGTGGAATTCCTGTTTGACATAGGCGATATATATATATATAAAAGGTCTATATTCTGATAAAACAAATCTGTTTCAGGTATGCTGGATCCAAGTGGCAACTGTCAGCTGACTTCACGTTTGAATTGTCAACTGTCAACTGTCAGCTGACTTCACACTTCGAATTGTCAACTGTCAACTGTCAACTGTCAGCTGACTTCATGGACCCTGGATCTGAGAGATGCAAGAGCATAAAGCGAAAGAAATTCGTCTAAATAAAGCTAAAACTGCACAGGAAAAAAACAGTTTTCACCTAGCTTTCGGTCTGATGAAGACCTTATTCAGGATACAGACACAACAAGAAAAAAATACACATAGACGACGAAAGAAATGAAATGTGGCGATAAAAGTTCTCGTAAGCCAAATTGTGACTGAACCGCTGTGTAATACAACCCGAAAGAAAAGAAACCGGGGTGAAAGTAGAAAGCAAAGGGTAAAAAAATACTGTTAACCCTTTACCTAACATGAAAAGCAGACGACACTTGCAAAAAAAAATCTTGAATAACTATTTTTTTTCATTTTTTGTCTCAAAAACATAGGTTATGACCCCTCGTTGGAACGAGCTCGACGAGCTCGTTCCAACGAGGGGTCATAACCTATGTTTTTGAGACAAAAAATGAAAATATTTTTAAAATTAATTGGCGATTTTTGAGAATAGCGCTGGCCGGTTTTGGCCGTTACGTTGGGTAAAGGGTTAAACAAATTCTGAACTGTATTCTAGAAAGTCGTAACTCCCGGTAGAACCCGAATTATTACATGAAAGTATGATAACTAGATGATTAAAACAAATTTGTTTGCAGTCTGTCGCCTTAAAATGCACCAAGTAGCCCGATAGGAGGAAATTTTAGAGTTTAGTGCTTTTCTGGCAGGTGCGAAACGACGTAGGGACGTGCTAGGACTGCCCCCGTAATGGGATAGTGCCACTAAAGGCTTGTTATTCGCTGTTACTTGTAAAAATCGCGACACCGACGCCGTAGCTGCGACGGGTGGTGCAATCTGCAAGTCCAACAAATATTCTCAGGGGCAATTTACAGGTGATGGTGAAAAAAAACAAGAAAAATATTTGGAACAACATTTGCATCGGACATGGGCTAGACATGAATGAGATACACTTGCATATCAAATATGAAGTCATTCCACCAAGTAGTTTGAAAGTTATTCTTTTAGAAACGCGTTGGTCACAAAATTCTAAGTTCATCAAGGGCCATAACTCCAAGAAAAATATTTGGAACAACACATGCATTGAACAGTGGCTTCACATCAATAAGATACACTTACATGCCAAATATAAAGTCATTCCATCAAGTATTTGAGTTTTGAAACTCGTTGGTCACAGACAGACAGACAGACAGACCGACAGACCGACCGACCGACCGACAGACCGACCGACCGACCGACCGACCGACCGACCGACCGACCGACCGACCGACAGACAGACCGACAGACAGACATTGCCACTTATAGAGCTGCTAGTCGCAACTAAAAATATATATTAGATGTTGTATGCCTATCTTCAGCTTTACAACTTTTTTCAAGTGTGTATTATTAATGAGAGGAACGGGGAAGTTGAAACGAATGCCTGTTTGCAGCCCTGTGAGTATATGGTTTGCAGTAACGGAAAGTTTATAGTCCATTGGTGCGCATTGTTAACCACTATGCAATCAAAGCGCGAAACTTCCGTAGATCCCCACACAATGCGTGGAAGCAGATTGGTGCTTGTCTTAACCCTTTACCCAACGCAGACGATTTCAAAATTTATTATTTTAAATATCATTTAAATTTTAAAAAAAAATTCAACAAAACCATATCATGTGACCCCTCTTTGGAACGAGCTCGTTCCAAAGAGGGGTCACGTGATATGGTTTTGTTGAAATTTTTCGAAAAATAATATTTTGTCAGCTGCTGAATTTGCATATTACGAGGGCGGGTGCGGGCGATTCTTTGGGAAAAGGGTCAAATAAACAGCGAAGCTCTCCCACCATAACCTCACTCCATGCCTATGATTGATTCAAGAAATGAAACACTCTAGGCCAAATAAAGGTGGAACATATTCATCCGAAGGCATAAATAGTCGACAATTCATTGATACCATGAGCAAAACCTCAAAGGTATAAAGTAATATGGGCACATCCTATGCATTGTCGTCGAGCTCGTTCCAATGAGGGGTCACATGATATGGTTTTGTTGAAATTATTTTTAAAAATTAAAAAAATTATAATTAAAATAATAAATTTTTATATCGTCTGCGTTGGATAAAGGGTTTTAATCCATCCATCCACGGTCTTGACCAATATGGAAGATAACCAATCTGGCTCTGCTTTTCCCTGTTGGTATTCAAAAGTAAACTGGTTGGTTTCAAACCTAATGTTTTGACATCTATATTGTAATTGTGCATTTCGTGTAAATTGCAGGCATTCTTTCGAGTGTATACGAGGGGGGGGGGGGGGGGGGGGGGCGAATATGATACCCATTCCCAATGGCATTTTGGCACGTTCTTTCCAATTTAAACCCCAAATTTTTCAATCTCAGTCCTCATTCCTATAAAATGTTTATCCTTCATTAACCCCCGAAGGCCTAATTTTGACTTTCATCATTTTTTTCTGCAACAAAACAGGTACCACAACAGGGAGTATTTAGACACATTTGCAAATTACATCCCAAGAACCTTGTCAGTTGTTTCTGGGCAAGTCTTGGCTGCCTACTTATATATGCAGCCAAGACTTGTCGTGACACAACTGCAAAGCCACAGAATATCGGCTATTGAAGGGTAGAAAAATGCATAAATATCTTCATTATTTAATAGTATAAGAACAAGTTATTCAACAGAGATTACAGAAACTGAAATTTCATGCAAATGTTTGTTGTAAACTTACTATTTATTTATTTATTTATTGATGTTTAAGGTCACATATGTATGCACAATGGCCAATCATGACCGTGACAGTTTGACGGGTGGAGGAAGCCGGAGTACCCGGAGAGAACCACCGAGCAACGACGAGCAGCTGCCAGCTCCCCAACATCGTAACTCCGCACTGCGGAACAGGCAGGGTTAGATTGGTTGAAGACATGCGTACCATCGACGTGCAGTACGCCTTAGTACACGGCGTCATCGTGCCCCCACACGGGCAATGGGGATGAAGTGTCTTGCCCAAGGACACAACGCGGTTGCCGCAGGTGGGATTCGAACCGAGGACCTCTCGGCTTGCAGCCTGCACCTCTACCTACTGAGCCACCGCGCTCCCTGTAAACTTACTGCATGTAATATATATGTAGTAGTTGTTGTATTGATGTTCTCATTTCCATATGAAGGTAACGTTTCCTATTCTTTCTATGTTTATTCTCTGAAATAAATTTCCAATTAACCCTTTACCTAACATGAAAAGCAGACGACACTTGCAAAAATAATTCTTGAATAACTAATTTTTTTCATTTTTTGTCTCAAAAACATAGGTTATGACCCCTCGTTGGAACGAGCTCGACGAGCTCGTTCCAACGAGGGGTCATAACCTATGTTTTTGAGACAAAAAATGAAAAAAATAATGAAAATTAATTGGCGATTTTTTAGAATAGCGCTGGCCAGTTTTGGCCGTTACGTTAGGTAAAGGGTTAAAACCATCGTGATGCAGATTTCCCCATTTACATGAGCCTCGGACCCTTTCAACAAGAGGGCAGACGACTCCCTGAAAGTGTCCGACCATCTGGTGGCTATCACCCTGTCTTTGCTCTGTCAATTAGTTACCAATTTATGATTTCATTTAGAAGCTGCTAGAGAGGTGATCTACTGCAGCTTGAGATGTGTGTTGTGTGCACAGTTCTTTGTGAACAATGGCTATTATCCTAGTTGTGTTGTGGCAATAATAATTTCACTTCTATTCATCTAGCGAAAATAATGACATTGGTAACGTAAGTTATCCAAATAATTGTATTTAGAATAATTCATGTTACAAAATACACCCTAATACGCCCTAATTATTTGATAATATTACTCTGTTAGGCAGAGTTGTGTGTATTTGATGTAATAAAAACACGTATGCAAGGCCAAACAAAATTAAATAATTGATTCTCAGGCAATTTTTTTAAAACGAATGAGGGAGGGCGGTTTTTATTTTTCATTTTTTATTCCTGGTGGAATGGTCGCTGATGCCTAAAATCCAGCTGTGAGAGCCTAAAATTATATACTAGAGCTTCCATGTTGATTTCACTGATATATATACTCTTTTTTTGTATGTGATCACACAACCCAAAATCAATATAGAACAACTAAAATGGAGATAAACAATAATAAGGAGTTATTGAACTGGTTGAGTGCTCGAAGCCACAATTAGGCCTTCCAAAAAAATTAAAAACATTTATTAGCATAAAACACCCTCCACAGGACAGTATGCGAGAATCTTCAAGTAACATGAACAAAAGTAGTACTCAAAACATTACAATTTCATCCACCAATTTTCCGTGATCAAAGTACTATATTTTTATTAATTTGATACGCGAAAGAACGTAGAGGTTTGAACTAGAATTTCCCATACACATCACTAACCATATCATAATCGTCTGGCGAAAAAATCCCAGATCACGAAGTAGATTTTTTGGCATAAACTGGGGGTTCTTTTTCAATATTAATTTGAATTTCTCAAATTTGCTCAGATCACTAAAACCGTCGATTTCACTGTTGATCAGAACAAATAGTTCTGATCGAAACTCTGAATAATGTATACATTCCAAAAGAAAATGGTATTCGTTTTCTATTTTCCCAGAGTTAGCTTCGCAGTGAGAACATATCCTGTCGATAACAGGCTTCGACGGTTGATAATGTCGCCCTTTCTCAATAGCTAACTTATGAATGCTGATACGAAGCTTAGTGAATATGTCCCGATCTTCCGCCGAGTTCGTTTCCATTAAGTACGTTTTCCACTGAAAAGTCATTTTCAAACAACCTGTAAGTTCTCAGTTTATTGTCTCCATTCTTTTTGCAGTCATCAAACATTGACTTTTTGAATGTGTTTACATGATGCAAGCGCAAATTATACTTGAGCTTACCTGTAACATTGAATGTTGAGGGACAGCGAGACCATATATTTCCAGTAATTTGAAAGGGAATTCAGGTTTGCCTTTATGATTTCTCTGTTCAGCTACCAGATTCTACATCAGGTCATTATGATTCTCAGATATTTTGATTGCGAAAGAAGCCATCTCACTTACCGCCTCAATATATAGAGGATATCGACCAAGTTCTGAGCGAACCGCGTGGTTGGAGGAAAATTTCCCAATGCCCAAGACTTTTTTACAAAAGGAAGTGTGTAATTTTTCACAGGCTATGTTGTAACTCTTACCCTACGTTATTTCTAATCCCCAGACTTCACACCCGTATGGGGCTATAGGTTTAATTAATTTACCAAACAGCTTTGACATTGGCTTTATTGGAACGCGTGAAGTTTCATTAAATGCAAGAAAAAGTGAGTATAGTGCTTATTGGGCTTAACAGCCAAATCATTTTGGGCTTTAGAGAATGTACCCTCTTTTGAGGATTTTATTCCTAGGTATGTAAATTCGTCAGCCACGTCAATACGCTTGCCTCCGATAAAAAATATTGACTACTTTTGTGTTCCATTAACTGACGCAGATCCAAATGTTAAACATTTTGTTTTTTTTTCAACGTTGATTTGCAACATATTGGTTTCAGTATAATTGTGGAGCTTATTGAAACACCGTTGAAGCCCTTGCTGGCTATCAGATATAATTACAAGATCATCTGCAAAAAGAAGACGATTTAATTTGTAACCACGAATCCTCACAGGATCACACAAATTGTCGAAAATATCTTTTATGTCTTCAATAAAACTTTTAAATAGAGAGGGAGATAAGATGCACCCCCGACGGACACCTACAGAAGAGAGGGAGGTTGGTCGCTAGAGCTGTAGGTTTTTAAATTTCTTGTTCGGTTTCGGTTTTGGTTTTTCAGGTGGAGAAAAACTTCGGTTTCGGTTTTGGTTTTTCAGGTGGAGAAAAACCTCGGTTCGGTTCGGTTTTCGGTTTGTTCATGAGGCCAACTAAAATTCAATAAAACTCATTCATATGTCCGGAGTCATAACTGAATGGTAGTGAAATTGAGTGAAACTCAATGAATGCCCGAAATAAGCTATAATACATGAAGAATCAGGAAGGCCAATATAATAATTATCTGAATATACAGAACTTTTATTGTGCTTGGCCATTTTTCGAGGTCTGACACCTACACGCAACTTGAGGAAAGCTGCAAACACAACTAAACTGAAATCCGGAAATTCACAGAATGTAGCCTTCCCAGAATAGTGAGAGTACCCAGACACTGCCATTGGCAGTGTCTGGGTACTCTCACTACTCTGGGATGGCTACATTCTGTGAATTTCTGCAGCAAGAGATTATTTAATAAAAAACGAAAAACCTAAGATTACGGGATGTCGACGGTTTCGGTTTTTTAAAAAAACTAAAAACTAGTTCGGTTCGGTTTCGGTTAACCTACAGCTCTACTGGTCGTAATCCACTAGACGTTTTAGTTAAATAAAAGCTTGATTCATATATAGATTTGATCACGTTGAATACTTCACCACTCACTCCTATATGTTGAAGTTTGCATGAGCAATCCCCTTTTCACCGAATCAAATGCTCTGCGAAAATCAATAAAAACAGCATACAGTGGTCTTTTTGAAGATTTGTATTTGTCAATAACCGTTTTCGAAACAAAGGCACTATCTGTGGTCCCCTTTCCTTTGCAAAATCTAAACTGGTTTTCGCCAATAATATTGTTATCATCCATAAAATTAGATAATCTTTGGTTGATAATTTTGTTGAACAATTTTCCGATAGCCGAACTTACTGCAATGGCCCTATAATTATTTGGATCACTGCGATCACTCTTCTTATATATTAAGGAAAGAACCGACTTACTCCAATTTTCCGGATAACAACCAGAAGTTAAAACTTGGTTGAAGCGTTTTGATAAACTATCTGTCATGCATGGACCAGCTGCCTTCAGCAAACTGTTACTAATATTGTCAAGACCCGATGCTTTCCCACTTTTCAATTCGCGCAACTTTGAAATAATTTCCGATGATGTGATAGGAGTATTATTCAACTTTATTTTTATTTCCGGACAATAAAACGAATTATTATCATTAGTAACGCCAGTAGCTCCATTTTTAGAGTACAATTTGGAGAAAAATTCTGCTGCGGTGTCGGGATTAAGTTGATTGTCACAATTCTTCTTTTGTCGCAGTTTGTTAATAAAGTTCCTTTATTGTTTCGGGTCGCTCGATTCCAAATCATCCAACTGTTTGTACAACGCACAGAAAAATTGTTTCTTTTAAAACTTTGTTTCCTTTTTGTATGCCTTCCGTATTGTAAAATACTTGATTCGTAAACTATCATTAAATGGATCATGCCGCATTTGATTTATAACTTTGTTTAAATTTTAAATCATTTTTCAAAGTTTTGCATCCATCATCAAAGCACTGCCGTTTACACAATGTGTTACCCTTACGGACCGGTAATCTCATGCTCGCAGAATTATTGATTGATTTCAAGATTGACATGAAATCTTGCTCAGCCTCAGCTGTACCCGTACAATCAATGCTGTAATCATTTCTTATGAATTTATGTTGTAGTTTAATGTTACTGGTATTAAGACATTGTATAGCTTTCTTGTTGCTATCCGATGTCCATTTCAGATTAGTTTGTTTTGAGTATTTATATTTGTATTTCCCTCCGTTGACAGGTTGCTTTTAACATCATATTTGAAGTGAGTAACAAGCTGACAATGATCGGAAAATTCACAGGGCAATTTTACGCAAAAGTAATAGATATCGCAGAAAAAACATTTCCGATATAATAACGTAGTCAACAACACTGGCTCCATTATGCTGATAGCTCGTGAAATAACATAGTGTGTCTTCCACTTTTCGCTCATTAACTATCCGCAAACCCGCATTTCTGCACATGATCAGAAGTTGATTACCGAATACATTAACATGTCGCTCCATGTTTACTCTTAGTTTCTCAGTGTCCAATATGTAATGATCGGGAAGGGAGGGGGGGGGGGGGGGGTTGTCATTATCGCCTGCAACGTGATACGATTTCTTTCCAATTCTGACATTAAAATCACAAGCAAGTACAACCATATCATGAACTTGATATTCTAATAAATTTATGCGTTTGAAAATTTTCAAAGAGTTTCATTTTTATTTCTCTTCTTGTATTCCAGTAACTTGAATTGCTTGTGGGGACGTATGCAGATATAAAAATAATGTTGTTGTCCTAACCAAACATATTTCCCTTAAATTCAACGCACAATGCAATTTCATCTATCATTTTTGTGTTTTCAAAAAATGGTTTGAAACATGTTTTATAATAAAAGACAATACCTCCTCTATCTCCATTTTGCCTAGGAAGTTCGACTTCATCATACCCAAGTATATTGAACGTCACTCTCCTAGTTATGCCAGATTTCAACTAATGTAATGAAATCATTGTTAGTAAGCACTTTAAAAAATCAGGATCTTGGAGTTTGACTCCCTGGACATTCCAAGCTGTGAAAGTCGCCTTTTTCGGCGTAATAGTTCTGTGATTATTACTGAAGCTAGGTACTACTGAAGTCGGAGTATAATGCAATGTTGGGACTAACATTCGTGTGAAATTAATAATCTTTGTGAAAACTATAGATAGAATAATGATCGATATGACTACGCTTATGGGTATTTATGGCAGAGACAAGAATATTTAAATTACAGTATTTGTATAGAATACGCGCTCAAACCGAAATGAGACGTTCGATAAATAATTTGTATACATTTAGATTGAATAAAACTGTACTGCATACGTTGTATTGTAAATACATCGTACAAGTTCAATGTCATCAAATCAAAAGGTAACTGCTTTTAACTGGAATGTGTTAGCATGTAGATTATTGTTACAGAAACAAATAAATTGCAATCAAAATGTTGGTAATGAATGTCCTGCTGTTCAAATATAAGACATTCTGTATACAGTATATACCTATATATATGGTATATCAGAATGAAATGCGAACAAATATCTATCACAGAATCATTCCTGTGAAACTGCAGGTACTACATTTAATAAAACTGCAAGATCATTCTGTGTACATCAACTGCTCTCTCCCTTCCTCGTATCGCTGAACGATCTATGTGTGAATTATATTTCTGAAAGTTACCTACAAAGGATTCACGCCCTTCTTGTGTCACAAATCTATTGTTATATAAACACTCTTGATGTCTTGGGGTACCATACATTATTTCAACCCCAAGAACAGTCAAACGTAAAAATAGTCTGTTTATACAAATTTGTTCTATTACAAATTATTGGAGAGTGCCTTTTGGCACTCTCCAATAATTTGGAATAAAACAATTTTTGATGAACAAATTCAGACCACCAAAACTAAACTAGCTCTCAAACAGTTGAATAAATATTTATTTTGTACATACATATGAGAATCGTGTCGCATTTTGCGAAGAGAATAACAATACTGTATCAATGTATACGACATATTACATTGCAAATAACGATGTGATACCGCTAAAGGGTCATTCTCCCTTAAACTGTCTAAATCTGACCAATACACGCCTCTTGCATTGTTCTATCAGAAAATATGAAGATTTGCTATTTTTTTTATTCATTGAAGATCTGTACATTCTACGAACTATATACAACATCTTTGATGATTGTCAGACACTGATCCGGGAGAATACATGGTTTGTAAATGATATTAATTTAAAAAAAAATACAATGTCCCATCGGAAGGGCACACACTTTTTTCGAGACCTTGTAATTAATTTATTACCACTGTGGCGCAAGATAAACGCCCATATGATCACATGTACATCCAAATTTCACATTTAGCATCTTGGAACAGGAGCAGATTGCCTTCAGGCAAATGGTTGGCATTCTTCTACTGTCACCACTTTTGATGTCAGATGCGTTACCTTTAATGTTTGCACCATTGCATATGACGTACCAAGATCTTGTCGACGCCATTAACATAAATTGGAGCAGAAGTTATGCCTAAATTAATTAATACCAGCTTCTTGGACGCAGATTTGGAGATTTATGTGAGTTAAACATCCCTGTGCACGAACGTGAAGCCATGGTTTGACACCTTATAATGAAATGGCAACTATATAATTACATGCCTAACTAAGATCTCCTTTGTGGTGAATAAATCGACATGGAAATGATGTTGAATCATTCAGATTTAACTAACACTGAGCTTATCGATCATTGCTCCGTCAGATACGTGTTTCCAGATACGTTATCATAAAAATACTCAACCCTCACCATACAGCGCTTTGTCGTTATGTTCCCGTGGTTTGAGCTTGGCTTCATATGTTTTGTCTTCAATGAACAATGGCAGAATCCTTACATTACTTCTAACTTCTGGCGGGAATTTGAACAGATTTAATATAATAATTTGCCTGGTAACCCACGGTGAGTTCGACGTCGTGATTTGTGATCATGGCATATTCTTTCTTAATCATCAGTGGTCATATAATACTTGGTAAAATTGTTGGTTTTGCTCTAAACTTTGCTCCTACAGAAGCTGCATACCCGAAGCATGTAGAAATGAGCGTACTTTATTCAGTCACGTATCTGGCTGTCGCAGTAACGTTTCTGGTCCCAAAATGATTTCTGTTCACTGGAGTATAAAATGCGTTTCCACAGGGTTTGAGTGTGATTTTCTCTGGATGTCATTCTATGATAACGGTACTAGGAATCTATGTGCTTCACATAAGGCAATTAATGATGTAAAACATTACACTAAAGTCAGTAAAAACATGAGTTCCCAGTCTAATTTTCTCATCAATCGGATGGTGAATTTCGCGCTTATTGCCCGGTTATCACACAGTGACATCAGTACCTTGTTCTTCTGATGTAAAATAATATCTATCTTATTTTTTCTGTTTCGGCTTGCAAGTCCATCTCTCTATCTCTACATATCTGTCTGTTTGTCTGTCCGTCTGACTATCTGTTCCTCACCGATTGCGTCTGTAAAAATGCCTCACAGTGTCTGTCTGTCCTAACTCATCCCCCTATCTGTCCGTCCGTCCGTCCGTCCGTCCGTCCGTACGTCCGCTCGCCCACCCGCCCGCCCGGGAAGTGAGGCCAAATTCTGGTGTTATCATTGATAATAATAATAATAATAATAATAATAATAATAATAATAATAATAATAATAATAATAATAATAATAACACTTTGGCCGGCCGCTGATTTGTCGCGGTTCTCGGATGAGAAGGCCTTGGTTACCCCAGTACTCCCAACTGCCTCCCTATTCCTACGCTTCTCTCCTCCCAACACTCGGAGACGAACTGCTTGATGACATCCCTTGCCCCATTCTTCCCAATCTCTCCGATTAGCATATTAACCCTCTACTTTGAGTCTCCCATCCCACTTCCCCATTATACTCCCAGTGAATCTCATTCTTTTAGAGTGGTATTTTGGGCATTCTAGAAGAAAGTGTTCCAGGGTCTCCACCACGCCCAAATTACACATCTGGAACTCCTTTTCACTGCTTTTACCAATTTTCCCTCTCAGCTCCAGGGACCGCGACCTCAGCTTGAACAACTGTGACCCCCAAAAGGTGCCATCAAGGTACTCTTCAAAACTAGGCTTCTCTTTATCACGCAGGCCACCCAAAGACCTCTTTGATTTGACCCCCCCCCCCCTCTCGCCAATTAAGGTTACCAAGCTCCATAACCCTTTCTATAACGATTTGTTTACCCTGGTTTGCCCCAGCGTCTAGGTCCGAGATCTCCAATGAGAAGTTCTCTATTAGTTCCCTCACTTGGACCATCCACCCTGTCTTGATATTCGAGTTGAAAATTCTCATGAACATTACTTTTCACCATCGGCTGTCGGGGAGATTTACCAAATAATTAAGATAACCGAGTTTCAATAAGTCTATCCTGTCCTTGATCCTCATCCACCCAAGCTCATATCTGATTGCTTCTAGTGCTGCGGCATTACTCGACCGCGTTATCCATCGGCCTGCATCGTTCTGCAGGATTTCCAAGCTCTTTACAGCCGTCTGGTTTAGGGGTACCACTTCCGTACCATATGTTATACTTGGCAGACCCACTGTTTCCCAAATGGTTTTCCACACGAAAACCTTATTGAAACTGTTTCTCCCTATAAGTTTCATTTGATCAAGGATTCGCCTCCGCTTCAGAATCAATTTATTTATGTGGTTTCGGTAGTTGCCTCTTCCTGTGATGTTTATATTTACCCCCAGATACTCGTAGTCACCTGTCTCTCCTACACTAAGAAGTTTGCTGCTACCTTCCGGAATACAGAAAGCCCCCACTCTCCACCTTCGAGTGGGGCCATCTTAGCGGTCCACGGGTATAACTTTGCTCTTGCTTTCATTAAGTTCGAGTCTCCATTTGCTACCATAGTTCCCAACAATTCCCAGCATTTTCGCTAGCCCCTCTTCGCTTTCTGACATTAGCACCATATCGTCTGCAAAAATTAGCCCATGTACAATGCAAAAAGAATTGGCGAAATTTTAGGCCTATCTCCATGGGCACGCGTTTTGTTGTTATGTTACCCAGACTAAATTCACTCTGTACTTCTTTATATAATGCTTTCATAATTCCAACAAACTCGCCTCCCAAGCCCAGAGCCTCAAGCTTGCGCCACATACCCTCTCTCCATACTCTATCGTATGCCTTTATAACATCTAAAAGGCCATAAAAATCTTTTTCTTTTTTGCTTTCGCGGATTCTATCATTTGGGATAGCGTGAAAAGGTGGTCAGTGACTCTCCCTCCCTTCCTGAAGCCATTCTGGATCTCTCCCCAAAAAACCCTTCTCCTCAATCACCTCCTCTAATCTCCCATACAGGACTTTACAGAAGACTTTTCCAATGTTGCTTCAGACAGAGATCCCTCGATAATTATCCAAAACGTCTTTTTCCCTTTTTTGTGAATAAATGTCACTTTGCTTTCTCTCCACTCATTTGGAACCTCTTGTTTTTATATGGCTAAATTGAATAGGGCAGTTAGGCTTTCCAAGAGTTCCTCTCACCCTTTTTTGATAAACTCGTTAGGAATTTAGCTTTTCCTCGACCTGGTTCGGACACTCTTGTGGGTTCCCCATGTCCCATCGCTTATCGTTTACCTTTTCCCAGTGCTTGACTAGTTCTAATGCGATTTGATCTTGATCGTCTGTTACTCTGCCATCTACTTTAATACTCTGTGGGTTACTTCCTTTGTTACGTTTATTCACCCATTACTAAAATGCGTTCGAACTCGACCCCCCCCCCCTCCCCCTGTCATTCTTATCGTCCTAATAAGACTGCTATTTCGCACTCTCCGATTATCGTCTTTAATCTTATTTACTTTATTTCGTGCTTGTTGGTATTCTTCATTTGCTTCCGTGTGCCTCGTTGCTTTCCACCCCCTTAAGTTTTCTACTTCTCATGTATGCAGCACATTTAGCTTTTCTACCCTTTATGGCCCTTTTCAGTTCTTCGTTCACTCTGTACCCAAGTTCCCGTGTTGGCACCCTAATCTTTCCTACACTTTCCTTCCCTGCCTCTACTAGGCTCGCAACTATGGCATCAGCCATCTTGTGGACACTGCCCCCTTTGTGTACGGTTGCAAGCTTTGGTTTCAATTTTTCTTCGAACTTCGCCCAGTCAGCATCCTTATTGAGTTCCCTAATCTCCTTGAAAGCTTCCTTTGCTTTTTACAAGGTTTTTGGCCCTGATCGTCACTGTAATCAAGTTGTGATCACTATCCACTTCCATTTTACCCTCATCATCCACTTCTACCCCTATCACCTCCCTCCATAAATCATAAATTAATATCTGTGAGAACATAGTCGATTATTGATTTTCTGTCGTTCCTCTCCCAGGTCCATTTCCCCTTACACCTCTCGTACCTGTTCAGAATCTTCAGACCGAGCTTATTTGTGAAGTTAAACAGCTTCCTTCCATTCCTGTTGACTTTCTTGTCCCCGCTCTCTATGCCTCCTTCCTTATCACCTGTGTGTCCATTAAAGTCACCCATCAGAATTATACCAAGCCCCCTGTTTTCTAGTTCTGTGATATTGGACCTTAGTGTTGAGTATATCGAGTCATTCCACTCGGGGTTGCTTCCCTCCACCGCACAGTACACAATCCCAAGGGCAATACTTTTGTTTCTTAGATTGATCTTTACCCATCCAATTTCTTTCAAAACCTCAGCCGAGGTGCTGACATCTTCCAGGTCTGTGATTAGCGACGGTTTTAAACCCTCTTTAATGTACATGCCTACCACCCCCCCCCCCCCCCGTTCTGGCCTTCCGTTCGCTCTACACCTATCTACACGCACCCCTTACTTGGTCTACCCGTTCCTCCTGTCTTACCCACGTCTCGCTTAAGCCCATGACATCAAAGTCCTCTGCCGCGATCAATGTCGCAATTTCACTTACTTTCCGGTGGAGACCCTGGATGTTGCTATAACCCACTTTCAGGGTACCGAGATTCATTGGCTTCTGCCAACTGGTCTCATTGTTTTCTGGCGTTAGCCTTGGTGAACTTATTCTGTCTCCCTCGCTCTTGTTCACCCCACCTGTGTCCACTCTTGTTATACTTGCCTCTGGCCTTCCACCCCGCGCCTCTCCAAAAAAGGCTCCGCTATCCGTAGAATTTTATCCCCCAATACCCGTTTCCCCATCCTGCTAAGATGCAGCCCATACATGCTCGCGTTGCCCCAAAACGTGTCCCAATGGTCGATAAAGGGTATCCCCATGTCAACACAGTAGTCCTCCATCTCCTCATTCAGCGCCAAAATCCTTGAGTTCCGTTCGCCCCCACCTCCAAGGACAGAAGGACCCCGGATACAACTACTCTTGCATTCCTACTTAGCAGTCTGCCGACTAAACCTCTATACGACTCCACCAAACTTACTGACCATCTCTCCCTGATATTGTTGGTCCCCACATAGACCACCACTACCGGTTCCGATCCAGACCCTGCCACAATTCCATCTACCCGGTCCCTCAAATCCTCCACCTTCGCCCCCGGAAAGCACAAGACTGTTCAATTAGAACTGGCAGGACCACAAACCACATTGTCAATCCCACGTACAATGCTACTCCCCGCTACAACTAATTTTCTTCTTCTTCCCCCAGTTCCTATATTATCTGCAACTCGCCTTGTTTTGCATGCCTCTGGCCCCCTCTTTCTCTTCACCGCCCTCCGTATCCCATCTGGCCTATCAACATCAGCAGCCACCCCCCCCCCCCTCAGTGCCCCCCTCACTCTCATCCCCAGGGGCATCGGAATCTAATTCAATGAACCTGTTCTCTAAACACCGCCTAGTAACCTTGGCAGCCTTACGCCGACTCTGGCCTGACTGTACGCAGCCCTGTCCTGACGCCACCTTCCGAATTTTCCTACTGGATCCCCCTTCCTCGGTTACACCCCCACATCAAGCATTCTTCCCCAACGTTTCCCACCTCCCTGTTTCTCCTTGAGTCCACAGCGACCTTCCATCCTCCTTCCACCTCCCCATCATAGGTAACCTTCATTCGTGTGACTCCAGATAGACCAGCCCTCCCCAACCTCCCCTAACAACTGTAAAATGTCCCTGCAGTTGGCACACACCCCACTACTATCCATTGGCCGACCCCCACCATACCTCATATCACACTGCCTGCACGCCAGTGTATCCTCAATCTCCCCCACCTAAACCTGCACCCTCGACTCACCCCCGCCCCCGACCCCCTTTAATATCCATACTCACCTCCGTCTGGACACCCGTCGAGCACTTACCATTCATGTTTACAAATATTTATAGGACCTAATGACCGAAATCAGAAAAACACCAAACACACGAAAAAAGGCAACTAAAGTAAATAAATATAAACTCGGGAAAACCTATCACCTAAACTTCCTTATTTCACCCCTATAATCCTTCCCTAACACACATACAAACTAAATATATAAAACACTTTCCTGAAATAAAACTAATAAAAAAGAAATACTTATAAACAACTCTGTGTAAACTATCTTGACTTCTCTTCGTTAGTAGTATTCAGATGATGAGCACTGTATTGTTGAGAAAAATATTGTTTATACTATAATTAATTTCCAAAATTTCTGTAGAGCTATAAACCCATAGAAACTAAAACAGGTTCGGGTACGCAGCATGTGAGACGCTTACATAATTTTGATGCAAGATTGATTGATTGATTATTTTATTTTACGGTATAGACAACAAGTAACATACAGAGTGATACAAAACAGTTGCAACACAAAGAAAAATTTGTCAAATATGAGAATATAAGTAATATCTATACCGTAGGGAGATGACATAGCCAGATTGGCTGTCTACCTGTCACCTACCACTGAAAGTGGATCCAGAGTTAGCATTGTACATCGACTACAGTTGTAAATAATGTTGTTAGAAATAAATTATCACAGTTACAATTATTCTTAGGTATCAAAAGTTTCAGACTTGACAGTTAAATCAGACTGTTTTGTTGGACGAGATGAACAGACGGAGTGTATTACTTGATATTATCACGTACGAAGAATACATGATTTGGAAAATGACCAGAGTACAATGAAGTGTCATTTAGTGGCTATACAGAAACTGAGTTATTTATATGGACTTCTTCGACAATTTTGAATTATCTGCTGGTATTAAACCTACAATCTTGACAATAAGGATTGTCACATTCAACAAGACTTGGGTATTGAGACATGAATTTTTGTGTCAGTGATCTTTTGAAGAGTTTTCTGTTTGTGATGGACCTTAAATCTTGATCCAGTTCATTCCATAATTTAGGAAAGGCATGAACTGGTAAGCTATCAAGTGCTTTAGTGCGAGTTCTACTTATAGATAATAATTCGGCTTGTCTCGTAACTCTTTGTGAAGTATTTGTTGGGTTAAAAAAGTCATTGAATGACGATGGAAGTTTTCCCATTTTCCAATCAAATATGAAGAGACAGGCTTGAAGTTTGAACAAGTCATTGATTTTAAGTATTTTATCTTTTACAAATAAGGGATCAGTATGGGCATTGCAATTTGAATTATTAATAATACGAAGTGAGCGTTTCTGCATAATGAGAATTTTTCTAATTGCTCGAATATTACCCCAGATTTGGATACCATATAGCAGGTGACTGTGAATAAGGGCAAAGTATAGAGTTTTCATAGCCTCATGCGGCAAGATTCTTTTTACCTTATTCAAAGCATAATTTACTCGTCCTATTTTAGAGCACACTTGAGAGATATGAACACTATACGAAAGATTATCATCAATGTTAATTCCAAGGAATTTTAATGATTTTTCTGATTCGTGACAACCGATTCTTTTTAACGTTTTGTTCTGTATTTCGATTGATAAGTTTCCTGGGACTATCGCTCTACGGGTAGGATTTATAAGAACATACTTCGTTTTACCTGCGTTTAGAACAAGCTGGTTAGCTGAGCACCATTCATTCAATTTGCCTAATTCACGATTTATGTATTCAGCTAGTCTACTTGCATTTGGGCCAGAAGCATAAGCTGTTGTGTCATCCGCGAACGATAGGAGTTTTAATAAAGTTGAGTGACGAATATCGTTAATATAGAGCAAAAATAAGATCGGCCCAAGTATAGAACCCTGTGGGACTCCACATGTTATTTGGGCCTGGTTCGAATTATATTCAGCAAATTTTACATATTGGGTTCTGTTTGATAGATAACTTTTGAACCAGTCAATACTGATTCCTCTGAATCCATATCTTTCTAATTTACTTATCAGAATACTGTGATTAATCGTATCAAATGCTTTCGAAAAGTCTATAAATACCGCTAAGGTTAGATCTTTTGTTGGTTTATTGTTTTCTAAAGCAATATGTCTAAGAAACTGCATCACAGGATGTGTGGTACTGTGATTTTTTCTGAAGCCATATTGATGCTGATAGAGTATATCGAATGTATTCAGATAATTAATCATTCTATTTGCCATTAATTTTTCTAAGATTTTAGAGAAGGCTGGTAAAATACTTATCGGTCTGTAGTTGTTAAATCTGTTTTCATCTCCCGCTTTAAAAATTGGAATAACTTTCGCAATTTTCATTCTGTTTGGCACAACACCGCTTACGAAAGATTGGTTGGCGATGTGGGCAAATGGATGGGCTAATATATTTATAGTATTTTTCATGAAGTATGTTGTGGTGCCGTCACAGTCTTCAGAACGTTTAGATTTCATGCATTTGGCTATATCCATCACTTCACACGGGGTAACAGGTGTTATCTAAAAGTTATTCGAGGAAGATGGACCCATAAAGTCCAAGAAGGATTTATCGGTTTGTGTCACTTCCTCACTAGCACGCCTTCCTATGTTTACGAAAAAGTCATTAAATGCACATGCTATTTCGTGTGGGTCGTTTATTTCGTAATTATTTTCTTTGATAAAGGTGGAAGGCAAGCTGGCAGTACGTTTTGCTTTGTTTATTGTTTCATTTAATATTCTACAAGTTTCTTTTAAGTTGTTTTTGCTATCATTTAATATCTTATTATAATACATTGCTTTACTTTGTTTTTTAATCCTATTGAATATTTTGCAATAGTTTTTATAGTTTTTTTTATATTTTGTTCCGTTGGGGATTTAATTTTTTTGTTGTAAAACTTTGTCTTATTGATAGATGAGGTCATGAGTCCCTTAGATATCCACGGTTGTTTTCTGATAAATTTTTTCTGCTGTTCGATATTCACTATAGGAAAAGCCTTTTCAAAAGCTGTTGAATAAATATTCATGAAGCTTTCATATGCTGCTTTGGGACAACTCGATTCAAGAATGGACGAAAAATCGCTTTGTGTTAAAAGTGACCTAAATGTAGCCATGTTGGCTTCACTGAAATTGCGTTTGCGGATAACTTTTGGACTATCCTTTCCAGTGGTATTATTTTCAGTATAATATATGCCAAAGTGATCAGAAACATCTGTGATGATTATTCCAGACGAGCAAGTAGAGGTAATATTATTTGAAAAGAGATGATCTATTAATGTTGCTGAATGACTGGTTATCCGAGTCGGTTTAGTGATACGCGGTAAAAAACCTTGACTAATCATAAGATCTAGAAAGATTTGAGTGTTGGAATGGTGATTGGCTTTCAGTAGGTCAATATTGAAGTCTCCCATAATATATGCCTCCTTGCCTTCATGATTAATTACATCAGTTATTTCATTTAGTTTTGTAAGAAAAAGATCTATGTCTGCCTTGGGCTGTGTATTCGGTCTATATATGACCCCAATTAATTTTTTGATATTATTTACCTTGATTTCGATAAACAGGGACTCAATTACATGGGGAATAAAAACAGATAAGTCGTTTCGTATTTTAGGCGCCAGACCTTCCTTAACATATAGACCCACCCCACCCCTCCCGTCATCCCCTTCTGGTCGTTTCTTTTTAATGAGTGGATAATAGCCATCTAAGTAGTACGACATATTCGTTGGTATTCGAAAAAATTCGGTTAGCCCTATAATACTAAAGGCATTTTTCGAACCATGTAAGCTTGTCAATAGTTCATTTAGGGAATCCTTTTGGCAATTTAAATGAAACATTGAGAATTGATTACTTTGTTTGACGTTTATTGATTGAAATTCATTGGGGGAATAATAGTTACAATCGCCTCCAGTATCTTTGAATAGGGAATCTTGATCATCAGTCATTTCGCATGTTCTGTCATTATAGACCTTAATGAGGTCAAATTCTGAATTCGTCTGTATCTCGTCCAGACTAACATTACCCGCCATTATTCACTAAAACACTGCCAAGTCGTGAAACTTCGAACCAAATCAAAAGCACAGAAACATATTTTAATCTTAAACTGTTACACTCTTCAGTAAGTCCGTGGACTTTCACGTCTGTATCTATGTTGTTTGTTCGGCGTATGCTACGTGTACTCAAATAATCAGTTAAAGTCGTGTACAATGCTGGAATTTTTGTATGCACAATGCACAGAGAAATAAACACAAATATCAACAAAAACATATATACAAATTTCATCAATGGATGGATGTCGGATTCTTGAGGGGGAACATTTGAATGCTGGATGATTGAGACGGTGCTTATCACCAGCGGGATCAGTTTTTAAGGTATATTGTTCTTTTCATTGGTGGATGCGTTTAACTTGAGGTGCCATACAACAGCACACTCAGAACCGGGAGACATGAAAGATCAGATTTGGATTTCGGGAATAAAAATCTGAGTTGCACGCGGCCCCCAATTGAATGTGCAGACAAAGGAGATGAAAAGGGTGACGAAAAAAGGAGAGAAAATGCCGGTACGTACACATGTATGTGACACAACGTTACCAGGTGCTATTTTGCAAATGGGGAAAGAGAAATCAACCTCAATAAACATGCAGGCCTTTACTTTCCGGGCATCTCACTGGGTGTGTGTGTTGGGGGGGGGGGGGGGGGGCATAAAATACATATGTTACCACATACCGATTCATTTCACCTACCTTTTCGATTTACTATTTATGGATCCATATACCGTAGATTAACCATAAAATATTGACCCATTACTACTATTACTAGCTCAGCATACATGAGTTCAAAGGTAATAGCAGAATTGACATATCATGGCACAACATAAGTATAAAGACAAGATTTGCCAATCGCTTATGATAAAGTTGCCCACTCACTTTGGGATTGTACCCCCGCAATTAAGGTTACCGGGCCCCACTTAACAAATGGGCATCGTAACCTCAATATACATGCAGGTCTTTATTTTCATGGCATCTCGCCGGGTGTGTGTATGGGGGTGGGGGCATATTAACACACCTGTTACTGCATACCGATTCATTTCTCCACAACTTATAACCTACTTATTTGATAGATTTACTACTTACAGATCCATACACCATAGAATGACCATAAAATATTGACCCATTACTACACTATTCATTCAGTATAAATGAATTCAAACATGCAGAACGTTACTGCCCGGGAATTCCGTTGGAGGGGGGGGGGGGGGGGGGTATGTTAATAATCGAGTTCACATATCCATGTATCATCTAATATGTCCTGACATATATGAATATGCCAACACATGCCAAATTTAACATGCTACTGATGTCTACACACGCAATATGTGTACATCCACATATACATGGATATATGTATAATTACATATCTATAGACAGGTATTGATCCACTGTATCGCAGCTTATAACCTACATAATAGATTAAATAGATTACTATTCACTAGTCTATTCACTAGTCTATTCACCACAACTTATAACCTACTTGTTTGATAGATTTACTACTTACGGATCCATACACCATAGAATGACCATAAAATATTGACCCATTACCACACCATTCAGTATAAAAGAATTCAAACATGAAGAACTTTACTGCCCGGGAATTCCGTTGGGGGGGGGGGGGGGGGGGGGCATATTTATATATCTGCTACCAGTTAATAATCGAGTTCAGAAATCTATGTATCATCTAACATGTCCTCACATATATGAAAATGCCAACACATGCCAAATTTAAAATGCTACTGAAGTCTATACACGCAATATGTGTACATCCACATATACATGGATATATGTATAACTACATATCTATAGACAGGTATTGATCCACTGTATCGCAGCTTATAACCTACATAATAGATTAAATAGATTACTATTCACTAGTCTATTCACTAGTCTATTCACCACAACTTATAACCTACTTGTTTGATAGATTTACTACTTACGGATCCATACACCATAAATTGACCATAAAATATTGACCCATTACCACACCATTCAGTATAAATGAATTCAAACATGCAGAACGTTCCTGCCCGGGAATTCCGTTGGGGGGGGGGGGGGGGGGGATATTTATATATCTGCTACCAGTTAATAATCGAGTTCAAATATCTATGTATCATCTAACGTGTCCTCACATATATGAAAATGCCAACACATGCCAAATTTAACATGCTACTGAAGTCTATACACGCAATATGTGTACATCCACATATACATGGATATATGTATAACTACATATCTATAGACAGGTATTGATCCACTGTATCACAGCTTATAACCTACATAATAGATTAAATAGATTACTATTCACTAGATTTACAAACACGACCTATGTATATCCACATATACATGATAGATGTATATATATACATATCTAAACAGGTAATGACCCTTTCTACCACAACTTAGAACCTACATAATAGATTAAATAAATTAATATACCCTGGTCTATTCACTCAGGAGAGAATAGAAATTTATAGATTAATTAACATTACCAACTGATACATACGACATGAGTATTTACAACATGCATACATAGCAACTTTGCCAATATAAAATATTAGCAAAATTACCATGCATGAATATAAGTTATAAGATGTTAATTCATTTCGGCTCCACTTTAGGACAATAACCATATTGGCATAAATATATTATTTACTGCGTGTTAAATGACATTGTCCACGACTGGGCTGTATGTTGACACAACATAAGTATAAAGTCAAGATTTGCCAATCGTTCATGCTTATGTTGCCTACTTACTGTTTGTTGGATTGAACCCCAGTAGAGATGCAGACATTTACTTTCCGGGCAGGTGAGGGGCATATAAGCATATCTGTTGCAACATATTGATTCACTTTACCACAATTTATACCCCACACATTTGATTTAATATTCACGGAACCGTTTATTGTGGATTAACCATGACGTATTGACCCGTTATTACCACTGCCGATTCAGGAAACATGAGATCAAACATGCAGAGCTTTACATTCTGGGCAGGGAGGGGCATATAAACATATGTGTTACAATTTTACCATAATACATACCCTACATATTTGAGTTAGTGTCCATGGATCCATTTACTATGGATTAACCATAGTGTATTGACTACTGATCCATTACTAATGCTACTGATTAGGCAAACATGGGATTACACTCCCCAGCGACATTGGTAACTAGTTCATAATTTAATCATTGGAGGAAAACAAATCAACTTCCATATTCAGACCTTCACTTTCCAGGCATCCCAATGGTGGATAGGGGGTGGGGAGGGGGGGGGGGGGGGGGGGGTGACATATCAACACCTCTGTTGGAACAGACTTATTCATTTTACCACAACTTATACCCTACCCATTTCGTTTGCTATTTGCGAATCCATTTACCATGGATTGACCATAAAATCTAGACCCATTACTACCACTTTACTGTATTGAACCTTTTGCCATAGCTCAAAGCTACACACGGGATATATGTACATCCACATATACATGGATATATGTACATCTACATATTAATAAACAGGTATTTACATATAAGCACATGCCAGATGACACATATATTACTTAACTGGCAGAGTGCTGGAAGCCCATATCTGGGCTTTACTCTGAGGTGAAGGTACTGCAACTTGAAGGCTTCATACTCAATGGATGTGCTTTGTATTATCTTTGAAGTAATATTATTTAGTCTGTGGAGACTTGTCTTGTTACAATTTATGGGAGAGTGCCTGTAGGCACTCTCCCATAAATTGTAACAAGGCAAAGACATGTGAACAAATTTTGATGGCCAAAAATAATTCAGCACTCTACCAGTTAACATGTATTGAACCTTTTGCCATAGTTGAAAACTACACACGAGATATACATACATCCACATATACATGGATATATGTAAATCCACATATCAAACAACAAGTATTATATATTTATTTAATGCTCAGGAATCAATTCACGCTGAAAAATTAAGTCATATTCCCCTGTCGGTCGGCAAAACGAAATATCAAAATGATATTTAGAAATCGATATTTCATCGTAGGTTCATTTCCACTGTCTTCGATGTTCAGTGGCAGCACGTTTAATGGGCCGATAAACATTTACATGCAATCATCACAGAGTCAGCACATCAGTAATGAATTCCAGAGTCCCAAATACAAACGAATTCGAATAATTGATAGTGACAGTGACTAAATCAATTCATTAAATCAGCGGTTTCAAAGTTTGACTTTCTCATTCACCTTCCAGCGAAAAGCCGAAATCACTTTCAAATTTCTTCAGTTCAACTTCACACGTCTTCTTCAGTGCATTGAGTTCAAAAAAAATAAAATGACGTGTCTTGTTATTGAAAATAAGAAAGTGGTGTTTTTTGTTATTGTTCTATTTCTTCGAAACACATTGCGATTATTTCAATTCGCCAGCCTTGGTAAATCGTAAAGTTAGGGGAGAAATAAGACGGGACTACTTTTTGTGCGGATATTCACACATTCCAATGGTTGGAGTTTGGTTGTTGTAATTTTTGTATGGACGCCGGTTCGGCACATAAATTTTGCGCCTTAATGGCAAATAAAGGCCACAAATTGGAGAGTTTGTAGTCGTAGAGCATTAAATAAAAAGAAAATTCACGAAAATTTGCGTCGCTCGTGAAGATCCTCATATTTCTTTGTAGCCACTCACGAGATATTTTCGGTATTCATCTAATTTTCGTGAATATCCTCTATATATCCGCACATGCCAGATGACCTATATATCATTTAACATGTATTGAACCTTTTGCCATAGCTGAAAGCTACACACGTGATATATGTACATCCACATATACATGGATATATGTACATCTACATATTAATAAACAGGTATTTACATATCAGCACATGGCAGATGACCCATATATCTTTTAACTTGTATTGAACCGTTTGCCATAGTTGAAAGCTACACACGAGATATACATACATCCACGTATACATGGATATATGTACATCTACATATTAATAAACAGGTATTTACATATCAGCACATGGCAGATGACCCATATATCTTTTAACTTGTATTGAACCGTTTGCCATAGTTAAAAGCTACACACGAGATATACATACATCCACGTATACATGGATATATGTACATCTACATATCAATAAATAGGTATTGATCTATTTTTCTACAACTTATGCAACATATATACAACATGAATTGAACCCTTTGCCACAGCCGAAGTCTACACACGAGGCATACGTACACCAACATATACATGGACATACGTATATCTACATACTATAAACAAGTATTGATCCATTCTGCTACAGCTTGAAATCAACACAATATGTCAAATAGATAGCTATTCACTAGTCCATTCAGCAAGGATGGGCTGAAGATTTATAAGTTACTTTCCGGGCATTTCGTGAGAGGAGGGTGGAGGGGATATCAATAAATTTGTTACCAGGTAATAATCCATATATTACCTATTATTATGTCTCAAAGTTAGTTTGTCCAATCAAAATGCTGGAATACCTTCTAAAGATTCCACCGTATCGGGTTACTCACCTGATATTAATTAATATCAGGTGAGTAGCCGCCATTACTATTTTGATGCAATTCCCCTCACTTCGAATTTTCAAAATCTGAATTAAAACAAAATAAGAGAATTTAGGTTCCGAAAATATTTTCAAGATACCGTATTTTGTGATTTAAAACATTAAATATGTAAAAAGATGGGCAGAAGATAATATTTGTAGTTTGAAAAGTTCTTTGTTTTACGACTCCTTCAGTCACTGTTTGGATCGGTTTTTTTGAGGTGAATAGAAAATCGGCAACATCAACATCACTATAAATAATAAATGAACAAACTTGTTTTTGAAACATTCCGATCAAACAGAATTAACAGAAAGTCGGTGTGCGTTTCAGATTCAACTTCAAAGTTCAAGTTGCGTTATTGTTTATTGTTTGCTCTACAGTAAAAAAGTGATTTTTAATGTTCAAAACTGCTTTATTAGTCCTTTTTAGGTAGTAACAACAGTAAATGTACGCAAGGGGCCTCCAGATTATGCCGAGTTGGCAAGCAGCACTGATCTCAGTGGCAAGCAGCGATTCGTTTCATTTGTAAACAAGTACGGCAATCGCCCTTCGCAAAGTGATGATTTGTTTACAATTACCATGGTTACACGTACCGGTGCCTGTTCCTGTTCATGATTCTGCGCGGTGCTATCAATAGTGGTTCCTGAAAAATAAATTCCGGGCCGTTGTTTGTTTATGGAGAAAATTATTAATCGCTTGATTTACATGGACTTTCGACATAATAAATATGTTACATGGCGTGTAGCTGGCTGATACATTTCCATACAAGGCTCTGAGTGTTCATATCAGGTTCGGCTTCGCCTCACCTGATATGAACACTCATCGCCTTGTATGGAAATGTATCAGCCAGCTACACGCCATGTAACTTATAATATGTGACCATATAGTATAGATATGTCATAACATGCCAGATGATCTATCTATCATTTAACATGTATTGAACCCTTTGCCACAGGTGAAATCCACACACGAGATATATGTACATCCACATATACATGGATATAAGTATATCTACAAATCTATAAACACGTAGTAACCCATTTTACCATTACTTATACAGCATATATACAAGATGCACTGGACCTTTGCCACAGCTGAAGCCTGCATGCGAGACATACATACATTCCTTCTCATGTTTTGACACACCTGCACATGTCAACATGAGTTGACATATACAAATATGTCAAAACATGAGAAAGGATCCATATATCATTTAACAAGCATTGAACCCTTTAACCCTTTGCCACAACCGGAATTTCGACCGAAAATTGTATCTCCCTGGTCCATTCACCAAGGATTGACCATTGATATATTTGTAACTAGATGTCAATCCATTACGATCAGAGTAGGTAATAACAGAATCAACATAATATCTGTTTTAAGGTAACCCACCTACACATGATGATGTATTCACACGCCCATAAACCCAAGTTATCTGTTGAGACTAATTTACACAAATGATTTATTATTCACAGGTCAACTTACCATGAATTGGCTATCATAAACTAATCTACTCATATAATTTACTAGTCACAGGCCCATTTACCATGTATTGGTTGTAGGAATTAGCCTATACATAAAGTTTACTATTTAAATGCCCTTTGCCATAAATTGGATGTGGAAACTAACCTATTGTTACCCCAACTTGTAACCTACACATATACTATACCACTTTACATATATGGTTAACTATTCAACTATACATATAATTTACTAGTCACAGGCCCATTTACCATGTATTGGCTATACGAATTAGCCTACACATAAAGTCCTTTGGCATAAATTGGATGTGGAAACTAACCTATTGTTACCCCAACTTGTAACCTACACATATACTATACTACTTTTCATATATGGTTAACTATTCAACTATACACATAATTTACTAGTCACAGGCCCATTTACCATGTATTGGCTGTAGGAATTAGCCTACACATAAAGTTTACTATTTACATACCCTTTGCCATAAATTGGACGTGGAAACTAACCTATTGTTACCCCAACTTGTAACCTACACATATGCTATACTACTTTACATATATGGTTAACTATTTAACTATACATTTACCCATTCCTACTACAAGTTATAACCAACGCGCATATGATTTACTATTTATGCAGAAGCTAACCCACTGTTACTACAACTTGTAACCTACACATATGATTTACTATTCATACATAAGCTAACCCACTGCTATTATAACCTGTAACCTACATACATGATTTACTATTTATATAGAAGCTGGCCTCCTGCTATTACAACATGTAACCTACACATATAATTTACTATTTACACAGAAGCTAACCCACTGCTACTACAACTTGTAATCTACACATATAATTTACTATTTATACAGAATCTAAGCCACTGCTACTACAACTTGTAACCCACACATATGATTTACTATTCATACAGAAGCTAACCCACTGTTACATCAACTTGTGGCTTGCACAAGATTTACTATTTTACAAAAGCTAACCAACTCACTGTTACTACAACTTGTAACATACACATTATCATACAGAAGCTAACCCACTGTTACATCAACTTGTGGCCTGCACAAGATTTACTATTTTACAAAAGCTAACCAACTCCCTGTTATTACAACTTGTAACTTACACATGATTTACTATTTATACAGAAGTTAACCACATGCAACTACAAATGTAACCCACTCATGTGATTTACTATTTATACAGAAGCTAACCCACTGCTAATACAACTTGTAACCTACTCATATGACTTACTTTTTATACAGAAGCTAACATATAATTTACTATTTATACAGAAGCTAACACCCACAGTTACTATTATATAGAGGCTAGGCCACTGCTACAACTTGTAACCTACACATATGATTTACCATTATATAAAGGTTAACCCACTGCAACTACAACTTGTAACCTACACATATGGTTTACTTATTCACAAGCCCTCATCATATAGTTTTTTTTTTGCAATTAATCAATTAATGCCATAACTTACACAGAGATGGAAAGCATTACATGTAAATTAGCTGAAACTGGGCAAAATTCTTGCATATTAATACCAAAATTGGTAAAATTGTGCTATTTTTCCAAAATATGGACAGATATTGAACTTATTAAATTCTACGCACTATACTTCCACTTGAAGACCAACAACATGCAAATCTGTAGAAATTAAAATATCAGTATTTTGGCCACCAATTTGCTAAATTTGCTAAAATCAGCTAATCAGCTCATTTGCTGTATTCTCTCTCACTTGCTTATAACCTACACTTGTGATTAACCCTTTACAAGCTCGTTTAACACGAACTGATTGTAGGAACTAACCTGTAAGTTAGTTTTACTATTTACACAACCAAAACACAAAACCTACGCATGGGATTTTCTATTAACGAGATCTATTTCGCCATTTGCTTCCCACCAATCCACACTGGAATTGCACTTGGAGATTTTATAACAGTCATACTTATCCACCACCAAGCAACTAATTATAGAACATTAAACGAGTAGACCACAACAGCAGCTCAAGACTTGTATTTATGGGCACACATCACCAATGAGAGCCAACCAACGGCGTTAATATCCACGGCTCATGAATGAGAATCAGTTAATACTTTTGCAAGGTCCACTTTCGATCTGATCAATGAGATCTGGCCATTCTTTGATTTGATGAAAAGTTCCCCATCAGTAGTCCAGCAGTTTTCAATTTTGTTGTCTTTTCTTAAATACACTGCTTCCTTAAAGAGTCCTAATTTAAACTTTGTCAAATCTTCGTTTATGAAGCATCTCTCAAAGCCTAGAAATTTATTTTTTAATTTACTTTTCTCCTTGAAAAACCTCCTTCTAGCTCTGTAGCTTGTGAACCGCACAATGATTTGGCGAATGCCATCCTCACGTTTAGGACCAACCCTATGTGAACGGTCAATATCATCTATTTTTAATTCTGAACCAAGTTTGCTAGCAAGAGTTAGAATAATTTGATCAGTGTCCTCTTCTTCAGATTCTTTAATACCACTAACCCTCAAACTGTACCTCCGGGTGTACTGCTCCAACTCATCAACTCTCGACTCTAAATTGTCATTCCTCGCATGTAACGTTGCGTTCTCTTCCCTCAATGTTGCTATTTCCTCCCTCAGGTCCTTTGTCCCCTCCCTAACAGCGGCACTGATAAGTGATTTAAAATCATCATACAAAATTTTCCTCGACTCTTCCGCAAGGGCAACCACATCTACTGAGCTTCCAGAGCTTCCTAATTTCGTAGCCATTATCGTATCTGAAATTTCCAAATCGTTATCGGAGACCCACTCGGATTCTTCACTTACATCAGCTAACTTTACAATTCGAACAGCTTTTGAATCGGTATATTTCTGAGGACTTGATCGTTTTCGCTTTCGCTTTGTATCAGATCTAGGCATCACAAATAAGAAGTTGACAATGCATCAACAAGATGCAAGATACCGTACAACTGTCATTCACCCAAATTCAAAGAAAAATGTGCAAACATAAATGTCAACATCAATGCCGGACATGCATCAAGATGAACATATGTCGAAATTAGGTGACGTGATTTCGGTTTCACAAGAAGTTGACTTAAAAAACTCCACTTTGTAACAGCAACACAGTCTCGCCTAAGATGCGTTATCTTGTTTCTTTTTTTCTGTTGGAGAAGATTTTTGTTGCCTAAAACTAAATATGCTTATTTGTTGTTTTGCTCAAAGCAAAGATTTGAATGACTTTCATAAGATTTTGTGAAATTTTGTTTGGACCGATTGTACTCTTGTAATCGAAGCCCGATACGTTACCAAAGAACAATTGTTCCAAACAAACCCCAACATGTCTTTTAAGAAAGAGTATGTCTATTTTCATTGATGAATCATTAAACCAGTATAATTGGTGCCATGGGTAACAAAAAAATAAGAGATCACTTTATTTAATATCGAGTGATTATCGAACAGATACCTTACTGTTTATTACCAGAAAAGTGGGGTGTGAAGCTTGTGCTCGAATGCAGAGACGGTAAACCTTAAAAAAATAGCAAATTTTGTTGATGTTCAGGAACATTATCGTGGAGCCATCATGTCTTTGTCTTTCCTACTTTTGGTCCAATGAAAGTTACAATGCTTGAAATCCAAGACAACAATAATAGATAACATGGCATTTTCTGGCAGCTTCTAAAACATGGGCGATTTTTTTTCATTTCCCATAAGCCTAAAATATTTCATCTGTAAACAGTTTATGTTATTTTGGAACATCCGTCTGAGCTCAAGTTTTAGGCTTCATTGTTATTTTATTTAAGAATTGAAAGCAATTTTAATAATCTTTATTGGAGTATGAAGGTGTGGGAATGGGTACAAATTATGTATGAATCCCGAAGGATTCATACATAATTTGTACCCATTCCCACACCTTCATACTCCAATAAAGATTATAAAAATTGCATTCAATTTTTATAATTACATCCCGTAACTGTTTAAACTACTTTTTCCCCCCACGAATCGTCATTCGCCGTTGTTGAAAATCATACGGCTTTCAGTCGTTGGAATCAAGAACCAGCGCAGGCCTTTGTTCCGTCTAAATGATACCCCAAAGACAAGTAAGCTTTAATTTTCTCAACTTTAGAAATGGAAACGAGTATTTTAGTAACGGGCTTTATGCCACAGTTGGGAAATGTCACCAAAGAAGCGGAGTTGATCACTGCGAGAGGCGCTAAAAGTTAAAAACCCGCCCAAACACCGCCCGAATTACATTCTGTCAGCTGCGCTCTACCGTAAATGCATGTCAAAGTTCGACCAAATGTATTCAATGGAAAATGAATTACATTTGGTCATGACGTTTTCATCCAGCTGACCAATGGGAATTGTGTATTTGGACCCAAAACGTATAACTACATTAACAATGTAATTATTTGATATTACAACCACACATTCATGATTGATTAATGGTAACGTCAGTTTGCAACACAATCCTCGAGGCTATGTGGCGGAAACATTCATCATTATCAAAGTGTCCCATGGTCATTTCTATATATTGGACATACTCAATTTTTTTATTAGAATGTTT
The DNA here is from genome assembly GCA_031216915.1 of Pictodentalium vernedei. Lineage (NCBI taxonomy): Eukaryota > Metazoa > Mollusca > Scaphopoda > Dentaliida > Dentaliidae > Pictodentalium > Pictodentalium vernedei. The sequence goes on from CM062297.1 coordinate 800,838,723, forward strand.
ACATTGCATTTGGCGTCATTGGATTTCATCTCAAACCCACAGGTCCATTTGTGCATTTTAACAGAGAATGATCCTAAAATCACATGTCGTCTCCCGGAAGTCTCCGTCTACACCTCCCGTGTTGGCCGACACTGGTCAGTCCTAGTCCTAATAACAAAAGCTCTAATTCAAATTTTATTATCCTCTGAAGTTTGGACTCGAAACCATGGCTCGTGACCCCCTTTGGCGTGAACTCGTTGAGCCCGTTCTAATGAGGATCACGAACTGTGTTCTTGGGGCAGTTAATAAAAATGTTTAGTGGTTAAAGAAGTCTTTTGTATGCCTTTGTCATGTATCCGCGTTTGGCATGTGGTTAATCTGGTGTATGAGAGACGGGGCCCTCGGGTGACGATATGTGAGCTCAACTATTGACTTATTCCAGACGCTTGTGTGACATATACAAACCCTAAACTAAATTGTAAAATCGCTCATATCGGCCATTGACATTTGTAACTCTTTGTAATTTTATTCTGGGTGAAAACGACCTTGTATAAGCTCATAGCTTTCTGTCGAATCCACATCACTGTATGTAAAGATTCTTTATATGCTTTTGTACCTTTGAAATAAATAATGTTTAAACTAAAATCACAAACTATGATAGTTTTGAATTTTGCCTCCGAAATAAATATGACGAACGCGGGCCGAAAAAACGAATGCGCCGCTACCCGAGAATCAAAAGATTAACTTTCTTTAACCCAAACTATTTCTGATACTAATGTACAGTAACGTAAACGAGAGAAAAACAGACGGAATCAGGCCTGGCAATCTAGAAAAACAAAGAGTGCAAAACAGTTGCCCTCCTCAGATTGCTTGGGAGTGCAATTGCACCTGAAATTTTCAATGCAAAAACTTGTATCTATTTTGGTTATATTCACTTCAAGGTATTAATATTGTGACTGAAAAATTATACTACATTCCGCTACATAGTGGAAAAATTGGCACACACATCTTGTCATTATTCAAAATGTTGCATTTAATTCTTATGTGACTGTCTTCTACTCTCAAAATCTATCGAAATGCGACACAGAATGGGTCATGAATTATTGTGAATCTGGGCAACATTGACAAATCGTTCCCTGAGTTCCAATGTGTTCTCTGTGCCAGTAGGCACAGAGAACACATTGGAACTCAGGGGACGAAATGATAATAGATTTTAAAGGCAGTCCCAAACAGGCCTGGCATTCCAGAAAATCAAGGGATGCAAAAAATTGCCCTCCTCAATTTTTTCTAGGCGTGCAGTAGGCGTGCAGCACTCCTAAAGAATGCCAGGCCTGCGGAATTCTCAAACATTTACTATCTACATTTCATATTAATATTTGTTATCTTCAAATTAAATAACCTTGTTAAATTCCTATAACTTACATTTATCATAAGTTTAGTACAAATTTGACCTGTTAATTGCCGCCTGGGTTTGCTAATACGCGTGAACTCTAGTACAGCCAGTCGTGTATACCTGTGCTGCTCATTTTTAGACAGCTTCAACCCCAGGAGTTGATTGCTGGGTCCAGTTTTACGATTGAAACCAAATACGAGCACCGTTTCACTTTCCACGGTCTCAACGGGAAAAACTACCCAAGCAGCTGGGGTCAAATACCATTCATTTTATTGGTTATGCTTCAGTTATTTGATAATGATGTGTTTTGGCGAAAGTTTGCGTGAAGAAAAAGTAATCAATGAAAAGGTATTCCTTATCATTTGAAGTAACATATGTTACGTAAATTAAAACAAAACATACTCCAAAAATGGACACAAAAGACTAAAAATGGTTTTTATAATCAGGGTACGAAAAATTTATTTCATAAAATAAAGCAGTTTTTAATCGCGTTACTATTTTGAATTTTCAAATTTTTTAAATTTTTGCGAAAATTTTTTATTGTAACGTATATCACATGCTGTAATTTACAAACACCCATGTCGCCAAGTGGAATAAAATGGGAAAATGGTCTTGAGACATTGGGCTTTCAGAAAAATGGAGAGTAGAAAGTTCCTCGGGGGGGGGGGGGCACAGGGTGGAGCCTATCGGAGAGGTCTAGCCCCCTGTAATGAAACTGTCTCATTTATTGCGGGCTTGTTGAGGACACTCTATCTCCTTATCGGGAAGCACAAGCCCCTTGTCGCGAAAATTCTGGCACCACCATTGAACATTCACCCTGGTAGTTCATTGCTTAATTGCCGAGATAGTAATTCGCCGGAAAAATTTATATATTTAACCTCTTGCCCAACGTAACAGAAAAATTGGTCGACAGTATATTCGCAAAATTCGACACTCAAATATTATTACTTTTTCATTTTTTTTTTATCTCTTTTGACCCTATCTGGTACGAGCAGGTTCCAATGAAGGGTCATAAGATGTTTTTAGGGTGTGTTCCCCGAACGACTACTGGACGAAAACAACACCTAATCAAATTGGTGGATTATTTGGTCATTTCAGGGTGAAACTTACACTTACAAATTGTGACTGTGTTTTCTCTGAATGACTACTGCACTAAAACAACACAAAATCAAGTAACATGTATCACAGTTTTGTTTATGTATGAGCACAGTTCAAATTAATTATAAGAACAGCTCTTCTTTCCATGTGCAACAAAATACTGCATTTTAATTGGCTGAGAGGTACGGTGTAACTTGCAATCCACAGTAGCCTTTTTTACACCTCGGTTAACCACGGTGTAAAAAGAAGAATACACAATAGCAAGGTATATGGCTAAAAAAGTACCCATTTTTAATTATTAATTCATACCTTCTGCTCAGTTATGTTAGAATAAAAATAAAAATTCAGGAAATCTAATATTTATGTGTAATAAACTATTACAGATATGGATGTCATTGGAACTGGCTCATGGAGCCAGTTCCAATGACATCCATATTTGTCTGTTTTTTTTTAAAGAAACTCACAAAGTACAAAATTTCTGTCAGTTTTTCCCACAATTTAGGTTAAAGTATTAAGTACACCAAAATTCTTGGAAATAAATCTGTTATCCTTGTGTTTTCCAGGGTGTATGGGGATTTACACCGGTCTGGGAACTCATACACTCTTCGGCTTTGCCTCAGGGTGTATGAGTTCCCAAACCGGTGTAAATTCCCATACACACTGGAAAACACAAGGGATAACTAATAATATATGCTTATTTTAAATCTTAAAATCCATGAGCACACTTCAAGTTTAATATTCGTGGAGCGTGAAAAACTTCAGAAGTTCCAACTTATGAGAAATGCTATATAAAGGATGGAGAACTGAGATGTCTCATTCCACTTACTTACTTATTCAGTAATGGCAAATGCACAGATGAATGTTAAGTTTATTACCAACAAAAAAGGAGGAGGGCAAAACTTGGCACTTGATGGATTTATCAACAGAGTAAACCGTAGAGGAACAGACAAACTCTTCTGGAGATGCACAGAACCAGGATGTTCTGCTTCACTTTCAACGTCTAACAACATACCAGTTGGATTTGAAAGACAGCCCCACAACCATCCAACATTCATTTATTTATTGATTCGTTCGTTCGTTCGTTCGTTCGTTCGTTCGTTCGTTCGTTCGTTCGTTCGTTCGTTCATTCATTGTTCGTCTTAAGCTGGAGAAATGTACAATATTTGATTCTGCAGATATATAAAGTATTATTCATGTGTACAATTGGGAAAATCATTTGGGAGATGGTGGGTCTGCCAAGTATAACATACGGTACGGAAGTGGTACCCCTAAACCAGACGGCCGTAAAGAGTTTGGAAACTCTGCAGAACGATGCAGGCCGATGGATAACGGGGTCGAATAATGCCGCAGCGCTAGAAGCAATCAGGGGTGAGCTTGAGTGGACGAGGATCAAGGACAGGATAGACCTATTGAAACTCGGTTATTTCAATTATTTGGTAAATCTCCCCGACAGCCGATGGTGTAAAGTCATGTTCCTGAGAATTTTTAACTCAAATATCAAGACGAGGTGGATGGTCGAAGTGAGGGAGCTAGTAGAGAACTACTCACTGGAGATCTCGGACCTAGACGTTGGGGCAAACCAGGGTAAAAAAAATCGTCAGAGAAAGGGTCATGGAGGACTGTAACCGTAATTGGTGAGAGGGGGTCAAATCAAAGAGGTCTTTGGCTGGCCTGCTTGATAAAGAGAAGCCTGGTTTTGAAGAGTGCCTTGATGGCACCTTTGGTGGGTCACTGTTGTTCAAGCTGAGGTCGCGGTCCCAGAGGCTGAGGGGTAAAATTGGGAAAAAACAGTGAAAAGGAGTGCCAGGTATGTAATTTGGGCGTGGTGGAGACCCTGGAACACTTTCTTCTGGAATGCCCAAAATACCAGTCTTACAGAATAAGATTCACTGGGAGTATAATGGGGAAGTGGGATGGGAGAATGAAGGACATGTGGTTAATGGGAGACTCAGAGGAGAGGGTTAATATGCTAATCGGAGAGATTGCGAAGAATGGGGCAATGGATGTCATCAAGCAGTTCGTCTCCTAGTGTTGGGAGGAGAGAAGAAGCGTGGGAATAGTGAGGCAGTTGGGAGTAGAGGGGTAACCAAGGCCTTCTCATCCGAGAACCGCGACAAATCAGCGGCCGGCCAAAGTGTTATTATTATTATTATTAAAGATGTGATCCTCATGTTTAATTATGTCCCCCCAGAAGGGAGACATATTGTTTTAGTGCAAATTCTTCTTCTTCTTCTCCTTCTTCTTTCTTCTCCTTCTTCTTCTCATACAAACTTTGTCCGGGCCATAACTTTTTTGTCTTTTGACCTACACCTTTGATACTTGGCATGTGGATGTATCACCATGAGCCGGTGTGCAGTGTACCATAGTGACCTTCATGTGACCTTGAACTTTGACCTGAAGGTCAGATTTATGTGTTTTTTAAGGGAAACATCACACAACCTTTGTCCGGGCCATAACTTTTTTGTCTTTTGATCTACACCTTAGGTACTTGGAATGTGGATGTATCACCATGAACCGGTGTGCAGTGTACCATAGTGACCTTTATGTGACCTTGACCTTTGACCTGAAGGTCAGATTTATGCGCTTTTTTAAGGGAAACTGTCTGGACCAGAACTTTTTTGTATTTCGAGTCAGGCTTTAGATATTTGGCATGTGGATGTATCACCATGAGCCGGTGTGTAGCGTACCATTGCGACCTTAATATGACCTTGACCTTTGATCTGAAGGTCAGATTTGTGCTTTTTCAAGGAAACTTTGTCCGGACCAAAACTTGTTTATCCTTTGAGCCAGGCCTTAGATATTTGGCACGTGGATGTATCACTATGAGCCGGTGTGTTACATACCATTGTGACCTTCAAGTGACCTTGACTTCAAGGTCAAATTTATGTACTTCAAATAGGGAGTAATTGTCCAGACCAGAATTTTTTTTTGTTTTTTGACCTAGGAGTTGGTTATTTGACATGTGGATGTGTCACCATGAGACTGCATGTCGTCTACCTCGATGACCTTCATGTGACCTTGACCTCTGACCTTAAGGTCAAATTTATGTATTTCAAATAGGGAGTAATTATCCAGACCAGAACTTTTTTTGTTTTTTGACCTGGGACTTAGATATTTGACATGTTGATGTATCGCAATTAGACCGCATGTCACATGTAGTCATGACCTTCATGTGACCTTGACCTCAAGGTCAAACTTATGTACTTTAAATAGGGAGTAATTATGCAGACCAGATTTTTTTTTGGACATGTGGATGTGTCACCATGAAACCGCATGCCCGCTACCTTGATGAACTGCATGTGACCTTGACCTCTGATCTCAAGGTCAAATTTATGTACTTCAAATAGGGAATAATTGTCCAGATCAGAACTTTTTTGTTTTTTGACCTAGGACTTAGATGATTGACATGTGGATGTATCACAATGAGACCACATATCATCATGACCTTCATGTGACCTTGACCTCAAGGTCAAATTTATGTACTTTAAATAGGGAGTAATTGTCCAGACCAGAATTTGTTTTTTTTGACATGTGGATGTTGAGCTAGATCATAGATATTTATAACCCCGCTCCCCAAAGGGGAAGTTGGGACATACTTGTTAAAGTTCTGCTTGGCCAACTGAACCCGAACTTAGCATGGGGTTTAGGCATGATGAGAGGAAGAACCCTACTTATTATGGGATCATTGTGTCAAAGGTCAAGTCACACTGACCTTGAACTTTAATTTCTATCAGTATTGTTTTCTTCTATGTAATTATGTCTCCCCTTCCCAGAAGGTAAACATATTGTTTTAGTGCATATTCTTCTTCTCCTTCTTCTTCTTCTCATACAAACTTTGTCCGGGGCATAACTGTTTTGTTTTTTGACCTAGACCATAGATATTTGGCATGTGGATGTATCACCATCAGCTGGTGTGTCTCGTGCTATAGTGACCTTCATGTGACCTCGACCTTTGACCTGAAGGTCAGATTTATGTGCTTTTTAAGGGAAACTTTGTCCGGGGCATAACTTTTTTGTCTTTTGACATAGACCTTAGATATTTGGCATGCGGATGTATCACCATGAGTCAGTGTGTCATGTACCATAGTGACCTTCATGTGACCTTTGACCTGAAGGTCAGATTTATGTGCTTTTTAAGGGAAACTTTGTCCGGGGCATAACTTTTTTGTCTTTTGACCTGGACCTTAGATTTTTGGCATGTGGATGTATCACCTGAGCCGGTGTGTCACGTACCATAGTGACCTTCACGTGACCTTGACCTTTGACCTGATGGTCAGATTTATGTGCTTTTTAAGGGAAACTTCGTCCAGACCAGAACTTTTTTGTCTTTTGACCTAGACCTTAGGTATTTGGCATGATTGTCAATATTATTCATGTATATATAATTTGCAGTGCATTAAACAGAAAGGAAGGGGAGACATATGTTTTAGTGTGCTAAAACAGTTTCTAGTTTAATTTGTTTTTAATTTGTTTCAATTATTTTCAATAAAAATATATCCAATTAGCAAGTGTTATTTTGTATATTGAATTGAACTGTCCAGTAGGCGTTCGGGGAATAAACCATAATTCCTTACACGTATAACATAATTCATCTCAAGGAGCTTCTTAATCCAGCAACTTGATTAGGTGTTGTTTTAGGCCAGTAGGCGTTCGGGGAATAAACCGTTTTTAGGACAAAAACTTGAAAATTTGTTAGTTAATCAAGAATTACTTTACATGTGCGATCTGCTATTCTTGTCTGTTAAAGGGTTAAAACTTGGATATATAATTGTTTAAGTAGTGTAGGCCTAATTTATGTACTTTTGATTTTTCATAACCTCTTACCATGCAGACACTAAGCCAAAGCTAATTAACTGCCGAGTGCCCAAGACATGTTAATCGTGCTAAAATACCATTTGAATGAATGTGGAGTGAGACCCCCCACTACGGTTCTCTAGGTTGCACCCGGCGGTCCTTGAAATGAAGGTTGACCCCAAGCTCTCAAACCAAAAGCCTAATTCTGTAAGGAATTCGACGCTGTTATGGCGTTGAACGAGTCTCGCTCTTAAATAATCCATCGACAATGTTTTGATTCACTTGCCTGGAATATTTCCGTTGGTCAGAAATGCGAACTTGTGGTCGGGAACACTTGTTACTATACTACTAAAAGTTTGCTAAGCACCAAGTACATCCAACTACCTATTTTACGTTTTATTGAAATATTGTAATGAATAGTGTATATATTTTTTATTTAATTATATCTTTAATGATTTAAGTACAGAAATTAAGATTTTATTTGTGTTTGACATTATTTTTTAGCTTTTGAATACGATAACCATGGAAAATGGATATTTTTGGTAAAAGAGGAAATTTTCCAAAAAGTTGACGGAGCGAACTGGTATGGCTTCAATATCGAGTATGAGACCGATTACTCTTAATTACAGCTTGACAACGCATTCTCATGCTCCCAATCAGGTTTCTGGTGGTCCTTTGTGGGATGTTGTTCCATTCTTGGACCAGCATGGCACCAAGCTCCTGAACACTTCTTGGCTGGACTGGACGGGCTGAAATTGCAAGCTGCAACTCATTCCAGACATGTTCGATTGGATTGAGGTAAGGGGATCTTCCTGGCCAGTCCATGCGCTCAGTCCCCTCCCTCTGTCGGTACTCCCCGACAGCATGGGAAACACGAGGACGGGCATTATCGTCCATCAGACTGAATCTATCACCCACTACACCTGCATACAATCTGACGTGGACATCCAGGATCTCATCAATATACCGTTGTGCAGTCAATGTACCACGTTCAAGGACAGAGAGCTCTGTACGTCCATCCCAACTGATGCCGGCCCAGACCATGATTGACCCTCCACCATAGCGGTCATGCTCAGCAATGTTGGCTGCATGGAATCGCTCTCCTGGTCTTCTCCATACCCTAGACCGCCTATCTGTGTGGTCTAGGCAGTACCTTGACTCATCTGTAAAATAGACAGGTCGCAAATCTTCTCTGGTCCATCCAACAAGGTCCATGGCCCATTCATATCGTGCCTGGTGGTGGTTCTGGGAAAGCGGAATGCGAATACATGGTCTTCTCGATCGGGGACCACCTTCGTGCAACCTTGCCCGGATAGTCTGCGTCGAAACATTTACCTCGGATGCATCCTGAAGGTCAATGCGAAGCTGGGTTGCTGTGGCAAAGCGGTCCCTACGGGCCTGAATGATCAAAAACAGATATAGCTGCAGATGTTGCCCTATCTCTGCCACCACCATGAAGTCTTACCGGTGTGCCATACTCTGAAATCTTGCCCAGGCTGGTGATCATCGTATGGTGCACACCAAGGGCTTCACCAACCTGACGATGCGTAGCACCTTGCTCCACCATCCATACAGCCTGCCACATTTCTGCTTCAGACAAATGTCTTCTTACATTTGCAATCGCCCATATACAATCATTAAATGCAAGGGTTTGTGTTGAAATGAAGATTGAATACCCTACACATGTCATTTACATGCAGACACTACAAGAAAACATCATGAAGATCAAGGGGTACATGCTTTCCATGACTAGCTGTCACGAAAAGTCTGCCTGTCAGAGAGCTAATGTAAACACTGGGGGCCATCTCAATGCATTCCTCAATCATATCCACCAAAAATATCGCAAATATGTCACTAGCAAATTTCACAATGATGTGTAAAATATTTGGTGCTTAGCAAACTTTGAGTAGAATATATTACTCGATTTTCAATTTTCCGACGCCTCTCAATCGCCGATATCAAACTAACACGAAAAGCAGACGACACTTGCAAACAAACTTGAATTGAATAACTATTTTGTTTTTGGCGTCAAAACGTAGCTTATGGTCCCTCATTGGAACGAGCTCAACGAGCTTGTTCCAGTGAGGGGTTATAAGCTATGTTTTGAGGCAAAAAATTAAAACATAATGAAGATTGAATGGCAATTTTAGTGATGAGCGCTGGCCGGTTTGGGCCTCTACAGTGGGTAAAGGGTTAAAGAATATACTTTGATGCCCGTGGAAAATGAATATGTTGATGATGTGCAAATTTTGATTATTTACATCATATTTTAGTTATTATTGACAAAAATAGGAGCCGAGGTTGGAAGGATCATGGATGATACCGTCCTATTACTTTTCGTGCTAGGTAAACACGATGGCGTTCGATGGAGTGAAAGCTGTCCACGCTGTGACTAGTTGACTAATCACAGTGTAACAGCTTTCACGTCATCAACCGTCATCGATGGGAGGAGTTATCACGTCGATTGACTTGACACCCTCTTGACGGGGGCAGATTGAGTTGCGATATTTTTCGCTGACGTTCCAACAATTCAGATGAATAGAGATCAGTGGTAAAAGCCTTCTCACTACCTTTTGACTGACTGATGGAAATTTTCAGGGCGGGATTTCACACGAGTCTGCTCATGTCAAAATATATATGTTACAGCTGATTAAAATGCCCTTTCGGAGAACTGCTTTTCGATCATACTTTGCCCTTCTTGTACCCTCCAATTATACTCATCACCACTGATCGGTGCAGCTCTATCTATTTCAGTTTCTTATCCGTATTCTCTGCCTGTACGGAATACAACTATTTTATCTCTATAGTATTTGATATTGAAGGGTGAGGTTCTTGTGTGAAGATGTCACCACTGAGGACATGTGGATCCAAATTCAGAAACCCCGTATTTTGCAACTTATTCATTTATTGGTGTTTAAAGTCAAATATTTCTGCACAGTGGCTAATCGTGACTGCAACATTGATACAGAGTCATGTCCAGCCAATAGGTTATACAAATGTTGCCCATTTTAGAGGACTTGCAGCCATTGGTGAACAGATCCTATTTTACCAGTAAACCATAGCTTGTTTACCACATTAGACTAGCACTGCTTCACCTTCGGAGTTCCCAAGCGGATGCAACTTCTTGATGTCTCGTCGTCCTATCACAACCTGCCTATGCTTCTTAACACTCGAAGTTAGCAGTGTGAAAATTTGCGTACTGTGTAAGCAAATATCAACAAATGTCAAATGTAGATAATTTCAGACCCCCCCCCCCCCCCCCGCCCTGCTGATCCGATGTTCCACAGTTTGGAAACTACAGCCCCTCTGTCTACTGACCTGTTCTCATTATACTTCAGAACTCTCATCGATAATTTGTAAATGTGCTCTCCATCAGCGACTTTATTGTTCTGATTTGGACGAGTGAGCGTACACGAGAAGAATTAAAAGTTAAAAGGGGCAAACGAGAGAGAGAGAGAGAGAGAGAGAGAGAGAGAGAGAGAGAGAGAGGGGGGGGGGGTGGGGGTGGGGGCTAACCTAGGATTTCAAAATCAGTGAGAGGGAGAGAGCGTGAGGCGAATCTAGGTTCTCAAAATTTTCAGACGTAGTGGGTCGAGTTAAAATGTTCGACAGTGTTCTTGGGTCGTTGACCGTCGATACGAAGTTGAAACCCACACCACAATAATGAATGAATTAATGAAAAAAGCCCGACATGTTCGTTTATTATTATTTTAAAGAATTACTTTCGTTTAGCGAATGTAATTCTTTAAATAATTATAATAAAGGATCATTTTTCTTGTACATGACTACTCGGGTATTGTATACTCATAACAAGCGATTTCAAAGTATTGTATTCTCATAACAAGCGATTTCAAAAGCAGGATAGACGAAACACAAGTGTATTTTCTTATAAAAAAATTGTGGTTTCGACAAAGGTTCAACCTTTTTAATTTGAGAAAAAGTTGGCCGACAAAAATTTCCGACAGACGGGGTCATGGGGACGGACCTCACTTTGAGCATGTCCGATGAGCAAATGTAAACAGCACTGCCTTCAACAGTTGGACTAAATGCTTCGGAAAGGTCACTCAAAATTATTCGCAGAAGCAGTGCTGACGGTTAATCCAGTAACTACAATATTAAACTCTTAGACTTTCAATCGGATCTGGGGTAGATGAGACTACCATGCATGTACACTGCACAAAGTGTGATGGTATCTAACCACCAGTTGAGGGGAAATCCGGGGGCGCAGTGGCGTTGCGGTAACACGCGGTGGCGTTGCGGTAACCGGTTATTGTCAGATCACTGAAGTTAAGCAACGTCAAGCCCGGTTAGTCCTTGGATGGGTGACCGTCTAAGCGATCGATTCGGACTCCCGCGTTGTGTCCTTGGGCAAGGCACTTAACCCCGATTGTCCACATGGAGGCACGATGACGCGGTGTACTAAGGCGTACTGCACGTCAATGGTGCGCATGTCTTCAACCAATCGAACCCTGCCTGTGTTGCAGTGCGGAGTTGCGATGTTGGGGAGCTGGCAGCTGCTTGTCGTTGTTTCGTGGTTCTCTCCGGGTACTCCGACTTCCTCCACCCGTAAAACTGTCATCGACACGATATGACCATGGCTGTTAAAAGTGTCGTTAAACCTTAATCAATAAATAAATAAATAAATAAATAAATAAATAAATAAATCAGGGGAATTCCACCTCATGCCGTAACAAGAAAGTGCAGCTGAAACTTGCTGACTCAACACGCGAATTTATAGAATATCTGCCTGCTGCGTTCGCCACTTGAGTACCTTCTAGATATTTGCGGATGCCCGTCTAAATTTTGTCTGAATACCAGATCACTTTCTGTCTGCAATAAATGATATAATAGTTGACTATGACATGGTCTGACACTTTTCCGACCATCAAACTTTTAATAGCAATCAAGCACGACCAATCATTTACATCCTGGAAGCAGACCGAAGTATAGGCAATTGTATTCTTGGGCAAAATAATAAACGTTGACAGAGACGAGGAATGAAATAAAAAACACTTACAGTGACTTCATTTAGTGAGTTTTGAACAACAGTTTCAATAAAATTATTGAAAGAATGCTTCGAAATATCTATGCCATTGGGCGAACCCACTGCCAAACAACTTTCTGGTTTTAAGAACAGTTTGATGCTGAATGGAATCTGCGTTTGTTTCTTGTTCCACTTCTGCATTTTTATTCGGTTTTGGATCAAATGATATAAGCAATGTTAAAGTCGCCTCCAGATTATAGAGAAATTTACGAAACTCGAAAGTAAATCAGGACCGGACTGAGCCTGGTTCAGCTCCAGACCCATTTTACTGTACGGGTTTCTGATTTAAGTACAATCTGGGGACTCGTTAGCGACCCTCATTAAATGACATCCCTGTACTTATATGTGTTAATTTATCTGTGACACATTGTGGCCGTCTGAGCGATCGATTCGGACTCCCGCGTTGTGCCTTTGTGCAAGACACTTAACCCTGATTGTCCACATGTGGGCACGATGACCCCCTGTACTAAGGCGTACGGCACGTCGATGGTGCGCATGTCTTCAACCAATCTAACCCTGCCTGTGCTACAGTGCGGAGTTACGATGTTGGGGAGCTGACAGCTGCTCGTCGTTGCTCGGTGGTTCTCTCCGGGTACTCCGGCTTCCATCACCCGTAAAACGATATGGCCCTGGCTGTCAAAGTGTCGTCAAACCCTAATAAATAAATAATTAAATAAATAATCTGTCACACAAAATCGCTCTTTTTTATAGGTTACACACTGTGTATAGAAACTGGAAACAGGTTCGAAAATTTTAACAATTTTAAACGTCTTTCGACAACGCTCTTTTTCAGTTTCCTGAAACAAAGCCAGACCTGCATGTGGTGGTTCTATTCTATTCACCATCTCTGAACATCGCGCCTGCTGACCAGTGTTATACGCAGGCGTGTGGCCAGGTGTCTATATTGGGGCGTGGGAGGCACGACACAGACATTTTTGGGACGGGGTGGGAGGGGGGGGGTCTAACATTTTTATGCTGCAGGCATATCGAGGAGAACGAATTCTTGGGTAAGGCGTGGAAATGATGTCACTCGCGTTTGTGTGACCAGGGGCGTAAATTCCGGGTGGATGGGGGAGGACATCCCACCAAAATCTCCCGATCATGTGTTTCGTCGGGCACAGGTTGGGCAAAAAAGTATGAAATTGCATGTTGGGCTGACAGTCTTGACTGCCCCGCGAAAATATGCAATCGCTTTGGAGTACTCAGTTGGACAAAATCGCTTGCCCGAGAGAAATACACACATATAAAGTGCAATAAATGTCCGACTCAGTATATCGGTAGAATTCCACATCCAGGGAGAGGGTAACTAAAAACGAATGATTTTTATGGCCTTGACCTGTTGAAAGCACCCAGATGTCGGGCACCTCTACCTGGCTGGTGTGTAATTGTTGTATGTTCAGAATACAGTATTTTCAATATCAATGGAAAGTATATTTGTAACGAATAAGTATTTTATAAAAGCAATTAGGCATGTTCCACCGACGTCCTACACCCGCCCTCTTTTTGTTAGTTACGGCCTTGAGTGTGATCTGGTATCATTTTTTTAAAATCCCGTGCCCTCCTGCATGGGCTCAACAGAAAATTTTTTGAAAAGTTTGCCCCCAAATTGCACTATTAGGAGTTATTTTGAGACTAGAAAGAACATCATATTTCGCCAGACGTGATAGGTCATCTCTAATTTCATTTGTTGACGCCCCATGCATATTTTAGGGGTGCGTGTGGATTTATGAAGCATGGCTCCCCAGCCCCTCCCTCGACTACGCCACTGGTTATATGTGTACATAGATGCAAAGAACCACCAAATGTAGATTGGATAACAATCACTATACAAGAGTTCACAACGATGGAATATATCGCCTTCCAGAATGAATAAAGATGTTCATTGCATGAGATCGTTGGTACAAAGCTTGAGATCTTGGCAACCCCAATGACAAGGTCAGTTTGACTTTACGCGGAGGGCATTGGGTTCATGCCCATATAAATGGGGTGGATGTTTTAGCCCCCCCCCCCCTCCCCGCGCGCGCAAAAAGAAATTAAATATAATGTAAAACCAGAGGCTCTACAGAGCCTGTAATCGCTCACCTGGAACTACATATAAAAATGTGATTTCCCATAGGCTTTCCATGGTAACTATGAGCTGCAATTGTGGCCATGTTTGCAACATTACATCAGCATTACATGAGGATCATTGGTAGAAGGTGTCCCAGTCTTCAATCATGTGAATCATTTGAATCCATCAAACAGAATCATAGAATGTCTCTGGTGGCTATATTTTCCAACCAACGGGAACAAAAAGAGGATCGTTTGTAGATGACCTCATATAGACCATTATTGCCAAATTTTGGTTCACGTCAGCTCAGTAGTTCCAGAGAGAAGATGAAAATGTGATTTCCCATAGGGTTTTTCTATAGTAACTAAAAACCGCAATTGTTGCCATGTTAGCAATACGATCAACGTTAAATGAGGAACTGTTGGTGGAGGGTGGCCCAGTTATCAACCTTGCAAAGTTTCAAAACATTTGGCCCTGTAGTTTCAGAAGAGAAGAGTTTTCAAAATTGACCAATCAGAATCAGAGAATGCTTCTGGCGGCCACGTCTTTCACCCAACAGGAATAAAATGAGTAACAGTTGTAGAGAACTTCTCATAGACAATGCCTGTCAAGTCTGGTTTACATTAGCTCAGAACTTTCAGTGAAGATGATGAAAATGTGATTTCCTATAGGGTTTCTATAGTAACTATAAGTCACAATTGCAGCCACAATTGCAGCCATAATTGCAAACCAATGACAATTAAATGAGGATCATTGGTAGAGGGGGTTACAGTCATTAGTCACACTAAGTTTTCAAACCATTTGGCCTTGTAGTTTCAAAGAAGATTTTCTTGAAAATGCACACATTTATGAATTCTGTTTTCAACAAAAAACTCAGTAAAAGAAGGTTAAATATTTTTGAAAATTACAACTTTTTTCAGACAGTATTCTCTTTTCAAAATAGCTTTGGACAGGTAAAGGGTTACAGGAAACACATTGCTCCAATTTTTGTCAAATCTTAAAAGATATACAATAATTACTGTCATTTAAGCTGATATGATTGCAAGAGGATATAAAGAAAACTTCCCCTGGTTTTCCAAACACCTGTCATCAATCAGTATTTTCTGATAAGTAACATGAGACTAATGATATATGTATCAATATACAGTTGCAATGGTTTACAGTAAAGTCAAAATAAGTTGTAGAATAATCCTATAAACTATGTATCTTTTTTTCTTCCTACACTGATAAGACCAGAATATTTATTTATTTATTGGTGTTTAAGGTCATATACTTCTGCCCAATGGCTAATCATGACCACAACATGGAGATAAAGTCAAGGTCATTCAATCGTTTATACCACATGTTGCCTATTTTAGAGGACTGGCACCCCAAGCATTAGTGACTGGGTCCTATTTTACCAGTGAAACAGAGTTTGTTTACCAAAGTAAACAAGCACTGCTTCTCTTCCCGGGATTCCCGCGGGGGATAAGACCAGAAACTGACATCATTTTTCTGGAAAGCTCTCACTGCAAGCTTTCCAGAAAATGTCAGATTCTGATCTTGTCAGGACAGGAGCAGTAGTTTACAAAGTTTATTGCAGTTATGCTACAACTTATTTTGACTTGTACTGTATACACAATATTTTGGGTTTTTCCCCCCAGTTCCAAGTGGAGAAAACTGGAACCAACCCTTACCAGATTCTCAAAAAACAAGTATTTCGCTGACAGTACCGATCTTCGTGCAGACAGGAGAGGCATTGGGTTAAGCATTAGAATATAGCCTCTAGTGGCCACATATCTCCATCCTCTCATAGACCATCCCTGCGAAATTTGGTTCATGTCGGCTCAGTAGTTCCAGAGAAGAAGATGAAAATGTGATTTTCCCATAGGGTTTTTATAGTAACTATAAGCCGCAATTGTGGCCATGTTTACAACCCGATCTACATTAAATGAGGATCGTTGGTAGAGGGGGTCCCAGTCATCACTCATCACTTATGTGAAGTATCAAAACATTTGGCCGGGCAGTTTCAGAGGAGAAGATTTTTTGAAAATCCACCAATCAGAATCAAAGAATGCCTCTGGCGGCCACGTTTTTGAACCCACGGGAACAAAATGAGGATCGTTTGTAGAGGACCTCCCACAGACCATCCCTGCCAAGTTTGGTTCACGTCGACTCAGTAATGCGGAGAAGAAGATGGAAATGTGATTTCCCATAGGGTTTCTATAGTAACTATAAGCCGCAATTGTGACCATGTTTGCAACCCGATCAACATTAAATGAGGCTCGTTGGTCGAGGGGGTCCCAGTCATGATTTATGTGAAGTTTCAAACATTTGGCCTGGCAGTTTCAGAGAAGATTTTTGAAAATCCACCAACCAGAATCAAAGAATGCCTCCAGAAGCCATGTTTTTCATCCGACGGGAACAAAATGAGGATCGTTTGTAGAGGACCTCCCATAGACCATTCCTGCCAAGTTTGGTTCACACCGGCTCAGCGGCTACAGAGAAGAAGATGAAAATGTGAAAAGTTTACGGACGACGGACGACAGACGACGACGGACGCCAAGCGGCCCAAGTGACGAGAAAAGCTCACATGGCCTTTTAGGCCAGGTGAGCTAAAAAAAGAAAAAAAAGTGTGATTTATTTATTTTTCATAAACAGAAAATAAAATGAAAGTTTCAATGATACTGTAGCTCAACTTGACAAACTTGAACTTGGTAAGTTATAAATGAAATGGCAAAATTGAAGATCATTGGTACCAATGTCATTTTTTTGCCAGTGTCAACATTTTTGACAGAAACCGAAGAAAATCGATAGCTCCCATCTAGAGGCCTCCCCAAACAAGCATGCCAGGTTTCAAAGCAAACCGATCATAAATGTGCCCTGTAGGGTGTACAAAAGGGAAATATTGTGGTCTGACTAGACTAAATTCTAAGAACATTGGCCGTGCCAACAATTTTTGACGGAAATGGAAGAAAATCGATAGCTCCCATCTAGAGGTCACCCTAAATAAGCATACCAGGTTTCAAAGCAATCTAATCATAAATATGCCCTGTAAGGTGAGCCAAAGGGAAATATTGTGGTCTGACTAAACTAAGTTCTAAGAATGTTGGCTGCAGAAACATTTTTTGATGGAAATTGAAGAAAATCGATAGCTCCCATCTAGAGGTCACCCCAAACAAGCATGAAAGGTTTCAAAGCAATCTGATCATAAATGTACCCTGTAGGGCGTGCCAAACGGAAATATTGAGTCTTCTGACTAAACTAAGTTCTAAGAACGTTGGCCGCGGCAACATTTTTTGACAGAAATTGAAGAAAATCGATAGCTCCCATCTAGAGGTCACCCCAAACAAGCATGCCAGGTTTCAAAGCAATCTGATCATAAATGTGCCCTGTAGGGTGTGCCAAAGGGAAATATTGAGTCATCTGACTAAACTAAGTTCTAAGAACATTGGCCGCGGCAACATTTTTTGACGGAAATGGAAGAAAATCGATAGCTCCCATCTAGAGGTCTCCCCAAACAAGCATACCAGGTTTCAAAGCAATCAAATCATAAATGTGCCCTGTTGGGTGTGCCAAAGGGAAATATTGTGGTCAGACTAAACTGAGTTCTAAAAACGTTGGCCACGGCAACATGTTTTGACGGAAATTGCAGAAAATCGATAGCTCCCATCTAGAGGTCACCCCAAAGAAGCATGCCAGGTTTCAAAGCAATCCGATCATAAATGTACCCTGTAGGGTGTGCCAAAGGGAAATATTGAGTCTTCTGACTAAACTAAGTTCTAAGAACGTTGGCCGCGGCAACATTTTTTGACAGAAATGGAAGAAAATCGATAGCTCCCATCTAGAGGTCTCCCCAAACAAGCATACCAGGTTTCAAAGCAATCTGATCATAAATGGGCCCTGTAGGGTATGCCAAAGAGAAATATTGAGGTCTGACTAAACCAAGTTCTACGAACGTTGGCCGTGGCAACATTTTTTGCCGGAAATTGAAGAAAATCGATAGCTCCCATCTAGAAGTCACCCTAAATAAGCATACCAGGTTTCAAAGCAATCAAATCATAAATGTGCCCTGTACAATTGTAGGGTGTGCCAAAGGGAAATATTGTGGTTTGACTAAACTAAGTTCTAAGAACGTTGGCCGCGCCAACATTTTTTGACGGAAATTGAAGAAAATCGATAGCTCCCATCTAGAGGTCACCCCAAACAAGCATGCCAGGTTTCAAAGCAATCCGATCATCAGTGTACCCTGTAGGGTGTGCCAAAGGGAAATATTGAGTCTTCTGACTAAACTAAGTTCTAAGAACGTTGGCCGCGGCAACATTTTTTGACAAAAATTGAAGAAAATCGATAGCTCCCATCTAGAGGTCTCCCCAAACAAGCATACCAGGTTTCAAAGCAATCTGATCATAAATGTGCCCTGTAGGGTGTGCCAAAGGGAAATATTGAGGTCTGACTAAACTAAGTACTACGAACGTTGGCCGTGGCAACATTTTTTTTCCAGAAATTGACGAAAATCGATAGCTCTCATCTAGAGGTCACCCTAAATAAGCATACCAGGTTTCAAAGCAATCAAATCATAAATGTGCCCTGTAGGGTGTGCCAAAGGGAAATATTGTGGTTTGACTAAACTAAGTTCTAAGAACGTTGGCCGCAGCAACATTTTTTGACGGAAATTGAAGAAAATCGATAGCTCCCATCTAGAGGTCACCCCAAACAAGCATACCAAGTTTCAAAGAAATCTGATCATAAATGCGACATGTGAGGTGTGCCAAAGGAAATTGTGGACGTACGTACGTACGTACGCCGACGGACGAGAAGTGATGGCAATAACTCAGCTTGACTTTGTGAAGTTGAGCTAAAAAGAAACAAACATATAAAAGCATTCTTTTAATGTTATTAAAAAAGCATAACAGACCTTCAACAGGTCAACATATGCAATGTATGATTATGCAAATAATATGATATTCTCTATATGGGTTTTATACCTTGATATAATCAGAAAATACGTCACCTTCTTTTCGAAGATCATCTTTGTGCACTTATATTTACTTTTCGACCGCAAAGGTTCGCAATGCCGATTTTCTCCGCTGACAGATCGGGCGCCGATGACGTCCACAAAGCCGCGAAGCCGAGCATGAATAGGATCGGCTCGCATTGTGCGGATGTCATCGGCCTGCGAAATTTTTGGCCTTGCGGACCTATTTGGCTCAAACATGCGTAAGGGTATCGATAAACGTGGTTTTTAAGTGTGACTGTAGTTTGGAAAGTTTTCTCCTTTATCCCAAAAGCAAAGTGCCCATATTGCAGGTGTTTATTGAAGCTTGGGGCGAAAAAAGGTTTGGTTCAGGTTACATGCAATAGAAAATAGAGTTGTTCTTCCAGGATTTTTTAAAATTTTATTTTCTGATACAATCGTTTAACCCCCTATTCATCGTAACGGCCAAAACGAATCGGTGCTATTTACAAAAATCGCCATTCAAATTACATAATTATTCATTTGTTTGTCTCAAAAACATAACTTGTGACCCTTCATTGGAACGAGCTCGTTCCAATATTTGACACAAGCTGTTTTGAGACAAAAATTGAAAATTTTTAGCTATTCAATTTCAAGAACATTTTTCAAGTGTCGTGCTATTCGGATTAATTGGCGAAAGGTTAAATAGTATGGCCAATGTTCACGATGTACATGTATGCATTTGAAGGCAGGGCCAAAAGTATCTTCAGACATCGTTTTAACCCTTTACCTAACATGAAAAGCTGACGACACTTGCAAAACAAATTCTTGAATAACTAATTTTTATTTCATTTTTTGTCTCAAAACATAGGTTATGATCCCTCATTGGAACGAGCTCGATGAGCTCGTTCCAATGAGGGGTCATAATCTATGTTTTTGAGACAAAAAAATGAAAAAAATAATGAAAATTAATTGGCGATTTTTGAGAATAGCGCTGGCTGGTTTTGGCCCTTACGTTGGGTAAAGGGTTAAATGGATATACCCATTTGGTCAATTTAAGAGCTCATTAATCGGTCGGGCATGAAAATTAGGATCGGTCGGGAAACCTAAACCATTTAATTTTTTTTCTTGGCATGAGCAAACGAAATGTGCTTCAGCACCACATTTTTTCACAGTATTAATAAATACCTTTGCATGTTTACTTCAGTACACATAAATATTATTATTACCACTTTGCAGGGCTTTTCTAGTACACTATCAAAGTTTTACTCGAACGTCAAAACTGCATAAAGCTCGACATATCATGTGACATGTAGGGCCGTTAATGATGTAACATTTCAATGACAACCCGACACGTCATGTGATTGAGATCTGATCAATCGACAGTTCGAAATAAAATTTCCGTGGAATGGAAAAACCAGCTTAACTCCGAAATGCTTTCCTCATGTCACGAGGGGATAATACACGGATATTATGATACACATATGCCCCTAAATTACATGTTCCGACCGCTATTTGACCACTTGTAAGTCCCCTACATCCACCGTATCCCAGACAGTGTTCGCAACGTGACCACTGGAATTCGGTGCGTCAACAAATCAGACGATACATGTAGTTATAGTTCTATTGGTCTCCATATTGAGGTTACTAGAAATAATGCTATGCAAACTGTTTTCTTTTTTTATAATTCCATTTTTAGTCCACGGTCAGTTTTTAAATGTGTTTTACTGACAACAGTGGTAATAATAGTAAAAACATGATTTTGTAGGTCTTTTCGGTTAACTAACGGCTCTCTAGAAATAACTAATGGCCCTTCACCTTATCAGAGTTTATAAGCTGTCAGACTGTTAATCATTTCTGTTGGGCCGTTACTAAACCACAGTGCGCCTAAACTCATGTTATTATATTATTACCACTTTTGCGTGTGATCTCTGGTATATTAAAGGAGTTTAGCGGAGCGGTAAAAATAAAATTCATTAACGGCCCATCGCCTACTTCCGGTCATGATAATAATAGTAATAACATGATTTTGTCGGGTGTCCCGGTTTATTAACGGCCCCTGAGAACTGAAGAACAACCAGCTGGCTTCTTAATAGACCTCGACTTCGTCTCGGGCTGGTAATAAACCCCTGGACTGTTATTCGGTCATTTCGGGCCGTTAATAAACCGTAACGTCCTCCAAATTCATTTTACTGTTAAATTAAATTCGTGAAATTTATCACGTCTGTTAGGGAAAATGTTTTCAACACCAGAAATGAAATATTCTTATCAAATCGCATCGCATGCCATTATAATTACGCACGCATTAAAAGAAATATCCCTTATAAAAAAGTACCATGGTAAACCATGGTAAATCCCAAAATACCCTGGTAATACCATGGTATACCATGGTATTACCAGGGTATTTTGGGATTTACCATGGTTTACCATGGTACTTTTTTTATAAGGGATAGGCCTAATGTGACAATAAAGGGCCTTAAAATACAGCTGAAGAGACGTTTTTTCCTTCAAGCAACATAAACGCCTTTGTGAGGCATTCATGTTACAATTGTTTTTCTAAACGGAAGCATGGGGAGCGAGAAGTATCAGACATTGGAGTTTTTCATTTTTTGGTGAATTTAACAAAAAAACAACGAAATTTCCATTATAATTTATCAGTATAATGTGACGTCATCTGGGGGATATTATCCTCTGTGTCCACTCTGTCAATCAAACCAGTCGTCGATAATTTAGCGTCTCGCGAACACGAAACAGTTTGAAGGATATTTGAAAGAAATATTTCTGATCGTTTTTACCGACTGCACGGAAATGCAGACCGTTGTATCTCTGCTCACTGACTGTAATAACGAATCGGCCACATCCGCTCGCGTAATATACAAATAGAGCAGTTGGAAAAAAAAATTGTTTTTCAATAACTTTTAACAAAACCATATGATGTGACCCTTCAGTTGAACGAGCCGGTCGTGCTTGTTCCACTGACAGCGTCAAATGATTTGGCTATATTGAAATGTTTTGAAACATTTGAAAAAAAATAATATTTAAAATAATAAATTTTAATATCGTGTGCATTAGATAAACGGCTGAAGAAGTGTCGTATGAGAGGGGAGAATCTCCTCTGGTTCACTCTCTTACAAAAATATAGCATTCGCCCAACAATATGCAGAGGTCTGTCTTATCTATTTTCCCCGTTCACCAGCAGGTGGAATAATACACATTCTAGTGGGTCTAATTTACAAACTGAAACGAACAGGTTACTGTAGGTTTATGTATTTTGTCCAGGGGATTAAAACATAGAGATGGGGTGGGGTGGGTTCATCCCCCACCCCACAAAGGAAAAAATAAGATTCTTTTTCTCCATGGCCAGTAATCGGGCGTAGTAATGTTGCCAGATAGTGTTCAGTCCAAGAGGCAAGCTTATCTTAACTGGAACAGTTAAGACACGGATCCCAAGTTACAGAACATGGTCCAAGATAATCACATGCGGAGCCCAACTACTCAGGGTATGAGCATTATTTAAAGAGCATGGCAGCTTGGCTTGTTCACAGGCCCCTGTCCAGTTATTAGTCATGGCAATCGGTTATGTCGTGGTGAAGTCGTGGAAATCTGCCACCACATTCACCAGGACATGAATACGGCAATTTGGCCCTTAAGAAAGTTTGTTTTCAGTTCAAAAAGTTTGTTTTCAAGGGTTAAAATACAGGCAGAATTGTAAAAGTGCCAAAAAATGTCGGAGGTAATAAATCAAAGCTTTTCTTTGCGTTCAATGAGATGTTGGATTACTCCCCTTGCACTGCATCGATACTCGACTACTTTTGTAAACAAATGAATGCCGCCTGGAAAATTTAATAAAAACATGAAACGGTTTGCAAACTCAACTGGTGATGAAATTTTGAAGAAGAAAAGGCTGGCATTATAAATATCGCCTAATATTTTTCTCCATTCGAATCATGTGACACAGTTTCCGCCAACTAAACATCCCGTAACTTATAATATACGACTAACAAGTCGTATGCATATACTTCAAAAATAATGCACGCACCTAACACGGATCCTTGTGGAAGCATTCTAAGAGCGCTTCCCCAAGGATCAGTGCTGGGTGAAGCTATTGTTTCAGCATATAGAAACGCAATTTATGCAACATGAGACTCACGAATACAACAGGTTACAAATATGCATTTTGACCAAAATTAGCCAAGTAATTGCCTAAATGTATTTTTTGAGAACTTCGCACGCTTCCAAGAAAGTTTGATTTTCAGGCATTTTTAAAGAACTTTCAAGGACCCTGCAATGTCTAAAAATATTTTTTTTAAAAACTGTACATATTAAGAAAAAAAGTAAATGCTTGATGTAATATTAAGATGGACAGCGTTCTCAATTTAGTCCAAACTAAAACTATCAGAAATGATTTCTCTCATTCTCATGGCATTCCTGCTTTTAGATGATCATGGTGCTAACCTGGGTGTGGATGTGGACATTCTGAAAAAGAAAGGTTTAACATTCGTCAACACATATACGACCTAGACTTCTTAATAAAACATGCTTTCCTGGGAGGGGACTTCAGACCAGGGTTGGTGATTTTTCTAAAAACATTTTCAAAATGAAAGTGTCAATGAAACTGTAGCTCAACTTGTGTAAGACATGTACATGTACAGTATGTGACACAGCAATGACAAACATCTAGGTAACGACGTGATAACAAAGGTACATATAAAGTATTGTAACGGTCTGTACATAAATACTGACCGTAGCCTGTAACATATGTATAGGTAAAGTATTGTAAAGGTGGGTGACAGTTAGATGCTAAACTAGAAAAGAAATCTTCATGGGGTTAATGTTACAATGGGGGTCCTTGTATGGCGCACCATAAGCCAAATGTTAGCAATTGTTTTGGCCTGTTTGATTCAAACCCTTCTAAGGTTGATTCATACTAATTGATAAATATTTGTCCAGTCCTTCTTAAAATATAGGTATTTGAATTTTTTATCTTTAACTCACAGGGTTCCCACGGGTGAGTAGGTTTTATTTTTCTCATTGTAAATAGAAAATCGGGTTGTTGAACCCCAAAATATTTGTTCTCATAGCACAGTGATAACAAAGGCACCCAATAAATTTATAGTAAACATTACTGGCATAAAAAATCTTCTTTACAGGTTCTGTACAAAAAATGTAAAACACAGAATTCCCGGAAATATGACTGCCGCATTTTGAATTTTTGACCGAGCCCCAAAGCACCCATTACCATCCCATGATGAAAACAAACGTAGTTCTAGAAGTTCTGTACAAAAAACTGATTGCACCTAATTTCAGTATAAAATGGCCGTTGGCATCCATCTTGAATTTCGGACTGCACCCCAAAACACTCGTTCCTGTTCCAAGGTGATAACAAAGGTACCCAAGAAGTTTCGTGAAGATCGGTTCATAAATACAGCTTCTAGCCCGAGCCGTATTGACATGTGCACTTACTGTGTATAAGTAGCACTGAATAAATCGAAGTTCATCTAATTTGCATAATTTCTGCATGCGAGGTTATATGCTATGTATTCCATGTTACCAAACATTCTTTCAAAAATTTATTCAAATCAGAACCTTCATATAGAAATTCTGTACAAAAACTGATTGTACCTAATTTCGGTACAAAATGGCCATCGGCAGCCATGTTGAATTTCGGACCGCACCCCAAAACACTTGTTCTCGTCCCAAGGTGATAACAAAGGTACCCAAGAAGTTTCGTGAAGATCGGTTCATAAATACAACCTCTAGCCCGAGCCGTATTGGCATGTGCACTTACTGTGTATAAGTAGCACTGAATAAATCAAAGTTCATCTAATTTGCATAATTTCGGCACGAGAAAAAAAAGTATTATGTGTGATGTATTCCATGTTACTAAACATTCATTCAAAAATTTATTCAAATCAGAACCTTCATCTAGAAGTTCTGTACAAAAAACTGATTGTACCAAATTTCGGTACAAAATGGCCACCGGCAGCCATGTTGAATTTCGGACCTCACCCAGAAACACTCGTTCTCGTCCCAAGGTAATAACAAAGGTACCCATGAAGTTTCGTGAAGATCGGTTCATAAATACAGTCCCTAGCCCGAGCCGTATTGACATGTGTTCTTACTGTGTAAAAGTAGCACTGAAAAAATCAAAGTTCATATCTAATTTGCCGAATTTCTGCACGAGAAAAAAACCCGTATTATATGTGATGTATTCCATGTTACTAAACATTCAGAAAAAAACTTATTCAAATCAGAACTTTCAGACAGAAGTTCTGTACAAAAAACTGATTGCACTAACTTTAGTACAAAATGGCTGCTGGTGGCCATCATGAATTTCAGAACGCACCCCAAAACACACGTTCTCGTTCCACAGTGATAACAAAGGTACCCAAGAAGTTTCGTAAAGATCGGTTCATAAATACGGCCTCTAGCCCGAGCCGTATTGAATTGTCGACGGACGAACAGACGGACAGACAGACGGACAGACAGACGGACAACGAGCTATGGCATAACCTCAAATATGACTACGTCAAAGTTGAGCTAAAAAAAAAATCGATTTTTTTTATTTAAATCAGATTTTTTTTATTTAAATCAATTTATTTGATTTTTATTTTCATACCATAAATTATTCACCAGAGGATAGTTTTTCCCACATGATTCCTTTAGATAAGAGAAACAGAGTGTATTAGTAGCAGGCTGTCTCAAAAGCTACAGCAAAGAATGGACAAAAATAACTGATACTAAAACATTTACATGTGTCACCCGAATTTCAGTCTTTGGTGTGGCACGATGGGAAGAATTGCAGATTACATTTGGCATAGAATAGACAGCCAGCATAAATACAAAAAGAGAGGAGTCATTGAAAGGCTTTCTCATTGTCACAGCATTGCTTGAAGGAAGATGACTTCTCGAAAATCATTTTTGCTACTTGTAAAATTCTTAAATCACTGATACTTTTTCTCAGAGTTGATTTCATATTTTTGGTGGGTTCATTAAACGATTATCATATATATGCTTTGAAATCTATGTTCATTTTAATATGGTTGTCTTCATATGAAATGAAAATTATATAAACTTATTAAACTTATGCAGGAACATTTAACTAACCTACAGCATATTCCAGTAATCAAGACACATTGGGAAGTATACCCACTCTACAAATTAGTTTTAACTGTCATAAACACTGTCTGGTTACTGTATTTCAACAGTCAATATGCATTCCATCTTGCTTGAGCTCTTTTCCAAATTGTTTGAAAATATTCCTGACAATATTATTTGAAAATATTTGATTTAACTGGCTGAGTGCTAGAAGCCACTATCAGGGCTTTCAAAAACTGACGATACCAGAGCAAAAGTCAACACTTTCCTTACTTCTATTTCTTATTCAGCCAAACACAAATAATAATATTTTATAATATTTTGTTTATATAAATTTGTTTTATTACAAATTATTGGAGAGTGCCTGTGGGCACTCTCCAATAATTTGTAATAAAACAAGTTTTGAATAACAAATTCCGACCACCAAAAATAACCTAGCCCTCAACCAGATAAATCAATGATTTTTTTCAAATCGATTGATTTGAATCAGCCAACCCTGCTTCAAACAAAATGTCCACGTCAAAATGTCCATGACCAGGATGGATGTAGACATAATTAATATTCACGATTGATAAATGTGAGTTTATCTGACAAACAAATAGCAGAGAGTGAACTATAATTTAAGTTTAAAATGTACAGAGAGTTATCGCATGACTGGACTGGTTACGTGAAATAATTCATGAGAGGTGAGGGACGCTGTACAAACAGGAGTGCGCGAATGCGCACGAGTGTTTTACAATATAGTCCCTCGCCTCGAATGAATTATTTCACGTAACCAGTCCAGTCAAGTGATTACTCTGTTTATTACTTTTCATTATTAACGATAATTATATTATTTAACCCTTTACCTGCTGTAACGGCCAAAACCGACCAGCGTTATTCTCAAAAATCGCCAATTAATTTTCATTATCTATTCATTTTTTGTCTCTAAAACATTGGTTATGACCCCCTCATTGGAACGAGCTCGTTCCAATGAGGGGGTCATGACCTATGTTTTTGAGACAAAAAATGAAAAAATTAGTTATTCAAGAATTTCTTTTGGATGTGCCTTCTTATCATCTTAGAAAAGGGTTAAAAAAAAACAATGAAGTCCCCATTACACCCACGGCAAAGCGTCTTCGTTTGCGAGCACGAATACATGACCCAATTGTTCATTGCATAATTCACTTGTTAAGTTATCGTTTATAATCAAACCGGGAAATCCCAGTAAATCACACTTTGGAAAGTAAAAAAAAGTTATATTCATTTTACAATTACTAAAAAACATTTAAGCCATAAACGTAACCGAGAAGCTATTCAACCAAAAATCACCCCAAAGGGAGGAGCGACCATGCACCGGCTCGACTATGCGTGATTTCACGGGCTTTATATCTGGACATCTGTTATTTCATAATGATGGGGCTGCCACATTGGCTGGGTTTAGTTAGCCCGCTCTTTACTGTAGTGAAAAGGAGTGTCAAATGTGTAATTTTAGAGTAGTGGTGACCCCGGAAGACTTTCTGTTAGAATGTCCAAAATACCAGAACAGTACTTTGATCGCAGATAAGCGGGCAGGGAATTTCGACAAGATCGCAAGTGAGTCGAAATTTTCTGTTCGTTTCACTTCCCACAACACTGTAGAATCTCACCAGTATAACCATTTACCCACGGAATACGATATCAAAATTTGCAATTTTAATTATTTTTTTTTTCAAAATTTTATTTTTTTGGGACGAAACCACATCGTGTGACCCCTCGTTGGGACGAGCTCGAGGAACTCGTTCCAATGAGGATGACAGGATATGGTTTTCTTGAAACTATTTGAATACTTATTTTTCAACTGCTTAATTTATGAATATCGCGGGCGGATGCGTCGAGGCGGTGGGTAAAGGGTCAAGTAGATTAAAGAACAGTACTGTGATCGCAGAAAAGAGCGCAGAGAATTTCGACCAGATCGGGTTTGAGTCAATATTCTCTGTCCGTTTCACAGCACACAACACTATAGAATATGACCTATCCAAACAGAAACTTACACACATTGCATCCCAGATGTTATTTTTGTTTGGTTTTCTTTAATCCGTCTAAATTTTGCACTATTGAATTTATAAAAATTTCGTTCAATTGGTGTAAATGTTTCGCGTCCAGATAGCGATCTGATCGAGAAAGAAGCCGCCTTTGCGATCACGGTACTACAGTTCACCCACACAAGCTAATTGTATTTCAACAAGGTAATATTATATTGTAATAACATAGAATTATCTGGGAAGAAAGAAAGTCATTCAGATAGACGAAATGTGGTCTTTTTCAATATTCATCTTCAGAGGGTCACAGCGTATAGTGCCCTCCGAAGCTTCGAAATGCGATTCGATTCGAAAGAGTCCCGTTCATTCAATTCGGTCCTTGTAATGGACATTAATTCTCGCCTTAGGGCACCACAGAGCTTCGAATTCAATGCTCGATTTTCCAAATCGTTCCGATAATTTGGATGTCAGTTGCGCTGATTCGGAAATTTCAGAATCGTCGCGATGTTCTCAAAATTCTACAAAGTGTCTCCCCTTGAACTCTTCTTCTATCATCAGGTCTAGAAGAAAAGTCAAAGGAGGTTCCGAAACTACTTTATTTATTTATTTATTTATTTATTTAATTGTGCTTAACGCAACATTAGCAGCTAAGGCTATATCATGGCGAGAAAACGGTAGAAAATAGAACATGCCATTGTCAGTTACAAAGGCAAATGATTGTTTAACCCTTTGATGTGGTATCTTCCACGTCAGTTCAATAGCAGCAATTGGAAGAGTCCATATTTATTATTAGGGGTTAGACCAATTAATATTTTCAACGTGCAGCCTTGGGGCTGCACGTTGAAAATATTGATTGGTCTATATCAGACATTTACCTTGTAGCCATCCAACTTAATGACATTATGCCGTACCTTGTGATCCGGCCGGAAAATCGCTCTCTTGGGTTGAAAGGGTTAAAATAGATAATACTTACAAAAGATTGTCAAACACGTGAGTAGTTTGAACAGTAATGAGTAATTATGCTATAGTGAATTTATTTAAAATAATTTTATATCGCTTGTGTTTGTTAAAAATCTCAAAATAATTTTGTGTTTGTTTTCACAACTGTTTTCTGTGATGGGATTTTCTTTGCATGCCCAACGCTTTTTCATCAGCTATATTCAATACATGCCAGAGTGGATGGGAACATGTTTCCATTAGTGTTTGCTCTACTTCCAGGCAAAGAGGAAGAAGTGTAGTGAAACTTTTTAGTTTAGTGAAAGACGCCATGGCCGGAATCAATTTGATTTTTAGACCAGAAACAATGTTTTTTGATTTCGAAACAGCAGCACATAATGCTGCGTACAGGACTATTCCTGGAGTGTTGGTTAAAGGGTGTTATTTTCATTATACGCAAAGCATTTGGAGAAAAGCACAGCATTGTGGACTTCAAACGGCATATAAAGACAATGAAAACGTTCATGAACTGATACGAAGGGCCGCTGCCCTTCCACTTGTGCCAGAAATATCTGTAGAAGATGTATGGTTTAATGCAGTCGAGGAATATGATAAAAATGTAGGTAACCCCAATGCTGATTCTTTTAAAGACTATGTGACTGAATATTGGGTTGAAGGTCAAGCGGTTGTGGAATCACTTCAATACTGAAGGCTCTAGAACTACAAACAATCTAGAAGGGTGGCATAACAAACTGAAAAAAATGTTGCATCATTTCCATCCTAATATCTATGTTGTGGTACAAATGCTCAAAAAAAATTCAGGCACAAACTGAACTTTCACTTATCCAGTATTCTGCAGGGGGTGCTAGAGCACCCAAAGAAAAGACGTTATGTTAGAATCGAACAGAGATTATGTTTATTGAAAGAACGTTTCAGACAAGGATAGTTATCAGTGTCTGATTATGCAGACAAAGTTTCTCAACTGTTACATTTATCATAATTGCTGTTATTATATACATACACAACTATTAGTGGAATATTTTAGAATATATATTTTCCAAGTTTAATGTTGATTAAGTTTCGCATTTTTGAAATACTTTACCAATTTAGCCAAATAGTGGGAGAAACGGGACAGATTAGTTAGAGCTGTGAGAAACAGACTATAACAGGTCGATCTATTGTCTTCGGCTTAGGATTAAGAGCTTATTAGCTTGGGATAATTAAAAGTGGGAGAAACAGGATAGAACCAATACCTTATATATAAACCATCCTGGCGATTTGAGACCTGGAGAGTCTTGGCTAATCTAATTTGATTCCGTTCTAGAATATTCTTTTTTATTTAATATTCTGTTATTTAATTGACATGCCTAAGCCTAAACTGTCGAGTTGCCGTGGTAACAATACTCGAATATGGAGACTTGCAATATTTACGGTTGTGAGAAGGTGCTTTATTTATTACAACTTGAAGAGCCGTGAGATTCAATTTGAGATTTTATTCAATTGAAAATCATCTACCCCATTCGACCCAGAATTTGCGATTTGTAGGGCAATAGAGACATGTCGTCCCGTGAGTTCCAATGTGTTCTATGTGCCAGTAGGCACATAGAACACATTGGAACTCATGGAACGATGTGTATGTTGTGGTGATCGACCATCCCTACAACCACTGCAACAAAGGAACAGAACAGTCAGTCGGGGCATCATGCTCGAGGAAGGGCATCAGAGAAAGAAGTCTTCTCCGTAAATCAAGTTGTTGACACAAAACATATTGTGCATAAATATACCATCAAGGAAAATAACAAAATATCAAGGTGAAGCTTGTGAGTCACCATGGAGAGATGAGTCCCTTGTGATTGTACAGGGCCACAGACTCACCAACACATTACTGACTAAGACAGTCCGGAGGGTTATCATTATAAGAGAATTGTTCATCAAGCTGAAAGGCAAAGTGTCCGGTTCGCCCACATTTTCATAGAAAACATGTCCACACAGTGAAGATATGATATCATTGCGTAAACTCAGCTTGGAAGGAGTTGAAAGTATTGGACTGAACTCGGGCTGTCCGAAATTAATCTAAAACGAACACCAACATTGCTTCAAACAAAAGTTTGACAAAGTTCCCCAAAATCACAGGTTCACAGTTTTCAATTTTTTTCTCTCAATTTTTGCCTAAAATGCACAGCTAATTACCCTTCATTGGAACGATCTAGCTGAACTCGTTCCAGTGAGGAGTAATGAGCTTTGTCTTTGAAGCGAAAAATTAAAATTTATCGGACAAGAACTATTTTTAAGTGTAGTCCTCTATTTGTTATTAGCAAATTAACTCTCTACACGCTGATGTCGAAATACCAAAATGTCGAGATGCAGACTTTTCCCACAATGCAACTGAGAATTTAACAGATTCAACCTTGTTTGACAGAGTCCATTGGGTGAACTCTGCCAAACAAGACTGAATTGATTCAATTCTAAGTTTTATGATGGAAAAAATTTGATATTTTGTCATCAGTGTGCAAAGGGTTAAGGTATGTAGGGAAAGGGGGTTCCCAACATTAACCCTTTACCCAAAGTAATGGCCAAAACCAGCCAGCGCTATTCTCAAAAAATCGCCAATTAATTTTCATTATTTTTTCCTTTTTTGTCTCAAAAACATAGGTTATGACCCCTCGTTGGAACGAGCTCGTTGAGCTCGTTCCAATGAGGGGTCATAACCTATGTTTTTGAGACAAAAAATGAAAAAATTAGTTATTCAAGAATTATTTTTGCAAGTGTCGTCTGCTTTTCATGTTAGGTAAAGGGTTAATAGTGCATGTATTTTATATGAGCTGGAACCTGTTCCCCTCAGCGTCAACGGCCCGCAGTACAATGCTAAACATAGAGCACTGGCGTACCGCCACTGCATTATTATACCTTTTACTCGCCGGACTTTCACGAGTGTTTGCATACGTGGCCCTGGTGGCTGTTGGTATGTGAACTCCACGTTACAGCCGTCGTCATCTCTAAACACGCACAGCTTATGGTTTGGATCATTCACTGGAATAATAAAAAAACAAAAACAATTCATTGTTCCGTTAGTTATTGAGTTATTGGAAAAAAATACTATCCACAACATGGACGAAAAGAAACAAAACTCATCATTATGATGTGCTAGAGAGAGAGAGAGAGAGAGAGAGAGAGAGAGAGAGAGAGAGGTTCGAACAGTTCATAAACACTAATAACCTTTTTCCCTTCTTTGACCATTGACATAACAGAAACGGTGGCTACACTTTAAAAAAGTCGCTGAATAAGTAAATCATTTTTCATTTTTGTATCAAATACATAACTTCTGACCCACACTGGGACGAGATCAACAAGCTCCTGGTTCCAATAAAGGCTCCAAAGCTATGTTTTTAATGAGCTCGTTCAAATGCGGGTCAGAAGCTACGTATACGATGCAAATGTTGAAAAAAAATTGAAAGGCAATTTTGTGAATATCGCTGATCGGTTTAACCGTTTCGTTAAGTAAAGGATTAACTGTTCTGTAGAAACTCAAGTTTAAAGCAAGCAAATCTGCAGCCCAACGCCCACCAAATAGCTTGCACGGGGCTACCTAAATGAATCGTGCGGATATGGGGAACGGGAGAAGAGGGGGAGGGGCCATATTTTGTGTAACTCAATTTGTTTCACAAACACCGAGACCAAGGAGACACGATATTAACCGCGATAACACATAATCATCCACTACTGGATGGAGGTAGTGATGGCAATGTGCTAGTAGGGCTGCACGGTATATCGATAAACCGATATATACCGGTATTCAAACCAATATCGATTGAATACCGGTGTAATTACAAAAATACCGGTTTATCGTCATTATTTATTTACCCACAATTTAATTTTCAAGATATCTTGAGTTTTTTAACTGTAGCCCCGAATGAATAAAATTATCCCTTAATCCAAGGAATCGTCTGTTTGTGCCCTCGTAATATACAAATTCCGGAGTTGAAAAAATAATTTTCAAAAATTTCAACAAAACTATATCATGTGACCCCTCATTGGAACGAGCTCGTTGAGCTCGTTCCAATGAGGGGTCGCATGATATAGTTTTGTTGAAATCTTTGGGAAAAATCTGATAAATTATTTTTGAAAATAATAAATTTTGATATCGTCTGCGTTGGGTAAAGGTGTTTCGAACCGCATCATCAAGGCATGCTAATTCGTTCCGACTGTGATGCCTCGAGTCTCCAGTGTGGTACTTGTGTTCTGAACAGTTTTCGGTATACCGGTATACCGCGGTATTTTTTTTAATACCTATACCGGTATTCAGTTTTGAATATCGTGCAGCCCTATGTGTTAGTGCGTATAATACTGTGCCCCATGAATACAGTTATCGCTCCTGCACGTTTCTCCTCTTGTATTATCCTTTCTAAATTGGCTTCTGTGACGTCGAGATGGGATATGCTCGCCCCCAAATCTCCATTACCCATGAATGAAATGCGGCATCCACTGACCCCCAAATTCCCTTCGACGTATATTGCAGACTCCACTATTGTCAAAATCAGATGAAGAGAAAAATATGCTTTTTCGATAAAAAGGAAGGTCATTTTTAGGTATTTATGTAGAGGAGAGGCTAATGAGTAACTTGAGGATGTGTTCCTCTACTTTACGAATAAAATGTTATGTGATATACTATCGGAAAGAGCTCATATAACAAGGGCAACAAAGAAAATTGCGAATATACGGAAAATAAGTGAAGGTTTCTAAAATGGAGATTATATTGATATATCACCATATGTGTATGTACAAAATGTGTAGAAGACTCGAGCTCTTGTTTTTGTACATACACACAATGGTGTTGATAGATTTATCTTACAATTCTAAACTGTAATAACTTAATTCAAGTGCATTTCAGTTTCATATTCAGACTCATAAAAATACTTGCCCTTTCATATGAACTGTATACGGCTGTTTTGAACTTTTGCGATCCTCGGATAAACTTATTGAGCGCGAAGAAATTGAATATTCCGAAAAGACTGTGCGACGTAAAAGCGTAACTGCGTGTTGTTCAAGCATAAATGCTTCCAGCGACTCTAATGCAAAAACATAAAGCAATGTGGCTCCTGTCAAGGTGATAGCAAAAAGTTGCGATTTTCTTGTTTAAAATTGTAAATATGTTCGATAATATTTCTGCCTGGGTTAAATGCAAAGCGTAACGATAGGTATGTGACGGACCCTGAAAATAGATTTTTCAAACTCTGCTAATTGGGCATGAAAGTTAATGTCCATCATGGCGCACGTGTTGAACGCCACATGGCGTTACAGATCAATAGTAAGAGAGACAATATTCTCTTCTGTATCATTATCTGAGAAATTCAGACCAGTTGAATTGTAATTGTTGGAACCAGTGCATCACATATGTCCTGGACAAACACCCATATTACGCATCTATCCTGTCTCCGAAATGTCAAAAGATACCAAAACTGCGAGTCTCTCAAAGGAACTTTAAAGCGAGCGATAAATCAAGATAGATCAAAGCGGCCAAGTTCAAGAGAAGCGATTAACTGAGAATAAATGTTCTGGCTATCTAAATAAAAATCGGAGGATTTCTCAAAAAAATTCATTCCAGCCAATTCCAGTCGGAAGGTGTGTAAGACTGTGGGTCATTGCGAGGCAGTTGGCCTGAGGGCACTCAGAGAAGGTCCGAATTTAGCCTTGGCCATCGAGGGTCATAGGCACCGAGATTGAAAGTGCGCGTCTTGTCGTGACCCTGTGAGGGTTGTAAGGAACCGGTTGTAGTTTGTTAACGGCTGCGAACCGTAGTGGCATAGTAGCCAAAAAAGTAAAAGCTGTAACGTTGAGGTCCAGAAACCGTGTTACGATCTTGAGTAAGCGCTGGAATAGCTGGCGAGATAAGATAGTTTTAGGCGGTGCGAGAATTGGTGATGTTGAGAACACTTTGCAGAATATTATTATGTTGGCTTTGTTAAGTATATATCTGAAGGCGAAGAATAACTTAACCCCGTGAGAGCCTGGCAAGGCGCAAAGTGATCGTGAACTGTGGTAGACGCCGATTGAATTGTGATTGAACTGTGAGAACGCTGATAGAGTCACACAAGCAGAGCATTATAGGAGTTGAGCCCGACTGACGGCGAAGTTAACCATGCGAGGAGGAAGCGACGAGAAGTGAATAGACACTTTGTATTTGTCACAAACCGTGAGAGGATGAAGATGATGTGAGGTTGATCCAGCGGACACAGCTAGCTGTGGGAGACGTCGAGGGCTCAAAAGAATAAACTTTTATTCGCGTAATTAGTGTATTCTTGTGGATAATTTTGTGAGTAATTTGTTTAATATTATATTTCTTCGTACATGTAAATAAATAATCTTTCAGTGAATTATCGTTGATCAACCTTTGGCGTTATAAGCCACATGCAGCTTCAGGAATCCTAAGAGTCCCAAGTGGATAGGGCATTGATAACGTGGCAAGGTTTACGTTCGAACTGGGGTTCAGACGACAGTCACTGGCTGTCGATTGAGCACTGATAAGAACATAAATTTTCAAAGCTGTGTCGCGTGTAACTGCGGATCCAATTTAGTTAAAACTGCCCGAAATGACCGAATATACCTGACGGTATTTCCGTCATATCTACGGTATTTGAAGTTGGATTTTCAATTTTTTCATCTTTCATCTATGTTAACACTGAAAGGTTTTTACCCCTATTGGGCGTTTCGTGCTCTCCGTTGGACGTACGATGTTCTCCTTGTAAGTTCCAAAAACACACGGGGGAAAACACCTGAGGTAGCAAACTTTTCTTGTCCGAAGACTACTAAACAACTCCAACAGACAACTCCAAAGGCGCATCTCAGGACTGTCTCTTTGGCACCCATGCTTCCTCCTTTGAAGATTTCTAGGCGTTACTTAACAGAAAATTTGTTAGCAAGGGGTAGCATCGGTTGAGAACGAATATCGAATAAGGAACTGCGCATAAGTAACGGTTTTCACGTCCGTTATATGGGAGAGGTGGTATAACTATCATCATAGGCCTATTTCTACCTCGACGAATGAAAGGTTCTGTCGTTTTTTTTTCGAAAGCTCTCTATGAGATTTTCAGAAAAAGTATGGCAACACTTGTTGTTATCGAAAAAAATGGACATACAGTGTGAAGTCGTTATCCCACAAATGCTAGGAAACGCACTCTCTCTTTATCCAATGAAGGATATGAAATGTCCTGTAGAGAGTGAAAAAAACTGATCGTTTCGTATCCAATTTTCTGGAGGTTTCATTTCAACGATTGGAGGGTACGAAACGTTCAATCGTGGATAAGGAAGGCTCAGAAAACTGTGAACGACACGACCAGGGATTTGGATACGAAAAGTGAAATTGGGTTCAAAACGTCAAATTCGGTACTAAACGTCAAATTGGGTACGAAGCGTCCAAAGTGTGAAACGCCCAGATACCCTTGCAGTCATGAATTTGCCAACGTTTGAGTTCTCAACGTTTTACGTGCAATGACAGCTATGATGAAATGGATTTAATGATAATTAATAAAATAAAATAAAACTATTTATTTATTTATTTCTTTCTTTATTTATTTATTTATTTATTAGGCTTTAACAACACATTAACAGTCAGGGTCATATCATGTCGGTGACAGTTTTACGGGTGGCGGGAGCCGGAGTACCCGGAGAGACCCACCTAGCAACGACGAGCAGCTGTCAGCTCTCCTCCAACATCGTAACTCTGAACTCTGCACCGCGGCACAGACAGGGTTAGATTGGTTGAAGACATGCGCACCATCGACGTGCAGTACGCCTTAGTACACAGCATCATCGTACCCCCATGTAGGCAATTGGGGTTAAGTGCCTTGCCCAAAGACACAACGCGGGAGCACGAATCAGTCGCTGAAATGGTCACCCATCCAACTACTAGCCGCACTCGATGTTGCTTAACTTCGGTGATCTGAGGAGAATCGGTTACCGCGACGTCACCGCGCCCCAAATAAAGCTATAATTGACACAGGATATAACATAACAATAAATAAACCGAATAAAATTTGGCTCTATCGGATGAACATCACAGAATGTTGTCTGGAAAACTGTCAATAAAGGTTAGATCATTGACTTACTTGTCAGCACAGGTAATAATTAAACAATATCAAATTTATCTATCAGTGGTATCAGTGGCGGCCGGACGCCCTTGGATGCCCGTGGCCATAATTATGATGGGGCCTCGGACACAGGACGTACCGGGCCGACCATGGTTCGGCCGGGTGTGAGAAAATTTTGAAAATTATGGATGAAAAACGCCAAATCCTTCACTCTAGAGAGGAGAATTCAGTTGTCTATTAATGAAAGAATCCCACATTTCACTTGCAATATCAAGCTCTGTACGAAAATGTCTGGGTTTTCTGCGGAGATGTAGATTAAGTTGATCGACCATCGACCTTACCAACTGGACCCCCCCCACCCCCACCCCACCCCCCCCCCCCCAATGAAGAAACTAACACTGTAATCGATCATCGCTACTACCACCTACTGACGCGCATTACTATACATCACCATTCAGTTACTTTGTTATTGTTATGGCTTTCCGTAGTTTCACATAATACACCTGCTGATATTTCTCCAAGTCCACTTCAGTTTTTAGAGACAAATGAATTATGAAATGGAAAATTATCATAACACTTTATCTCATGCCTATCTGGTTAATCGGGTGAACTTACCTTTGGGATTATAGATTTGGTTAAAAAAACATGAAACTTTTGATTCTTCCTTCGGCTTCTTCTTGATTTGTTGGACAAGCTGTGATCGTGTATTACTTTCGGTTTACTGTAAGCGGAGACTACGGAACGGCGTGTTGATGAAAAACTCTATTCCAGCGCGCGGAGCTTGCGAAGAAATTTCATTTATGCACATGAGCCTGCAAATTATTAACTTCTCTGCGGGGCCCAAAAGGGCATGGGTGTCAGAAAATGTTGTAGAATAATGTTCGAAATAAAAAAAAAACGAGAGGGTGCTGCAAAAATGAAAGGAATCGCTTAAACGTCTGGACCTTTTTTCCATCCCCAACTGCATTGCGAAGTTTTTCATTGTCTTATGCAGATACACTGAACTTCTTTTAGCAGATGTTTTGGGGCAGGTGTCTTATCTGACATCTTTGAATAGAGAGTACTATCCCTTAAAACCCAACCCCAATTGGTTGCAATCGTGAACTGAAAATATGTCCCTAAACTGTGATACGTAAAGGATATTACTTGGTTAGTTTCATATCGGCCGAGATACAACCCGAGGTTATTTCATATCAGCCCGAGACCGAAGGTCGAAGGCTGGTGTGAAGATTCCGAGGCCTGATAAATTGTCCAATATGAAACTCACTAAGTAATAACCTCTTTATGTATTAAATCAAAACAAATAATCACAAAAATTATCAGATTTGTTTCAGTTTTCTGACAGTATTAATGTTTCTCATCCCTTTCACAAAGTCCGATGTTTCCTCTTTTCCTACCTCTTGTTCAATTATCAGAACGTCTCGGCCGCGACGCTCAGAGGAGGGTTAACCCTTTACCCAAAGTAACGACCAAAACCGACCAGCGCTATTCACAAAAATCGCCAATTAATTTTCATTATTTTGTCATTTTTTTTGTCTCAAAAACATAGGTTATGACCGCTCTTTGGAACGAGCTCGACGAGCTCGTTCCAATGAGGGGTAATAACCTATGCTTTTGAGACAAAAAATGAAAAAAATAGTTATTCAAGAATTTTGTTTGCGAGTGTCGTCTGCTTTTCATGTTAGGTTAAGGGTTAAACTACCCGTTCTCCCGCTTTGACGAATCTTAGTTTACGATTCTGATTTTTAGTTTGCGATGAATTTTCTGTACAACTAACTTTTTTTTTCTCTTCAGCCACTAATCCTTACTTTCTGCCATCGATAATTCCTCATCATACAAAAACTACTCCCTTTTGCCAATTTTACTAATTGATTGCTTTCAACTTAATGGCGACCATTTCGCTGTACAGCGAAATTTCACAAAAATCGCCAATTAATTTTCATTATTTTTTCATTTTTGTTTTGTCTCAAAAACATAGGTTATGACCCCTCTTTGGAACGAGCTCGTCGAGCTCGTTCCAATGAGGCTTCATAACCTATGCTTTTGAGACAAAAAATGAAAAAAAAATAGTTATTCAAGAATTTTGTTTGTGAGTGTCGTCTGCTTTTCATGTTTGTTTACATAAACAAAATAGTTGCGCCTAGTAACTTATCGAAGGAGGACAACTCCAACTTGATTCATATCGGCCAAGATCAGCGCCATATCAGTCCAGTTTGAAGCCGTTTCAGCCAAACTGGATAGTGGGCAATTCTGGGAAAGAAAATCACATCTAATATCGTACCAAATAAATAATTGGCTGAACTTGATGTAGGCGGCCGAGCGTTTGGCCAATAGCTGTTGATGACTTTGCTACCTTTTTAGGGAATGGCTCGCCAGGAAGCATATCCAAGCAAGCTGTCTGAAGATCCTCCCTTATAAATGCATATCAATGCGTATTCACGCGCCTCAACAATGCAATCTTCAGACACATCTTCGACTGGTCTGCTGAACAATATTGGACTAAATTTCGAAATATCTTGTCGTCTTCGAAGAGGTTTAGTGTTTTAGCTTCGCGATACTGAAATGAGTAGATGTCCTGTTGTAGCCTGAAATGGAGTGCAGGAACGGGTTGTTCGCATACATATCCTTACAGGTACCCAATTTTCGGGGGATGGGGTATTTCGAATGTGCTGAATATTTCTCTTTTGTATGTGGTTGAACATGGCGCGAAGTAAATGGGCTTACATTTTGGATGAAGATGATACAATCAAGAAACTGATAGATTTGTATCATCGGCAATCCGAGTCAGTCTCTGCACATGTCACAGGCGTCCCAGAAATCAATACATCAGAATTCGCCTCTGTGTACAGGATAGAAACGTCATTATGCTTGAGATTTTTGCTAAACAAATTACCGAAGTATTGTTTATTCTTTTTATCTGCACAACAATCTTCGTTCCCAAAAACTGAACACAGTTCCTCCGGCACCGATAACTTCCGCATCTCCCTTCAGTCCAATCCGTCTGAAATGGATATTTTGCTTTGCGGACGGCCGCTGTTATAGCCAACGAAGACAAATGTGGCTTCATTCTATTAAGATTAAAGAAATGTACATAAAAACCATATGTTTTACCTTGGGACCATGGGAACGAATGAAGCAAAATTTCACCGGCGATGACAGACTGCACAGATCCTTTCTTAAAATACGCATCTGGATTTACATATATTCAGATAGAGGGGATAGATCTATATGGGCAACGCTCATCAGAGAAGATGTCTGGGACTTCAGTTCAGGGGAATGTACCCATAATAATCGCTTCCAATCTTTGGAACGGCAGTTGGGCATCTAATTTACAACAAATTTACTGACTCTCAAGTTCACTGTTGGCATTCATTTTTATGGCTTGATCAGTGTTCTTAAAGACGAATTCAGTTGGTCTTTTCCACTCATTTCCCAAACCATGTCTTCCCCAGTGCTTTGTGCTTTATGAACATTACCTTTGTTGGAAACAACATAACTGCCAAAACCGGCCAGCGCTCTTCACAAATATCGCCAATTAATTTTCATTATTTTTTTCATTTTTTGTCTCAAAAACATAGGTTATGACCCCTCTTTGGAACGAGCTCGACGAGCTCGTTCCAAAGAGGGGTCATAACCTATGTTTTTGAGACAAAATATGAAAAAATAGTCATTAAAGAATTTTGTTTGCAAGTGTCGTCTGCTTTTCATGTTAGGTTCAACCTTATGGAAAGGATTCCTGCCCCGAGATGTCGCAGGACATTTATGGTATCTTTCTCGCCTTTCAATTTTCTGTCCTTTTCGAAAAGCTTGTGTTGATTCCTTGTAATATGTGCCGTGTTAGCGTACCTTTCCATGACAATATTTACTTGGAAACATGCCTACCAGGACAACACACAAACATCTCACTGATGCTTTGCAAAGCTAATAACTATGGTTAAGCCATCACATATTGAGGCTCCTCATTCATTGCTTTGGATGACTAGGTCCGTTGGCAACCCACCCCAGAATCGGTAATCATTATGTACAACATGGTCGCCAGCCACGAGGAGTCCGAACATCTCTGGACTTGATCACTGGAAGTTGTTCATCTTTGGCGAATAGACGCGAATAGACTTTGTGTACAGATTGTGACTAGCTGATGCGAAAAGGGCAAACTTCATCTGAACCCTCACAGATAGAATTGCCAGTCACCACACCATTCAACCTTAATAAAGCTTCAAAGGAGATGAACCATCCAGATACACTGATACCACAGCCTGGCAGCCCCAGTTGCATTGGAATTCTGTAAGCCCATAGGTTATTATTCACTGTTCTGTTAATCGGGGCAAGCACCATCGTTCTTGTTAGGCCATAGCGAGTCGAATCGGGCCTTTTGTTTTAATATTTCCTATGGCATTTAGTTTGATACAACCACTATACAGGTCTTCCGGTGTTCAGGCGCACGCCATAACGGGGTAGATTGGTTTTTCTTGAACATTTTCATATCCCAATAAAGAAGCGACATTTCCCCTCACTTGCAGCTTAGTCGTTAACCCTACCCTACGCTTACTTCGCCCATTATATCATCCCAGTTAATCCTAATTTATAGGAAAATGCATCCAGCTTGGAATTTTAGTGTGTTATAAACAAGAGGGCAACGCAAAGCCCTCGACCCACAAAAAATTTCAAAAGCGTGAAAAAGGAGCCATAACTCTGGAAAATGTGTGAAAGAAACTCACGCTACACAGGTATCGTTCCCCAATGATACTCTATCACATCACCAAATATCTTTCAAATCGGAGTAGCCGTGGTTGAGATACAAGGGAAAATGTTGGTATGGACGGACAGATTTTCTGAGTCGAAAGAGTGAAAAAGGGCCACAACTCTGAACAAAATGAGTGGTAGAAACTCCCGCTATACATGTATCGTTCCCCCATGATGCCCTATCACCACACAAACTATCATTCAAATCGGAATAGCAGTGGCTGATATACAAGAGGAAATGTTGGCATGGACGGACGATCGGAGGTCTCCACTAGATACCCCTTCGACTTTTCAAGTCGG
This sequence comes from Pictodentalium vernedei, assembly GCA_031216915.1. Classification (NCBI taxonomy): domain Eukaryota; kingdom Metazoa; phylum Mollusca; class Scaphopoda; order Dentaliida; family Dentaliidae; genus Pictodentalium; species Pictodentalium vernedei. The sequence continues at coordinate 800,881,178 of CM062297.1, forward strand.
GGGCATAATAATACATTTACGTTTCCAAAAATGTTAAGGCAGATCCTGTTTGAATTTCTTCTGGGTATATCCCTATTTTGACTCGTCTATTGCACTGGATCTGAATCCCAAATTCTATATTTGTGTAATATCAAACTTACCATCAATTTTGTCGAATGTGTTAATCATAGTGTTTATCTTCCGACATCTCGTCATGCATTCAATCTGAGTAAGGGGTCCCGATTTGAATGCGAAACATTGAACACATGACTGAAACTCTTCACATTTTCCTTGGCATGTCTGTGAAAGAGAATAGGAAATGCTCATGTTTGGGTACGAACCAGACACGCGTTGTATTAGCTGATATTATTAAATTCAGTAAAATGTATATATTATGGTATAAGCACTAAAAAAACACAAGGTATGCCAATCCTCACTTTTCAAGAACAGTAAAACAGCGAATATGTCACCGATTCCGCCCAAATGAACGACAGAATGATGTTCATTTCACGCAGCTTCTAGCATTTCGAGGTAAACGGTAGCGTTCACCATCATTTCGCAAGGCGAAAAAGTTTTTGTTGTTGTTTTTTTTATATATTTTTTTAGTTCAGATAGAACATAAAACATAGCAATACAAATTTAAAAAAGCAAAAGCATTTTTGGTGAAGACATTGGGTTGTTAAGGAAATGCTAATACGTTGGCTGAGTGCTAGAATGTTCTATGTCCCTTAGGGGACATAGAACATTCTAGCACACAGGAGACGAACAGTGTACAGAAATTAGATTTTATTTAGTTCCTTTTTCTATCAACAAGAATATCTTGCATCTGTAGGGTAAGGAAAAAATGTTGTATGGATTTTCTCATCATTACAGAAAAGTATCCAACAAATTACATCTGATTTATTTCTGGGAGTAACAGTAGAGTGACATCAGTTCAAGACTGCGATAATATCTAAGTTGATCAAATTATCTATCGAACGTTAACAGGAACTTTCGCACTTTGCAGGAATAAATAAACTTTTTTATATAGGAGTGTGTAGAGATCGGATACATCGTTGTGTGTCATCTTAATTTCTCAGGCTTAGAAGAACATATTTAGGTGTATCTGAGAAAAGAATGTTGCACCTTTCTTCCAGTTTCTATGATAAATTCAGATATCTGTTTTTGAAAAAAAGCATTCAAAAAACAAGTGCAACATTGTTTCCTTTGCTTCATTAAAAATGTACATAGCTCTGTTTCAGATAATTTACATTTGTAAAGTTTGGAGTTTGTATACAGTATTCTTTATCGTGCAAACTTTACAAATATGTATCGTCAGAAACATGGAAAGAGTTTTTGTATATCTACACCGTCTTCCGGTTGCACATTGATATTCAACATATCTTTCCATCTTGTCTGACAATTTTTTTGGTAGTTTTGCAAACAGTTCTAGAAAAACCGAGTAAAAAGATTTGCACGTTTTCTGATTCATTTTTAGTTTTTCGATATTATTATTTGAAATTGATTGAATTCTTTGGCGTTTTTTTCATCGATTTTTTCCACACTCTTGGAAGTGGGCCAAGTACACCCCGGTAAATTGTAAAGGTAAGTTGTTAAGGGTGTTTTAATGCCAGACTTTGCAGACAATGTGTCGTAACTCAAAAAAGTTGTTCTGCGTTCACTCAATAAATCGTTAACGAAGTAAACTCCATTTTTACACAAATTTTGATGGTGTTGTTATAGATGAGTGTTCGGGCAAAAACTTGTTCTGGATTTGTCGCACCCTCATTATCTAAATCTGACCAAGACGCACTTGTGTGCTCGCATATCACTGATAAGCCTTGTTTCCGCATGTACAAGATTTTGTAACTACCGAACCCTCCAAAGAGTTCAAAGATAAGAGTTGTCCATGGCGCAATTACATTGGGATCAAGAAGTTTCTGATCCATTCCAGTTTCAGGGCACGGATATAATTCTTTATGTGAGGGAAATTAATGCCACCGTTTTCTCTTGTGTTGACTATCACATTTCATTAATCTAAAAAATAGTAACTGAATTTTATTCAACACCTTTTCATCCCGGTCCGGAAGAACCGACAAACAATGTATCAGCTGGGTCAGGGCAAGTGTTTTATTACAGTTATTTTATCTATTAAGGTGGGGACCTGCGAACAACATATTTTCGATTCGAATCGAATCGAGTTTATTATTCGATATTGAATTAAACCTCGAATCAAATACAGGCGTCTTGAAGTCCCGACTGATAAAATATTCCATCTACATCATCATGGCATGCCTTCGTCGAAGGCATGCCTTGATGATGTAGATGGAATATTACCTAGTAAGGTTTTGTTCAAAAACAGAAACGGGAGTGAAAATTCTGTACTGAGCACGAGGATAGCTGGTATCAACCGTGAGCTCATCATCAAAAAAAAATAAAGGAAAAGAGGAAAAGGAAGAAAAGGGGGAAAAAGGGAAGAAGGAAAAGGGAAGGAAAGAAAGGAAAGGACGAAAAAAGAAATCACTGGAACCTCATCCCATTTTGTGAGCAGCCCACCGACTTGATCTAACATCCTGGAGAGTCCTGCAAACTTTATTTCTTTTTTGGTTAAATTAAATTCTGCACCATGATGTATTCAGACAGCAAGTTAAGAGCAGGTTAAGTAACCTAATGCACGGAGCACGAGACCCCATTTAAAGGAGATCTCGGGTGCCGGCACTGGGTACATTATTATTATAAGATGAAGACATCATTTTATTTTTCTTTGTCAGTTTACGACTCAATACATCATGGAACTTTGTACTGCCTAATAATTATCAAGTCGTTTTTGTCTTGTATCCTCGTCAATACAACTATTAATCCCTCAACAGCTGTGATCCTTATTTGCCCGTCCATGGCGTCAATGTGACACTATCATACGCCTTAAAATCGTTTTAAATACACGATCTGCTGTCGAGAATCTTTTTTTTTTTTTTGCTTCGTCTGAGGAGCAACAGGAAGACAGCATTTTCTGCTATGTCGCATCCTTGCAGTGTATCAAAATTGCGTTTGATTGAATTAACATTTGTACTTTTTATGTAATTGATATACTGTGAATAAAAGTTTCATTTCATTTCATTTTTCATTTCGATATTGCTTGGAACTTTAAATTTGCTTTCAGCAGTGGTAGTGACTATTGCAACTGGAATTAGAATGGATGGTGGCTTGGGTACAGATGTTTCTTTATGTTAATATAGCGGAAATTACACTCTTACTCTTTATTTTCAACATTATTTATGTACACATTCTATCTTTGCTGTACGTTTTGTGAGACGACTAAGATGACCGATAGCAAGCGAAATTCCAGTGAAAAGATTCGAAGAAAAACACGAATCAATCAGCCGATTTCGAATAGAACCGAATACCAACTTAAGGTTCGAAATCTAATCGAATCTCGAAGCTCCGCAGGGAAGTATATTGGGGATAAATGTCTGAAGGACAAGTCGTTTAGAAGTTTTTCTATTTTCGTTATTTTACTGGGGAAATTGTTTAGGGAACAATTCTCACTGAAAAGATTGAATTCAATCCCCAGCATTGTAAAAGAGTGGTCGTGATTCCAATTTAGTCTCTCGTGTATAAATTTCTTCGCCACAACCCCTTTTTAGATCCAATCTATTTCACTTGGATTTCGTCATAGTTTACTGAGACCAGATATTTTCGCGAATGGGTCGATGCTCTTCAGAGCTGTGTTCAGAGAGCTTTCGTCTCCGTTCAGGAAGAGCGACGAGTCGTCTGCATATTGAGTGATTAAGTATTCAGATTGGTTTATGTTTATTCCTCGAATATCGGGATTAAATTTTACCGCAGCACTTAGAATCTCGAGATTCATTATGAACAGGTAAGGCGACAAGGGATCACCTCGTCTAACACACCACTGCAAGTACAACGCGAAAAAATCTCTCAAGTCTCGATCGTATTTATACGGTCCTGCGCGGTGATCACGAAAACGTGAATGCTGACGCCATTGCCGGGTTCATAATATGCCAATGTGAAAATATTTTGCGCGCTATGTCTCTCAAAATACACGTTAAAATTCATTCATTTTTTCACACGTTTATCTGAACTAAATTACTTGATATACAGAGAAAAATAATCTCGCCAGTTTGTGTTTCATTTTATTTTTAGAAAGTGTGCATGGGTTAAATGAGTAAATGATAATGTATTGATGTGTGTTGAAAAGTGTGTGATGTCTTCCTTCAAGTTCCTTGATGAAGAGTTTCAGTTACAGAACCTGAACAAATAAAGCTAAGAAGAAAGTAACACGAAAACTACTGAAGTTGTTCGAACACGCGAAGGATAACCGGATGATAACATAACTCTGATCCTTCACAGCTGATACATATCAATTTTTAATGCAGTCGGATTCGGTAGAACCCGGCTCATTGTCGAGATATGTTTTTTCACCACACCGCCGACATTAAGTGCCTTGCTCAGCATTCTGCCTTTTTGGTGATGACATGAATTTTCGTATCTACAAAATTTCGATCGCTTAAGTCCATTTTATTTGGGATGTGAAGTAATAAACAAGAGGCACCACTAATGATAAGTTACACACCTCTAGAGGGTACTGAATACAAAATTTCTAATTCTACAGCAACATGGCAAATTCCGGTTCCCATAGGGAGCTCAAATATTAACCCAGGCTCTCGATTTGAATAAAGTTGAATCTGACCTCCCTAGAGATGCTGTATATCAAATATGAAAGCATCTTGACTGTTGGATCTGAAGAAGAAAATTTTTAAAGAAATTTCTTCATATTGCACTAAGTTAAAATTTGGGCTACCATAGCGAGCCCAAAAATTAACCCAGGGAAACAATTTGAACAAACTTGAATCTGACTCCCCTAGAGATGTTGTAAACAAAATACGAAAGGATTCTGACAGGTGAGTCTGAAGTAGAAGATTTTTGAAGAAATTCCCTCATATTGTAGGGGAGACTGGGGAGAACTGGGACATTTTTTACTTTTTGGTTCACGTGACCTCAGATGTAATGACGGTTCAGAAAATAATTCATTTCCGTACATGGTTTGGTATGCTTCATTTACGATCGCCCTTCTGTAGTTGCTGTTTGGGGAGGCTTGACTATTGCTCACTCGTGAGATTTAAGGTCATTATTAACCGATGTTCTTGCCGATACCAATTTTCTAAGCAGTGAATTACAGCCCTGGACAATATCGCAATTATGTGGGTTATTGAATTTATTAATCGAAAAGCTTCGGAAACATTGTATTTTCATTTCGGTAATTCGTGTGATTTTGTCCGCCAGGTGGCTTCATGCTATTTCCGTCAACAGATTGTAAATAAACATAATTTTGGCAACATTTTGGTGCCAATAGCGATCAAAATCTGCTTGGATCCATCATGCACACAATGCGCTTCTGCGAGGAAGAAATTTAAATTTACGATGTTACTAAATTTCACGATATTTGGTGAACAGAAAAAAGAACTTTCTGAAACTTTCGTCTTCTTATTCGATTAGCAGGCGTCATCAAGCCTTCTTTGCGTCACAAATATAGTTCGCCTAAAATCAAGGACTGACATGTATGTTGACGTGAATATATTTTTGTTTTCAAACATAATTTTGCTTACTACTTGAATAGTAGTTCGAATCGGTGGCGTATTAATCCTTTGCTGAAAGATTCGTAACTTTCTCCAGTTTCCGGATTCAACACTTCAGATCGAAATATCACCACGTTCACGAATTAACACGCAATCTGAATGTAACACCCACCGCGTACAAGATGCTCAATCCCCTATTCGTGTTCGACGTCAGCAAACAGAGCGAGAAACTCAAGAACACCGTTTTGGACATCATCATCAACATGCAGTTCGATAGGAACATACATAGACAAACTGAAGCTTTTGCAGTTGTCATATCCAACAGAGGGTTGACGTTCCAATCGGATAGAAGAAAATGTCTGTCATTCAATAACATCAAAATGACTTGAAAATAACTTCAAAAGAAATTAAAATAACATTAAAAAAACTTAAAAAAACTTAAAATATCTTTAAAATGACTTAAAATAACTTAAAAAAAACCTTAAAATAACATACAAAACTTCCAAAAAATCCAAAGAACTTAAAATAGAATTAAAAAAATTGAAATAACTCCAAACAACTTAAAATAACTTAAAAAAACTCAAAATAACTTCAGAAAATTTTAAATATGAAAAAGGAAGTTTGAGAACATTAGAAGTATTTAATAAAGTTCTCAAACAGCCTTATTTTTTTCCTTCAAATACTTCACATGTTCAATTCGATTACAAATTCACCCCATATTGTTTCTATGCATTCAAAGGATCGTATTCGACCAACACAGATATTATAGAACAAGAAGCTTCGAGATTAGTCATCTTCATCTTGAAATTAATTTTATCTCACTCTTCAACTCTCAAGGGTGCTTCAGATTTACTCGTATTATCATATTGATTCACCATCTTCACGACTTTATACCAATCGTTTTCTCTGTCATTTACCACCAAGCTGATAACGGCTCTATTCTTCAAGTCGCTGGAAGTCAGACTCATTCGAAGAATGTGTCCTCCTATCCACATCACATCTGACCGTGTAGCATTGCATTTCTGAAGGACCATTCCGATTTGCCAGAATCTAATGCACCGCATTCTTCTGTCCACATGGTTATCAACTTTTTCACATATTTTATTTTCTCCATCACCAAAATCATAGTGCAGGCACCCGTCATCAACATGTGATTGGGTAGATTCATGATTCATTTACCTCCCATGTCCAGATCGCTTTCCATCACATCGCTGGTTTCTTGACTTTAGTGCTGTCCACGTATTTTCTGCTGACTGCACTCGAGTCATATTCTGGATTGTACTCAAGGCTGAATAGTTCATTATCGTTCATGTCGATACCGGACTACATCGTTCCTTCCGATCATTTGTTGAGACAGAGATCATTCACAAGCACTTTGAGATAGGTTTGAGATTTGGTCAGAGCAGAATCAACGTAGCCATTATTGAATGTGATCGATTCGGTATCTTATCGCCAATTTGTGCCAGTTTGACGATCTCATTAAATCTGGCATTCAGATCGGTTTTCATTCCTTTTTTCTCATTCAGTGTATCGACAATCTTTCGTTCCATGACGTCTACGTATTGTTTGGTGGCAGCATCTCTGGGATACTCTGGTTCTCCTAGATTCGATATCTTGTGAGAATTTGCATCCAATCCAGACTTCACGATTTTTGGAAACGCATTCTCTCAGACATTGAGTGAAACGTCTGTGCGATTCATCAGCATTATGTTTCATGCTTGCATTACTCAAATCCACATGATCTGCCACATTCACTAATCTTTAGATTTCAAGTCTAGATCATCGGTCATGTTTTTATCCAGGTAAGTATCTCTCACACACTTCTTGAAATCTGCAACCGTCTGATCTGCACACTTTTTAGTTGTGCCGTCACTGAGATCTATCAGTTCTGGAATGTTTTAAAGCTTGTGATTATTCATGTTTAGCGGTTCCTTTCGAGTTTCGTATCTCCTCATGAAATGATCATTCAAGTATGTAACAGACACTCCGCCATCACCTCCAAAGGTGACCTTTCTTTTTTTCACAATTTCACCAACAGTTCTTCCAAATTTATCTACTGTCATTTCTTCTACGTAATTTTATTTCAATTTTATTATTTTAATTTTTTTTATTTCCTATTATTTATATGAATTTTTTTTCTCTCTCCCAATGTAAATCGTTGAGGATGTCTTGAAAATGATATTTCGAAGACCACCTCTTGAGAATGTAGAGGAGAGGCACAAATGTCCACAAAACACTTGATCGTGAGGTTGCATTCAGTATTGTAATAAATCGACAATTTCAAATAATCTGTCAATTCTTTGGGTGGGGAGATTCCGTAACTGCCGAAATAATAATTTCTTCTCACGTTCTTGAACCATGCCACTCAATGCCCTCGGCCAAAAAATCGTCTAGATTCAAGATTCTGTATTCGTTGTTATCTCATAGTTTTCCGGGTAGAGCATCTCTGGCAAAGACACAGCAAAAATGTTTTATTTTAATGCTTTGATTGCATCCAACAGATCGAAGCTAGATAGAGGTTTATTAGGTAAGATGATACCTTCTACCGATATGTTTGAATTTTCCATTTTTTCAATTTATTTTGAATTTTTATTTTATTTTTTATGTGAATTTTATTTTTATCCCCCAAAATATTAATTGATTCATCATAGTTCTGTCTCTTCGACATTTTAAATCATTTTTCCTTTCATTATTTCCTTCAGCATTTCGTTCATCTCTTCACATCTTCTCTTAAATCTCACGCAAACCAAATAGATTTGTTGCCAAGTTCCTTTACGCCCTTCTCTGTATGCAAAATCCCAAAAGAACATTGGGAAGTATTTTATTTCTTGTTTCATCAAAACTAACTGTACATTTTACTGTTTGTTTCATTTTGTTTTAATTATTTAAAGAATGTATTTACTTTTTTGTTTTGTATTAATTATCGTTTAGATTTTCTATGTCTTTATCAATTTGCAATGTCAAGTACTCATCTAATGCTTCTTGATTTTGAGGAATGATTAACTTTGTAGAATAATGACCCTGAGCTAACATGTTTCTTCCATCCAATTGCATGATTCTCTTATCATCGTCAGACAATAAAGCAGTTTTATTGATTATTTTAACATGGAGATCGTGCTTGTCACTTTGAATTGTGTTCATCGATCTGTATACTTCTCGATTTTCGAACAAACATTTTATATACTCTTCGAAAGTGATGTCATTATTTGCAACATTTCTTTTAACACCTTTACATTTCTTAATTGCCTTCCCGTCTAAGTGGTAAGAATACAGTTTCAACTTTAAACCCACAAATTCTGTGATCTATCTTCCACCCGCCTCTTCCTTGACTTTTCCACCACCTGTTTATTCACACCCAAAGGAATATTAGATTTATGATCACTGGGATAATTACTTGAGTTGAACCATGCATCGACATCCGGATATATGTGTCGGTAAAAATCTTTGGTCTCTATCTTGTAAGCCAGACTATCCGAGACTGTAAACAACAGTTTGGCTTATGAATCGTATTTCTTCTTGATGTATTTGTAATGAAATCGAAACATCAATTGTTTGCTGATCTCCAAGTTGCACATTCCCAAATAAGTCGATTTGTCGAATATCAGACGTATTTGTGTCATGTGAATGCCCACTAGATTTTCATCAAAGATGGTTCGATGTTTATAGTTTGGTTTTGAAACGTGTTTTCTAGCCTGACTGTCCGTCGCCACCAGACGAATGTCAGTCCCTTTTCTGATGTTTTCCATCGATTTTCCGTACACACAATTATTCATGAGTTTAAAAAAATCTTTATATTTCTTCATCCAAGGCTCTTCATCAAATCAGATGATACGATGTATGTCGACTAATTTCATGTCATAATCTATGTAAAGTTTCAGATTTTCACAGTAGACTACGTATTTACATTTGTAATTTGAATTTGGAACGAGTTTATCTACTTTATTCATTTTCATTTGTTCGGGTGCTAAAGGATAATCGTTGCGTGGATCGAATAATGTTTTGGGATATTATAGATCGACCTTCAAAAGACAGGCATAATGTCTCAAATTTTCCATCTCCTCGCGATTCTCAACCCATTTGAAATTTCCTGGATGAGTCATGGCCCAACTGTACAAATTATTAGCATCCTGATATGTTATGTATTTACTCTCTCCTTGCGCACTGAATCCTTCCATGTAGCAATTGTTTGCTTTCGCGTATCTGTGAAATATCATTGACACTGCACCTCTCACACCCTTTTAGAACATGGGCAACATGTCCATGTCCGATAATAATTCCAAGTGGATTAAGTTGTTTTCAACAGTACATCCCAGCCCAAGCCGGGAGCCATGTAATACCAAGCCGGATCCAGACCATAATGTCTCCAACAGACACCTCGAAAATTTTCGAACACGTCTACTAACAGAAGGGCGTCTGTTTTAAAATAGAGATGATGAAAATCTCTCATGGATTACATATTTCCTGCACTTTTTGAGCGTTTTCATAGTCGATGTCAGCATCGTATAATTTCGAATAAAAATGTTCTTTGGAAGGTAGTTTCGACTCATCAATTCTATGCAAACCATCCATGCAATCGTAGGGATAGACTCCTTCCCTCAATACACTCTCCAGTTGACGCTTATTTTTAAAGTGTTCTGTGATCTCGAATTTCCCCTTTCCTAAATTACTGACTAATTTTTCGAGACTGGTCAACGTGAATTTAAACCTCTCTATGAAATGTGTTTCTCTCTTGATATGGACTGCTGACATTTCTCCATCTATTTTTTCTTCTTCTTTTTATCTACGACTATCCATTTTGCGAAAGATATGTATTGTTCCTCCCTCTTCGCGATGCAATTTATATATCCTTTGCTTACACTTCCGAGATTCTTCATGAACAGATGACAGTCGTAACCCGGCAGATTGTGAAATATCACAGAAAGAATTAGCTTCTTCATACTTTTAGTTGCAATTACTGTGGACAGCACCTCGAAATTTACCGGTATAATGATCGTAATCTCTCACTTTCTTGTATTTGGATACCGAAATTTTGTTGAACGGTAGTCTACAGATGTGAATTCAGTGGCTCTCCTATATTCTTTCATCTGCTCATTTGTGATGATCATCTTCTCAGGAGTTTTAAATTGCTCGTATATTTTTTTGATTTGAGATTCCAAATCTTCCACAATTTCTTGAGCCCCGTCATCATCATCCGACTGTTTCGTGTTTGTGCACGGACCTGAAGATTATTGATCGTCAAAAGAACATTTTATGTAAAAACAATAACCAGATGGCATGTGCTTCTGATATTTTTCTGTGTATCTCTGCCGATTGTCAGGCTGACACGAACATATTTTCACCCTGAAACATTCAAAATCAGCATACCCCACAAAAGGCACTCTCAGTCTTCTGTTGTGATGTATGAATTTAATGTGAGTGTGAGGCACATCAACGGCAATGCATTGATTTGAGCTGCGATACTCCTCGTGACGTTGCAGTGATCTTTGCATTGGAAAGAATTCAATCTGTTGAAACAAAAAAATATCTTTTCCTTGTGTCCACTAGTTTGTGCCGACAATAATCAACTCATGTTCTCGGTCCAACAGTAATGTTGATTATCATCATTCAAAATTAATAATAAATTAACGTTTTTCTCGCGATTTTTCTGTGAACTTATCCTTAGAGGAAATATGTGTTTTTTCAAAGGCATACCCAAAAACTTTAATGGTGATCGTCAGATTTTGATTTTTAAAACGATCGATGTCATGTAGCTGAGTCAGAAAATGTATTCCCAACCAATCTAAATTCTTGTAAGTCTCCACATACTTTGATACTCTCTGTGGATGCTTTTCTATGGGATATAAGGCAGACGTGACAGCCCATTTGAAGCATTGACTGTCTTCTTTATTTTCCACGTTGATCACAGCTTCTTTTTCTCTTATGAAATAAGGCAATTTTATATACGAAGACCTTTGCAATGGATTGTACTTGTCAATAAGAATTTCTGGATTCAATATTTCACGGAATCTCCAATTGCTACCTTCGTTTTCATACTCTTCCAAAGATTGTATTATCTTTTCATTCACGTTGTCGAAAATAGCAGACATAGAAGAACTTTCGTCACTGTTTTTGTGTGAGATTGAAAATAAGCCATTTTTTCCATGACTTCACCCGTGTTCAGATCGATCTTCTCCATCCAACACTTTAATACCATTTTCCTTTTAATACCATTGCCTTATATTCAATGAAATAAATGCAACATGCTAGGTTTTATACGGTTCAAGAAATTTTTAGGATGAATCTTTTTATACCCTTAACATCAAAAATTTTGAAAAATGCCTTGATGGCTTTCTCTCAGTCTATGGGAGTGGGCAACAATTGTTTGTGCATGACTTTAGCTAGTATTTCTTGGATATCTGCAGAATTGTTTTTCGAGTTTAGATAGCATTGCTTTTATGATAGTCATTATTTGATCTTCTTCAATTTTTTCTTTTTAATTTCTGGTGATTGATTGAATCGAATTGTTTTTCATTTCCCCCATCTTTCCACCCATTTGATTCACATTTCCCCCATCTATTTTTTTTAGTAGTTTGCCCCTCACTCTGTATACGCATAAATTAAAGGAATGGTGAAGTCCGTTTCATGTGCCTAGCTGAACTGGGCTCCGACCACCACTCGCATCACCAACACATGATTTATTCGAGCTATTCTTAAAAGGAGATAATGGGAATTTACCATGTTGCATTAGAACTTCTTTTTTCTAACCCCTTGGTCTTTCTATTTCACTCTATTTTCGTCTTTTATATCTTAATGCTCTTTCTCTTTCCTACATAAGGGAAGGCAGGAAGACAGCCAATCTGGCTATGTCTTACCCTACCAGTATACGAATGAAGTATTGAAGGATTTGTAATATAGTGTCAACTGTATTTATATATTGTAAATGTTCTGATTTCATGTACCTTATGTTTAGTCTTTTGTAAATTTGTATGCTGGTGAATAAAATATATATCAATATATCAACAAATAGTCTATCAACTCGAATTTCTTCAACGGTTCTGTAACTTTCAAGCCCAGTTCTCGTGCTCTCAGTTTTAATTCAGGTACTTTTTTCTGAGTGATCACAGTTTGTATGACTTCGATCATTTGTGGGTTAGTTCTATAACTCAACAATTTCTTTATGCCGAGATTCTTCACATAACTTTTCAACTGAGCTAGACTGCACGTTTCCAATGAAAATGACATTTTTTAAATAATTAAAAAACATTTTTTCTAAATGTTAAAAATAGTTTTAATTGGTTGTTTTTGTTTTTTTTATAATATATATAAGAAATAAAAAAAAACATTGACTGATATTAAATTTTATTTTCTTTAAGTTAAAAAGAAATCCACTTAAAACAACTTTTTTCAACTTAGGTAATTTCTCAATTTTTTTAGCTTATTTCCTCGAGAAATCAACAGCAAATTCTGTTTTACACCAAGTTAAAAAAAGTTTAACTTGAAGAAAAAAAATGTAAAATCAGTGAACAAAATGTTTCATATTACATATTGGAAATAAAAAAAAAATAAAAAATACATTTATTTCCAGATTTAGAAAATTCGCATTGCAAACTCATGAAGGAAGAATAGAAAAATATCAAGAAGTTTTGTCTCATCTATGGCAAAAACAAAATATATCCGAAAATTGATAAAGGTGTCAAAGATCGACTCCTTGGAGAAGCTTTCAAAAATGTGAAAAAATTAAGGAAAGTAGACATTGTCTTCGAGCATCTACACAAAAGTGAAGAGGGGAAAGTGACAGATCACATACAAATAAAAGATGTGACTTTGTTAAAAAAAGAAGGAAACTTTTTATTTATTTTTTCATAAATAAATATTTATAATATTTAAAAAAAAAAAAATTTCTTGACTTTCTACTTTGTATTTTTCTTGGGGGGGGGGGGAATTTTTTTTTGTGCACTTTTTTTTCTCTTATCTTCTCACGAATTGGATACACAATCATTCCATTCTCTCCTGTTTCATTATCTGATAAACGACTGTTGTGATGATAAGTATTGTCACACTCATTTATGCAAACATATCCAGGAGAAATCTCAGTAAAATACTTTTCCATAGTGTTGGGAAGATTTTGTTTGTGTTCTTTATAATCTTTCATCATGATATCGAAATATTTATCATATTTTGAATAATCCAATTTTTTTTCTTTTTTCATTTTAGTATTTTTTTTTAATATAGTGATTTTTTGTAATTTTCTTTTTATCTATTTTAGTAATTTAATTTTTTTTTTTTATAATTTAGTGATTTTGTTTTCTCCTTCACAAGATCTGAGTCGCATATTCTCTATCCAGTAAATAATGCAAAATATGAACTCGATCTTCAGTTGTGAGATGACACGCCCTCAATCGAAAATGTGAACATTCTAGTTCAGTGGGGTTCCATTCTTCTATGCGCAAGACCGTCTTCATCCAAATTCTCATCATGGTGTGTTTGTTGACCATATTTAATGCCGGCTTCAAACACATGACGATCGTGGCTTCGTGTTCTGTGTCCTGACAGATGTGACAGCAGTCCCATCCAAACTCGCACCTGGAACATCTCTCACCCAACACCCTGGAAATGTTTTCTTTCACGAGATGGCCAAACGTTCTATAAAACACATCTAGGAGAAATTCGTGATGCATTTCTCCTTTTCGTTTTTTTTATTTCATCTATGAATCTAACCATTTTTTTATTTATTTTTAAAATTATATATAGATTTTTTTTTTTTATTTCCTGTTATATATATGAATTTTTTTTCCTTCACAAGATCTGAGTCCGATATTCTCTATCCAGTAATAATTCGAAATATTTCCACGATCGTAATTCGTGAGAGTTTTCAGCATTTTCCTAAAGTGCTCAATTTTGAAATCCAAAGCTGAGGTTGTTCTCGACACTTGATCATCGATTTCCACCATTCTAAACCTCGTCCTAATCGAGCTTTTCCAACACTGATGCAAAACACAGGGCTATGACATATTTGTGTTCCGCGGTGTAACTGGTGTGCGCATCGATCGATCCCTCCAACATGGAATTCGGACATCTCTCGCTCATCAGTCTAGGAATGTTTAAATCTGTAAGATGAACACACGCTCTGTAGAAGACATCTCTGAGAAAATTCTTGCGCAGAAGATCTCTCTTTATATATTTTCCGATTTCTCCTTAGGATCTTTAAAAATGACATGCATTTTTTTTATTTTTAATAATTATATTATATTTTATTATTTTTGTTTCCTTCTACTTAGTAATACCCAGAATAAACAACACATAATACATGATATTTATTCCTCCATTACAGACAGACAGAACCGCGATCGATCGAATTGGAGAGGAGATATTCTCATACATCCGAGAGATACTGTCGAATCGACCTCACGATCCATAAAAACACTGCAAAACGCAAACGAAACATCAGGTGTTTTTTGCAATTTTGACGATTTGGGAATCTTTCACATACAAGATAGCATCGCCAAATTGATCAACAGCGTCGACGAGACACTTAACCCTTTACCCAACGTAACGGCCAAAACCGGCCAGCGCTATTCTCAAAAATCGCCTATTAATTTTAATTATTTTTTCATTTTTTGTCTCAAAAACATAGGTTATGACCCCTCATTGGAACGAGCTCGTCGAGCTCGTTCCAATGAGGGGTCATAACCTATGTTTTTGAGACAAAAAATGAAAAAAAATAGTTATTCAAGAATTTTTTTTGCAAGTGTCGTCTGCTTTTCATGTTAGGTAAAGGGTTAAGAAAACTGACAAAAAATTACACGTTTTGACATTTTTGTGTCACAATATGTAATTTCACATCAAAGATATTTTGGTGAAATCGATCAATTCGAGCACGCAAACATCTAAAAAACCCTATAAAAACATGGTTTGACTCTGTCTTCAACTTTATCTCGGAATTGTGGTATCTTTACTGTCATCTCGGCTAAAAATGCAGTGATTTGTCGCTCCGGTGTGACAGGAATGGTAGTCCGTAGGAAAATTAGTCCCTCTGGACTATTATTCCGCGGAATTATAGTCCTAGATCTAACATTCCTAGGAATAGTAGTCCGCCGGACTACTATTCCTAGGAATGTTAGACCTAGAACTATAATTCCGCGGAATAATAGTCCAGAGGGACTAACGTTCCTACGGACTATCATTCATGTCACACCTGGCTCGAACTGGTCGAGCTCGAAATTTTTCTAAGATTTATTTTGCATCGAGGAAACACTTAAAAAGCCCACCCCAAGTCGCGTGTCGTCTCATGGAATATACGAGCCCAATCTCTAGTGGGCTCGAATCCCCCTTTTCACTCTACTTCCGAGTGTGCAGAATGGAGTCTTTTATTTACGACACAGACATTAGAATTACTGATTTATTCCTTGTTATTTCTGTCGGTTACTTATGCGGCTGCCAATTTCTTTGTCATCAAAAGCACAAAAATATTTTTTTGCCATAGTGGACAAATTCTAGTTTTGTGAGCTTTTGTCATTATTTTAGTATATCATATGTCGCTATTCACCTCTTTAATTTTCATTTGGAGCACCGTTGAAATTTGCAAAAAAATGTTACAAGTTTTGTTGTACGACCCCTTAATCGATCAAAATTAGATTACGTTTGTATTGTTTACGGTTCTGCAAGGAAGTCATACCTCAAACCACTTAATGCAATTCACAATAGTGGTATTAGAATTAGTCTAGGGGCTTTTCGAACATCCCCAATACATTCGATGCTTGAAGCAGAGGAGCCTTCCCTTGAGAAGAGCGGAATTAAATTGTCTCTCCAGTACGTATGTAAACTTTTGGCCAATCCTTCAAATCCTGCTTATAAGTGTGTTTCAGACCCTCAAAATATTGAATTTTTTAACCGACGCCAGAAACATATTCCTCCATTGGGAATTAGAATTAAACCCCACATAGAGTCTGCCAAAATTGATTTCGATTCTCTAAAAGAAAACCGTAAAACACATATTCCTCCTAGGCATCTTAAAAAACCTACAGTAATGTTGGACCTTGCTTCTACCAAAAAATCTGATACCAATTCCTTGCAGTTTAAACAAAAATTTTCGGAAATAAAGTCCAAGTATAGTACATATACAAGGATCTATACAGATGGATCTAAAGATGGTGACAAAGTATCACCAGCTGCTGTTACTGGTGATCATATCACCTCAATCAGAATACCGAATCAGAATTCTATTTTCACAGCTGAAGTTAAAGCTATACAACTCTCGCTTGAAAACATCGAGAATGTACAGGAAAAGCGACCAGAGTGTGTTCCCCGCCAGCAGGTGTTGTCAGTGGAACACATTCTTTTACATTGTACTGATTTTAATCATGTCAGAGGGCAGTATCTTTCTGTAGGATCTCTAGGAGATTTTTTTTTATCGTACGAGCCCGAATAAGATACTCTCCTTTTTTAAATCAATCAACTTTTTTAGTAAATTTTAAAATTATTTTTATTATTTTAAACTAGAGTCTTCAAGAGTCTTCAAGACTTAAACTCACCTGGTTGATTTGTGAGCTATTCATATTTCTTGTTTCGTCACGAATCATTGTTCATACTACATTGTGATTATCATGTTTATTGTAGTTGTTTTTTACTCATCTTTGTATTTCATTGCTGTCATGTTTTTCTTTTTACGTTTTCTCGCCACGATATAGCCTTAGCTGCTGATGTGGCGTTAAGCACCAATAAATAAATAACGTCCTCTTAACCCTTTACCTAACGTAACGGCCAAAACCGGCCAGCACTATTCTCAAAAATCGCCAATTAATTTTTATTATTTTTTTCATTTTTTGTCTCAAAAACATAGGTTATGACCCCTCGTTGGAACGAGCTCGTCGAGCTCGTTCCAACGAGGGGCATAACCTATGTTTTTGAGACAAAAAATGAAAAAAATTAGTTATTCAAGAATTATTTTTGCAAGTGTCGTCTGCTTTTCAGGTTAGGTTAAAGGGTTAAACCACTTATATTAATTATTAGTTAAAAGTACAGGACTGGGAGGAATATGACCACATACCTCATAGTACCACTGTTGAGCCTCAGTGCCAGCTGGTAGTAAGACCATACTCCTGCGCAAACTGGGGAAGTTGTGTTGCTTTTCCGCCTTCTCTGTTTTTATTGCGCCAGTCATGCTTTTCACGTCTCAACGGAATTTCCGCCTCTACAAATATCTACAACTAACACGCGATCTCGACGAAGCGAGATCGCACGTTAGTTGTAAGTATTTTGGAGGAAATTCTTTTTCGGATGGAAACGGCATGCCAATCTATCCATATGTGTAAGTAGGCGCTATTTCAGGGGTGCCGGAGCCGCCCCGACCACCCCGACTAATGTCGGGGCAAAATATTTGCCGATCATGATATTTTTTAGATCAACCTTCAGCCGAACGTTATTCACATCAAATAACTAGGCTATGATTTTTTAATTTTGTTCTGGCGGATATCCGAAAATAGTGCGCGCATAGATCGTCTAGTTTCTTTAACATTGCGCACACAATGGTGGCTATTAATGGCCAGTTAACGTAAGATGAGGAGATTTTGGGGCTACTTCTTTAGTATTCCAACCGCTTCAGAAGCGGTTGGAATACTAAAGAAGTAACCCCAGAATGGGTGTGAGAGAGGTCATTTTTCAAACATTTTCTGGGAGCAGGGCCGGATTTACGAATAGGAAGACTGGGCGGATGCCCAGGTCCCCAAAATTTGTGGGGGGGGGGGGGGGGAGGGGGCACATTAAAGTTCGTCGTTCGAGGAACATAATATGACAAAATTCCCTGCCAAATTGAATTTTGTCATATTATGGACTTCGAAAGACGAACTGCGTGCACTGTAATTTTTTTTCTCCCCCTCGTAATCGATGGCAACAATTCGAAAAAAACAGGGATCTGGGTGTTATGGTCGGGTCAATGTTTGGGCCGTTCCGGCGCCCCTGTATTTTCCAGAGATACGCCACTGAACACACATTTTATACTAGTTTGTAACATCACTGGAAATTTCAAGGTTCCGTTTTTGCCATTTTGTCTCCAAAATTCCAAGCGCGATAATTCAACAATGGTAGGACATCTCTATTGCAAGAAAAAAATTACAAATTTCGCAATTGATGAAATATACATTTCAAAGCAATCTATACAACTTCTGTTAAATTTTTTTTCTTCTAAAATTTCGATTTTCTGTATTTTCTATGGGTGTTAAAGTTATTGCAGTAGATGCATTACTTTTTTGTAATTGTAAGATTAAAACAGTATTCACATACAATCAGTCAAGTCCCTAGTATATGTAGTTATTTCAAAATGAAAAAAAACTGTTCTTTTCAAGATAACATCTGGGGGCTGAAAGGTCTGGGAATTTTGGAATTCAGTCGCCACGAAGTTCTAATCTAACATCTGAAATAGAATCATTATATCCGAAAACACACAGAAAAGAAGATAACAATTTCTCTAAGTTCCCAGACTGACTTAGTAATGATAATATGAAGATCATAATAAAAATAAGTCCCCCAAATAAAATACATACTGGAATAAACCGCGCGCAAGCGTAGAATGAAGAAGGCAGTGATGATGAAGAAATAAATATATATATGCTCCTGTACGGCGTTCTGTGGGAATAAGGGGGGGGGGGGGTGGGGCGGGGGGGGGGGGGCGTAAATTCCCGAAAGAATAAGGAATCCAAAAAACAGTGATACCAATGGAAATATTAGCATGGGGGTATTTTTTCGTCAATTCTTTTTGCACTACACATGAAAGATTTAGGAGATGAACTCCTGCATAGCGACGAGGGGGTAGCAGTTTGGGGACCTGAAGATATCAAAGCTATTTTTCGCAGACGAAATGGTACTAGCGTCAGAAAGCGAAGTGTGTGTTTGTATGGGGGGGGGGGGGGGGGGGCTAACGGTAATCTTGGCAACTGTTGGGATATATGGGAACAAATAGAGACTCGAACTAAATGGAAGCAAATGCAAAGTTATACCCATGCGTCGTAAAGAGAAACCTACTCGAAGGTGGGGAGTGGGGGATTTCTGTATTTCGGAAGGTAGCAGCAAACTTCTCAGTAAAGGATAGACAGGTGACTACGAGTATTTGGGGGTAAAACATTACAGGAACCACACAAATAAACTGATTGTGAAGGGAAAGCGAATCCTTAACCAAATGGAGCTTATAGGAAGAAAATGTTCCACTAAGGTTTTCTTGGGGAAAACCATTTGGTAAATGCAAGATGTACCTAGTATAATATATGGTACGAAAATTATCTTTTTCATTTACGTTTTGCGACATCCTTAGTTATCATATCAAACACAATGTGTGTTTGTTCCGAATAACACCTACCAGACACTTGAACACATAACTAAAGTAAAATTTTATGCGTTTCTCCGATTAACACATACCGGACAATCTTCACAGGTTGCTCCCTTGTAAGGATCCTGACACACACAGTTTCCATTTTTGCATTCTCCTTTTCCATTACAAAGAAGCTGGAAAAAGAAAACAAGATAATTTAGTCAACAGAGAAGTAACCGCTAAATTCGTTTCCTCGTCTCTCTCTCGTTTTCTGAAAAAAGAAAGAATAAAAGATTATTTGACCCAGCAGATGTCTATCGTACCACCCATACGGGGTGTCCGTAGGCACTCACTATAACTCAAGTGATAAGGCCTACTGCATTAGTTGCTCAGACGAAAGTAAATATTGGACCAATACTGACTGGGCCACCCGCAGATTTGCCATGTGACTGTAGTTAATCGGTGCGCGGACATTTCTCCCAGCAGACGTTTACCCAGACGGACATTATCCCACACACCATGGGCGGACACTCCTCCATGCTATTTTGTGGAAAAACGGACATTTCCCCGTACACTTTTATGTTATATTTTGATTTATTTTGGATTCAACTTTTTCTGTTTCTGTTTGCTTTGTGTTTATAATAGCTCCAAATGTTTAGCTCCAATTTTAGCAATTACTTACTCCCAAATGGACGGTTCCCAGATAGGCGTCTATGGATGCTTCCAGGATAGACGCTTCTCGGATATAGAGAAGTTTCTCTGAACAGAAAGTGTCTCAAATTGACACTATATACACAGGCTCCCAATGGACGTTTTTCAAATTGGACAGGTCCCAGGTGCATGCTTCGATGGTAAATAAAAGAGGTCCCTCATTGACCCCATTATTGTTAGTGACACGGTTAATGTTGTACATGTAGGAACCTTAGAACTAACGGTATCAGATCACAAAGCAACATATGTACACGTGGGTTTTCCCCTGAACAAAACACAATCTTCCACGAGAACAGTGTGGAATTATAATAGAGCCGATACAGAAAGACTGAATTCACTAATCGCCGAGCAATGTTGGGAAGACCTCATTACAAAGCCAGACGACATTAATATCTCAGTTAGAAATTTCGTATCCACATTGTTGCATCAAGCGGAATTGTGCATCCCCTGCAAAAGAATTGTTGTCCGTACAAATGATAAACCCTGGTTTGACAGTGCAATTAGGAGTGAAATTCGAAGGAGAGATCGTTTTCGTAAAGACGCCTTAAAATCTAATAATATACAAATTTGGCAAAAATATAAATCATCAAGAAACAAAGTGAATAATATGAAAAAATATGCTAAACAGAAATTTTTCGATAAAATAGACGAATCTTTGTCTGTTAATCGAGAACCTAAACAGTTCTGGCATACAGTGAAACAGTTTATGAATAATTTTACGTCAGAATCGCAAATCCCACCCCTTAAGCGAACAACTTCGTCAGGAGAGGATGAAATTGCTGTGGACGATTATCAGAAAGTTGATCTTTTGAACAAAATGTTCATTGAAAACAGTCGTGTCGACTCGTCAGGTCATCAATTTCCAGTATTTAAGAGGAAATGCACCTCAGAACTACTGTCCGAAATTAGTGTTACAGAATCGGATATTGATGAAACGATAAGTAGTCTCCAAACAAAAAAGGCTTGTGGTCACGATTGTATTAGTCATAAGTTACTAAAGATAACGCGGCTTTCTATATGCAAACCGCTGGGTATGCTGTTCAACAAATCCCTGGAAACTTCTACCTTCCCAAACGAATGGAAACTAGCTGATGTTATACCACTGTTTAAGAAGGGCAGTAAATCGGATGCCTGTAATTACAGACCAGTCTCTTTGTTAAGCGTTCTCGGTAAATTATTTGAGAGAATTGTATTCAAAAATGTTTATGCGTACTTTGCTGAAAATGATCTCTTTTATAAATTTCAGGCAGGCTTTCTCCCAAAGAATAGTACTGTTTATCAGTTACTTGAGCTCTACCACTCTTTATGTAATTCGGTAGATAACCGGTGGTTTAGTTGTGGTGTATTTTGTGACATATCCAAAGCGTTCGATCGAGTTTGGCATCCAGGTCTGATCTTTAAATTAAAACAATATGGAATTTCTGGTAGTCTGCTCAAATGGTTTAGAAGTTATCTGATAGATCGGAAACAAAGAGTTCGAATTAATTCTATTTTCTCGCAATATCGCGATGTGCCATGCGGTGTCCCACAGGGTTCCGTCCTTGGTCCGTTCCTGTTTTTGGTCTACATCAATGACATTGCGGAAGATCTAGAGTGCTTCTGCAGATTGTTCGCGGACGACACCTGCTTAACTCAAAGTGAACGGTTCACAGCGATATTAGCCATGAAATTGAATGCTGATATCGACAGAGTTATACAGTGGTCCAAAAGATGGCTTGTTAATTTTAACCCTGAAAAGACAAGGGCAATGCTCTTTACCCTGTGCGAAGATTTTATCTATCCAGACGTCACTTTCCGTGGCATTTCTCTCGATTTTTCAGAAGAACACCGACATCTGGGGATCGTTCTGCAGTCAAACCTTGGTTGGGACAAACATATTGCTAATATCTGCAAACAAGCCTATTCACGACTATCGCAACTGAGAAAACTAAAGTTCACCCTGAATCGCAAAACTCTAGAACAAATGTATCTATCTTTTATTTTGCCTATTCTCGAATATGGTAGTCAGGTGTGGTCTGGGGCTCCCAAGTTCTTACTTAAGAGATTAGACGACGTCCATCATGACGCTGCTCGCATAGTAACCGGCATAACTAGATCTGTATCTCACGAGCGGCTGCTCCTAGAACTTGGATGGCAGTCTCTTGAGGAGAGAAGATTTGTTAAATCCATGAGTACGTTTTACAATATCGTGCATGGGAATGCACCGAGATTTCTTCAAAATATACTACCACCTACCTTTCGTGACGTGACCCGGCACAATTTACGAGATGCTGACAACTTCGTACAGTATAACATGCGAACTGAGTTATTCAAACGGTCATTTTTCCCAGCCTGTATTGCTATCTGGAATAATTATTCACATACTGTTAAAAGCAGCCCTTCGGTCTATTCATTCCGACGTCTTATATCACGAAGACCCGTTAAACCACCCTCATATTTCAATTTTGGGAAAAGAATAGTCAATGTTGTGCACTGTAAGCTTAGAAATGGGTGTAGTGATCTCAACTCAGATAAATATGAGAACTATTTAATTGATTCTCCTCGTTGTTCGTGTGGGGGCGGTTTTGAGGATGCTAACCACTTTTTCTTCTCCTGTCCAAACTATGACAATATAAGAATTATCATGTTTCAGACCTTGACAAAATTCAATATTACAAGGGTACAGCAGATTTTATATGGCGAAGGTAGCCTCACAAAAAGAAACAATGAGATAATTTTTTCTGCTGTACAGCGCTATATTTCAGATTCAAGGAGATTTAACTAGCGTGTTAGATGAGCCGTGTGTACGATGCAGCTCTTGATTGCAGGGGAGAGGGCGAGACTTCGACTGGGTCACTATTTCACTAACTTCGTAGTCTGAACAAGAACCGCAGTAGTTCATTCCATTTCTGGTCCTTTGAATTTCAGCTTGCCATTAATTTTGATATGCTTTCCGCGTCGTTCAAGGGGGGGGGGGGGGGGGGGGAGGAGGGGGCTGTGGTATCAAGTTACATGTTATATATGATTTTATTATTATTTTTTCTCTCTTTTATTTTGTGCTTTTTTGACAGTATTTTTGTTTTGTTTTTCCCCAATTATTAGTTTTGTTCAGTAATTAATTGTATTGCAGTTGTTTTGCTGTCATGTAAACCTATATGAACTTTATGTATGGGAGAGGAGTGTTTCTAAGTGGTAAGCACTTGTACTCCAATCCCTTTTGCGATTTTGTGAGCAAATAAAATATGTTTAAACTAAAAAAAAAAAGAGGTATTTCTACTAGTGGCATTATAGCTGATGCAATGCTACTGATATCGGTTGTGCTGGCAAAAATCTTTACAAAACAGTATTGTCATGCGCACCACGAGAAATCCTCCACAGAGACCTCATTTTTCCCTCAATTTTTTTCAGGCGACCATTGTGGATTATCTCTGTTATAAATCAGTGTTGTGGATTGAAAGAAAGCCTCTGATAACAATGACGTCGCCAACAGCAACTACACTAAAAAAATAGCCGTTTAAAATACGAAAAAATACTGCCAACCAACTGATGGTACGTTTATTTATTTATTGGGTTTTAACAACGCTTTTAGTAGTCACGATCTCCTCGTACCGGACTGTTTTACAGGTGGAGGAATGCGGACTAACTCTGCATTAGCAGAGTTAACAGCGGTTGAATGCAAGTGTAACATTGATGTGGAGTGTGCCTTAGTACATAGCGCAACCGTGTACCGCATAGACAATCGGAATTAACCCTTTACCTAACGAATCGCTCGCATCCGCCCGCGTAACATGCAAATTCAGCAGTTGAAAAAATATTATTTTTCCAAAACTTTCAACAAAACCATACCATGTGACCCCTCGTTGGAACGAGCTCGTCGAGCTCGTTCCAACGAGGGGTCACATGATATGGTTTTAATGAAATATTTTTGAAAAATTTAAAAAAAATAATATTTAAAATAATAAATTTTGATATCGTCTGCGTTGGGTAAAGTGACTTGCCCAAGGACACACCGCAGTTTCCTCTGGTCAGGACAGAACCGTAGGTTTGAAGTTCAATGCTACAACCAATGAGCCACCGCGCTACTCGATGGTACGTTGCCGTGACGTTTACGGAAACAATGTTCAAGCTAAGAGTGTAACCATACAGAATTCTAATCGAAAAATGCCCACATCTAGTAGATCTAGCCTTTACAAGAACAAATTTGTTTAACCCTTTTCCCAACACGAAAAGCAGACGACACTTACAAACAAAATTCTTGAATAACTATATGTTCGAACCCTCGCCATGCCAATGTAAACAAAACCAGCGTCCTTTCTTAATTCTATGGTATCCGAGAAATTTGAAAAAGACAAGTGTCGCTGATTTCTTCTGAGGTGCAGTTCGTAGAATTAAGTGCTTAGGTGCAACTATCTGATGTATATGTTTTCCGTTTTGTGTCAAAAACGTGGCTTATGACTCCTCATTGGAACGAGCTCGGCGAACTCGTTCCAACGAGGGGCCATAAACTATGTTTGTGAGACAAAACATGAAAAGAATAATGAAAATTGAATGATAATTTTTGTGAATAGCGCTGGCCAGTTTTGGGCGTTATGTTGGGTAAAAGGGTTAACTCTTCACTTCAAACTCATGGCTGGCATTTTCCGTCATTGGAAGAGATTTACAGGAAAGTTAGCTCTCCTCAATTTTCAAAAGTTGTCAGTAAATTTAACACTAAGGGTACTGGAATTACATATAAAAATTGAAATTTCGAAATGTTAGCGAAATTGTATCATCGATTTGCACATCTTTTCACAAATTTCGGGCATTTTCCCGCAGAGTTGAGTAAAAACACAGAAGCTGACTTTTTACAATTCTTTTCCTAATCAGTTTGAACGTTTGACTTATATTCTCTCTTGAAACCCATTTAAAAATAAGAAAAGGGCTTTTTCACCTTCTTTTGATGTTCTGTATTTTTTTTTCTGTTCATTTTATCAACAGTGTTCGCGTCGTGATACAAATACAGACACTATAAATCCCATTAATATAAAAGTCTAGGGGGCGGGGGGAGGGCGCGGTGGCTCAGCAGGTAGAATTATGCAAGCCGAGAGGTCCTCGGTTCGAATCCGACCTGCGGCAACCGCATTATGTCCTTGGGCAAGACACTTCACCCCCACGTGGGGGCACGGTGGCGTTGTGTACTAAGGCGATAATGCACATGTCTTCAACCAATGCTAACCCTTCTCGTGGGGTATAAGTATGTTGGGGAGCCTGACAGTTGCTCGCCGTTGCTCGGTGGTTCTCTCCGGGTACACCGGCTTCCTCCATCTGTAAAACTGTCCGACACAAGGTGACCCTGTCTGTCGAAAGTGTCGTTAAACTCCGATAAATAAATAAATAAATAAATAAATAAATAAATAAATAAATAAATAAATAAATAAATAAATAAATAAATAAAAGTCTAGGAGGTAAGATGTGCTAATTTTCTTTCTAGGAAGAAAAGAAATTACTGTAAAACATACTCGCTAAACAAAGAACCAAAGTGGACATTGACGTAGCCGTTTCTAATTAGCTTTCCATAAAAAGCCAAGTTTCCTTTTGTAACTTTTATTAACACTTTACCCAACGTAACGGAAAAACCGGCCAGCGCTATTCACAAAAAATCACCATTCAATCAGTGTTCATTATGTTTTAATTTTTTAGTCACAAAAACATAGCTTATGACCCCTCATTGTAACGAGCTCGTTGAGCTCGTTCCGGTGAGGCTTCATCATCTATGTTTTTGGCACAAAAATTAAAAAAATGGTTATTCAAGAATTTTGTTTCCAAGTGTCGTCTGCTTTTCGTGTTAGGTAAAAAGGTTAAACGAAAATACCAGATTTCTCAGAGAGCGGTCTCTTGTGTTCGTTTATTAAAAGTAACAAAAGGAAACTTGGCGTTATTTTCTCCTGATGACATAAATGTTTTCTCAACAAATAGTTGCTTTTTAATTGGACTTTCATCGCACGTCAAATAACTTCAAGTGCGATACCTTTTTGAAAAGTAGATTTTCAAGACGATATAAGTCAGGGGATCACTCACAAAATCTCAGGCCACCAGTCTAATTCTGTTCGGTATTCGACACAGTTATGGGCTGTTTATTACTTTTCAAAGTGTTATTTACTGGGATTTCCGATTTTGATTAAAAACGATAACTTCGCAAGTGAATTATGCAATCAACAATTGGGTCATGTATCCGTGCGCGCAAACGAAGACGCTTTGTCGTATGTGTATTGGGGACTTCATTGTTTTTTGTTTTTTTTAACCCTTTACCTAACATGAAAAGCAGACGACACTTGCAAAAAAAATTCTTGAATAACTATTATTTTTCATTTTTTGTCTCAAAAACATAGGTTATGACCCCTCATTGGAACGAGCTCGACGAGCTCATTCCAATGAGAGGTCATAACCTATGTTTTAGAGACAAACAATGAAAAAATAATGAAAATTAATTGGCGAGTTTTGAGAATAGCGCTGGCCGGTTTTGGCCGTTACATTAGGTAAAGGGTTAAATAATATAAATATCGTTAATAATAAAAAGTAATAAACAGAGTAATCGCTCGACTGGACTGGTGACGTGAAATAATTCATTCGGGGCGAGGGACTATATTGTAAAACACTCGTGCGCATTCGCACTCGTGTTAAGCACTCGTGTTTGCACAACGTTCCTCACCTCTCATGAATTATTTCACATAACTAGTCCAGTCAAGCGATTACTCTCTATTTCTTTACCTACTGTTTGTGGAAATTTGCGCGCATATGACCGTTGATGTAATTGAATGTGCCTTTCTTTACAAAAATGTACAGTTCATGCAACAGTTATATATATACTCCAGCCATGAGGTATTTAATTTCCCCTGAAAACACCAAGATAATAACATAATTTGTAGAACTGTCCGGCGTATTGTAACAGAACTGTATGGAATCGTAGGAAGAGATGAAAACTAGAGTGTACCCATCGAAACGCCTAATGTAAATAACTAGACAGTGTCAGTGGAGTGCAAAACACACTATAGTATATCCCCACATTTGCGTTCTTGATTATTGGTTAATGCTTGAT
This sequence comes from Pictodentalium vernedei, assembly GCA_031216915.1. NCBI lineage: Eukaryota > Metazoa > Mollusca > Scaphopoda > Dentaliida > Dentaliidae > Pictodentalium > Pictodentalium vernedei. The sequence goes on from CM062297.1 coordinate 800,908,776, forward strand.
ACAAAGAGAAATGGAAAGGTATTATATAAAATCCGAAACCTTTATGCACATCTAGAGACCCTACCTGAACATATGAACACACTTTCAATGTTTTGAATTAAAACCCCTGGGAGCTCTTTGCCACAAACCGATTGTCTAACGACAAAAGTGATACGACGGGAGCCATATGGGGCCGGATCAAAAAAAAATTATAAACCTTTATGCACATCTGGAGACCCTACCTGGACATATGAACACACTTTAAGCGTTTCAATTTAAAAGCCCCGGAACCTTTTGTCGGAAACTGATTATCCAACGACAAAAGTGGTGCTACGGATGCCACACGTGGCCGAATCAAAAATCTTAAACCTTCATGTACATCTAGACACCTTATCGGAACATGTGAACAACATTTCAACATTTTGAATTAAAACCCCTTGGAACTTTCGCCGGAAACCGATTTTGTAACGACAGAAATGCCGCTATGGGCACCGCATGGGGCCGAATTAAAACTCCAAAACCTTTATGCACATCTAAACATCCTACTGGAACGTTTGAGCACACTTTCAACGTTTTGAATTAAACCCCCTAGGGGCCTTTGGCCGGAAACCGATTCCCTAAAGACAAAAGCGGCACTACGGGTGCCACACGGGGCCGAATAAAAAGTCCGAAACCTTTATGCACATCTAGAGACCCTACCTGAACATAAACACAATGTAAGCGCTTCAATTTAAAAGGTATAGGAGCATTTTGTCGGAAACTGATTCTCTAACGACAAAAGTGGTGCTGCGGGTGCCACATATGGCAGAATCAAAAATCTGAAACCTTCTTGAACATCTAGACACCCCACCGGAACATGTGAACAACATTTCGAATTAAAACCCATTGGAGCTTTAGCCGGAAAACGATTCTGTAACGACAAAAATGGCGCTGTGGGCACCACAAGGGGCCGAATTAAAAATCCAAAACCTTTATGCACATCTAGACATCCTGCTGGAAAATATGAACACACTTTCAACGTTTCGAATTAAAACCCCAAGGAGCCTTTCGCCGGAAACCAATTCTCTAATGACAAAAGCGGCACTACGGGTGCCACCCGGGGCCGAATCAAAAATCCGAAACCTTAATGCATATCTAGAGACCCTACTGGAACATATGAACACACTTTCAAGGTTTCGAATTAAAACCTCTAGGAGCCGTCCACCGGACACCGATTATTTAATGAAACAAGTAGTGCCACGAGCGCAACACGGGGCCAAATAGAAAAACCTGAAACCTTTTTGCACATGCAGACACCCTACAAGAACATATGAACACAATTTCATCGTTTAAAATTAAAACCACAAGGAGCCTCCCACCGGAAACTGATTTTCTAACAATAAAATGGTTCCACTGGAATCACTTGGGGCCAAATCAAAATTCCGAAACCTTTTTGGACATCTACAGATGCTACCTGAATACTTTAGCATAGTTAAAAGGTTTCTAATTTAAAACCCTAGGAGACTTTCAATGGAAACAGATTTTCAAACAATAACAATAAAAGTAATTCCACTGAAACTACTTGGGTCAAATCAAAATTCCAAAACCTTTAGGCACATCTACAGATGCTACCTGGACAACTCAGCATAGTTTAAATGTTTCGAATTACATACTCGTGATGATATTAAGTTCGTACGCACGGACGGGACGGGAATGGACGGACTGGACAGATGGAACTGACAGGAGAGAGGGAACGGAAGGAGATCCACCACAATATCCCCGCATTTTTGAAAAATGCGGGGATATTGTGGTGGATCTCCTTCCGTTCCCTCTGTCCTGTCAGTTCCCAGTCGAAAATAACCAAGCTCCGGCAACAAGTGTAATGTTCGTGGACAACAATACCTGTCCCAACAGGGCAGTTTGCAATTTTTTAACATCTGTCAATTTTGATCAACACTCGGTTCGAATCTGTCTTGTTGAACATCACTGAAATATTTTTAGTGACACAACGTCCCCATCGTTATTCGCAAAATTTGCACAGACTGGCTACGTTTCAGTTTATCCAGAATAATACCTGTGCATTTTGTTCAAAATCGGGGAGTTTGAATTAAATACTCTTGAATCAAAACCAACCCAATGACCACAAGCAATTTATATTGTGCAATCAATTTACAACCAGCCTGTAAATTTCTTCAAATGTGCAATGACACTGAATCGATAAACTCCCATGTTCACAATTATAGTTCGGATAACAGTATGATGTGGTACATTCAAAACACCCTGGGATGGGATGGGACTTAAATAAACCATTGGGTATCTTTGTGTCTGAACTTGACGCAAACAAAATTTTAGCTTTAGCTTATCACATGCACAGACGGGCGTGTGATAGCTGAGGGGGTTGCTACTAGCAGGGCCGTAACCATGAGAGGGGTGTAGGGGTGTGACATCCCCATCAATAATTTTCCATTTTCATCTGGACCGGAGACTTAGATATCGGTTTGCTCTTGCCGGTAACCATACAGTGTCCTTTCTCATGGGAATATATTTGCATCTTAGACTTATGTCGCATGCGCAGTCGATCTCGTGCAAATGGAGGTCTGCGACGAATTCGGGATGTTGGGGTCTCAACACGGGTCTCAACACGACCAATTCTGAGTCCGGAATGTGATAATTACATAAGACGTTGGGAAGACCATGCATCACGACTGCTACATGTATTTATGCATAAACAAATTTCCTTACTATATCCCCATTGAAACCTATTTTAATTACATCATCAAGGCATGCCTTCGAAGAAGGCATGCATTGATGATGTAATTGGAATATTTTGGCAGTCGGAACCTGAGATATGCTAGTCGGCACAAATTGGGTTAAAATTAGGTTTATACCCCCTCCTCCCAATCGGTTATCTTCGCGTCCCCCTTGGCTGAGGATAAAAATATTTCAAGACTTAGATGTATGGGGGAGTACATGCCCTTATTACACCTTTTATGGCGAAGGCATAATAAAGGACTCAAAACAAACTCAAAGGTGGTTTGTTGAAAAAGAGGTGCCAACTGCAATGATAAAACAGTGCAATGATAAAATAATGCCGTTGGCACCTTTTTACCTTCAAGGCATGAATTTCTTTCTATTGACGTGTGTTTGTATTTTTGTTCTCTAATTGTTCCACTGCACACACGGATGAAATCGTACTTAAATTATATATAACTAGCATGCCCACCCATCTCAGGACAGGAAGTCCCAAACGTGCGATGGGAAATTACTAGCTGGACGAAATGACGGAACCACAGACCTTCCATTTGTATAATCGATACGAGGGGATCGGACACGACTCCAGCTTTATAGAGTAATATGTGGTCATCAGGGCGCCGGTGGTGCTGCTAGACTTCTAACGTTTTCTCGAGAAAAGTTTGATTTTTAAATGTCTGATACGCAATACAGACGCACTTTCAGGACGATCCGACTACGAGACGCTCCTTCCAAATTTTGTGCTATTATAGTGTATGCCAGCAAAGGTGCTAGGAAATTGGGTTTTGAGGAGGGAGTAGAGGACTACAAATGTAAAGTGTTCTCCGACAAGCCGAACTGTTGTCGGTCCGTGTAGACCTGGGACACCACCCTACACTCATTTCTAATAAGGCACGACGTTGTGTCTGTTCCTCTGTCACATATAATATCAGTTCCTGTTTCAAGTGTAATATCTCAAAACTAGGAAAATGTCACAGGATACCATTTGTTTCAGGACACGATGTTAACCACTAATAGCCAGAGAACTGAAACTGTCAGAACGAGGTTACACATCACACATAAATGAAAAGGCAGTTTTCTCAGAGAACCCGTCATTAACAGAGCTTTAGAGCATAACCTGGCATGGTATCTGTGTACTGGAAATACATTAGAACTAAGGTATGGCCCATATGCTGCCGTAAAACCTTTGTCGTGATTACATACGATTATTCAAAAACAGTCGATTATTGCACAACGTGATGTACCCCTGACCATACATTTCCTGCCACCCTTGCGTCTAAAGCTCTTGAAACACCACAAAAAGTGCGAGCAACGTTTGAGTCATTGGACATCCGGGTGTAACCCGGAGGTCCACTGACTAAAACGTTGCTCGTACTTGATATGTTTTCAGGTATGACCAGCATCCATAAATGTGGCAATTTATGTCTATTGATGGCCATAATCATGTTTTCGAAGAAATTTGAATGTTGATTTCTGATTCCCGGCCGGGAAACGAACCATCGGCAACACCGCCTGGCAATCAGGAGTCGAACACCTAAACCACTAGACCGTTGTACACCGTCATAAAACGATGGCTGGAATCTAGCCTTTGAGATGACGTTCTCATGATTACTTGGTTCACTTTCTTTACGGCAGATACATAAAAACGTGAAACGCGCTGGCCACAGCACGTCTAAAGAGGTGTGGATCGCCTCAGACGAAGACTGGCACAGGTCCTGTGTGTATAATGTAGTACACAATCGTGTTTTCGAAGAATTTTGATTTCTGATTCTCAACCTGGAATCGAACCATCTGCAACACCGCCTGGTAATCAGAGTCGAACACCTAAACCTCTAGACCATTGCCCACCGTCAGTACCACCCAACTGCTGTGGATCGCCTCAGATAAAGACTGGAATGGCCCGTGTATGTAATGAAGGACTCAGTCTTATTTTCGAAGAGTTTTGAATTTTGATTTCTGATCCCCGACCGGGAATGGAACCATCGGCAACACCGCCGAGCAATCAGTATTTGTATTCAAAATTTGAAGTAAATGATCAATTACTGAACTACTTTCGGTCTGTAGTTTCCACCAAGAGACATCTTCAGAATTCTGTATAAAAAGGAAATTGCGTTATCACACCTTCGTATGGTAAAAATAAAACAAATTCCTAGTGCATAAAGAGCAATAACAAAACCATTGGTTATGACACCTCGTTGGAATGAGCTCGACGAGCTCGTTCCAACGAGGGGCCATAACCTATGTTTTTGAGACAAAAATGAAAAAATCATGAAAATTAATAGGCGATTTTTGAGAATAGCGCTAGCCGTCTTTGACCGTTACGCTGGGTAAAGGGTTAAACTCAATAACTTTTACAGCGCTCAGTGGAATGACATCATATTCGGTATACAAGTGTATCTGACTGGTGTCTAGCTCCACGTGCAACGCGGGTGTTTAGGAGTATTTTGTCAAGAGTTATTGCTCTTTATGCACTAGGAATTTGTTTTATTTTTACCATACGAAGGTGTGATAACGCAATTTCCTTTTTATATAGAATTCTGAAGATGTCTCTTGGTGAAAACTACAGACCGAAAGTAGTTCAGTAATTGATCATTTTCTTCAAATTTTGAATACAAATACTTATGAACCAAATACTAGTTGTTGATTTTCAATATGCAGCACCTTCCGAACCTCCCCCCCCCCCAACACCCCACCCCCCGTTCATTACCAAATATCCTGACTTCCACTCCTGACATATAATAAACTAAAATACGTTCTGACTTACCCCGCTTGAGCTAATACATTTATCATTGGCAAGACTTTCTTGACATGCCTCACCAATATAGCGAGGGAGGCACAAGCATTTACCACACTCGCATTTTCCACGCGCAGGACCTGTTAAATAAAAAGCATAATATTTATCATATCTGGAAATCATTGCGGAGAAATTCATAATTCCCACGGAAGGATACCAGTCATCAGTGAAGATTTCTTTTCCAGGTGATGGGGTGGAGTTCAAATTTTTTCGGCAGAAAGCGTAGCGACTCAAAGCAGAGTAAAGTACCCGCAGTAGTATAGGAGTGATGAACAATTAGCCGGAGCCTTGAGGAGCAGCTAGTGTTAAATTCCCAGGTTGTCTAATGGATATTCCAATACTTGGCCGATGGTAGACGTCGTGATCTGAGGTAGCTAGCAAGCCCGTAGTAGTGCTACAAGTCAGTAGTAATAGTACAAGGCTGCAATGGGGTGAAAGACCATAGCTTTGGGTGACTGTAGTATTTATTTTTATTTATTAGGGTTTAACGACACATTAACAGCCAAGGTCATATCATGTCGGTGACAGTTTTACGGGTGGAGAAAGCCGGAGTACCCGGAGAGAACCACTGAGCAGCGACGAGCAGCTATCAGCTCTCCAACGGGTAACTGTAGTAGAAGTTGATCATAGGATAGGTGACAATGACTAAGGACAAGTCAGTAGTAATAGCATTGGAGCTATGGGGGTCATGGGTGGTCTAGAAGGTAGGGACAAACAGTTACTATCGCCTAGAATGTATACTCTAAAAGATATCCTTAAAAGGTATCCCCCAATAGTACATTACCATGTCACTGGTACCCACCAATACCCAAATAAGGATAAGAGGGCTTTGTTTTGTAAGACCCCGTCGATGAATTTCCTCATGGTCGTCATATGACAAAAAAGGGATTCTACATGTATAGACAGACCACAGGAAGGGATTCCACGGAATGGCCGTTGAATACCCATGTGAGGATAAGATGAGTTTGAGATAAGATTTGAATGGAGTACTTTCTCATGTCCCTCAAGGTCTCCAACGACAAAAAGCGGATTCTCTGACCACAGACGTTTTCAAAAAAGAAATTATCGAAAAGGTATTCCACAGAACGTGGTAGTGAAATACCCAGATGTGGATAAGAAGGCATGTGGGTTTGACCTTAATAAGGGATTTCCTCACTGCCCTCATGGCCCCATGTGACGAAAGACGAACGTTTCGGTCTAGGTACAATATGTAGTGGTAGTGGGTTAGGTTAAGCTGAATGGAGCGATCTGATTGATTGAGGTCCGAGACTGGGACAGGCCCAGAGATAGATGAAAGAGAAGATAAGACTAGATAGACTGCTAGGATAGTCAGAATAGGACCAGTAACAAGACAAACAGGCCAGGGAATAGAAGAAAAAGTCACAAAATAGATCAGGTTAGGCAGAAAAAACGAGGATTTAGGAAAAATTCGATCCAGTAAAAGTACTCTTATACAAATAATCGCGCCTTGTGTAACAGCGTGCTACTCTTATTCTCCAGAAATCCGAACTAAAGTACGTTTCGGTGGACTTTTAGTGATTTTGGAGTGATTGTCGGGTCTATTTGGGTAATTACATTTACTCCAATTCAATCGTACGCACCCTCAAACATACCCCCGTCCTATTATAGGCCACTGGGTCACATAGCGACAACGTGCCACCATAGAAACCAAGACAAAATGGACGACGGAAACACGTGTCGCCCTAACAAGTCGCGCTGCGCAAGCGCACAGACACCATGTATCACTATGGGGATGACGACAAAAGATGGCCGTTCACGCGGGCTATCATGATAACCAAACACAGCGTAACTAGGTTATGTGATTATGACGTTACTTCTAGGTCCCCCACTAGGTCCCCCAAAATGGTACGATCTATCGCTCTCCTACTATTATCCAACAATAAAAAAGTTTAGAGAATTATATAATAGGAAGTGTCTAGAAGCCATAATTCCCTTGATTTGGGCTTTTATGGATTATTTTTTTGCCTTTTAACAGCGTACAAAGTATATTATGTAAAAAAAAATAACATCCGACAAACCTCAAAATCTCCCGAGAGAGTTTCTGGTGGGAGACTACTCCTCCGGATCTACGCCCAATATATCATTGAACATAACACTGACTTTGAACGTTGGTAGACATGTCAGTTGTTAGGTGATACTGCAAAGCCACAAATCTGCGCCATCAAATGTTAATAATTATTAAGAGGACAAATATCTTGCGCGCAGGCAAGCTGGTTGTCGAGTGATATCGAAAAGCCGGAGTACGGACAAAACCCCTTAAGACCACCCACCCCTAAGAGAAAAGTGACAGGGGTGGACACAAAACTCCTAAACAATTTTGGCATCAAGTTCGGATGCCAAACAAGTATGTTGAGCAAAATTGACAAAATAGTTTGCTTATCAAAAATAAAATATTTCTGGAATCAGAATAAGAATGAAGTTATGTTACACTGTTTACGAAGATCTGGGTATTGTATTAAGAAATCAGTTTCAGAGTATACATGTATATTAATTTATGGCGTTGATTAAATTAATGATATTTATGTTCTGAAAATAAATCAGCTTATATTGTTAGTACACTGGAATCAATAATTGGATAATATAGTAATAAAATGTTTGATTATTAACTGGTTAAGGGCTAGATTATTTTTGATGGTCTGAATTTGTTATTCAAAACATGTTTTATTACAAATTATTGGAGAGTGCCCAAGGGCACTCTCCAATTTTTTTTAATAAAACAAATTTATATAAAACAAAATATTATTTGTGTTTGAGTGAATATGAAATATAAGCAAGGAAAGTGTTGGCTTTTGCTCTGGTATCCTCATTTTTTGAAAGCCCTGATAGAGGCTTCCAGCACTCAGCCAGTTAAAAATATGTTTTGGACTGTGATTGTTGTTCTTCAAACATTGACGTTTGGTTTCTATATTCTAGAATATTGTTGAGTTACCAATAAAAAACCCATCAAATTTAGACACAAAGATATAAATACAAGAAAATAGGAGCTTTTTGTTCATATTTTGTTCATATTTGTCATTTTTCTCGAGGGATTTTGTTCTGAGGGATGTTATGCAATTTTTTTGAGGGTTTTGCCTTAAGGGGTTTGTCATGAGGGTTTTAAAACTACTGCCACAGAAATACTTGTTAACCCACATCACACTACTGTCAAAATGCCAAGTTTTAAGAAAGTTTTAATGCAACTGAGAATTTGACTAATTGTGTATGTTTTGAAAGATTTCTACGAGTTTTGTCAAAGAATAGACAATCAGTTAAATTTTTCTTCTTTTCTCGGAAAATAAGTAAAAAAAATATCATGTTCTCAATGCACTGGATGTTAACAAGTCCTCGGCTCCCCGAGTATAGGGCTTTAGGTGAATTACTGGAAGACCCAGGGGAATTCTATGTTAAAAAATAAAAATAAATGAACACCACGTACTGCAAAAGTAATTCAAACAGCCAAACACATAACAACGACTATGTGGCTTCTCCCACCACACATAAAACTCCCACTAGACGCCTTCTTGAAAATCCGAAATGCTGATTTCCTTCGGGTTTTCAGAACTGTAACACCCTAGTAATATATGTATAGTTATCGCAATAACATTGACATCTTGCCACATGTTTGCCATGGTCCAACAACTCACATGACATCCATCATCTTTTGCGGCGCGACAACAAAACGGGATTGCTACAATATTTGGTTTGCTTACTTCTTTTGTTTTTTGGGGAAAAGTATTATACTGTTTTTATTGCATACCTCCACATGTTGCTCCTCCGTATGCCGGGCAGCCCAAATCAGAACATTCACAGAATTGTCCAGAGAAGTGTTTTGGACAGAGACAGTTTCCTTGTACACACCTCCCTCTTCCACTACATTCACTCTACAAAAAATAAATGGAGTATGTTTTTTAAAGAAAAAAATATAACACTTTTATCTTTTTCTCCGGAATAAATGCGGTACCCAACTGTGTAATGTGGATACCGAAGTCACGCCCATAAGCTGCCTCCAGTGGCCACGAAAATGCGAATGGGTGAAACCAATCGTTGACCTTAATGAGTCTGCAGTTGCAGAAAGTTTGAACCTCAAAAATGTTTCGCCGGTTGAGTAAAAAGCTAGATGTGAATTTCTTTACCATTCTAATATTTTTATTTTTTGTGACCTAATATATTGTCAGTTAACGAATACTTCCATGGCATTTTCACTCGAACCACGTACTCATTAACATAACGTCGTGTGAGAACCATAAGGTTCTATCTTCCATTGGAAGATAGAACCTTATGGTACTCACGAGACGATATAAAGTCACACCTCGTCACAACACAGATGATTTCGTTCTTCCATCATTACCTCGTCTGTATGATTGACGTCGCCATTATGTCAAATAGTTCTCTTAGCGTTGATTATGAAAAAAACCCAAACAAACAAAATAAAACAAAAAAAAAATAAATATGCTGAGTGGTAGGAGACGTGGAGATCTTGACTTTGGGGGGGGGGGGAGGCGGAATGACGTCACAGTCACGTGGACCATTTGATTATCATAATAGCCCGCGTGAGTGGCCATTTTCTGACGTCATCCCCATAGCGATACGTGGTTTTAGTGCGCATACTGTATTTTTTGCGCGTTTTGTTGGGATGTCGCGTGTTTCCGTCGTCCATTTTGTATACTGGAAGCCGCCATCTTGGTTTCTTGGTTTCAGATCCCTACATTCATCTAAGCTCGAATTTTCTTTCCATTTCCTTGACCTAGTGAACGCCAGGGTACCATCAGCAGACTGTTTCTCATATGTAAGGTACTCTAGCGTACACTAGGTCAAGGAAATGTAAAGACCAATACGGGCTCAGATGAATGGAGCGATCTGACTGATCCTGTTGAAGACCCGACCGAGAGTAGAGTCGAGACAGGAAGTATGGAGTAGTGCCACAAGTCAATAGTAATGGAACAAGGTTGTAAGTGTGGAAGAATACTATAATACTAAGTGACAACAGTAGAAGTTGATCATATGGCAGATGATGGTGACTATGGGTAAGTCAGTAGTGCAGAAATATGAAGAACTATGAAGGTCATGGGGTCGTCAAGAAGTCAAAAGTGTCAGGAGCGATAACTATCCTCTTAAAGGTATCCTCCAATCATGATGTCATAGGTATCCTCCAATACCCAAATGAGCATAAGAGTAGTAAGAGGGGTCACTCGTTTGAGTAATTACTCGTTGGCTTAATTGCTCGATTAGATTCGAGCCGTTCGAGCAATCATGAGATAGTTAGCAGGTCTGTGGTAGTTTAAACAAGTTAGTTGTAATGGTACACGACTGCACGGCTGGTAGAAGACTGGTAGAAGACTATAGCATTGGATAAATATAATGGAAGAGATCATACGGCAGATGATGGAACTATGGATAAGTCAGCAGCAGGGGCGTGGATGCAAGGAACAGACGTTAGAAGCCATAACTATCTTTAGATAGAAATCCTTCGATAAATATCCTTTAAAGGGTATCCTCAAAAGGTATCCTACAATATACAAAAGAGTATAAAAGTCGTAAGAGGAGTCACTCGTTCGAGCAATTACTCAATGGCTTATTTGATCGATAAGATTCTTGTCGTTCGAGCAATGCCAGCTCAAGTCACAACTCTATATCTAACTTTTTCGAAAAGACTCGAGTCGTTAGCGCAAGCAGATTACATTCGACTGCTAATAGTGGAAGCTAAGTACGATAGTGATATGAATCGTCAACCGTAGGGGTTGAGGTGTAGTGATATAGATGCTGGTAGTCAGTAGTAAGTGTGGAAGACTCTAGCACAGGGTAGATAGTGGTAGCCAATAGTAGTGGTAGAGACGAGTAGTAGCGGACTGAGTAAAGAATGGAAACTAATCAAAGGACAGATGGTTGTGTGACAGTGGACAAGTCAGCAGTATTGACCTTGAAACTGCGAAGAAGTGGGGTGGCCGAGAGCTAAGCGCCATTCTATCTTCTGATAGATACCCCCGGTAGGTATTCTCTAAAAGGTATACTCAAAAGATATCTTCCAATAGAATATCACCATGTTATAGGTATCCTCCAATACCCAGAGGAGCATAAAAGTCGTAAGAGGAGTAACTCGTTCGAGCATTTACTCGGTAGCTTATTTGTTCGATAAGATTCGAATCGTTCGCGCAATGCCTGTTTCTGTTCGATTGTCTTTCGAGTTTAAGAATCATATGAGACTTCGTTAAACACAGGGGACATAACTATGTTTGGGTAGGAACAGATTACGGGACATGAAGCACTCTTATTAGACATTTTGAGACTTAGTCAAGGGTAAGGTTAGGTACCAGAGATAGCTAGGATTAGATAGACAGTTAGAGTAGGGATAATAGTGTCTTCAATAGTAGGTAGTGACTGACTACTTTTAGGATGTAAAACTGTACCAAGTAAAAAAGTTCATCCACCAAACAAGAGTACCCCAGAACTATAAAATGAAGTAATACCATTGCTCAGAACTGGTCAGAATGGACCAGAAAGCTAAAAGTGGTAACCAACCAATGAAAACTGTTCCAACTTAAAAGCTCCTCTATGCTGCTGGAGTATACTCCAGAAAAACCGAACACATCCTCTAAAGCATACACCAGCCCTATTGTAGGCCTTTGAGTCACAGCAACCACGTGCTACCACAAAAACCAAGATGGTCGCCTCCAGTATACAAAATGGACGCCGGAAACATGTGCCACTATAACAACACGCGCTCATGCGCACTACGACTACGTATCAGCATGGTATGACGTCACAAGATGGTCGCTACCATGACAAACAAACTCGACGTAACTGGGAGACGTCACCTCCACCCCAACCCCCAAAAGGCACGATCTCCACATCTCCTACCACTACAACTTTGCAACTGATGGGGGACTCATATATATACTGGCGAGGGTCAAAATAAAACGGAAGCCCCCCACCCCTACCCATTTAGCTTGAAAACAAGGCCACCGCCCCACCCACCACCGCTTGAATTAACAGTTGTAAATTCGAGGTAAGGCTGAAGATTGCTTTTGTCACTTTACCAATCTGTTCAACTGAGAAGTTTTAAAATCTGGCATCCATATTCTGTCTGACACAGACTGCATTAACTTTTACATCTACGTCGACAGTGAATATAAATTTCCATAGACACCTGAATCGAAATCCACCATGGAGTATCTGCCACATTGAACAAATTTTTACTCACGTGTGAACGTGTTAATCGATATGGCACAAGTGCTATATCGATTAACCCATTCATACGCGCGTGTCGTTCTGTATTTATTACAGGGCTTCCTTTTATAAAAACAATTATTAGAAAGACACTCGGCAATTCATTTGACAACTATCAACAAAAACAACACATTTTATCACCACATTCGCGAGGGGAACCCGTGTTACTCTCTCGTCTCCTGAGTTCCAATGTGTTCTATGTGCCTGTTATCACATAGAACACATTGGAACACAGGAGACGATTTTCAGCTCTCGCTAGCGATTCAAACTGCGTTGCACTCTTTGTTGAAAATTCCAGTGAAATTTTGCTTCTATAGTCAATCAACGATTTCTGTTGCGCACGGATGTGCGGAACAGATTTTCATTTTCCGCATGGTTTAGTGTTGCTGTAGATGTGGATTACATAGAACAGGCGTGTAATAAAACCCAAAACCCAACACCAAACGAGACAAGGTTGAAGGAAACGGAGCCAGAGGATAGTTTTGTAAAATTTGCCCATCCATATAACACAAACCAGATACAAGTAAACTTTCCTCTTTAAATACTCAATTTTTTGGAGTTTTTTCTTTTACTGTAACCATGTATAAAAACCGCTTCTTCCGGATTGCCATATATTTAAAGGAGCATATTTACATTTCAATCGGAGTGGTCAGTTTTTTTTGGCGTACATAGTATTGTTTTCTGGGCATATCACTTCTTTCAACCAAACGAGGAATTATGACAAGAAACGGAATAGTCCAAGGAGGACCGAATGCAGTTGAGTTCGAGTATGTGATCGCAGCCAAGCTCCCAAACCACCAGTCAAATCCTCTCAGTAATTCAACGCTGCTATGGTGCGGAACCAGTAAAGCCCCCAAACAGTCCATCGCCTGTGTTTTAAATTAAATCGCCTGGAACGTTTCAGTTGGTCGGAAAGGGAAACATACAGTTCACATTTCCGACCAACTGAAATATTCCAGACTATTGAATCTAAAAGTACCATATGCATTCATTTTCTTTGAATCAATGTAAGAAAAGGCTCCTAATTACAATACTGTTAGACATATTTGTAAACTAAATACTTTATGAACGAAGACTCACCACGACTTTTGTTTTATGATTACGCCGCATAGTTCCAATTATGTTAATATTTTGACGTTTTCAAGGAGAAATGAATATTTATTTATTGAAATATCCATAACTAGAGCACAAACGAATATCTGTATATCTTTGGGTATATCTTTGTGAATAATGGAACATTACATAAAATCAATGGTAGACTAAGGTAGACTGTGCACAGTAGACTCAGATAAACTCCATGAAAGGTGGGTAAACAAAGAGGCTACGATAGCGTCGGATTTCTTACAGAATTAGCCTGGTGACCGAGGGCTTGGGGACCACTGCAAACGGACATCTTGTGGAACCAGACTAGGGCTGCAACGATTCATCGCGATTTCAATGCATCGCGATACATTTGTACACGATACGCATATTGTATCATTTCATGAGTATCACGATACACACGATACACTTCCAGAAGGTTGGCATGATGTAGTCAGAAGTTGCATTTTCTTGCCCAACAAGTCTATTTTGTGCTTTTCCAACTTAACAATTCCACCACAGGAGTATGAAATTCTACCAGTATAGCTATAATTCAGAAGGGGATTACGTTAGGAACGTAAATATCACGTTGAAAGTGAATTATAGCTGTACTGATAGAATTTCAGACTCTTGTGATTCCACTTGTTCATTTGTATTTCAGTAAAATATCAACTCTGTCTAAATTATAAGCATAGTTTGAGGCAACAGACCTCTGAGTTGAACCCAGACTCCCAGAGGTCCATTGGCTGAAACTTGCTTGTCTTTCTGAAGCACTAAAAAGAAATTGGATGTTACTGGCCAAATGAAAGTTGGACTCTGTGCAGTTTGTGGTCCTTTTATTACTGATAATTCACTCTCAATGTACTGCATGTAATGTATCGCGAGTCACAAGGATTGGGAAAACTACCTGGAGTTTACTATACGAAAAAAGAAGCACCAGTACGGGTCTGTCCAGCTTCTCTTTTATATGCTGTACAATCGCCGTGGATTGGTCGTAATCCACACGTGGGCAGTGATGTCCACGCATGCGTTTACCAGGTAATAAAAGTCGTTGTATCCGGTGCTTCATTAATTAAATTTTTAATGATTATTTCTATAATCAGTGTTCGGTCTCTAATATCATTGCTTCCATGGAAATATTGACCACCGTTGAAACTCACCAGTCCAGGGTGGCCGTACTATATGTTCAGTAAGGCATTAAGGTTTGTCACAAACCAGCATGGGCGGGGGTGTAGTAATGTCATCTCCAACAATATTTCCTCAGACACGGACTTCGTCGGGCAATCGTATGGGCGATTATTGGGCATTATACCGAACAACGATAGGTCAGGAAAATGGCACAATTTCCAAAATATAACATCAGTTGACGTGTGATTACCCCTCGGAAATTACTGATAATCCTGGGCATCGTGTTCTTTCCAATTTGTGCTTGCCATGTATACATGATGATACTTTCCACTGCTGTGTCAAATTTGACTTACGATACCCGACAGCCAGGGAACTCCCTTGTAGTGCATCTTTGATTTCTGAACTGCGCACAAAATAGGTCACTTATTTCAGGGACTCGGATGCATTTGGTCCTCTGATAAATAGAGAACATCCAAATCTGACCACCTGAAAAAAATGTGACTCGCCATGTTGATAAGTCTTAACTCATCCTCGCAGGGCGTTATGTATTTTTAGGGTTGCTCTACTTGTTGGCAGCCCTAAAAAATATACACTACCCCCCCCCCCCCCCACACACACACACGTGGGGTCAAATCTGGAAAACATATTAACCCTTTAAACACCTATATCTTCCTCAATGGAAGCCAATGGAAGAGGCTTTATTTATTATCTGGGTGTTTAGCCTTAGGGCTGCAAGTTGAAAATATTGATTGATCTACCCAACACTTTAACTTATCAGCCACCCCATTTAATGAAAGTATGACGTATCATTTACCCGGGTCAGAAAAGCGTTCTCAAAGGGTTAGCATGTACACATAAAACAATGTCGTTTTTTCCCAAGTGAAAAATGCATGTTCTGAAGCTACAGTAATCTGATGACCGGAATTTAATGCTATAATATTAATGTTGTCTGCCGGGCAATTTCATCTAGTCGTCTGGCAAGAGTTTGTTACACCCTCCTCCAATATTCTGGGCAAGTTACGGTCCGGGTCTTCAGTTTACCATCAAAGTGCAGACAGTATCTTCTGCAGATGACAACTCAGGTGGCAGCGGGTGTGGATGCTTTATCACCCTTGTGAATCGAATAAAAATTCTTCTTCAAACCAAAAAGGCGGCTATCATTGCACAAAGAAACAACTATGACCGAAGTTGCTTACACCACTACCCTAAGGTCTTTCCCCAATACACCAACGTAACGACCAAAACGGGCCAGCGCTATTCACAAAAATCGCCAATTAATTTTCATTATTTTTTCATTTTTTGTCTCAAAAACATAGGTTATGACCCTCATTGGAACGAGTTCGACGAGCTCGTTCAAATGAGGGGTCATAACCTATGTTTTTGAGACAAAAAATGAAAAAGATTAGTTATTCAGGAATTCTTTTTGCAAGTGTCGTCTGCTTTTCATGTTAGGTAAAGGGTTAAAGTAAACATACAGTTCGTCTGCAAACAAGTTTAATATCAAGAAAATAATATAGAAGTACCTCTTCACGTGATAATTTACACGTTGAGGGTACTAGATGGTGCTTTTTGCCTTTTCTGTCCTTCTTGTGTTTCTTGTCCTTTTTCTTGTCCTTTTTCCTTTTCCGGTCTTTCTTTCTTTTATCTTTCTTATCTTTCTTCTTATCTTTCTTATCTTTCTTATCTTTCTTCTTCTTTACGCGGTCTTTTTTGCCGCCGGGTTTGCGTATTCTCTTTGGCATATGATGCTCACATTTGCAAAGTGGCTTGACAATGACTTTAGTCTTAGCCTTTCGAAGTCCTGCAGCCTTTACCACAATACTGGAAGACAGGTTGCAAGAAATAACAAACAATATACCGTAGCGTTGCTGGGACATAAAGTTTATTCAGCATTTTGTGATGCTTAATATTGTTGGTTATGTGTAGTTATTACTCAACACTTCCACAGACGCGCATCCTCAGACAGAAATTCATGCCTCGTGATTCATTTACAATCTGATTTTCTCCCTTCAGACTCGACAGTTCTCCAACTTACCGACATTTATCAAACACTCAACGCAGCTCTTGATGTTGGTAAAGAAAGTAGGATCATCTTCTGTGATGTAAGCAAAGCCTCCGACAGGGTTTGTGCACAATAGTATATTATACAAACATGAAATAATAGGAAGAATGAGTAGTCTCACTCTTATAGAATGATTTGGGAGCTACCCCAAAGACCTACAGCAGAGTGTCACCCTCAATTCAGTATCGTCCTCTTGACAAACGGTTACAGCTGGTGCTCCTCAAGGCTGATATTGAAACCATCGAACATTGGCCCAAAGATTGGTTTGTTAATTTTAATCCATCAAAAACAGAATTACTAACTCTATCATCCGTAAACTAAACAATCCAGAACAGCCTCCAGTACAAATGACAGGCAGCTGTTATTAACCCCTAGCACTCTGGTAGTGCAACAGAATTTTTCCAATACTCTGTTTTTCTCTTGTCTAACTATAAATTTAACCAATTATACCTTGTTTGACAGAGCTCTATGAGCTCTGTCAAACAAGGTATATTTGGTTAAATATCAAACTGCATTATGGGAAATATTTGTTGCTGAAAACTTGCCATTCTGACATCAGTGTGCAGAGGGTTAAAGAAATGATTAATCACAAACATTTCAGACTTAACTTTGATTCTCGTGGAACCTGGTCTTCTCAAATGCTCCGAAAGCATGGGGACGATTCAATCTTTATCAGACACCTGAAGTTCAAACTTGATAGTAAAACGCTTGAGAAAATTTACTTAGCAGTCGTATGCCCGTATTCTAATGTGTCTGTACGGCATGGGACAGCTGCATGGCACAAGTAAAAAGATATGAAAACAATACAGATAGAGGCCGCCCGGATTATATCTGGGGGCACAAAGAGTGCCAGTCTTTGGGCTCTGTACACTGAGAGAGGGTGGAGAACACTTGAAAAATGGCTTGAAAACTATAAGCTAATACAATTTTTCAAAATGTTCCATAATGTAACCTCCGCCTGTATACTCCAGCTTCGACCCAAATCCAGCCTTATAACATGCGTAATAATCCTGATTCTATATTTTGTCATACCGAACTTCATAGCAACTTAACTCTTTTCTTCCTTCAACAACGAGGCTGTGGAATATGACACACACCGAAATCAAATAAATAGTTCTCTCCCCAACTTCAAAGCTTACCTATATGGAAGCAAACCCGCGTTGACAAATTTTTACTACCACCATAAGTCAAGCAAAGCACAGGTACTCCAATTACATTGTAGTAACCTCAACTATAATTTGTAGACTAATCACCTAACTCAAAACGTTGCATGTGCACGTGAAGAACGTTAGAAATCAGGTCTATCTTCTCCACCGCCCAGCAGGTAAGAATGGACACCATCGGACAACTGCGGTACATAGTAGACATGGATACCTCCCTATATCAGGACTGGGAGCAGTTAACGTTTCAAATGTTAACGTGTTAAATTATTTTAACAACGTTAAAAAATTTTAACCAAGTTAATAACGTTTAACTTTGAAGATTATAATTGTATAATATGTAGCATTGCGTCGTTATCTTGTGTTTACCCCAACCAGATTTGACGATTTTGAAGAACACGAATAATTTATATGTCCGTCAATTATAGAAGATCCACTGATTTGGTGGAGAGACCATGAAGCCCTCATACCAACGTTGGCGAAGTTGGCTCCGCCGATATTTGGCGATACAGCAATGTCAGCTTCATCCGAAGGCCTACTTTTCATGTAAGGACTTGTATTCGAGCAACGGCGGATGTCTTTCTGTGGATACGGCCACAGCGATTGTATTCTTAAATGAAAACATAGCTGAATGTTAGAATTTACGATAACCTGCGAGAACTATATTAACTACTCGTCACCTGAGTTCCAATGAGTTCTATGTGCCAGTAGGCACATAGAACACATTGGAACTCAAGAGACGAACTGTATGTAATACAAATGGCCGAAGTTATTAAAATTTTGTTCATTTTAACATTTAACGTCATTTAACTCGTTAACGCTAAATTATTTAACACGTTAACGTGTTAAGGAAAATTTTAACTCCTCCCAGCCCTGCCCTATATGGAAACGAGGAGTAATTAAATAGAATTACTTTCGAAACTATCCACTCATTTATTCTCTCTTCCAAGAGATTCGATTTGTTGCACATGCTTTACAACTAGCAACAATCGCACCGGAAGAAAATTTCATCGCTTTCCATCGACCCCACGTTGCTTTGGTATTCACTCACGACGGGGCACCTCGGTAGGTTACAAAAACACATGCGCCATTTCCAGTCGAGTACTTCACGTCATTCCAGCCGTAAGCTACTGTATCAAGCGAAGCGGACAGGATGGCCACCGCCGTGGCATCACAATATTAAAGGCTCTTGCATACTGTTTGGGATGTGGGTTCTGTGAGCGGTGCATTTCCAAGAAATCTTGAGGTTTTGAACTATAATCCTGACCGACAAATATTTCAACTCCACCATCAAGACATGCCTTCAACGAAAACATGCCTTGATAATGTAGTTGTAATATCTGACAAATCAGGCTTACCCCCTCCCCCCCCCCCAATCGCTCATCTTCGTGACACTCCTGCTTGGTTGAAGTTTGGGAAAAGAGAGTGAAAGTGTCTACGCTGTCGGGTGCGACTTGAGGCAAATGCACTAAAAACAAAATCTTCTTTGGTTAAACTTTTGGCACCAAAAAAACTCCCCCCACCCCCTTACGCTTGTGAAGGAAAACCATTGCAGCAGTGAAAGGTGCGAACGATGATGAAACAAAAAAATATTACTTCTGGTACAAGGAAATCGTCAGCTGGTGATAAATCAGAAAGAATAGCCTCGGGTGCGACTTGAGGTAAATGCACTAAAAACAAAATCTTCGTTGGTTAAACTTTTGTCACCAAAACACTCCCCCCCCCCCCCCACCTTACGCTTGTGAAAGAAAACCATTGCAGCAGAGAAAGGTGCGATCGATAGTGAAACAAAAAAATATTACTTCTGGTACAAGGAAATCGTCAACTGGCGATAAATCAGAAACAGCAGCCTATTTTCACGAACCACACTCAGTGATTTTGTCAATAAGGGGTCAGAAGTAGTGGTTCGACAACCTTTCAGCATTTACTGGCAGTGAGCGGTAATTAGATATTGCTTTCTCTCCAATAAAACATAGTAGGTTATCACCTTTACAAAGGCAGCATTTAATTAGATAAATATTTCATACCGTCGCGAGTGACTCGCGACGGTATAAAGTATTTATGTAATTAAATACTGCCTTTTGTAAAGACCCTTTACCCGCTGGTCCCCGTGGATTAACAGCTGTACGTACCGACATCATTCAGTTTGACCATTAATTGATTCAATGCCAGAGATCTAACTTAGGTGACCGCCCCTTTCGCTGCCGATGATTCGTCACACTTTCGAGTTCTCGCGGAGTTTTCCGTGACTAATTGTCCACCCATTCTTGAAATAATTCTCAGCTCATTTTTTAAAACTCGATCAATTTATTTAGATCAGACAGCAAAAACCCACTATCCCCTCCTAATGGCCTTTTGCCACCAAAACACTTTGTTCGACACTAAAATTTGTCTCAGTGTTTGACACTAAATCTGTCTCAGTAAAAAGGCACCAAAACAAACATTATGTACAGTCTAGTATTGCACGGAGTACTATAAAGCTATTATTACCGAGTGGCTTGAGTACTCACATCCCTGGTTTATCTGTACATGTTGTTAAGCTCACTGTGGCATTTATTCTTATCTGAAAAATAAAAGGATTTTCTCTTAGAATGTATGAGTATTTAATTTAAACATATTTTATTTGCTACCAAAGTAGATTGGGATTGTTGAATAGTCTAGATCCTATTTTAATGTGTTTCCCTTTCAACAACGTTTTCCAAGAGTATAAATTTAAACACTCGTCGGTGGCGTAAATATAGCGCACCCGACCCACCTCCCCACACACTCTAGACATTGGTGGGTAATATTTTCGACTCGTCAGCAGAAAATTAAACATTTTTGTTGGGGACATTGTGCGAACTAGGAAGAAAATGATTGATATTTTGGTGCCAAAACATTTTTTTGTGAGTAAATTTTCGATAACTGCTCCGTTTTGGGCGCCAAAAATGGTTTGGTTGCCCAATCAAATCTGTCGAAAAACGTTTTGGTTTGTCTGAAAAGTTTGAGCCTCCTTTTCCCTCCCATCGGCGAAAGGCTATCCACGCTCCTGACACGTGTGGGAGTGCAGGTGTGTGGTTGTTTAGTCTGAGGGTTTACAGTCTATTAACAGGGTGGTTAATTAAGCAGGGTGACCTTATGATATTATTTCAACTAGCCTATGGATTTGTCAAAGCAAAGTTAGCTCCCCACGCAATTATTGATCCACTTTCCTAGGATCCCACAAGAGCTTGGGTGGAGTGAATAATAATGTATTCACCCAGGGCTTATATTTCATCTAAATTTGGGAGAATCCATTTGGATTCTCGCGAAAATGGTTGAGTAAACCCATACCTGCTATGAGTGCCTAGGGATCCCATGAGGCCACTATGGTTGAACCCCCGCTGTATACTGATAACACATGTTAACCCTTTACCCAACAAAGCTTTTTAATTTTGAAAACATAAACTGAATTAGATAATTAAAAAAAAACAACGAAACCAATAAAACTTTATGGATGTCATTGGAAACAGCTGATTGAGCTGGATCCAATGACAGGCATATTTGTACAATTTTATTAACAAAGTGTAAGGCCTTGTCAGGTCCTGCTAGCATTGCATTGGAGAGTGGCAGGACTATGTTAGATAAAGGGTTAAATTGATTCAAGTAAATCCTAGCAGAGGTGCAGAAAGAATCTACATGGACTCTCGCTGTTTTTGTTGCCCGAATCTTTGGGTGAAATGATTCTCGGTTTCTCGTCAAAATATAAGCACTGCCAGCGGCCGAAGACACTGGCAAACAGCGTTATAGTCAGTAAGCACCAAGGTGTCTCGTTTGCAGTATATTACTATTTGCTGTGAGCAACCAATACATTAATTGTGATCCCGGGTATCATAAATCACGGATTAGCATCAGTGCTGAAACAATTGTCATATTAACGCAGCCGGCTATCCGCGGACAACATACGGATAACAACACACTTTCTCGCACTGGCCATGAAATCGGGTGCACTATTCTCTATAGACTGCGTGGCTGTGAGTATAAAGTCTTGTGTTTTGTTTACCGTCTTTCTATGATACATTGTTACGTTTGTGGTTTCGATTCAGGGCAACGTCTTGAAATAAATTTGACTGTCTTTGACCCTCTGCACACTGTCAAAATATCCAGATTTGAAGTAGCCATTTTTCCCATAATGCAACTGGGAATTTAACCAATTCAATCTTGTTTGACAGAGCTCATTGAGCTCTGTCAAACAAGATTAAATTGGTTAAATTTCTAGTTGCATTATGGGAAATATTTGCACCCTGAACTTTAGATATTTCGACATCAGTGTGCAGGGGGTTAACATGATGCAATCAGTCATGGATTTTTTTACAGTAATCGAACTAAATATTTTGTGAAAGACTGCTCCAAAATGTTCAACGATCAAAAGGTTTTTTTTCACATACAGAGGCGGCGGAACATGGGGGGGGGGGGGGGCAAGGAGTGAGTCACGCCTTTTCCCTACTTCTATCAAAAAAGTGTCCCTGACTTCAGAAAAGAAAAGTGCCTCCACAGACAGACGAGAATATCTCGAGCGTTAACACGTACACATTGAAGACTATACACGAACTAACACTCGTCATTCGGAAGGGTACCATGTTATGTTCGGAATACAGGAACGATCAATGGTTTCCTCTTCATGTGACCATGTATTTTCTTCCATGTTTAAATACACGGTTAATCGATATATTACCGGTTGGACTAACGCCATTTGTCAAAAGATGAAGCATAAACCACCTTCATCACACAAATGATTTTCTTAACCCTTCGCAAAACACAATGCACATGGGTGCGCCGATAAAATAGGGTACTATAATATACCGAACTTCGCACGCGAAGCAATGCATATGTGTGCGCTGATAAAATGGGGCACTGTACTACACCGATATTAGCACGGGCGCGTGCGAATTTCGGTACAGTATAGTGCACTATTTTATGTTTGGCCACCCCCACACTATGAAAAACGTTCCGCCGCCGCTGTTCACATAGCTAACATGGGATGATGAATAAGAAGCTTGAATCACACAAAACCACGCGTGAATTTTGAGGCATGGGGCGTGGCCATGAATCGTGTTCTCATCAACCAACCAACCATGCATAGAAAATGAGATTGCTCAGAAATTTGTTTCAGAGAAGAATTACTGACCATTGATGTATTAAATATGACACCAACGTTTGGAATGAATCAGCTAAGGTGGAAGTAAATATGCTGGATGAAACTATTTTAAATACAAAAAAAGGATTCAAATGACAAATGTCAATGACACTGCAGCTCATCTTGACCAAGAGGGGACTGAACTAAATAAAAAGTTCCAGTAATGCAAAGTCATTCACTCGAGTTTCTACGGAAAAGACATCACACCAAAGCTACATATGAACTCCGAAATAGATCGGTTAGAGTTACGGCCGGTAGGGTGTACTTATAGAATTGTTAACAAATCCACGATGGCTGCTGGAGGTCATGTTTTTCAACGAAATTCAGAAAAATTCAACAGCTCCTGTCAATACAGCACACCAAAGCTACATTATAAATTTGAAAAAGATCGGGTGAGAGATGCGGTCTGTAGGGTTTGCTAACAGAATTGTTGACAATTCATATGCCAAATCCCATTGAAAAGCACCTTATAGTTTGATTATAAATAAGTAAGTACACCAATCTCCATCACATTAAACAATAGGAATGGGGCCTCGATTTTAACGAATAACTGGATCCATAAAATATGTCAGCGAACCATTGCCTTTTAGTAAGATCACGGGTGAACAATACTTTCTTTTTGACATTATGGTTTGCTTATAAATACACACGCAAGCTAACAGTACTGTCAATGATATAATATTAAAGTGTATACGGTTGGAACATTGGGAGAAGGTCACTTGAAGAAACGAAATGAAGTTTTGTTCAAAATGCGGCACAAAACTATACCGAAAATCGCACGCGTACTGTGTGCGTTCGAATTTCGGTATAGTATAGTGCACTATTTGCCCATCCGACACTTTCAAAAACGTTCCGCCGCAGCTATTTACATAGCTTACATAGATGTTTCTGACGCATCCAGATGGTGAAGACTTTTGAATCAAAGAAAACCACCTGTGAGTTTTGAGGCATGAACCATAGTCACGAACCAGTGAGATCAGCTTTGTCAGCTGATCACCAGCGTGGAAGGTAGGAGAAAATGTCAAAAGACAAAATCCGTCAGCACAAAAACCTTCAATACAAAAGCCACAACGAAAAAATAACAAAAAGCCTTTTCATTACTTTCCAAAGGGTGATTAACTGGGATTTCCCGGTTTGATTGTAAACGATAACTTAACAAGTGAATTATGCAATCAACAATTGGGTCATGTATCCGTGCGCGCAGACGAAGACGCATGGGTGCAACGGGGACTTCATTGTTTTTTTAACCCTTTATCTAACATGAAAAGCAGTTACAAAAAAAAATTCTTGAATAACTATTATTTTCATTTTTTGTCTCAAAAACATAGGTTGTGACCCCTCATTGGAACGAGCTCGACGAGCTCGTTCCAATGAGGAGTCATAACCTATGTTTTAGAGACAAAAAATAAAAAAATAATGAAAATTAATTGGCGATTTTTGAGAATAGCGCTGGCCGGTTTTGGCCGTTACGTTAAGTAAAGGGTTAAATAATATAATTATCGTTAATAATGAAAAGTAATAAACAGAGTAATCGTTTGACTGGACTGGTCACGTGAAATAATTCATTCGAGGCGAGGGACTATATTGTAAAACACTCGTGCGCATTCGCGCACTCATGTTTGTACAACGTCGCCCTCCTCTCATGAATTATTTCACGTAACCAGTCCAGTCAAGCGATTACTCTCTATTTAATTTGATTTAAATTAAATTGATTACTAAACATTTAATATACTTTTATCAAGAGTGTTTTTGAAGATGCATATTATCTTTATTATCGATGCAACAATGTGGAAGAATTAACTGAAGATGCCAAAGATACAGAAGACAACTCTCAATTTTTGTATACTAATTTCCTTTTTGTTACTGCTTACTAAACTCTGGTGTATTTTGTGTAAGCCAAACATAAGAATAGCAGAAACTAAATTCAAAACTCAACAGCCTAAAGCCAATGTTTGCATTACGAGCACATATGTGTTTACTATTGATATTTTAATGGCCTGTGTGTTTTCCGTCATATTTTATAGAATACAAGGTAACAAAGGAATAGATATTTCATAAAATGAAAGATTTTGTTCTGTATTTCGGACTCCAAAATTATTTTCTCCCGACAGATAATTTCCTTGAGAGCTTATGTGCGTGGACTTTTTTGTTGAGGGCGTTTATCGCCAGGGCATTTGCTTTGAGGGCCTGTGTTCGAATCTCGTTATGGTGACTGATCATCTTTAGATCCCCCACTGTGACTGGGGGAAAGAGCTGAGTTTCAGATGCATCAAGGTCAAATGTAGGACATCGGTGAACAGTGGCGAACCTAAGCTATGGGGTATGGCACGTACTCTCGGTGCCACTTGAAGGTGGGGTGGGGGCGGGGACGCCGCTGAGCAGTTTCTTCTATTAAAGTCAGACAAGCCAGCTCCGAATAGAGAAAAAATAACTTTATTCAGATGTATGATCTGTCTTTGATTACCATAGGTGAGAAGCACTGTGTAAAAATACAGTGCTGGGAGCAACATGACCACTTACCTCACAGTACCACTGTTGAGCCTCAGTGCCATTGACAGTAAGACCATTCTCATGCGCAAACTAGGAAGGTTGCGTTGCTTTTCCGTCTTCTTCTCTTTTTTACTACGCCATCCATGCGTTTTACGTCTCGACGAAATTTCCGCCTATATAAATATCAGCAACTAACGCGTGATCTCTTCAAAGCAAGATCGCACATTAATTGTAACTATTTATTTTGGAGGAAATTCCTTTAACCCTTTACCTAACATGAAAAGCAGACGATACTTGCAAAAAAAATTCTTGAATAACTATTCTTTTTCATTTTTTGTCTCAAAAAACATAGGTTATGACCCCTCATTGGAACGAGCTCGTCGAGCTCGTTCCAATGAGGGGTCATAACCTATGTTTTTCAGACAAAAAATGAAAAAATAATGAAAATGAATTGGCGATTTTTGAGAATAACGCTGGCCGGTTTTGGCCGTTACGTTGGGTAAAGAGTTAAGGTGGAAACAGCATGCCGTTCTATTCACATGTGATTGTCATAGGCGCTATTTTCTGTAGACACGCCGCTGTCGGTGAAGTAAAATGGACTTTATAAATCAATTTGCTAGCACATGACGCATTACGTGAGAAATATACCCCCACAAGAACACGAGATTACACCAGATGTGCTGGCATGTTTCCACAGATACCAAATTGGGAGATGGGACAGCATAACTTGATCTGTGTTTGAAAGGGCACGCCATGCTGGTCATTCAAGAAAGATTTCATTAAAATTGATCAATATCAGCTGAGTTACAGCCTCGTACGCACAAAACCTGCATTTTTCTAATCGGAAAAGGGGGCATAACTTCCGAGTGTAAGGCGCGGACAGCATAACTTGATATATACCTGAATCGGCATGCCATGCGGGACATCCATGCAAGATTTCGTGAAAATCTGACCACTGTCAGCTGTGTTACAGACTCGTACGGATATAAACTGTATTTTTCCAACTGGAACAGGGGGCATAACTCCAGGGTGGAAGGTGCGGACAGCATATACTTGTCTGAATGGGCATACCATGCTGAGCATCCATGTAAGATTTCATGAAAATCTGACCACTGTCAGACTCAGTCGGACAAAAATTGCATTTTTCATCAACGAAAAAAGGGGCATAACTCCCAGGAGGAAGGGGCGAACAACATAGCTTAATATGCTGGAGATCCATGTAAGATTTCATAAAGATCAAACTGTTATGGACTGGGCGGACGAACGAACGGATGGACGGACGGATGGACGGACGGACAGAAAGACAGACGGCTAGACAGACGGATGGAGACGAACGGATCCAGTATACACCACTTTTTAAAAAAAGTGGGTGTATTACAAATTAAGTTGAAGTGTGTGAGGTCTTTTCAAAGATTGAGCCATCTGTGATTTCAGAGACACAAAACTGGCCAGCACATACCAATGCCAGATGTTTAATGTGAATCTGTGGATTCTCCAATTCAGTATAACCCAAGCACAACATATGAAGCGTTGGAAAACACTAAAACACACCGGTTATACATTCCACGTGTCAGATATTTCTAATTTTTGCGAAGGATAAGGAAGACAAGCAGACAACCTGGTAATCTTTGAGACACCGGAAGTAAACGCCACAGCCTTTCCCTTTAAAACTGAGCGTTGAATGAACTCATCTGTGACTGTTTGCTCTCAGTAGTTTTTCCCTTTAAATCCAATATACAGTTAAAAGTAGAGGTTCTGTCACGAACTGTGCGCTTATATTGGCTTAATTGCGCGTAGGAATTGCGCGCAATTGCCATATCAAATGGCATCCAAAGCATGGCAGG
The DNA here is from genome assembly GCA_031216915.1 of Pictodentalium vernedei. Classification (NCBI taxonomy): domain Eukaryota; kingdom Metazoa; phylum Mollusca; class Scaphopoda; order Dentaliida; family Dentaliidae; genus Pictodentalium; species Pictodentalium vernedei. The sequence continues at coordinate 800,936,422 of CM062297.1, forward strand.
TTCTCCTGGTTACTCATAGCAAACACAGGCAATGTTTCGGCCAATGGACCTCCGGGTTACCCGGAGGTCCATTGGCTGAAACATTGCCTGTGCACAGGGCATATGCATAGGATTTGATTGCCTTACTATGGTCATAACGCGTAGAATAACGCGCAGATCGACGTTCCATCTGTACACATTTCGTGACAGGACTTCTAGTTTTAACTGTACACGAGTTTTTGTTGATGAGTAAATAATGTAATTAACGACAACTAATTGAGAAGGATAAGTTATAATTTAATCATACAGTCCTATAGGGCTGTAGGATTAAATTATTACTAAACATACCCGCAAAAGCAATAAGTACTGTAGGCAGTATTATATATGATCATACCAGTCAGGATCTCGGGTTTTCAAGTAGTTAAACCGCGGTTATAGGCCAATGGGCGTCGAGTAGTTTTCAAACAATGGTGTGAGCAGGTCATTATGTGAACATATTGGTCATTCTTTTGCTTGTATCAATGGAGACTTTTCTATTCGCCGCCCGTCCCCGCAGTCCAACGGCGGGGGAAACACCCACGCTGGAAATGGTGCTCCGTCCCCTCTTTCCATCTAGAATTGACCACTGGTTTTGTGTATCTTCTACGTTAATCCCAAAATATACGTCGGGTTTGAAAATTCTTTTGGAAGATATGTTTTGTCGTAATCCACTCCCTCGTTATGATGCAAAGCAGAATACTCACTGTCTGACCTTTCTCCACATCTGTACACAGAAGCATCTTCTTCTTACTGATAAACCTGAAGAAACATTATTAGATGACAGAACAAATCTGCTAATTTAATTGCATAAAACACTCGTAACAAGTGTTGATATACTCCACTATTGCTGATATATTTTATTTTTTATCGAAATCGAGTCGATATTTCCCCGCTGTGTCATTATTGTCCACAAATAGAGCAGGTAGGTTGATATAATGATTCCAAATACTTTTGTCCCTATATCCCAATAAATTCTGTCCTTTGATTGGTCTGAATGCCTTGGACAAATAGCCACGGCAAAGGGTGCACCCAGCATGCAAGGTATATGAGAGCGTGCAAGATCCAGGGTAAAAGCGCACGCGAAACATCGGGGGTATATGGTTTAAACGAAAGCTTTCCGCGTTTGCTCGCCTCGACATAAAAATCGAACCAAAAAACCTGAAAAAAGTCACAAATATCATCAGATTTCCGACAATTCAATCATAAAAATAAAATAAGAGCAAATAATTCGACCCTTGGGTACCAATGGGTTCTATGTGCCAGTGGGCACATAGAATACATTGGAACTCAGGGGATGATATGTCGACAAAATACTGTTTATTCGTTTCTTTAACGACCTAAGGGATGTAACTCTATCTGTTGTCTTCTGCGATTATAAAAACAAAATAATTATCACGAATTTGGTCCAAGTGATTATGAAGCTGAGAAATGTGTCCACATATTTACTTCCACTGTGTTTGCATTGTGTTTCATACGGAACAAAAACGTTATCTCCTGTGGCTCGGTGTTCAAGAACCGACATCCAGGTATTAAATATCCATATACCATACATGTTGGCGGAGATAACTTATAGTGTACGATAAAAGTGGAAATAGTATTTCCAACTTGCTCGTTCCTTTAATTTCCCTGTTCTAATGCTTAGGAACTGTTCAAATGTAACAATTAACTACAAAATGAACACTTAAGTTAATGGGCATTGCTTCTAATATATACTAAACAAAAAGACGAAACGCAATACGGGTTAAATTCATGCCACAACATGAAGGGGGGGGGGGGGGGGATCTTAACTCTGGTTGTTCCCTTGATGATTCCTCAATAGCGGGTATTCCTTCCTTGCGCATCGATAGCTGTTTGCATGCGCTTGCATGGTCAAGGAGACAATATGTCTGTTCGCGGTGTGTACTGGAATGTTCTCCCTCTCTTCTTGAAGGCCTAGAGAAGCCGTTGGAGGTTCGTAGTTAATAACTTTTAGAATGATCCTCAATACAATTATTATCAGCTAAATATGATGAATCAATGTCACTTGGTGGTGCGCTTGTTTATCGGGGTGTAACGACACTTTCTTGGCGAAGTGGCTCACTGGTTAACACATTGGACTCCAGATTGAAATGCAGTAGGTTCGATCTTAAACTGCGTCCTCTGTGTTGTGTCCTGTGGTAAGACTCCTTACTCTTTCAAAACCTAGTCCCTGAATGGTAAAGCCACACACTCTGCTGTCTTCGGCAAACGAACGGATCTATTTTATGTTTTCCTTTGTTGTTCTATTGGGACACTACAGCGCCCCACTCTAAATCTGCCCGAAGCTATATGACCCTGGTTGTTGAAGGCGACAGACAAACAAACGACCATTTAAACATTCTTTTAAAACATTTTTAACCATCTACCTAACATGACAAGCAGACGACACTTGCCAAAAAATTCTTGAATAACTAATTGTTTTCATTTTTTGTTTCAAAAACATAGGACATGACCCCTTATTGGAACGAGCTCGTTCCAGTGATGGGTCATAACCTATGTTTTTGAGACAAAAAACGAAAAAAATAATGAAAATTAATTGGCGATTTTTGAGCACAGCGCTGGCCGGTTGGCCGTTACGTTGGGTAAAGGGTTAAAGGGACGGCCAAATCAATTCTGACAAACATTTCAAACGTTGATTCAAAGAAAATGGATATTTATGGTACTTTTAGATTCGGTCCCCACTTCCGAAACTAAACCAGAGGCAATGAATTTAAGGGCTAGGCTGATTTCAGGTCAGCGACGAATGCCTTACAGAATTTGACTGGTGGCATGAGAGCTTAGATTAGATCCTCCATTCACAAGGGAAAGATAGTTCTCTTATGAGCGAGCACACACGCAGCAGTAAATTGTGAACTGATGAACAATATCGAAAAGAAAATACAATATGTAGAAAAAAAAAAACCCTGTACATTGACGATAAGTAAAATGTAATGTGGTTGGTGAAATAAATTCAGAGTATATCTGATAGGTGATGGATACGAACTAAATAATACTTACTTCCCGGAACAATTTGCAGCTACCTGCATGTCAAAAGGTCCAATGTTTTTTATCTTCAGTTTAAGAATTGAGCCCTGTCAAAAATTACAAAGCGTTTTAAAATGGCGCCCTTGTGAAGAAAATCAAACACATTTCTCTGTTTTTGAACCAAAACATAATTTTCACAAAAGACACGGTCAAACGTATTTCCACGCATTTTCATTCAATGTCTCGGCTTGCTTGAATACGTATGCATTTATCTTCTGAACATACTCGTGCGAATAGCGCCCTGCCCAAAAGACACGGTCAAACGCATTTCCACGCATTTTCATTCAATGTCTCGGCTTGCTTGAATACATATGCATTTATCTTCTGAACATACGCGAATAGCGCCCTGCCAACCACCCGCATATTAAAATAACAACTTTTGATACAGTGTGCTTTCGGAAAGTGTCAAACTAATTGTGTGAATATGTAGCATCTTTGTGAAGAAAACTGTGGTGGGGTGTGTTTGATGGGGTACGTACGATTCCGGCATCCATATCAATACCTCTGGAATAAATTAACCATTTTGGATGACTTGCGAACTCTTTCAAGATGTGGTCACCAAATAGCTATAGATGACATTTCAAGATGTTTCGTTGAACGGTTGACCTCACATGGCAAGGATTGGATGCGACGTTCGTGTGTGACGTAACGGTCGGAATAACATACGGAATCAATTTTTATACCTAACATTCCTAACGTTACGGGGAATATCAAGCCCTTTATCTTAGAAATGAAGATAGCGTTAGGGTTATCTAAAGGTACGATACTGACATTTATCTTACATTAAGTATGCATTGAGTCCGTAATCACATGAATACATCATATATCGGGACCTCTGATATAAAATCTGTGTCTTGGAACTGCAGTAAATAAGCGCGTGCTCAGTTAGTATTTGTTTACGGTACAATTTATAGAACATTACACTCTTTCGAAACGCGTTTACAAACCAGGGTAAAAAAATCGTCAGAGAAAGGGGCATGGCGGATTGTAACCGTAATTGGCGAGAGGAAGTCAAATCAAAGAGGTCTCTGGGTGGCCTGCGTGATAAAGAGAAGCCAGGGTTTGAAGAGTACCTTGATGGCACCTTTGGGGGGTCACTGTTGTTCAAGCTGAGGTCGCGATCCCTGGAGCTGAGGGGAAAAATTAGGAAAGACGGCGAAAGGGAGTGCCAGATGTGTAACTTGGGCATGGTGGAGACCCTGGAACACTTTCTTCTAGAATGCCCAAAGTATCAGTCTAAAAGAATGAGATTCACTGGGAGTATAATGGGGAAGTAGGATGGGAGAATGAAGGACATGTGGTTAGGGGGAGACTCAAAGGAGAGGGCTAATATGCTAATTGGAGAGATTGGGGTGAATGGGGCAAGGGATGTCATCAAGCAGTTCGTCTCCGAATGTTGGGAGGAGAGGAGAATCGTGGGAATAGGGAGGCAGTTGGGAGTACAGGGGTAACCGTGGCCTTCTCGTCCGAGAACCGCGACAAATCAGCGGCTGGCCAAAGTGTTATTATAAGAGACCGTATTCCGTTCTAATACTTTCTATATATGAACGGGGAAAAACTATTATTAATTGTATAATTATTACGTTGTGAATCCATATTACGTTTATGTTTCTGTATTTGAATCATTGGAAGCATACACGTTGACACAACGAACCATTTACTGCACACAGTGTTTCGGAATGTTGAACAAACGTGCTCATTAAGTTTATCCACGGATCGGGAAAGTTCAAGACAGCCGTGTACAGTTTCTAGCGAACAACCTGCGTTTTAGGAGTATGAAAATAAAATCGGAAACTGAAAGCCCAGTTAATCAAATTATTGAAACTGCAGTTGAGATTTGTAAGATAAATCTATCATAGGCATTATGTTTATGTACACAATGTTGTATTAGAGTCTCGCTCTTGTTTTTCACATACAGTTAAAACTAGAAGTCCTGTCACGAAATGCGCGCTTATCTAGGCTTAATTGCGGAGGTCCATTGGCTGAAACAATGTTTGTGCACAGGCGATATGTACATAATTTGATAGCCTTACTGCGGTCATAACGCGCAGATTAACGCGCAGATCAACGTGCTATTTGTGTGCATTTTGTGCCAGGACTTCTAGTTTTAACTGTAGAACACCTTCTAAATTGATGATTCAGAACTGAAAGACCCCTCCCCCCACCCCGAACATCTTTCCAAAATACGCTTGGACGACACCATATATAGCAGATGGTAAATGGATCAATCATAATAACATAATTAAATCGTACAGGTCCTTTGGCTTGTTAGTAGGGCTGCACGGTATATCGATAAACCGATGCGCATGTCCTGTGATTTGTATCAGATTCGAGGTGGTGTCCAGAATGGGATCTCAACGAGCCGGCTTTCCCGGCGAGTTGTGATCCCATTTTCGAACACCATCGAAAATCTGATGCAAATCACAGGACATGCACATTATAATGATAATTCATTTATCCAACAATTCTGTCAGATAAACAGATTAAATCTTAAATTATTAATACAGCTTTGGGACATAATGCTGGGCGAGAAAATTAAAAAAAAAGCCCCATATTTTATGGAACAATATTGTTGTGCACTTTAACAAACAATGAGTAACGCGGTCACCCCAAATTTTCAAAGTTGCGTTGTAAAATTATTCACTCTCAGTATCACGTCCTATGATGATCCGCTTGAATTTACTAGTTTGCGACCTGGGCACATCCTCAGGAACCGGGTTGGTGTAATTTGAACTGCGCAGTTTCTATTTATCGTAAAATTCTTAGCCAATCGCCCATAAATGTCGTTGTCGCGTTACCGGAAACGAGTTGTCTCTATGATACGGAATCAGAATAAGTCGACGATATGATACGGAATCGGAACACATTATGTGATACGTACCGTTTCTCTTGGTTTTCAGGCCAAAATCTGTATGATTGTTAAATAAATACTGGTATTCAAACCAATATCGATTGAATACCGGTGTAATTACAAAAATATCGGTTTATCATCATTATTTATTTACCCACAATTTAATTTTCAAGATGACTTGAGTTTTTTTAACTGTAGCCCCGAATGAATAATATTGTCCCTTCACCCAAGGAATCGTCTGCATGTGCCCATGTAATACACAAATTCCCCTGTTGAAAAAATAATTTTCAAAAATTTAAACAAAACTATATCATATGACCAATGAGGGTCACATGATATTGAATTGTAGAAGTTTTGGAGGAAAATCTGATAAACTGATTTTTAAAATAACAAATTTTGATATCGTCTGCGTAGGATAAATGTTTTTCGAACCGCATTATCAAGGCATGCTGATTCGTTCCGACTGTGATGCCTCAAGTCTCGACTGAGGTACCTATGTTCATATATCTGAGCAGTTTTCGATATACCGGAAAACCGCGGTATGTTTTTGAATACCGATACCGGTATTCAGTTTTGAATATCGTGTAGCCCTATCTGTTAGTTAAAACTGTTAGACTTCTGAGACCAACCTGCAAATACGAAACAAATTCTCCCATCTACCCACGAACAATATTGTAGGCTATGGATTGATACTATTCAGGAATTCAGGACTCAGAGGCTGAAGCGCAAAGTAATGAAGTTACCTTCTTTTTCCTCTTCAATTTGGCATCCATTGGAATTTTCAAGAAAGCCTCCACTTGTACTTTGTCGCCTGAAATATGGTAAACATTAATTTTACATTCATGCAAGCTCGATCGATCGATCGATCGATCGATCGAGAGAGAGAGAGAGAGAGAGAGAGAGAGAGAGAGAGAGAGAGAGAGAGAGAGAGAGAGAGAGAGAGAGAGAATATTCTTACAGTTAAAACTAGAAGTCATGTCACGAACTGTGCGCTTATCTAGGCTTAATTGCGCGTAGGAATTGCGAGCAATAGCCATATCGAATGGCATCCAAAGCACGGCAGGTTCTCCTGGTTACTCATAGCAAACACAGGCAATGTTTCAGCCAATGGACCTCCGGGTTACCCGGAGGTCCATTGGCTGCAACATTGCTTGTGTACAGGCACAGGCCATATGTACAGAATTTGATAGCGTTACTGTGGGCATAACGCGTAGATTAACGCGTAGATCGACGTGCTATTTGTGCGCATTTCATAACAGGACTTCTAGTTTTAACTGTAGGTAAATACGTAAATACAGACATGAGAAGAAATATTACCTTTAGTTTTTCTGGAACATTATATAACTGAGTGACCAAAGCCATTATATTTATTTACACACTTATATTATCTCAGGCTACGAACCATTCCAGTCGAGCCAAAAGTACAGCGTAATTAACGCCATCCAGTATATATTAGTGATTATTATTATATATTAGTGTATTATATGTGTATTATAGCATTATGAATATAAACACATTGAAAACAGAAAATTAAAATAAACAAGATTTTCAACTCACCTTGCCGAAGCGCAACTTTCGTAAATTTTGGACGCATTGGGCCTTTGGGTGGCTGTGAATAGAAATAAAAGTATGAAAGTTACAAACTCTTCAAGATGAATTTTCTCATGAAAAGGAATTTAGGTGATCAGGACAGGCAATTTAATCAGGAATTTCATCAAAATGATTTTTTGTACTGTCGGCACTATATATTCCTTTTCACTCAGGAAATCATTCGATGCGTCCAACGGAAGACAAAAAATGTCTTCGCACAAATTTTGTTCTTTCATAATTTTTTTTTTTCAAATCAGATCTTATTGCTATTCTGGAGAGTGAGTTCGAAAACTCGTTCACATCCAGTGTTATAAGTTGTGTTTCGTGAGAGAAAAGATGTTTCCTTTTTGAAAACAGTGTCACGAGTAGAATTTGGATCGCGAGTTTCATCTATATTGAGAAATTTAAATTCCCGAAGGTCAAGATATATTCGACCTTTCTTGGAAAATTCTTTTAACTATTTATATTAAAGGTGTCTATTCCAAGGGGTATTAACTGTCCTCGCCACCTCCAAATCTCGCCCCAGGAAAGCAGAGAATCTGGGCAGCAGCCCATGTCTCCAACGCCCGTCTTTTAGCATATCAGCATCCATCTTTAGCTTGAGAAGTTATTCAACTATAACCCATTTTCTTGCCAAATGAAGACTACCAATCACTTCAGAGTTTCTGTATGTTTGGATGGCAAAAGAAGGGGGTAAAAGTGTATACCAAATAGCTACAGAACAGTCGCCATGGACTGGACACTTTCCACGAGTGGAATTATAGGAATAATCATAAAAAAAATAATCAATGAAGCACCGGTTGATTGGTCGTAATCCACACGTGGGCGGTGATGTCCTCGTCTGCGTTTATCGGGTAGTAAAAATTTTCATCAGCAAAATTTTAATCAATGAAGCACCGGGTTCAACCCGGGTAGTAAAAATCTTCATCAGCAAAATTTTAATCAATGAAGCACCGGGTACAACCCGGTGCTTCATTAATTAAAATTTTGATGATGAAGATTTTTACTACCCGATAAACGCAGACGAGGACATCACTGCCCACGTGTGGATTACGACCAATCAACGGTGACCGTTTTGTAAAATCCGCAACTATCCCTTGCAGAAACTGCTGCCCACCGGCTGTTTTTATTTTCGTGTTAGCTTCGCATTGTATTATTTGTCATACACATCGGGTTCGCCACCGAATTTGTAATCAACATAAACACCTCTCTCCTTTTAGCACAACCCACTCTTTCTATCTTAAATCGGTTCCTAAACTTCACGAAGTTCACTTCAGCGTGTTACTATTATTAACGATCGCCTCTATAGTGCACTTGTCTTCAACCGATGCTAATCATGCTTGTGTGGAGTTAGTACGTTGGGACGTCTAGTAGTTGCTCGCCGTTGCGCGGTGGTTCTCCCCGGGTACTTCGGCTTCCTCCACCCGTAAAACTGCCCGACACGAGGTGAACCTGGCTGTCAAAAATGTCGTTAAACCCCAATAAATAAATAAATAAATAAATAAATAAATAAATAAATAAATAAATAAATAAATAAATAAATAACGATCGCCTCGGGTGGTATCTCTCAGACTTCCCCTCGATGATGGTACCAGGTGCGCAGATGGTGGATGAATTACAGACTCGAAACAAAAAAAAACTATACAAGCAAGCAACAAACTAAGAAAATTTAAAACCCAAAGCACGCCCTCAACAGCCGTCGGTAGTCAGAAAAGTCTTGAAAGTAAATTTCAAATATCACTCCAGTTAATGTCTCTGGAGAAAGCAACTCATGAACTCGAGTTTGTGTTATTAGACGGCCTTTCTCCTACATGGAGTTACTTTCCTTATAGTCGGACCCCGTTAATCTCTGTTTTCGTGTCGAATCGAATCAGGCAGAGAATTTTGAACTGAAACTAATCTAAAATCGAATCGAATCTCAATGCTACTAAAATTGTAGATATTGCACCTTCTGACAATCATAAATTTTGCCAGTCTCCACTGAAGTATTGCATTCAACGGCGACCCGTATGTTTGGACATGTCAATCAAAATGCGGAATGTTATAGAAACGGACTAAAGGTAGTTTCCGCCGCAGGACCACCACCATGAACTCTTCTTCCATCACCATGTCTCATGTAGGAGACCTGATGACAGAAGAAGAGTTCAAGAGGAGAAACGTGGCAGGATTTTGAGAGTATCTCAATTTCCGAATCAGTGGGACTCAAATTGAACCATCGGGACGATTTAGAATCGAATCGATTTTCAAACCTCCTCAGGCCCTACCTTGTTGATATGTTTTCTGTGGCATAAATGTGTTTGCTACAGGACAGCCGCCGTGGACTGGTTACTCTCCACGGGTGGGCAATATTTCCACGGATGCAATAATATTAGATTCCAAACACTAATTATAGGAACAATCATCAAAACTTTAATGAATGAAGCACCGGATACAAAACCCGGTGCTTCATTAAATAAAAAATTGCTGATGATGATTTTTATTACCTGGTAAACGCATGCGCGGACGTCACTGCCCACGCGTGAATTACGACCAGTCCACGGTGACGGTACTGTACCTGACCGGTGTCGTCAACGTGAGACTTCAAGACAGTAGGTTGTTACTTCTACAGACCCTGTAAAAACCAGAAGGTTGGACATGCCAAAAACTGAATGAATGAAAAGTTTCGGTGCGCCTTATGCGCACAGGGACGATGTGGGATTAAAATCCATTGTGACCCGAATAACTTTATTTGCTTATGAATCCACGAGAGTTGGAAGCGAGGGCCAATAATCTTATTTGGTTTGAGTGTGCGCACAGGCATTTGGGTAGTGGGTTGAGATCCCCGAGAACCTCGAACTGGAAGGTGACTATAGGTATTATGTCTAATTATAAGAATTCTGCTCTGTGTTTGCTTAGAAACGTGGGCATAATTATGGTAATACTGAAACCGCAGTTTGATGGTTGTTTGAGAAAAGAGATAAAAACCCAAACAGTCGCTGGTTTGGGAGAAGCCCCAGCATATTACCCATAACGGTTACAAAAAGGAAAAAAAAACTCCACCAATATGTGTTTTTGAAAGTTTGGAGTCATCCATCAGCCTATAAGGGAGAGTGGATACTGAGCCTTGGCCATCTGGTCTGCCTTCACTTTACTACCGGTTGTGTTAAAAAGCAAGCAACCACGTGATTTTATTGTGTAACTTACTTATTTTCCAACTCGTATAAGTAGAAAGGGTGTGAATAAGTCACATACATATATATATATATATATATATTACCTTCCACAAGTATCTGGGAATTTCATTGGTTCAAAGACGTCACATGCAGACTGCCTATAAAACTATATACTGCCTGTCAACATCAATATGCGCTGACAGCTATGGGTAATCTCCCCTTTGTTCATTGATTATTCAAAATGGCGGCAGCCGATAAACGCTTCAAGTTGAAAGATTGAGTGTTGGAAGCCCATATGTGGTCTGAAGTGCAGGTTTGGCAACTTAAAAGGCTTCATATTCTGTGGATGTCTGTCATGTTACCTTCGAAATGAAACTGTTCGGTATGAATGAATTTGCCTTGTTACAATTTATGGGAGAGTGCCTGTAGGCACTCTCCCATAAATTGTAACAAGACAAAGACACGTGAACACATTGTGAGAATTTTCATTCAATTTTGATCGCTGTTGTTATTAGTTCTGTGCATCGATGCAGCAGTCGGTAAAATATATTAGTTACACAGTTTGTTGGTGGCTTAATATGGTATATATGGTGTCAGTTAATTTCATATTGGACGAGTTTCGCTCTCGTCCAAAATTAAATTAACTGACACCATATATACCATATAAAGCCACCAAAAAACTGTGTAACCATTAATATCACTAAGCTTTAAATGGGTTAACAGTGACCAAAAAGTGCTTAAAAACAATTTTGTTAAATTATCCTCAAAATCAGGTTCGAAAAACCCATATAAAAATGATGTCAGTTGAACAAGCTCAGAAACTTTGCATCAGTTATATCTATCTTTGTTGGTCGGTGTTTTTAACGATGTTAAAACCAATTGGAAGACTGAGGTATATTTACAAATTAAGACTCCTTCTGGTCGAAGTATATACTGCATTGGTATCAATGAGACTGCGACAGTTAAGACCTCTACACACCAAACGTGGTGTGTTGCGATAATATAATAATGAAGTTCTTTCATTGTTTGAATATTTTACCTGAGGTGATATAACGCATTTGGACCTTGCCGTCGAACAATTATTTATTATTTATTGGGGTTTAAGGTCACATACTTATACACAATGACTAATCGTGACCGTGACAGTTTTACGGGTGGGGGAAGCCGGAGGACCAGGAGAGAACCGCCGAGCAACGACGAGCAACTGTCAGCTCCTCAACATTCTTCTGTTCAAGCTCCGCTCAAGCAGTGTTACAGTGGTTGAAGACATGTGCGCCATCGGCGTGCAGTACGCCTTAGTACACGGCGTCATCGTGCCCCATGTAGGCAACCGGGATAAAGTACCTTGCCCAAGGACAAAGCGCGGGCCGTCCCGGACGGGGATCGAACTCGAGAACTCTAGCATAGAAGTCCAACAGTCTACCACTGAGCCACCGCGCTCCCGCCGTCGAACAAAGCCAATAATTAAAAATAATGAGTCCAATGAGTCCAGCATTGCACTGTATAGAAATTTAAATGAAAGTGTCAATGACACTGTAGCTCAACTTGTCAAGACAAAGACATGTACATGTATAGTATGTGACACAGCAATGACAAACATCTAGGTAATGACCTGATAACAAAGGTACATATAAAGTATTGTAACGGTCTGTACATAAATACTGAGCGTTGCCTGTAACAAATGTATAGGTAAAGTATTGTAAAGGTGGGTGACAGTCAGATGCTAAACTAGAAAAAATCTTTGAGTCCCAGAGTGGGTCTGACTGAACCCCAAAATATTTGTTCTCATAGCACAGTGATAACAAAGGCACCCCAAAACACACTCATTCCTGTCCCAAGGTGAAAACAAAGGTACCCAAGAAGTTTCGTGAAGATCAGTTTACAAATATGAGCTGTGTAGAAGTTGTGACAAAAAACTGATTGGACCTAATTTCGTTACAAAATGGCCACTGGCAGCCATCTTGAATTTTGGACCGCGCCCAGAAACACTCGTTCTCGTCCCAAGGTGATAGCAAAGGTACCCAAGAAGTTTTGTGAAGATCAGTTCATAAATACAGCCTCTAGCCCGAGCCGTATTGACATGTGCACTTACAGAGTATAAGTAGCACTGAATAAATCAAAGTTCATCTAATTTGCATAATTTCTGCACGAGAAAAAAACCCGTACTATATGTGATGTATTCCATGTTACTAAACATTCATACAAAAATTTATTCAAATCAGAACTTTCATACAGAAGTTCTGTACAAAAGACTGATTGCACTAATTTTGGTACAAAATGGCTGCTGGTGGCCATATTGAATTTCGGACCACACCCAAAAGCACTCGTTCTCATCCCACGGTAATAACAAAGGTACCCAAGAAGTTTCGTAATGATCGGTTCATAAATACGGCATCTAGCCTGAGCCGTATAGAAGTTGTGTACAAAAAACTGATTAGACCTAATTTTGATACAAAATGGCCACTGGCAGCCATCTTGAATTTTGGACCGCACCCAGAAACACTCGTTCTCGTCCCAATGTGATAACAAAGGAACCCAAGACGTTTCGTGAAGATCGGTTCATAAATACAGACTCTAGCCCGAGCCGTATTGACATGTGTACTTACTGTGTGTAAGCAGCACTGAAAAAATCAAAGTTCATCTAATTTGCATAATTTCTGCACGAGAAAAAAACCCGTATTATATGTGATGTATCCCATGGTACTAAACATTCACACAAAAAAATATTCAAATCAGCGCTTTCATATGGAAGTTCTGTGCAAAAATCTGATTGCACCAAACTTCGTACAAAATGGCTGCCATCGGCCATCTTGAATCTCGGACCGGACCCCAAAACACTCGTTCTCGACCCACGGTGATAACAAAGGTACCCAAGAAGTTTCGTAAAGATCGGTTCATAAATAAGGCCTCTAGCCCGAGCCGTATTGGCATTTGCACTTACAGTGCTGAAAGTAACACCAAAAAACATCAAAGTTAGTCTAATTTGCATAATTTACGCACGAGAAAAAACCCCGTATTATATGTGATGTATCCCATGGTACTAAACATTCATACAAAAAATTATTCAAATCAGAGCTTTCATATGGAAGTTCTGTACAAAAAACAGATTTCTGCATCGTCGGTACAAAATGGCAGCTGGCAGCCATCTTGAATTTCGGACCGCACCCAAAAACACTCGTTCTCGTCCCACAGTCATAACAAAGGTACCCAAGAAGTTTCGTAAAGATCGGTTCATAAATACGACCTCTAGCCCGAGCCGTATCCAATTGTTGACGGACAGACGGCCAGACGGCCAGACGGACAGACGGACGACGGACGACGGGCCTTGGCATAAGCTCAAATTTGGCTTCGCCAAAGTTGAGCTAAAAATGGCATCAAGTCTACACTGTAACAGTCTTCATTCGCGTGCCGCCGCGCCATTTATATATAGAGGAGTGATATGTCACTCACCACCATTTATACAGTACAACCGCCGTGGACATGTCACTTTCCACGAGTGTGCAATAGTTCACCGGAGGCAATAATATTAGATTCCAAACACTAATTATAGGAACAATCATGAAAAAACTAAATACAACGGGCGCTTCATTAATTAAAATTTTGCTGGTGATGATTTTTATGACCTGGTAACCGCACACGTGGACATCACTACCCATAATGTGGATTACGACCAGTCCACGGTAACTGTACTGAACATGATCTTTCAGAACGAATGTATCGTAACACCCATAATCCAAACAAGGCACCCGCGAATCACGATTTTTAATTAACTCTAATTGAATAAGACAAAAGATCACATAGAATCGAAACTCAAAGAGAATCGCATTTCGAATGGTCACGTCTGTGGTACTGGTTATCTGGAATTATCTCCCTTACACACCAGGTAGTATTTATTCTGGTGTATGTGTTCTGAGCTATGACACTGGTGGCGAGGTGTCTTCATATGGACGTGTGAAAATAAACAACAGCCGCGTACACTTGGTTACAATACACTGTTTTCCTGCTAGAGGCTCCTCTAGCGGTTTGCTCCAACCACATTTAATGGATGATAAAAGTTCCCTATTTTATCCAGTTGGTGGAAAATGAACTAAGCTTGTAGTGTGGATAAAATGTCAAAGTGCATGTTTGGAAAAAATTATAAAATATTAGTAAAGGCAAAAGTCACATGACGCTCGATATTTTTTTCGGTATATACAGATTATCATGATTACAAGCATGTCCTGTGATTTGCATCAGATTCGAGGTGGTTTCCAGAATGGGATCTCAATGAGCCGGCTTTGCCGGTGAGTTGTGATCCCAGGTTTGGACACCACCGAGAATCTGATGCAAATCACAGAATATGCACATGATCATGATAATTCATTTTCCTAACAATTCTGTCATTCTGTCACATAAACAGATTAAATGTTAAATTATTAATACAGTTTTGGGACAACTGTTGGGCGAGAAAAAGTTAAAAATAAACATTTAATGGAACCATAGTGTTGCGAACTCTAACAAACACTGAGTAATACGGTCACTGCAATTTTCAAAGTTGTGTTGTCAAATTATTCACTCTCAGCTACTCTCAGTGTCACTTCCTACGAAGATGCGGTTGAATTTACGAGTGTGTGACATATGCACATCCTCAGGAACCGGGTAGGTATAATATTGAATTGTGCAGTTACTATTTACTGTGTGTGAGTGTATGTGTGTGTGCGGGGGCGGGGGCGGGGGGTAATTGGCTATTAATAGTTCTGTCGCTAACTGACCTGTAAGGCATTTAGTTGTGTTTTGTAAGCGATCAGCTGAGTCGATCGCAGAAACGCTCATAGAATGTATTCATGCGCCTGTTATGTTAGCCCATCGAGTTACCGGAAACGAGTCGTCTATATGATACAGAATCAGAAAGAGTCGTCTTTATGATACGGAATCAGAACACATTATGTATATACCATTTCTCGTGGTTTGAAGGCCAAAATCTGTATGATTGTTAGATAAATTGTTTTCAAGAGATAACAAACTGCATGGATACAGGGTTGTTTTTTGCTAAAATCGGCTTGATGAAATGGGGAGAGGGGAAATGATAAAAAATCTGTACATTGTAACCACACAACTAACACTAAATACCACGAAGTATAAAGAGGGGATAATTTTGATTTCAGGACCGATCGATGTGAAAAAGATTGGGAAACATCACCCTTGCGACGCGTTTGTAAATTTTCAGCGATCCGATTTTTGGCGAATAACCCAACGGACAACCAATCGAATCGAATTGAAACCAGTGAAAAGATTTCGACACGAATCAAACCTCCATGCTTCGCGGGGCCTACAAGCAAACCTCTACAACAATGTAGCTGGATGCATAATAATGTTGGTTGGTTTTTGTTTAAATAGAAGCCTTTAATTTGTGGAATGAATAGCCTTTCCTGGCGTTTGTGGATGAGGTGGGAGTTAGGGAAACTGTGCAACTTCTTTCGAACTGAAACTTTGATGCTGATCTTAACTGACCTTTGTTGGAAATTGTATTAGACCTTGACAAGGGAGGCGAAAGGTGTCGTAATGTGTGATGGAGAGGGTGGGGCAGGTAAGTCGTCTCCTGAGTGGAACAAGGCGCCATGTGCAATGCTAAAGCATTGCAGAAGGCGCCTTGTTCCACTCAAGGGACCAAATATACTATTCCTTTGAAAAAGACGGCGGTGTCGTTTAGTGTCAGACTTGGTATTATAATTCGTCGTATGGGGGCGCGGTGGCCAACTGCGTGAAACATTGAACTTCAAGCTGAAAGGCCCTCGGTTCGATCCTGACCAGTCGGAACTGCGTTGTGTCCTCGGGCAGGACACTTAATCCCGATTGGCCACGTGGAGGCACGGTGGCGCCGTCTATTAAGGCGTATTGCCCGTCGATGGTGCACTTACCTTCAACCAATGCTAACATTGCTTGTGCACAGTTGATATATTGAGGAGTCTGACATATTCTGACTTCCTCCACACGAAAAACTGTCGGGCACGGGGTGACCCTGGCTGTCGAAAATGTCGTTAAACGTCAATAAATAAATAAATAAATAAATAAATAAATAAATAAATAAATATTCACCAGTCGGTATTTTTGTGTCGACATGCTACGGTCAGATTATGGCTCCCTCTCCTGCTGCTATTTCAAAATCTTGTGGCCGATGTGGAAGAAATAGACGAACCAGCCGAAGGAGGAAGTTAATGACCAAATGCAACCAAATTTGTTTACATTTGCATATTATATATTACAGAGAGGCCTGTAACTTGACACGCTTGCATACTAATTTTGTTATCATGTAGGATATATGTGAATAAAAGTAGGAAAGGATTGCCAAGTAATAATAATAATAATAATAATAACCAAGTGTTTTGATGGATTAGGTGTTGATATTAGACTTTGTTGCTGTGATTATAAATATCTTGTGAGTCGGTCGGGGTAGGGTCTGTCCTGGGGAGTGAGGTGGTGAACAGAATTATGCAGCTCGTTGCTAGTGCGTATTATGATCCAAGTGTCCCCTGTTTATTAATAAATAAATAAATTAATTATTTAATTTTTTTTTATTTATTCATGTATTTTATCTATTTGTGTTTAGGGTCATATATTTCTGCACAAAGACTGATCATTACCACAAGTGTCCCATGTACAGCACCAGTTCTGCCACATCTGATTTAAGGCGTGCAATCACCACAGATAACTTCATACAAAGCTTTGTCAAAGGAACATAAACACTTACCTTTGGTGAAACAAGAACTGAACTGTTCTGAAAGAACAACAGTGCACCATAGTCGCATTTGCCCGGTTCTCTCAGATGCATGTCACTTCCACAACGTGCAGTCTGTCAAAATACAAGGAAATATTTATAAAGAAAAACATGCTGTTGTAATAAAACGGGGAATGTTTTCTAAAAAATCCCCGGAATATTAGCCAGGTCTACCCCCAGGTGGACCGTACATCTCTGGAACAAAAGAATCAATACGGTAAAAATCCCTCATGGTTCGCATTCATAACAAAACTATTTTAATCCTTTATCCAACGTTACAGAAAAAAAACGACCAGCGCCATTCACAACAATCACCATTCAATTTTAATTATTTTTTCATCTTTTGTCTCATCGAGACATGAGGGGTCATAACCTGTGTTTTTGAGACAAAAATGAAAAAAAGAAGTTATTCAAGAATTTTGTTTACAAGCGTCTGCCTTTCGTGTTTGATAATGGGTTAATTTGGTATAAAAATAATGATAGTCATAACGATGATGTTTGCAAGTATGATTGTACGAACGTTTCGAGCGAATATGTGCTCGGGACTAATTGTGCCCAGTGGCGGCCGGAGGCCCTTGGGGGCCCCTGGCCATAATTATGATGGGGCCCTCGGACACAGGGCGCATCGGGCCGACCATGGTTCGGCTCGGTGTGAGAAAATTTTGAAAATTATGGATGAAAAACACCAAATCCTTCACTCTGGAGAGGAGAATTCAGTTGTCTATTAATGAAACTTTTGATTCTTCCTTCGGCTTCTTCTTGATTTGTTAGACAAGCTGTCATCGTGTATTACATTCGGTTTACTGTAAGCGGAGACTATGGAACGGCGTGTTGATGAAAAACTCTTTTCCAGCGGAGAAATTTCATTTATGCACATGAGCCTGTAAATTATTAACTTCTCTGCGGGGGCCCAATGATTTAAATGGGGGGGGGGGGGGGGGGCAAAAAAACCTACAAATTTCTTTTTCCTTTGAGCCCCTGGGGCCCCCTGGAGCCCGGAGCCCATGGCCATTGGCCACCCAGGCCCTATGGACCGGCCGCCACTGATTGTGTCCGCATTCCGATTTTGTCTGCAAAACGCGAGCCGATTGGGTCAGCAGACAGACGCGTTGACATAATCGGCGTGAGTTTCGTGGACGTATTCGGTCGAAATATAAAGATGATTATTATTTCTGTATGAATAGTTATATGCAAGGGACAACGAATTTTTGACAAGAATCGAAAGCCAACAAAACACGAGCCATAATAGGTAGGAATAAATTGTACTTCTATTTTAACCCTTTACCTAACCTGAAAAGCAGACGACACTTGCAAAAATAATTCTTGAATAACTAATTTTTTTCATTTTTTGTCTCAAAAACATAGGTTATGAAACCTCGTTGGAACGAGCTCAACGAGCTCGTTCCAACGAGGGGTCATAACCTATGTTTTTGAGACAAAAAATGAAAAAAATAATGAAAATTAATTGGCGATTTTTGAGAATAGCGATGGCCGTTTTTGGCCGTTACGTTGGGTAAAGGGTTAACTAATACAAGCCTGGGCAATAACATTGAACTCGTTGAACGTCTGAAATCATCAAATACCAAGTAGTTGCTTCTAATCAAGTGTCGTCTGCTTATTCAGACAGTCGACACCTGAATAGTGGTAACTGCACTGCTTTAACAACGTTTTGTTTTCACCGTTACATGAACTGTCCGTCTCAGACTTATTGACCGCATCGAAGAGAGTGCACTCTAAGCACTAAAACGGAATCTTATCTTCTGGCCCACGAGGGGACTTTTTCCTACAAATATTGTGGCGTTTCAGATGTTTGGACCACATGTCTCCCGGTGATAATTTACTTTTTCCAATTAAATCTGCTACCTTGTACATTTACAACCTATTAGCACCCTTAAATGCCAATATTCCCGACCAAACTGTAAAATTTTACTCTTAAAATACAGAAAAAGGTAGTCTCGCTAGGCGGTTGGTGCCCAAAAAAACCTCCGTGACTTTGTTCTCCAAAGATTTGAAATGAAATAGAAATTATAGATAAGCTGTACTTGTCAAGTGCCTTTTAAAAAGGCAGTTGATTTGGAAATGCATATGCTCAGACTGCAGACCTACCCTTTGGAGTAGACTTTCATACAATGTGCATGTCTTCATAACTTAACGTCATTCGTAATTGTAAATATATATCACTGGATATGTCCATCAACTTTTTCTCATTTTCAGATAGAAACTCTGTTATTTCATCAAAAAACCGATCTAATTTTTTTAATAAATTTAACCCTCTAACGAATCGGCGGCATTCGCTCACAGAAACAATTACATTCTAAAATCAGTTGGGTTAAAAGCAACCCAAATCAACTGGGTTGAGTGAATATGAACCCAACTGGGTTCATATTCACTCAACCCAATTGATTTCGATTAATTTTTAACCCATCGGATTTTAGAGTGCAGATCAGTTAAAAATATATATATAAAACTTCAACAAAACCATGTCATGTGTTCCCCCCCCCCCCCCCCGTTGGAACGAGCTCGTTCCATACAGATTATCGTGATAATGTACATGTTCTGTGATTTGTATCAGATTCGAGGTGGTGTCCAGAATGGGATCTCAACGAGCCGGCTTTCCCGGCGAGTTGTGATCCCATTTTTGGACACCACCGAGAATCAGATGCAAATCACAGGACATGCACATTATCATGATAATTCATTTATCTAATAATTCTGTCACACAAACAGATTAAATCTTAAATTTTTAATCCACTTTGGGGACATACTGTTCGACGAGGAAAAGTTGAAAAAAACCCATATTTTATGGAACTATATTGTTGTGCACTCTAACAAACAACGAGAAACGCGGTCACCGCAATTTTTAAAGTTGTGTTGTCAAATTATTCACTCTCAGTCTCACTTAATTCCTATGATGATCCGCTTGAATTTACGAGTGTGCGACGTCGGCACATCCTCGGTAACCGGGTAGGTGTAATGTTGAATTGTGAAGTTTCTATTTATTGTGGGGGTTGGGGGTCATTTGCTATTAATAGTTCTGTCGCTAACTGTAAGGGATTTTGTTCTGTTTCGTGAGCGATCAGCTGAGTCGATCACTGAAACGCACATAGAATGTATTCATGCGCCTGTTATGATAGCCGTCGCGTTACCAGAAACGAGTCGTCTCTATGATATGGAATCAGAATGAGTCGTCTACATGATACGGAATCGGAACACATTATGTGAAACGTACCGTTTCTCGTGGTTTTCAGGCCTAAATCTATATGATTGTTAGATAAAATATAGGATCATATGATATGGGTTTGTTGAAGTTTATTGAAAAATTAATAATAAAAAAAATAACAACAATTTTTTATCCTGTGTGAGATAGGTAACAGTTATATACGGTTTCGAAGTTACCCATACACTGCAAAAAATATAGGTTCTCTTTAGAACAAAAACTGGTTCTAATCTTGTCCCTGAGATGGAACCAGTTCTGTTTAAACAGTATTTATTTCAAATCAAATAAATTTATAAAGATTAACATTAAATAGTAACAGAATTAAACCTAAATTGAGGGGGTTTCAGTCGTAAGTTTAGAGCTTATACGAGGTTGTCTCAAATCATTATTAAGCAAAGGAGATATAAACAGTTGGCATATCGAACCAGTTTTGGTTCTGCACAGAACCAAAACTGGTTCGATATGCCAACTGTTCATGTCTCCTTTGTTTCAAAATGTTTGGCGACTGCGCTGAATAAGCTCCAAGTTTACTGCTGAATCTACTTCAGTTCATGTAATATTCTGTTAAAATTAAATGCTAATCTTGTTAAATTTATTTGATTTGAAATAAATACTGTTTAAACAGAACTGGTTCTATCTCAGGGACAAGATTAAAACCAGCGTTGGTTCTAAAGAGAACCTATATTTTTTGCAGTGTACAACATTTGAGCCAAAGGTAAGAAAGAGTAATGGTTATTTGTGGTCATCTACATGAGTGTCTACTCCTGTCAAGTGTGATTTATAATTTACATCGTTGATGTGTCAGATACAAACCACCTTTCTGTCCTATCTCCTAACAATGTATCCTTCAAGTGTTGCCTATGTCAGGTCTTCTTTTTATATGTACACTAAGATATTGGTATTCTATTGAATAAATTTAACCTTTTGTACACGAAAGTTGGGCTGCACGGAATATCGATAAACCGATATATACCGGTATTCAAACCAATATCGATTGAATACCGGTGTAATTACAAAAATATCGGTTTATCGTCATTATTTATTTACCCACAATTTAATTTTCAAGATGTGTTGAGTTTTAACTGTAGCCCCAAATGAAAAATATTATCCATTTACCCAGGGAATCGTCCGCATGTGCCCGCGTAATATACAGCAGTTGAAAAAATAATTTAAAAAATTTTCAACAAAACTATATCATGTGACCCTTCATTGGAACGAGCTCGTTGAGCTCGTTCCAATGAGGGGTCACATGATATTGTTTTGTTGAATTTTTTGGGAAGAATCTGATAAACTATTATTTAAAATAATAAATTTTGATATGTCGTCTGCGTTGGGTGAAGGTGTTTCGAATCGCATCATCAAGGCATGTTCCGACTGTGATGCCTCAAGTCCTGATTGTGGTACTTATGTTCAGATATCTGAACACTTTTCGATATATCGGCATACCGCGGTATTTTTTTTGAATACCGATACCAGTATTCAGTTTTGAATATCGTGCAGCCCTACACGAAAGCATGCTCTTCCGCTGCAGGACCATCCTATGTCCAAATTTCATAAAGTGAATAGCTGTTCAGTGAATCTGCGTTGTCAACCAATCGCCATTTACAACGTGCAGCCCAAACGCTGCACGTTGAAAATATTAATTGGTCAAATCCGAAGTAAAGCGTGTGGAATTGAGTCACTGAACATGGACTGCGCAATCATGGTTGAAAAGGTTAATTTATTCTTCTCAAAATTAAGGAAAATTCTTAGAATAGTTCTCACCCCAGAACTGCACCAAGCGCATCCCTGTGAATTCATACACTCCTCGCATGATGAATGCGTAGAACAATGTTCATGGTGCTTGTCCATCTTTTCGCTGCGTTCCATGTCATATCCCCCATGATGATGATGTTCGGCTCCTGAAAGAGAAAAAAACTCGTGCACGTTACTCTGCTAGAAATTCTCAGACAAACGACGCTTTTCGACACATATGATGCAACGAGAGTTGAATTCAGAACATTCTGTGACGGCTGAATCCTCGATTTTTGTGAAGTGAAAAGGCTGCAAAGCAACATTTGACCAGATCGATTACACTCGACCCGCGGCATCATCACGGAATATTGTTGTGGCTAAAACAGTTTGACGACATAGATTTCCCTTTGGGGGCGTGTAAGAGATAAATTTTCTGACGGAGGCCTCATCTTTCCTGACTAATAAAATGCCATAGCTCCGTGTAAACTCTCTCTCATCTTAAAGCTTTGCATGTAGGGACGGGGTTCATCCAGACTCTTGCTAAAGAGTGGGTGTTCAAGTCAGAATTTTTCAAACTATCCCGGTAAAAGAACACATCAGAACACTTTCAGTAGTGTCGAGCGAATGTCGATTGATGCAGACCCGTCAGATACACAGACAAATAAGTCATTACCCAGCACCGTGAGAGTGCATAGTCGGGCTAGTTGTTTAAGTCATGTCACAATGCATTATCAAGAAAACAAAACCATAATCAAGATATTATAGACCTACTGGACAACAAAACACATAATTGACTAAATCGAGTAACTTAATTTTTTTTATTAAAACCGAGGGTACCGAACATTCATTGTGAGTGGTGACTATCGGCCGTTTTCAATTTGAATCAGTGCACTTGTTAGATAGATAGATAGTTTATTGCAAAAACACCAAAAACAAGGCAGATTGCATGTTACACAACTAACAGTACAGAACAATAATGTTAAGTCTTGTACTGAATTAATAATAATTGGTTATTTACATGTTATGTGGAGGGTTTATACAATGTGTCACTCCATTAAGTAGCTATAGCATTTCTTCTGCTCTTGAAGAATTGAAGGATCATATTACAGATGATATTGCATAATGGTGGGACTTCATTTTTCATAAGAAAGGTGAATTTCTCCGAACTGTCCATGTTGACGAAGTGCGGGTATTCTCTACTTATTTTGCCAAATGAATCAGTTCGGAGCCCTTCATATTCCTTACACTCATAAGCAAAGTGATATTCAGTTTCAATTTCGCCTACATTGCATAAAAGACATAGTCTTTCTTTTACAGGCAAGGGTGGTTGGCTGTGCCTCCCTTTTTCAATCATCAGACAGTGGTTGCTTATGCGCAGCCGTGTGAACAAGTTCTTCACTTGAACAGATGTTGTGTACAGCAAATAATTTTCCAAGTTTTCATTGTGCATGTTGGATTTTTATTCTAATTGTTGTATGAAGATCTGGGTGTAGAACGGATACAATGGAGTGTCCGTTTACGGCCACAATTCATCTTCCCAACAATTATACAAGCTAACAGCTGAGGTCTAATGTCGTCAGATAGAACAAAATGTCAAAAGGCGAGGACATCAGGAATCGGAGTGGAAAAAAATACGTATAGCTGTCAATAAATAGAAGATCTCCAACGAGACCCTAGTTTATATCAAAATTTGAAAAAAACGGGTTCAGTAAATTATATCTGGACCGAGCTTTATTGTAAATTTCGATATGAAACGGAAACGAAAGCTCGGTAAAGACCTAATTTACTGAACTCGTTTTGAAAATTTCGATATAACCAGGGACGAGTTGAAAATTTTATTTATTATATGGTCAAAAAAAACCCATAGAAGACACGTAAATGGAACGATAAACAAGCAGCGGCTCTATAAGGCTTTCGATTACGTCACAACGTAAGATGCATTGGTTGTCCGCACCAGGACATGTTATGCAATAAAAATAGATTGCGAAGTGTTTATTAAATAACACAAATTTAATGGACTAATTTTCAAATAAACACCAACTACGGTCACAGACAACGATTGTTTATTATTCCTCATCCTGTGAGTCTAAATCTACGATTATTGTTCGGCACTTGCTGGGCCATGCATTACCATTTTTCTTCAATGGATTTGGTAACCGGAAGAAGTGTCAAAGCATATAATACAAGAACTTTCTGTCTTAAATAGTAGTTCTTTTATAAGTGTCCGCTAAACATATAAGGCGCTAACGTGGGCGTCCTCTTGGCCAACGCAAGATATACGATTACGTTATTTAAAAGTCGCATCGTTCACTGTAGGTACAACCGGAGAATCACAGTGAAAATAGAATTAACAAACACAAAATATAATAGCTTTATATTTCAGTCTGCACAATGGTTTCATTACAGTTACTTATTATATTTGCTATACAGCAAGGCTGGCATTAAAACAATCACACCACGTAGAAATTTAAAAATGGGACGAAACTTTGATGTCTTTTTTACTTGACTACAACGCTCGAAACACTATAATCTCCATTCGTGTGGATGCCTTAATGACATTTGAATTTCGTTGCAATCGCCGTTTCTCGGAATGTGTGTGCGTTTATATGGCGCCATAATTAGGCTAACCTTTCCAGAGAAAAGGAAAAATAATTTCTCCCCCTACTGCATGTGTAACATACGTCTGTCCAGGGTGAGATAGCAGGGAGAGACAGATGTATCCCACCCCACCCACGTGACGTTATACATTTACAACCTTATTATGACGTTATGCATATCGTATCAGTTTCTTGCTACCAACTAATTCATATTGACGTCATCGGAATGCAGTATGATCACAGTTCGATGCTCTAAAACTCTTCAACCCTCAAGCTGCCACCGTTCCTAATCGATTTCGTGGTATATACTTTTGGTATATACATAACTTTTGCATGCTCTTTCCGATGGTGACATTAGTTTTTCAAAACAACGAATACCAAATAAGTTGATTATATCAGCACGTGACCGCTGATTACGTCTGGCTAACGTAACCGCTGTATGGTGGGGGAGAAAAATAATCCCTGATGGGTACGGGTGTGGGGTGGAAAAATCTCACCCTCGGGGCAATATATTTGGTCCAGACACTCGGCAAGCCTCGTGTCTGGCCCAAATATCTTGCCCTCGGGTGAGATTTTCCCATCCCACACCCGTACCCATCAGGGATTATAATATTCCTTACACTTTTCTATGATATTTTATGAAATACGTGCTTAAGGCTGCTTTGTTGGTACATGAGGAATTTACATGCACACTTATCGAAGCACAGCATCAAGTATACTTCGACAGTCTTACAGATGGGAGCTGCAGCTTGTGTGATTGAGCCAATCCTTTGCTCTGAGCCAATATTTTGCTCCGGCAAAGTTATGACAAAATAGTATTTTGACATTGCAGCTCCAATAAACTTCATACACGAATACACGATGCTACACTACTCCTAAAAATACTACAATCGCTCGGGAACATTTCGTCACCTGAGTTCCAATGTGTTCTATGTGCCTACTGGCACATAGAACACATTGGAACTCATGGGACGATTTGGCTGTTGAACCATTGTGTTGCCGCCGAATCTCCGTTAGCTGAAAATGTGTGAACAGTAATACTTTTGTGCTTTTTCAAAAAGTGTATCTGCTATCGAATGAAGACCCCCCCCCCCCCCCGCCCCCCACCTCTCACACCGGGTTTGATTGTAATCCACCGTTCCCGCTCTGTATTGCATTGAAGTTACCCCCATCAGACCAATATCAACACATCGAGATTTCAAAAAGAAAATTCTCCCACAATGCAACTGGGAATTTACCAAATTCAGTGTTGTTGGACAGAGGTCGCTTGACTCTGTCCAACAAGAGTTACTTCGGTTAACAAGAGTTACGGGAATAATTTACAGAACGAAAATAATTTGATATTCTGACATAAGTGTGCATGTGCTAATATCAAGACGGTGTGTTTGAAAGAAGGAGAGCATCGACCTCACGTTGCTCTGTTTTGCCCACGGCTGTGCAATTTTGAAAACAAAATTAATTCGCAGCTGAGTATTCTAGGTGTAAATTGAAACCCGTGGATAAGCATGCATTAATAGATATTTTATACATGATAAACAACAATTACCTTAGAAAGCTATTTGCTTTACATTTGCAAAGAAGCCATGGGGCCCTGTAACAAAATTGCAAAGCGTGAAAACTATTTTAGCCCCAAGTATAAAGCTATTATCCATACCAGAACCATCTTTACTTGCATGTGTGAAAATGTAAGTTGCGACAACTGTACCGTTAAAATGAAATATTAAGAAAAGGCTGTGCTTCTGACGCGAAAATGCGACACCGAAGAAACAAAACCAAAGTATTATTGTGTGAAAACTGTGAACCCGCGTGGAGCTGAAGATACATATATGTTGTAACCCTTAGACTTAGTTGCAGGTGCATAAACTTGCATCAAAATGGAGCCCTTGTTGCTGGGGATACAGCGAAGGTCGAGGTGCTGTGGCCTTTGGCAAGATACAAATTCACGCGCGTGTGAATTTATCATACATGTCCCAACCACATATGGAAAATGAGAATATCAGAGAACAGGGAGCCTAAAACGAACTTTTTTCCTTATTAACCCTTTACCTAACATGAAAAGCAGACGACACTTGCAAAAAACATTCTTGAATAACTATTTTTTTTTCATTTTTTGTCTCAAAAACATAGGTTATGACCCCTCGTTGGAACGAGCTCGACGAGCTCGTTCCAACGAGGGGTCATAACCTATGTTTTTGAGACAAAAAATGAAAATATTTTGAAAATTAATTGGCGATATTTGAGAATAGCGCTGGCCAGTTTTGGCCGTTACGTTGGGTAAAGGGTTAATATTACTTGTTGGTTATTGACGTGACGTTTATGTCTCAATCCTGTAAGCTTCGATTAGAGATCCCAGGTGCACAATGCATTCGAGTAATTATGACCTTGATGCATGTTAATTGTAAGAAACATAAAATGAACAACACGGACTGTCACAAGCAACTGCTATATAACATCAACCATTCTCCTTAATTTGATGCCATAAATCTCAAGGCGTGATATAGATAGCAGCAGCTCCGTGTCTCGCTCATATGTTTGTTTACCGAGCAGTAGCGCGCAGCGGTCAGACTCTAAACTTACTAACTCTGCGCAAGCAGAGTAAGCAGTGGATGAAGAAAGTGCGCCATCGGGGTTCATTTGTTTGCTTATTGAGGTTCAATGACACTTTCAACATCCAGGGTCACATTATCGGATTGTTTCCAGCCCGGAGAGAACCACCGAGCAGCGGCGAGCAAGTGTCCCACTCTTCAACGAATTAACCCTTTACCTAACGTAACGGCCAAAACCGGCCAGCGCTATTCTCAAAAATCGCCTATTAATCTTCATTATTTTTTTCATTTTTTTTCTCAAAAACATAGGTTATGACCCCTCGTTGGAACGAGCTCGTCGAGCTCGTTCCAACGAGGGGTCATAACCTATGTTTTTGAGACAAAAAATGAAAAAAATTAGTTATTCAAGAATTATTTTTGCTTGTTTGTTTGTTGGTGGTTAACGTCACATATTTATGCACCATGGCTAATCGTGACACAACATGGAGATGAAGTCAAGTTTAGTCAATCGTTGATCTACATGTTGCCCATTTTAGAGGACTTTCACCCCAAGCATTGGTGACTGGGTCCTATTTTACTAGTAAAGCGGAACTGGTTTACCACAGTAAACAAGTGCTGCTTACTTCCCGGGGTTCCCACGGGGAAATTATTTTTGCAAGTGTCGTCTGCTTTTCATGTTAGGTAAAGGGTTAAGTCTGCACAAGGAAAGAGAGCAGCAGTTAAAGGCAAGTGCACCATCGAATTGCAGTATGCTTTAGAACATAGTGCCACCGTACGCTCACGTGAGTCATCAGATTAAGCGTCCTACCCATGGCCATACCCCAATTGCCACTGGTCATGATTGAACCGTCAACCTTCGGTTTAAAGTCCAAAGCTATAACCACTGGGCTATCACGCTCCTACCATCGATGTACAGTACGCCTTAGTACATAACACAAGTATGCCCTCCACGTGACCCGTTGTCTGATTATTCCCAAATACGCAGAGATATGAAGCCAGTAAAGAACATGTCTGTCCGTGCTGGGTATACAGCCAATACACGTCCCCACCCGATAGGATAAGATGGATAGCATCAGCTTCTAACTTACGGTGGTCAAAGAATTCGAACTCACCTCAGTATCTTTTCTGAACGAAACTTGTTACATTCGAGAGACCAGCGCAGTTATCTTCTTGCCAATGATAATCCAATGATTAGTGAGAATACTTAATAATATTATTTATTTATTTATTAGTGCTTAAGATCACATTCTTATACACAATGGCTAATCATGACCGTGACAGTTTTACGAGTGGAGGAAGCCGGAATACCCGGAGAGAACCACCGAGCATCGACGAGTAACTGTCAGCTCCTCAACATTCTAACTCTGTTCAACCATCGCTCAAGCAGGGTTACAGCGGTTGAAGACATGCGCACCATCGACGTGCAGTACACGCTAGTACACCCTAGAACACGGCGTCATCGTGCCCTCGTGTAGGCAGTCGGTATAAAATACCTTGAAAAAGGACACAACGCGGGTCGTCCCGGACAGGGATAGAACTCGGGACCCCTAGCATACAAGTCCAAATAGTCTACCACTGAGCCACCGCACCCTCACTACTTAATAATAAAAAGGAATTTCTGTTTTTCTATAGTACGGTCGGATTCAATCGTCAATAATTTATCTTTCTTCTGTGATTTGCTTGCTTATAATTGAAAGACAGGAAGGAGTTTTTTATAACTCTTTGAATGTTTTTCCTAACACACGAATGCTGTTGCTTTTTCACTAGACATTTCGGAACAATAGTAGGCGCGTCTAACGGCGCAATTAAACTTTAACCCTTTCAACCCCGGTGGTAGCTCCCCCCATGTCATTGCAATGTCATCAGTTGGAAGAGTCGATATTCATTATTTGTGAGTAGACCAATTAATATTTTCAATGTGCAGTCCTGGGACTACACGTTGAAAATATTGATTGGTCTAACCCATGCATTCATTTGGCACCCATCCTATTAAATGAAATTATGACGTGTCATGTTCCTAAAGGGTAAAAGCGGTCTCTCGTGTTCAAAGTGTTAATAGCTCCAAGTGGGCCGGGAGATCGTTGAATTTCATTCACTTGCTAGATAATTTTTAATTGTCCATTAAAAATAGGTCAGAATTGAATCCGAGGAAGGATACATTCATTATAGTATGGATAAATTAAAGTACAAACTGGTATTCACGTGGGTTGTTTACACTCGTTTATAAATTATAAGAATTGAAATGAATTACAGGTCGCTTTATGGGACTTTGAATGTGGGGTGAGTGTGTTTTGTAAGCAGTGCTACTCATTTCATACAATTTAGCACACTCATCCCACATTCATGCACCGATAAAGCGACAAATAATTCACTTAAATTCTTATTTGATTCTTCCCGATAATCTATTACAGAATCAAGACCCAAGCTACTAAGAACGCCCGACATGGGCAGGGAGGTGTGAGAGTTTCAGACATGGCCACCAACATGGGATACCACAGGGATGCTGCGAAGTACAAATAATTGGATTGTGGGAGAGTTGGGACCCAATTATTAGACGAAAACTATTGCACATATAGATAGAAGCAGAGAATTCTGGGTAATGACCAAAGGAACGTGTCTTTTAATGGGAAAAACGTCATGGGATAGGGGTCCAAAAAGTGATTCTGGGAGAATTCTATGCCAGAACATTACTCCTATTCAATCGAACGCACCCCCTTGTACGCCTTTAGTACTATAGCACTACGTGCTAAGTCAATAAAACCAATAACATGGGAAATCCGTAGTGAATAAAGTCAATTTCGATGATTTGGGGTGGATTTTGGTGATTTGGAGGGATTGTCGGGTTGTTTGTGGTAATTTATTTACTCCTATTCAATCGAACACACCCGCCGAACATACCCCTGTCCTATAAGAAGGGTTTAGGTAACACAGCAATCACGTGCTACCATAGAAAACAAGATGGCGGCCCCCAGTATACAAAATGGACGACGGAAGCACGTATCACCCTAACAACACGCGCTGCGCATGCGTACTAACACCATGTATCACTATGGCGATGACGTCACAACATGGCCGCTCACGCAGGTTACCATGACAACACAACATGGCGCCACTGGGTCACGTGACATGACGTCACTTCCGAGGTCCCCCACCGAGGTCCCCCAAACTAGGGATGTAGGGGAACATACACTACAACTGCTATCTGTGGCATCTATTTGTCTTAACTTAACATCGAACTTCGTACATTTCTCGCATCGTCGAGTTATATTACCAGCTGAAATAAGTTGAATGATAATGTCTGTCACATTATTTCTTGGCTGATAATTCCTTCCCATTTACTCTGTTAATAATTCCAAGCTTTGGCATTATTTCTCGGGACGATTTCCACCAGAGGTTCTCAATAAATAACGTCAAAGCTTGAAATTATTAACCCTTTACCTAACATGAAAAGCAGACGACACTTGCAAAAATAATTCTTGAATAACAAATTTTTTTTGTTCATTTTTTGTCTCAAAAACATAGGTTATGACCCCTCTTTGGGACGAGCTCGTTTCCACGAGGGGTCATAATCTATGTTTTTGAGACAAAAAGTGAAAAAATAATGAAAAGAAATTGGCGATTTTTGAGAAGAGCGCTGGCTGGTTTTAGACGTTACGTTTAGTAAAGGGTTAACAGATGAATGAGAAGGAATTATCAACAAAGAAATGGGAAATTTGCCTGAAGTATTGCTACAGCTTATGAAAGCTGGAACTGTATGCATGGGACATCCTATACCTGATGCACATTTCCTCCCCAGCGGATATTTACCGATGAGTCGGGGTCAAGGAGCGGTTTGGGGGGGGGGGGGGGTGGGGGTGGCATGTCGCTCCATGAACCTCAACCGACTTTTTGGCACGAGCAGCCTCTCTCCATTTGTATTTGATACTATCATATATTATATCTCACGTGACTTTCCATCCTTTGATTGGCTGAGATGTACTATACTGTTTTCGAAAGATTTCACCTATCGAAGGTTTGAAAAAGCATCGCGCACTATCCGCATGCGCTGTGCACCTTCTACAAATAGGCGTGGAATATTCTAAGACGGTTTCCTCCACCCGTAAAACTGCCCGACAAGAGGTGACTCTGGCGAAAGTGTAGTTAAACTCCAATAAAAACAATCTAGTACGTTCGACTGACGAAACAAAATGCACGCTGTTAACCCTTTACCTAACATGAAAAGCAGACGACATTCTTGAATAATTAATTTTTTTCATTTTTTGTCTCAAAACATAGATTATGTTCCAACGAGGGGTCATAACGTATGTTTTTGAGACAAAAAAATAAAAAAAATAACGAAAATTTATTGGTGATTTTTGAGAATAGCGCTGACCGGTTTTGGCCGTTACGTTGATTAAAGGGTTAAGATATTTCAAAATTCAAGAACGAACATGTTTGATCTTGAGCTAAGTCCATGATAATAGACAGTGTACGGAGGTACAGACGATTGATACATTGTGTCGCTTTGTCGTTGCGGGGTTAATTCATTTCTTGAACCTTCTGTATAATGCCCCTCTATGGCGTTATTTACTTGTACAAACTTACATTGTAAAGTTTTTTTTGGTCCAGTTATTAGAAACTTTAGATATAACACTGTGGGGTTAAATCCAAAATAGAGATCTAACCCCCTAGAGGTGATTAAAACTGATAAAAATCAAATGTATTGTGAGATTAACCCCACAATACAGAAAAAAAGCCTTAACGTATTGCCTGTACTTGCAATTAACCCCACAATGTACCTCCGCTAAGAGCTGGAATTCTGAAAGATAAAATGATTCTTCCTCAATTTCTTCGATATAATTATACTTCCATGTGTTAACATGTAAGTATGCTGTATTTCCGATTTTTCCCTTTTATTATTATTAATTAACACCTTCTTAATCTCAAGAATGGAGATGCCTAGAACCATAAAATTTCCAGAGGTGGTAGCGCTAGTGGCGGAGGGCCCGATCAGACTATTGCGAATTTAGCTTGACCTTAGCAACAAACGCTCTTTATCTTAAATTCTCGTTATCGCTTCTCCTCCTGGAGGACTTGACATATCGAGTTCGGAGTATTTTCGTCATGTGCCCCTATATGTCTAATATATTCTATGTAAAAATAGTAGGGGCCGACTTCCGGTTTATGAGATCGGTAGGGGTGGAAAATTTGCCTTAATTTGGCAACGCTTTTTATGGAAATTTTTTGTTATCGCTATTCCCCCAGAACGGCTTGAGGTATCGAGTTCTTCTTGCAATATGTTTGTCTATACGTGGGGTAGATACTGTGCAAAAATGGCGAGGGTAAGACCATCGGTTCGGAAGATACTATGGATTGAATATTTTGACCATCGCATTTAAGGGCCTTTACCTGAAATGCTTGTTATCGCTACTTCTCCCGGGACGGCATGAGCTTTCGAGTTCGGTGGGGGGGGGGGGGGGGGGGGGGCGTTACGTGCGCCTATATGTCTAGTATATTCAGTCCAAAATGGCAGGATACGACTTCCGGCTCCGGAGATCGGTAGTGGTCGAAAACTCGACGAAACCTTTCATGGAAGATTCTTGTTATCACTACTGCTCTTGAACGGCACTGTGGTCACTCTGTCTCCAATGGGACGAAGTGAATTAGGTAAGTAACGGTCAATATTATCCAAAGACACGAATGAACAGGGTTAAGGCGTTGCATTTCAAAGCTATCATAAAACATCCTAAAACAGTTCACGAGGACAAAGTACAACACACTAATCTCGAGAAACCAAATACTTTTGACAAATAACTTGACATTCATTCATATGAAGATTGAACGATACTCCGAGGTGTTAAATATGGTTATTTACAAACTTTAACACCGTACACAGACCCAAATCACTTCGCTTCACTGTCCTGACATCTCACTGAGTGTATTCAATGGATATAATGACGCAGGACTTGCCATTTTTAATCTTAAGTCTTTGTAACTCCTGCGGCATTTAGTGCAACGACTGCTTTGATCATAAATGTTTTACATGCGAAATGTATTTCGTTCACTGGCAAACCAAGGTTAATTTGCAAATGCATTCCATGCTTGTCTGCAACAGTGAGCTTCCAGGCAGGGTTCCCGTGGCTCCAGCAATTTTCTGGAATTTAGACATTTATTTCTAAGAGCCTGAACAGTTTTAAAATAATGGAACTGTCCTCGGGAGCCCTTGGAAAATAAGATATCAACCGGTCAAAGTAGATTCATTTCGGCAATATCAAGATCTGTTCGCAGCGGGTTGAATAGCTGGAGTAAATCATCTCTGTCCCAATCTAATGCGGTCTGCGCATTGTACAAAGAGTTTTGTGTGTATTCAACGTTACCCGATAGACATTGAAAAATGTATTTGGAAAACCACGCCTGGAATCGGGCCCACAAAATGTAAGAATTCATCTGACTGGTCGTTAAGCATTGGTGGGTATTCGCGTTGAAGATGCTGAGAGTCTCGTGAGAAAATGGAAGATTACTTTAACTCTTTATCCAACGTAACGGCCAAAACCGGCCAGCGCTATTCTCAAAAATCGTCAGTTAATTTTCATTATTTTTTCATTTTTTGTCTCAAAACCATAGGTTGTGACCCCTCATTGGAACGAGCTCGACGAGCTCGTTCCAATGAGGGGTCACAACCTATGGTTTTGAGACAAAAAATGAAAAAATTAGTTGTTCAAGAATTTTTTTTGCAAGTGTCGTCTGCTTTTCATGTTGGGTAAAAGGTTAACACAATGAAATGCTTCGACACAAAACAGTCTCACGCAAGAAAATGAACAGACCGCCTAGAATGATATTTTTTTTCTCCAAAATCTAAGTTTCACTCATTAATTCAAGTTCCATCATGGTGCAGATCACAACTCGGGTAGAGTTCGGGGGATAGTAACCAACGACTCCTGTTAAAGTTTTCCCTCTATTTCACCTAAAAACACAAATTCGGGTTGTTAATTCCTGTCCACTTACTCTACCCTCTCTGTGTTCAGTCTTATTAGACTACGGACATGGGTGGGATATCATATTAATATAGAAAATATTGAGTATAAATACCCTCAGCTTACAAATTTATGTAACTATGTATAGCTCTCAGAACGAAGCTCGCTTCTTTTTGTACAAGAGAATTTTTGAAAATCCATGAATTTCTCATCTCTCGATTATTGAAAACCTTTTTGAAAATACATCGAGAAGGTCACGGAAGCTCACTGACTACTCATTCAAAGTGCAAGAACCCTGCCTGAGTTGTTTGTTAATTTTTACTGACAAATACATGTACACATAACGCCCATTCATTGAAAATGCGAACCATTGTTTTGTCTTGTACCGTGATCATTGAATTTGACTTCTTGTGCTTCTCAAACCGGACTTCTGATTTATTAGCTCATCTGAAGGAAAGTCAAAGGGAGCTGGTCATCACTCTTCGTCCGTCGTCCGCCGTGAAGGTGATATTTGGGCCTTCTCCTCTCAAATTCTTGACCCGCTTCTAATCAAATTTTATGTGAATGAGGTCTGGGATCTGGCATTTTAATTCTGTTCAAATTAATGTGCACCCCCATGGTGAGTGGATGGGAAAATACCCCAGTTAAAACAAATGCACCACACCGGTAACCCACATCAAGGTAGCTTTCTGAGAAGGGTGCCATTAAATCTACAGTTTTAGACTTTTATCATCGGGGATCACTGATAAACAATTTGGAGCAACATCAGCAAACATAGTCAGGCTAGGCTGGAATGCAAACTCTTTTCACCTCACTGCTCAGAAATGATTAGAATCGGTTGTTAATAAATTAGAAAATGTCCGATAAAACAGAGGGGGTGGGGTGCTGAAAAAACTGCTGACACAACGTTTCATATTTTGGTATTGCCATTGTCCGCACTCAACCACTCTAAGCTGCAATTTTTTTCTCAAATTTTTGACCCCCCCCCAACATTAAAAGCTGATGTTTTGCAGGTAAACGGAATCTGAATGGTTCTTCAATATAATAATATGTAATGTGATGAACATGATCAATACAATCAATGCATGTTCAATACCTGTCACAAGATATAACTCAAACAATTAACTGGAAGAGTGCTGAAAACCAAGATACATTGCTCTGTCAAATATTATTAGGCACTGCCCAATGAAATATGACGGAGCCATATTTGATGAAAAAACTCTGTATCCTGTGTGGTCAGGAATTTTTTTTAGCACTCTACCAGTTAAAGTTGACACCAGATCTGATGAGGTAATTCCAATATCAGTTACAAATATTTGAATAATAATATTTCTATTATGATGTTGAATCAGGTTGAGTGACATTTTATCAACAGCACTTTGATGCGACGACAAACATGTACCGCAGATGGTTTTATTCTTTCCTTTTCTTTCATTTTCATGCCAATCGATAAACAATCAAAGTTTTATTTATTTCCTTATGATTGCTTTCGTGACGCAAGAGGCTTTTTCACCTCCACTTCCGACCCAAGAAAAACACGGTTGATCACATGTTGGCCTACAGCTGTAAACAAAATGTGAAATTGGGAACTTCGCGAATATTGGTTGTTTTTTCTCAAGTCTGGTTTATTTATTTCCTCGATCAAATCGATCGCGCAAACACAACAGTTTAGTTTCGAAAGTGACGAGGACTTTGTACATAACCAAATGGAACTGACTGTTCTAGTCCCAATTTACAATTTCAAACCACAGCAATAGTCGCCGTCTGCCCTCTTCAAATTCTAATTTAAATTTAAAATAAATTATCTACTACCAGTAACAAACGCAGTTGTTTTGCCAGTTGACCTCACAAGACAGTATTTATTAATCAGCAGAGAAACTGACGTGCAAAAGCAATTAAGCTAATCCTTAACTCTCGTGACCACCGTGGGTCACAATGTTTTGAAAACAGTCTTCCACTGATCAAACACTGTGGTCCACTGGAACTCCACGGTGGAGAACACACCGCGGTGGCGTTTTTGCTACAATCCACGTTGAACGTACTGTACCGCAGATGATTTTATTGTTTCCTTTTCTTTCATTTTCATGCCAATCGATAAACAATCAAAGTTGTATTTATTTCCTTATGATTACAAAAGACTGAAAGCATATAACTGTCTTTATCAAAGATTTCCTATGCTGGACACTGTGGTGGAATTCACAATGGTGAACTTGGGTTGCTGGCACAACTCTCAAGTTAACTCCAGACAATTAGGGTACGCCTTGGGTAAATACCCCCCCCCCCCCAACACCTTGTGTCACACACATTTTTCCGCCCCGCTTCTGGATAATACCAACTTTTGGTCGAGTGTCCCTTTTCTTTAATGAAAGTGTCAATGACACTGTAGCTCAACTTGTCAAGACAAAGACATGTACATGTATAGTATGTGGCACAGCAATGACAAACATCTAGGTAATGACCTGATAACAAAGGTACATATAAAGTATTGTAACGGTCTGTACATAAATACTGACCGTTGCCTGTAACAAATGTATAGGTAAAGTCTTGTAAAGGTGGGTGACAGTCAGATGCTAAACTAGAAAAAAATCTTTGAGTCCCAGAGTGGGTCTGACTGAACCCCAAAATATTTGTTCTCATAGCACAGTGATAACAAAGGCACCCCAAAACACACTCATTCCTGTACCAAGGTGAAAACAAAGGTACCCAAGAAGTTTAGTGAAGATCAGTTCACAAATATGAGCTATGTAGAAGTTGTGACAAAAAAACTGATTGGACCTAATTTCGGTACAAAATGGCCACTGGCAGCCATCCTGAATTTTGGACCGCACCCAGAAACACTCGTTCTCGTTCCAAGGTGATAACAAACGTACCCAAGAAGTTTTGTGAAGATCGGTTCATAAATACAGCCTCTAGCCCGAGCCGTATTGACATGTGCACTTACAGTGTATAATTAGCACTGAATAAATCAAAGTTCATCTAATTTGCATAATTTCTGCACGAGAAAAAAAACCGTACTATATGTGATGTATTCCATGTTACTAAACATTCATACAAAAATTTATTCAAATCAGAACTTTCATACAGAAGTTCTGTACAAAAGACTAATTGCACTAATTCTGGTACAAAATGGCTGCTGGTGGCCATCTTGAATTCGGACCACACCCCAAAACACTCGTTCTCATCCCATGGTGATAACAAAGGTACCCAAGAAGTTTCATAAATATCGGTTCATAAATACGGCCTCTAGCCTGAGCTGTATAGAAGTTGTGTACAAAAAACTGATTAGACCTAATTTCGGTACAAAATGGCCACTGGCAGCCATCTTGAATGTTGGACCGCACCCAGAAACACTCGTTCTCGTCCCAAGGTGATAACAAAGGTACACAAGACGTTTCGTGAAGATCGGTTCATAAATACAGACTCTAGCCCGATCCGTATTGACATGTGTACTTACTGTGTCTAAGTAGCACTGAAAAAAATGAAAGTCCATCCAATTTGCATAATTTCTGCACGAGAAAAAAACCCGTATTATATGTGATGTATCCCATGGTACTAAACATTCACACAAAAAATTATTCAAATCAGCGCTTTCATATGGACGTTCTGTGCAAAAATCTGATTGCACCAAATTTGGTACAAAATGGCTGCCATCGACCATCTTGAATTTCGGACCGGACCCAAAAACACTCGTTCTCGTCCCACGGTGATAACAAAGGTACCCAAGGAGTTTCGTAAAGATCGGTTCATAAATACGGCCTCTAGCCCGAGCCGTATTGGCATTTGCACTTACAGTGCTGAACGTAACACCAAACACCATCAAAGTTAGTCTAATTTGCATAATAACGAACGAGAAAAAACCCCGTATTATATGTGATGTATCCCATGGTACTAAACATTCATACAAAAAATTATTCAAATCAGAGCTTTCATATGGAAGTTCTGTACAAAAAAACAGATTTCTGCATCGTCGGTACAAAATGGCGGCTGGCAGCCATCTTGAATTTCGGACCGCAACCAAAAACACTCTTTCTCGTCCCACGTTCATAACAAAGGTACCCAAGAAGTTTCGTAAAGATCGGTTCATAAATACGGCCTCTAGCCAGAGCCGTATCCAATTGTTGACGGACAGACAGGCGGACAGACGGACGACGGGCCATGGCATAAGCTCAAATTTGGCTTCGCCAAAGTTGAGCTAAAAGTGAAGTAAATTGGGGCTAACTTCGGCACAATAGGTCGGGCGTATAGCTGGTATGAAACTCATTTCATTTTATTGTCCTGTGAGGTCACACTCCGAAAATAACCTGAATCGGTTAGTAATCATAGAGGAAAAAACGGACAGCTTTTCAAAACATGCCAATTTGGAGAAAAATGCAAGTCAAAAGGGAATAACTCCAGAAAAACTAGGTAGGCGAAGCTGATATGAAAATGCATTTCACTTAAACATCTGAAGCGCCAACATACTGAAAATATTTGAAATCCGTTTGTAATTGTTGAAATTAACTCCGGACAACTTTTGGTGATATGCTGAGACACTTGAAAAATTGTAAGACGAAGGGCCATAACTCAGGGAAAACTGGATGGGCGAAACTGATATGCGAACTTGTTTCACTTAAACATCTCGTGAATCTAAAGGGCAAAACTCCTGGAAAACTTGGCGTGCGAAGCTAATGTGCGAACTTTTTTCACTTAAACATCTCGTGAGCCCACATACCGAAAATATTTGATAACTGTTGGTTATTGTTAAAATTAACCCCCGGACAATGTTGAGGCATATGACGACTCAATTGAAAAATTCTAAATCAAAGGGGCATAACTCATGGAAAACTGAGTAGGCAAAGTTGATATGCAAACTCGTTTCACTTGAACATACCGTGAGCCCACTTTCCGAAAATATTTCAAGTCCGTTGGTAATTGCTGAAAAAGTCTCCAGACAACTTCTGGTCATATGCTGTCTTACTTGAATAAATCCAAATCAAAAGGCATAACTCTGGGAAAAATGTGCGGACAAGGTAATTTTAAGGGCACCGAATGACTATCATATGTATGTATGTGAAGGTTCATTGCTGCGCAGATATGAGCCCAGATGGACCGAGCCCATCGCTATATCCCCCCCCCCCCCGAAAACTTGGTTTGGGGGATAAAAATCCTCTTCTCATGAAGCGATAGATGCAGTGACGATGACGATGATATTTGATACTCCCTTTGAGGTGTAAAATAAGGATTGTTTAAACCTTTACCTAACATGAAAAGCAGACGACACTTGAAAACGAAATTCTTGAATAATTAATTTTTTTCGACGAGCTCGTTCCAAAGAGGGGTCATAACCTATGTTTTTGAGACAAAAAATGAAAAAACAATGAAAATTAATCGGCGATTTTTGAGAATAGCGCTGGCCGGTTTTGGCCGTTACATTGGGTAAATGGTTAAACCAAGTTTCTGGAGCAATATTTGCCGTTATAATGGGAGGATCAAGATATTTGACCCCGCCCGCAATTTCTATTTTCAGAATGAATGGACCAAGTTAAAATAAATTTGTTATACCGTATTTGTGGGTCATAAGCACTTGGTTCACGCAAAACAATATTTCGGCATCTTTCAATATTTCGGCATCCCCGTGAACACCCCAGGAAGTAAAAATAGAAAACTTCAAACACTCATGTTTCGAAATTCGCACTGAAAAAAAAATTATGAATTGGTATTAAACCTCCTTAGGATCAGCAGAATTGAATGTGGCAAACGCAGTCGGTTGTGTTATAGGAGTACCCTATGGAGACGCCCATCTTAATACTGTCGGTAATGGGAGAACATCGAGTCACGCTCTTTCTTGTAAACCACTGACTCCAATCTTCAGAACGACTGACCCAAATAATATAAGGTAACTCGGCACCCACCATATTGGGGAAATTATACTCCTTGTAGTTTCTGTTAACCCTTTACCTAACGCAGACGATATCAAAATTTATTATTTTAAATAACATTTTTTAAAAGTTTTCAAAAAATTTCACCAAAACCATATCATGTGACTCCTCGTTGGAACGAGCTCGTCGAGCTTGTTCCAACGAGGGGTCACCTGATATGGTTTTGTTGAAATTTTTTTAAAAATAATATTTTTTCAACTGCTGAATTTACATATTACGCCGGCGGATGCGGGCGATTCGTTGGGTAAAGGGTTAAATCAGAGTTGATGCCCTCTTTGGGTGTGGGCAATGCACAAAATCTTAAATTTATTTAAAAAATTTCATCTCATGAGCGGTCAGTAAGATGGCATTGATTTTCAGAATGGAAGTTCATTTGGTGATAAAGATTCAGGTTTGTCCCAAGAAAGATTCTAGATTGATATATGGGCTCACCATGAGAGGATTCCAATTATATTTTGGGTCCACCCAAAATCTCTTTTTTCAGAATCGATTGGTTGATTTGGACCAAATTTGTTAATGCGGTAGTATCGGATCTCATATGTATCTGATTTACGCGAAACACAAACTAGAGGCTCTACAGAGCCTGTAATCGCTCATCTGGAACTACATATAAAAATGTGATTTCCCATAGTCTTTCCATGGTAACTATGAGCTGAAATTATGGCCATGTTTGCAGCATTACATCAACATTACATGAGGATATTGTTAGAAGGTGTCCCACTCTTCAATGACGTGAAGTTTCAAAACATTTTAATCCACCAAACAGAATCATAGAATGTCTCTGGTGGCCATATTTTTTTTCCAACCAACATGAACAAAAAAGAGGATCGTTTATAGAGGGCCTCCTATAGACCATTCTTGCCAAGTTTTGGTTCACGTCGGCCCAGTAATTCCAGAGAGAAGATGAAAATGTGATTCCCCAAAGGGTTTTTCTATAGTAAATATAAACCGCAATTGTGGCCATGTTTACTAAACGATCAACATTAAATGAGGACAGTTGGTAGAGGGTGTCCCAGTCATCAACCATGCAAAGTTTCAAAACATTTGGCCCTGTGGTTTCAGAGGAGAAGAGTTTTTCAAAATTGACCAATCAGAATCAAAGACTGCTTCTGGCGGTCACGTTTTTTCATCCAACAGGAATAAAATGAGTAACAGTTATAGAGAACCTCTCATAGACAATGCCTACCAAGTCTGGTTCACATTGCTTCACTACTTTCAGTGAAGATGATGAAAATGTGATTTCCTATAGGGTTTCTATAGTAACTATAAGCCACAATTGCAGCCATAATTACAACCCCGATGAAGATTAAGATGAAGATCATTGGTAGAGGGGGTTACAGTAATCTGTCAAACTAAGTTTTCAAACCATTTGACCTTGTAGTTTCAAAGAAGATTTTCTTGAAAATGCACACATTTATGAATTCTGTGTCAACAAAAAAAAACCAGTAAAAGAAGGTTAAATATTTTGAAAATTACAATTTTCTCAGACAGTATTCGCTTTCAAAATAGCTTTGGATAGGTAAAGGGCTACAGGAAACACATGTTACTCCAATTTTGTCAGATCTTAAAAGATATATATAATTACAGTCATCTAAGCTGACATGATGAGAAGTGAATATAAACAAAAAACTTTTCTGGTTTTCCAAACACCTGTCATCAATCAGTATTTTCTGATAAGTAACTTGACACTAACAATCAACATACAGTTGCAATTGTTTACAGTAGTACAAGTCAAAATAAGTCGTGTAGGATAATCCTACAAACTATGTATCTTTCTCTTCCTACACTAATAAGACCAGAAGCTGACATCATTTTTCTGGAAAGCTCTCATTGATAGCTTTCCAGAAAATGTCAGATTCTGATCTTGACAGGACAGAAGCGGCAGTTTACTTAGTTTATTGCAGTTATGCTACAGCTTATTTTGACTTGTACTGTATACACAATATTTTGTTTTTTCCCAATTCTCAGTGGAGAAAACTGGAACCAACCCTTACCAGATTCTCAAAAACAAGTATTTTGCTGACAGTACCGATCCAGGAGAGGCACTGGGTTAAGAATTAGAATATACCCTGTGGTGGCCACACATTTCCATCCTCTCATAGACCATTCCTGTGAAGTTTGGTTCACGTCGGCTCAGTAGTTCCAGAGAAGAAGATGAAAATGTGATTTCCCATAGGGTTTCTATAGTAACTATAAGCCGCAATTGTGGCTATGTTTACAACCCGATCAACATTAAATGCGGATCGTTGGTAGAGGGGGTCCCAGTCATCATTTATGTGAAGTTTCAAAACATTTGGCCTGGCAGTTTCAGAGGAGAAGATTTTTGAAAATCCACAAACCA
Source organism: Pictodentalium vernedei (assembly GCA_031216915.1). NCBI lineage: Eukaryota > Metazoa > Mollusca > Scaphopoda > Dentaliida > Dentaliidae > Pictodentalium > Pictodentalium vernedei. The sequence goes on from CM062297.1 coordinate 800,979,135, forward strand.
GAATCAAAGAATGCCTCTGGAAGCCATGTTTTTCATCCGGCGGGAACAAAATGACGATCGTTTGTAGAGGACCTCCCATAGACCATTCCTGCCAAGATTGGTTCACACCGGCTCAAAGGTTACAGAGAAGAAGATGAAAATGTGAAAAGTTTACGAACGACGGACGACGGATGACGACGGACGCCAAGTGATGAGAAAAGATCACATGGCCTTTTAGGCCAGGTGAGCTAAAAAGGAAGAAAAAGAAGAAAAGAAATCCAACTTCCCACCGGGAACCTTAGCAGCTAAAAATATAATATATATACTACTTAAAGTTTGCTTAGCACCACATATTTGACACATCATTGTGAAATTTGCTGGTGACATATTTGCGATATTTTTGGTGAATATAATTTAGGAATGTTTTGAGATGGTCCCCAGTGTTTGCATTAGCTCTCTTGACAGGCAGACTTTTCGTGACGGTCATGGAAAGCATGTAATACATGATTTTCATGATGTTTTCGTATACTGTCTACATGTACATGACATGTGTAGGATATTCAGTCTTCATTCCAACACAAACCCTTGTGATTTAATGATTTTTTTTATTAGGGTTTAACGACACATTGCCAGCCAGGGTCATATCATGTCGGTGACAGTTTTACGGGTGGAGGAAGCCGGAGTACCCGGAGAGAAGCACCGAACAACGACGAACAGCTGTCAGCTCTCCAACATCGTAACCCTGAACTCTGCACCGCGGCACAGGCAGGGTTAGATTGGTTCAAGACATGCGCACCATCGACGTGCAGTACGCCTTAATACGGGGGCGCGGTGGCTCAGTTGGTAGAGGTGCAGGCTGCAAGCCGAGAGGTCCTTGGTTCGAATCCCACCTGCGGCAACCGCGTTGTGTCCTTGGGCAAGACACTTCACCCCGATTGCCTACATGGGGGCACGATGACGCTGTGTACGGAGGCGTACTGCACGTCGATGGTGCGCATGTCTTCAACCAATCTAACCCTGTCTGTGCTGCGGTGCAGAGTTCAGAGTTACGATGTTGGAGAGCTGACAGCTGCTGCTCGTCGTTGCTCGGTGGTTCCCTCCGGGTACTCCGGCTTCCTCCACCCGTAAAACTGTCACGGTCACGATTAGCCATTGTGCATAAGTATGTGACCTTAAAACACCAATAAATAAATACGCCTTAGTACGCAGCGTCATCGTGCCCCCATGTAGGCAATCGGGGTTAAGTGCCTTGCCCAAGGACACAACGCGGGAGCACGAATCAGTCGCTGAAATGGTCACCCATCTAACTACTAACCGCGCTCGACGTTGCTTAACTTCGGTGATCTGACGAGAACCGGTTACCGCGACGCCACCGCGCCCCCTTGATTTAATGATTGAAAATGGTGAATGTAAATGTAAGGCGACATTTGTCCGAAGCAGAAATGTGGCGGGCTGTAGGAATGGTGAAGCAAGGGGCTATCCATCGCCAGGTTGGTGAAGCCCTTTGTGTGCACCATACGTTGATCATCAGAGCCTGGACAAGATTGCAGCAGTATGGCACACCAGTAAGACGGTATGGTGGTGGCAGAGACGGGGCAACATCTGCAGATGAAGACCGATTTTTGATCATTCAGACCCGTAGAAACCGCTTTGCCACAGCAACCCAGCTTCGCAGTTACCTTCAGAATGCATCCGGGATAAATGTTTCGACGCAGACTATCCGGGCAAGATGATGGTCTCCGATCGAGAAAACCATATATTCGCATTCCGCTGCCCCAGAACCACCGCCAGGCACGATATGAATGGGCCATGGACCATGATGGATGGACCAGAGAAGATTGGCGACCTGTCCTTTTTACAGGTGAGTCAAGGTCAAGGTACTGTCTAGACTACACAGATAGGCGTTCTAGGGTATGGAGAAGACGAGGAGAGCGACTCCATGCAGCCAACATTGCTGAGCATGATCGCTATGGTGCAGGGTCAATGATGGTTTGGGGCGGCATCACCTGGGATGGACGTACAGAGCTGTGTGTCCTTGGCCGTGGTACATTGACTGCACAGCGGTATATTGATGAGATCCTGGATGCCCACGTCAGATTGTATGCAGGTGCAGTGGGTGATAGATTCATTCTGATGGACGATAATGCCCGTCCTCGTGTTGCCCATGCTGTCCGGGGGTACCGACAGAGGGAGGGGATTGTGCGTTTGGACTGGCCAGCATGACCCCTGACCTAGATTCAATCGCGCATGTCCGGAATGAGTTGCAGCTTGCAATTTCAGTCCGTCCAGTCCAGCCAGGATGTGTCCAGGAGCTTGATGCCATGCTGGTCCAAGAATGGAGGAACATCCCACAAAGGACCACCAGGAACCTGATTGGGAGCATGAGAAGGCGTTGTCAAGCTGAATTAACAGTAATGGGTCTCATACTCGATTGAACCCATACCAGTTCGCTCCGTCAACTTTTTGGCGTCCATTTTCCATGGTTAGCGTATTCAAAAGCTAAAAAATAATGTCAAACACAAATTTGTTGTGTCATGGGGTACATTTTTACAATGTTGGTTATGGAAAATACAGAGTAACTCTCTTTTTCTGAACGACAAACCACTTCAGTCTTCTTCAGAACCAGTAGGCCATATATCTAAACAAACCAGGCATACATCTTCTTGGAAGAGTATAGTCTTTACATTTTTGAGGCGAAAATGCTTCTGGTTTCCTTCTGATAGGAGCAATGCCCCAAAAGCCGAAAACTCATAAAAAAATCTGCTCAAAAACCACCTGTCACAATGATTTGATATTTTGTATGCCATTGCCTTCGGTGGTGGCGAATCAAGTTTGCTCATTTTGTAGGTCAATATTTGAGTTCACCTTGGCAGGATGCCAATGTTGTGCCATAGCCACATATCTGTTTTCACAACCCATGGGTTAATTTGAACCAGAGCTGGTATACGGGATTATTGGGTCATAATTTTTCCTCTTGTCTTTAAAAAATCCCGCACCCCAGGAACTAAAGAGAGAAAAAATGTCAACCGCTCATATTTCGAACAGTCAGCTTGTCCAAGTACTTTCAGATTTGTTTTTAATATCTTTATCATAATTTTCCTCGAATTTCATTTCAAAATTGAATTATATTGTACAATCTAACTATCTAACAGGCAGTCGTGTAGCTAGGATTCTGTAGAGGGTGCCCTAGCCAGTTTTCGGGGCCAAAGATGATTTGAAATGCCGTCGTCTGGGGTTTCCCTCAGTCCTAACTAGGACCCTTCGGTCATTGTCCCATCCTCCCACTTCCCCTAAGGGTTCTAGTTAGGACTATTAAGTGTGTGTGTGTGTGGGGGGGAGGGGGGGGGGGTGGGGGGGGGAGGTAGGCTCTATACTGGAGACCATTGTCGGGCTATATGTGTAAAGGTTGCATTGAGCCATTATTTGAGGGAAGCGCACAATTTTGGGGGCAATATCCCCAACCCTCACCCCCTCCCCGTAGCTACGCCACAGTAACAGGGTATGAAATTACTTGTATATACATTTGTTCCTCATTTTCCATTTACTGATTGTTAATGTGAGCTTCTTGTCATTCGATTAGTTTTAGTTTATTTTTCGGCAATGGGGGGGGGGGGGGGGGGGGAGGGGTCTATTCAGGTTGGAATCTCATCATTCAGGTGAGCAGGCCCGAGCCTAGGAACGTTAAAATCACCCGACATATGGGGGCGCAATAGCATCTGTATGCCAAAGGCATATCAGAGATGCATAGCACCGAGGTAGGGGAGAGTATGGGAGGGGCCCCCTCGGGGGGAGGGGAATACTTTCCTCCAGCTACGTGCATAACCCCCTCCCATTAGTGGGAGAAAATTTTGTAAAATACAAGCCTCTGATAATGATTGTAGAGTATCTTGGCTTATGATCCGGCTTTTCTGGCAGCTCAATAGGGCATGGTTAAGATAAGGTTGTTTTTAGGTGCCTCTGAGAATGAGCGAGGAACGGGGTGTTTTGTAGCTTGACTGTTATGCAGAAGATGAATATAATGTCGTACCGATGTTCATTTCCGATCGATTCTCTCGATGCCCTGCGGACGAGTGACTCAGGCACCTCTGACGCATCTTATTTAATTTTTCTTTTAGAAATATATCCCTTCTACAGAAAAACACCTCCTCACACAAAATAACACTAAATAATTCAATGACACTTATCTGACTTGATAAATGACATTTGGAAATGATGTAATATCCCAGACAATACACACTCTGTGAAAAAAACTCTACTTTTTGAATTAATACAGGCGAACTATTTTATTTAGTTTTTGCATCATAGATAAACATTCCAGGAAGAATAGACGCGTGTGAATTCAGAGGTTTTAAGATGTAATTATCTGTTGGTGTTTGCGAATTTCACGAATAATCCGGCACTGACACTTCACTTCCTGCTTAACCCTTTACCCACTGTAACGGAAAAAACCGACCAGCGCTATTCTCAAAAATCGCCTATTAATTTTCATTATTTTTTCACTTTTTATCTCAAAAATATAGGTTATGACCCCTCGATGGAATGAGCTCAGCTCTATTTTAGTAATCTCAGAATTTTTTCACAAGTGTCGACTTCTAGTCGTGGTTAAAAAAGAGCCCTACATTTATCCTGTACTAGAAAATTTATGTCTATATAGAGCAGTGAATATTTGATCCATGAGCAGATAGGAGCCTGACCCACATTACATTTTTCACACAAAATGTCATTGACTATCACTAGCTAGGTTAAAATGGAATGGGGTGCCTAGACTCCCAATTTCCTAATTAAATCCACTCCTTCCAGTACACTCTGTCTACAAAGTAAATAGCCTGTGGTCGAAAGTCCCTCCAGATCGTTGACCTTTACTGCATTCAAAGGACACTTTAGGTACTACACACACAAAATACAAAAAGATGAGGTGATTTTGGGTAGTACATATTTGGTACAGAGCTACTGTATTTTTGCCTTTATCTATCCACTTGAAGTACACTGTACGCCGTCATAAATGATGGGCCACGTTATTTCGGGAAGAGTTGGCCCTGAAGAATGTCGAGACTTCGGTATATACATCATCTCGAACCCACCCACGGGGTGCTGATGACCAATTTAACTTACAAGTTCCCCATAAAAGCCAAAACGCCGAAAGGAATGATTTCGCGCGCCGAAGGCGCGCAGGGACGTTATGTGGGACAAGCCCCTTTCGACCCTCGTTGACTGTAGGTGATTCGTTCTCACATGTCTAGGCGTGTTGAAGGAGGAACTGCTTCAGGTACTCGGCCGGTGTCGCCAGTCGCATCGTGATGGTCTCTTGGCTGATGTCGGTTGAACCCTCGGGTGAGGACCAGTGTGAGAGGTTGGGTCCTCTCACAAAGGTACTACCTCTCCCCGAGGGTGCAGCTGATCTGGATTTTCGGGCAAGTATAGTCTGCCGCTTCGAGGATGATTATGAGTGATGGCCATCACTGGCAAGTATAATCTGCCTCAGGCTGTCTCTGTTTGGTTGGACTCTTTGGACGAAAACAACAACGACCCCTTTCGGGGACCACCATGAAGAAGAAGACCCGAACTTCCCTGGTTCGGGGGCAGGCCTGCATTGTAATCCTATTGGGTTGGGACAAAAAGATGCGCAATGCGCTTACAAAAAGGGACAGAGGCAGGACGCAGGACCAACGCTCGCCTCCCTTAAAGTGGTCGACCACTTTTAGGGATGGAGCGGAGGATGTTCAGGAACCGTGGGGGTGACTGTTTCCATAACGGTTAGACTGTCTGTAGCGGTTATTGGGGTGCTGGTCAAAAAAACATCTTCTGTGTACCTGCTTCAAAGAAGACGGTAGAATTAGTTTTCATTAGAATATGTAAACTGTAAAGATAAAAGTAGCACCTCTTTAGTTGCGTGTCCGTGTGGTATCTGTTGTGTATGTGGGGGAGAGTATGAAATGCACGAATCTTTACATACGTGAGCGCAGTAACATACTCTCGAGCTTGGGACTCAGCCCCCCCCCCCCCCCCCCCCCTGTGGTGTTCTGCTGTGTGTGTGTGTGCTTGTCGCTATGGGGGAGAGTATGAAATGCACGAATCTTTACATTCGTAAGCGCAGTAACATACTCTCGTGCTTGGGACCCCAATCGTTCCCTATTTATTATTTAGTTTTTATAACAATATTTAATCATGATGGAATTTTTAGTTGAGTCGGTGAAGGCAGCCCTTTCTGGTAGAAGGCCACAGTTAAGCTGTTTTTCTGCCTGTTTGTTCACCTTCTCATTCCCTATTTATTTAGTTCTTAACAATGTTTAATCCTGGTGTAATTTTACTTGAGTCGGTGAAGGCAGCCCTTTCTGGTAGAAGGCCACAGTTAATCTGTTTTTCTGCCTGTTAGTTCACCTTGTCGTTCCCTAGTTTTATTCGAGCGGTCTTAGTTTTGATTACAATTTTTGGGCTTTTGTCGGCTTTCGCAAATTGCTCCAAGTTTAGATTAGAGATTAGCTTGCTGTCGGCTAACCGGTCATGATTTTTCGCGGCCAGGGTGGCTAGGCGGTCTTTGATGGTGGGGATATCGACCCTGTCGTGGAGTGTTTTGATGGGTGTGTCCCATGGGGCGCGGAGGGCAACTCTAAGCGCGTGATTTTGGACCTTCTGGAGTTTTCCCATATTAGTTTGGTTGAGGTCAGTTAGTATGATTGCACCGTATTCGAGTACTGGGCGCACAAAGGCTTTGTACAGTTTGAGTAGGGTGGACTGGTTAGCTCCCCATGAAGTTCCCTTAAGCATTTTCAGTAAATTAATGCGCTTGGTAGCTTTTTTCGCCATGTCGTCGGTATGTTTGTTGAAGGACAATTTTTGATCAATGGTGATGCCCAGGAATTTCGCTTCTTTGCATTCCGGGAGGGTGTTATCCATAAGTTTTAAGTCAAAATGCCGTTTAGTTATCTTGCGAGTAAAGGTGATTCGTTGGGTTTTATTGGCGTTTAGCTTAATTCTCCATTTGGCGCACCATTGTTCAAGCTCTTCGAGAGCACGTTGCAGGGGTTTTTGGAGCAGATTGGCCGTATTGTTAGAGTCCCAGAGGCCCTTATCATCCGCGAATTGGGAAACTTGAACGCGATCTTCGGAGAAGCCAAGGTCATTTACGAAGAAGATATACAGGAGGGGGCTTAGGACGGATCCTTGGGGGTGCCTGCTTCGAGGGGGACACTGTCAGACATTTCGTTGTTCACTCTGACTTTAATTTCGAGGTCATTTAAGAAAGAGGATAGTAGTCTGAGCAGTTTCGTGGGGAGTCTCATTTGTGATAGTTTGTAGCGCATTCCATTATGCCAAACAGAGTCGAATGCTTTTTCGACGTCTAACAGGACTGCCGCGCCTATTTGCTGATTGTTGATAGCGGTTTTCATTTGGGTTTCTAGTCGGTAGACATGTTCGATGCCTTCTTTCCGGTTTGTATAGGCTCTTTGCCATTTATTGAAGAAATCGATGTCTTCAAGGTGCCCCCTGAACCGATTGGTAAGGATTCGTTCGAATGTCTTACCAATGCAGCTGAGGAGGCTGATTGGGCGGTAGCTGGTTGGATCGGAGGGGTCCTTGTCAGGTTTTGGTATCATGACACCGATGGCTTTTTTTCCAACATTTGGGAAAGTAGCCATGGGTGAGGCATGCGTTGAACAGTTTGTTTAGTTTTTCGATTAGGGAGTTTGGGCTTTGTTTTAGAATTTTGTAGCTTACATCGTCTTCGCCGGGTGAGGAGGAATTTTTGCATTTTTTTATGACGTTGATGATTTCGTCATTGGTGATGGGGATGACGAGGTCATCGTCATCCCCGTCTTCTGGCTCGTTATCGAATTTGGGGTCACGGTAGATTTCAGGGTGTTCATTGATGAGGTCATCGATCGCGTTAATGGCGGTGTCATCGTTGCCCGTGCCTTGATACGGGCGATGCGTTTTTCTTAGGAGGTCGGCAAAGGTGTCGGCCTTCTCTTTGTCGGTGCGAGTGAAAGAGCCAAGTTCCTTCTTAAGAGGTTTTGCTGCGGCTTTGCCGCCCTTGTTTTTTTGCCCTGTAAGAATTTTGAAAGAGTCCCAAAATTTCTTAGCATCTTGGGTCCCGTTTAGGTTGGCTGTTGCCTTTTCCCAGCTGGCTTGTTTTTCAGCTTTGAGGGCTTCTTTGACTTCGCCATGAAGGCGGTTGTATGTTTTTTTGAGTTCGGATTTCTTACTGGGGTCAGTTTCTGTTTTGAGAACGCGGAAAGCTTTCCGTTTAGATTTGATAAGTAACAGAGTCTCGTCCGAGATAGTGTTTCTCCAGGGGCGTACTTCCTCTTTTGGGCATATTTCGTTAAAGGTTGAGTTAATGATTTTCTCTATGCTCTCGCATTGGGTTTCTAATTCCGCTGTATTGGATGGGGGGGGGGGGGGGGGGGGGGGTGGGGGAGTTAGTGAGTTTGACATCAATGATGTCGCGGTAGAGGTTCCAATTAATTTTCCTGAAGTTTCTGCGGAGAGTGGGGGGATACCTGAGTGGGCCATTTCCTAACTGCAGGGAGGCATGGACCGGGAGGTGGTCGCTGCCTAAGTCATCGTCGCCGACCCAGTGTTCGTCGATGTGGTTTATCAGGGAGTCACTGGCGATAATTAGATCAAGGATTTCGGATGAAAACAATGGGTTGTTACTGATATAAGTTGCTGAGCTGTCATTCATAATCACATAATAATAATAATAATAACTCTTTGGCCAGCCGCTGATTTGTCGCGGTCCTCATAAGAGAAGGCCATCATTCCCCCTGCACCCCACCCCCTCTTCCCCTCCTCTCCTCCCAGCATTCAGATATAAACTGCTTAATAGTGTCCCTCACTTCCTCTTTTTCAATTTCTTCAATAAGCATTCCTACCCTCTCCCTCGTGTCCGCCTTCAGCCATCTATCCTTTGTTTCTTCACCCCACTTCTGCATTATTCTTCCAGTAAATTTTATTCTATGAGGTATATACTGTGGGCATTCCAAGAGAAAATGTTCCAGGGTCTCCACTACTCCAGAGTGGCACATTTGGCATCCCTTTTCCCCATCTCTCCCAATTTTTCCCCGAAGCTCCAGTGATCTTGATCTCAGTTTGAACAGCAGTGACCCTCCAAAGGTGCCATCTAGGTACTTCTCAAAAGCTGGCTTTTCTTTATATTGTAACCCCTGCAGTGATCTTTTCACGCTAACCCCTGCTCGCCAGTTTCGATTGCAATCTTCCATGACTCTCTCTTTGACAAACCTTTTGCCTTCTTTCATTCCTACTTCTATGTCTGTGACCTCTATAGAGTAATTGTCCATTAGTTCCCTCACATGTTTTGACCACCCCGTTTCTATATTAGAATTCCAAATGGTATCGAGCATCAATTTGCACCACCGGTTGTCAGGCAGGTTTCTCAAGTAGTTAAAGTAACACAGTTTTCCCAAATCTACCCTGTCCTTGATTTTCATCCACCCAAGCTCCCCCCTTACTGCTTCCAAAGCTGCAGCATTACTTGACCCTGTTATCCATCTGCCGGCATCATTCTGAGTACTTTCCAACTTCTTAATAACGGTTTGGTTTAATGGAATCACGTCCGTGCCATACGTTATACTTGGTAAACCCACCCTCTCCCATAGTGTTTTCCCCACAAAGACCTTGTTGAAACTATTTTTCCCTAAAAGTTTTAGTTGGTTCAGAATTCTTTTCCCTTTCAGAATCAGTTTGGCTGAGTAATTTCTGTACACCCCTCTTCCCGTTATATTTATGCTTACCCCTAGATACTCATACTCTCCCTTTTCTCCTACAGTGATTTGTTTGCTTTCCCCTTCGGGGATTGAGAACTCCCCCACTCTCCATCTCTTCGTCATATCTACCTTACGTCCAACGGGTATTACCTTGCTTTTATTTTCATTTAGTTCGAGCCGCCAAGTGTTCCCATAACTACCAACAATTTCCAGCAATTTCTCTAGCCCCTGTTCAGTTCTAGACATTAACACCATGTCGTCCGCAAAGAATAAGCCTGGTATCTTTATGTCTCCAACATTTACCCCCTCCGCACTCTGAATTAGTTCGTCCCCTAAATCTTTAACATACAATGCAAACAAAATCGGTGAAAAGATACACCCCTGCTTGAGGCCTATATCCATAGGGACTCGTTTTGTAGTGATACTCCCTAGACTGAGTTGGCTTTGCACATCTGTATACAGTGCTTTCATGATTCCCACAAAGTCACCCCCCAGTCCGATGCCCTCGAGCTTTCGCCACACACCTTCCCTCCACACTCGGTCGTACGCTTTTTTCACATCTAGAAATGCCAGAAACATCTTTTTCTTTTCAGCCTTTGTTGATTCTATCAGTTGGGTGAGTGTAAATAGGTGATCAGTGACTCTTCGTCCTTTCCTGAAACCATTTTGAATTTCTCCTAGAAAACCTTTCTCTTCAATAACTTCCTCTAGTCTACTGTATATGACCTTACAGAATACTGTTAGTTTTTTTGTGATTTCAAGAAGGGCTTCACCGTTGGGTGTAGTTTTATTGCAGCCAAAGTACAGGTGTTTGGCATTGAAGTCGCCGAGGAAAATGCCGTGTTTGTATTTCCTCGTGAAGAATTCAAAGACAGTGTTAGAAACAATTTTGCTTGGGTCGTTAAAATAACAAACAATCGCGATGTTTTTATTGTCAACAGTGATTTCAGTAGCAATCGCCTCTGCATCGAGGTGATTAGTTTTTATGGTTTTGGTTTTGATGTTCTGCTTTATTAGAAGAGCGACGCCGCCACCTTGGGTGGTTAGTCGGTCTCTTCTAATAGTTCTGAACCCACTTATTGAGAAATTTTTGCAAGGTTGAAGCCAACTTTCACAGATGCAGACAATGTCTGTACCTTCGAAGTATCGGCCCATTTGAAGCTTCTTATTGTTAACGCTTCTAGCGTTCCACGTGGCTATTTCTAATTTATTCATGATGGGTGTTGAGTTATTGCGGTCTTTTAGTTACTCATGGAGGGTGGCTTTAGTTGATGTTGATGGCGGCTTTGATTAGTGCCTCTGATATTTGGGTTTTGAATAACTTAGAGGCTGAACAGCTGACATCCTGACAGATGTCAGACAGGTTGGTGTTGACATGTTTATTTAGGACGGAGTAGAGTGCTCCCGCGACGAGGGAGCATATTGTATGGGATGAAGAGGCGTTGTCGGGTTTTTTTTAAGTTAAGGTTTTTCAGTTCTATATTTGTTGATTATCCTTTTTGAAGTGGGGGCAACCCCGGTAGTTGCTGATGTGGGGACCTTTACAGTTGGGGCATGAGGGGGATTTTGACTTGCATGCCTTGGTGAAATGGTTTTCTCCGCATTTCATGCAGGTCAAGGCCACCCTGCATTTGTTGGCAACGTGTCCAAACTTTTGGCATTTGTGACATTGCACAGGAGGGGGAGTGGATCGGTACTCCTCCGACATGTGCTTTCTTTTGTTAATGGTGACCCCATTGGTTAGTATTCTTTTTTTGATTTCGGGGTCAGGGCAAGTAACTTTAACCTTCCATGTGCTGTTGCCGGTTGCTTTGGACGTAAATCGCTCCCATTTGCAGCTTTGGACACCCTTAGTGATGGCTTCCGCGGGAGTATCAGGGAGAACCCTTGTAACAACAACAACAAAGCAAGGCAATAATTTTGATTTTTGAGTGGTAGGAGCGGGGTTACCAACTTTCTTCCTAGCGTTTCCATGAGTGGGGTTGGCAGTGGCGCTTTTCTGGGCGTTGACTGAGTTGGCTGGCCTTGTGTCGTAGATACTTCAGGTGCTGTGTTAGAGAGGCTGAAGACACTATTGGTATCAGTTGCTTTATTTGTTTCAGTACCAATATTGGAATGGTCTGGAACTGGGGCAGAGTCAGAACCAGAAGATCACGGGCGAGGAATTAAGCTCCTACACCTCTTGATTTTCCGTACAATCATGGTGTTGAAGCCCTCCTCGTTCGTGATCTCCTGCAGCTCTGTATCTGAGTCTGCATTGTCCCTGTTTAATTTCCTTTTTTGGGGAGTTTTACTGTGGGTGTGGACTCTACTTTCAGTATCCTTGTTGGAGGAGGGTCTCCTATCAGGTAGGCTGATCTCATTTAGGTCTTCCAGGCTGTTACTGAACATTTCCGACAGTGGCTTGTCAGGATTGAAGCTTTTGGCATTTAGAGGGTCCTTCGGATCCTTAGGGGAAAGGCTCCTGTTGATTGCCTTTTTCCCAGCAGCCCTAGCAACCTCCGCATACGATCTCGGGCTTATGCCCTCCACCGATGCGGAGATTGCTGGAGTTGCTGGATTTTTCAGCTGTACTGTTACTGTTATGTTCTGTGACCCCCCTGTCATTGGTTTTTATGGCTAAGGAGTTATTACCACTGTCTGAGAGCAGGGGGTGGAGTGGGTGTACATCCACCACCACCTGAATCTCCCTTGGAGGAGAGCCAGGGGTGAGTGGAACTACTTCCGAGGCAGTATCAGGCATACTGCTCGGAACATCAAGCCTGGTTGCATTTGCTACGACTAAACTGAGCCTAGCTATTTCCGCATCTTTGGCCTTGATATCCTTCCTGAGACCTTCTAACTGTGCACCTAAGGTGTTAACAGTTTGGGTTAGAGTGGCAATCTCCGTCACCAGACTGGGTCCCTCCCTAGATCCTATATCAGAAAATCCACTAACCTTTCCAGTAGAGGCTCTCCTAGCTGCTCTTTCTCTTTCTCTCCTGGATTTTCTGTCGTCCTTCTTTTCTTCTCTCTTTTTATCCTTGATAGTAGCTGTTGTGGCCGTGGCCGGATGCTTATAATTCTGAGACATTTTTTCTGGTGCAAGGTACTAGTTTTATAGACAAGCGTATAGTGTTTTAGTTTAACTTTTTACAACCGAAATATGATGAAAATGACTTTCTCGGAGGTATGACTTGTCTAATAACTTGTACTTCGAAGTCGCGCAATGGAATAGTGAATGCCCACGGATGAATGACCTAAAAGCCAAAAGTGACAAACATTGCATTTAATAAGGGACTATTTTATTGTGCACAAACGAAAACACAGCCCTGTTGTCATGAGTAATTTGCAACTTCCAGGAGATACATTCACACAGGCTAATGCACAAACGAAAACACAGCCCTGTTGTCATGAGTAATTTGCAACTTCCAGGAGATACATTCACACAGGCTAAAAACAACGTTATTGTCATCGTTTCATTTGAGTGTAAAGCAATTGATTTTCGAATGCACCTGGCGTTCTTATACTTATTAAAACGGTCTCGACTGTGACCAACCAATGACCACCCCAAGAAGGATTTTCCACAACCTATTCTTCTGAAGGTATATCGAAAGGGTTACTAAATGGTGTTTCTATGTACGTTACCGTTTCGCTCTTTTGTCCACTGTTAAATAAGACACAATATTCTTCAGAAATAATTTAAAATCACGAAGAACCTCCCAAAAATGCAATATGTGGAGATGTGAATTATAAATGTCAAAATAAAAAAAAATATGTATAATGTACGTTACCAGTTGTACGTTACTGAAAGTATCAAATGTCATATAAGAATTCTGAAAATTGACGTTCGTGTCGTATTCACCACTACTTTTTGAGCAAAAATTGGATATAAAGTGATTTTATTGACTCTGATAAGCGTGAAAATGACCGTAAGAGTGAAATATTTATTGGCATTCGACAAATTGGCAGCAAATTTTCACAATGCAGTGATACTAACTGTTCGTTACCAAAATAGAAATATTGAATAAATAAGTACTAGGGCTGGTAATCAGATTTAGGCAACGAGTAGGATAAGGGTTTTAACCACTCGACTAGCCGAGTGGTTAAAATCCTTATTGACGAGTGGTTTTAATCTGATTACCGGCCCAAAACCTATTTGTTTTTTTTATACCATGCTCTTATAACAATAACATGTTCTTTTGAGGGCGTTATGGTTCATTAACGGCCCTAGAAAAATGATTAACAGCCCGAGGGCCACTTAAAGACCCGAGACGAAGTCGAGGGCCGTTAATGGTCCCGAGGGCTGTTAATCATTTTCGAGGGCCGTTAATGTACAATGACGCCCGAAAAGGAATATGTTATTACTATTATTACCACTTACCAAAGAACGCCATTTCAAACCACAACAGACATTTTTGATTTAGAAATAGAAGAACGCCATTTCAAGCCACTGAGACATTTTTGATTTAGAAATAGAAGAATCGGATTGTCGTCTGTTTATTTACAAACAAAGGTCAAAGTTCAAAGATGAGTACAATTTATTTGGATGACTCGAAAATAGGATTGCTGGAATTTGGTTGAACCGCTTTAACTACAAACTCACGCCGTTATTTACAAAATGAGATTATCTATCGTATCAATACTCACCACGACTTTTAAATCCTATATGAAGTTAATAATCCGAAATAAATCATGGTTTAATCCGTTTTGTTGGAATAAATTGACAACAAAATTTCGAGCACATTAGTGTCATTTTTTTTTTGGAACATAAATTACCCTCAATTCTGGGCTAGCGGGCCGTTTTCATTATTAACGCTATTTTTGTGGGCTGTTATTGAGTCTTATCGTCCACCTCAGATCATTTTAATAACCCAAGGAGAGCCCTATAAAGTGGTAATAATAATAAATAATCGACTTTGTCACTTAAAATGGAAAAAAAACCCCGACACTTTCGATCGTAAACACACTGGTTTGTTTTGTTTACATCTGCGTCGGTGGGCAGTTCTACAGGCTGCATGTGAATGCTGGATTGACAGCTAGACACATCGTTAAAGTTGATTGAATTTACCTTGTTTTGCAGTCAAATTATTATTAACAATCCTTAAATTTTATTTTAAATATTTAAGTGTAGGTATTTTAAACTTAATAAGTCATTGCACGAAGGAGATATTACCGCAAAACGTCGTATGTTTGAATGAAACATCGCACCACAGCTTTAAGTTGTGTAAACAAACGCACATATGTACCACACTGTCTATTAGGAAGAAGGCAATATCCATACCTTAATTAATGCACTTTCGCCTACAGTTTTACCTGATAATTTTTGTAGGCGAAAGTGCACTGTAGGCGAAAGTAGACGACACCAATAAAACGATTTTTAGCGGGCGTAGAATATGTATCTCTTCGCACAGGCGACAGCAACCTTAAGTCCCTATTCGAAAGGACAGTACGCTGTGGCAGTATCAACCCCACCATTAACCGTTTACCTAACCAATCGACCGGATCGACCCGCGTAATTTACAAATTAAGCTTAAGCAGTGAAAAAAAAATTCAAAACATTTCAACAAAACCATATTATAATAATAATAACTCTTTGGCCAGCCGCTGATTTGTCGCGGTCCTCATAAGAGAAGGCCATCATTCCCCCTGCACCCCACCCCCTCTTCCCCTCCTCTCCTCCCAGCATTCAGATATAAACTGCTTAATAATGTCCCTCACTTCCTCTTTTTCAATTTCTTCAATAAGCATTCCTACCCTCTCCCTCGTGTCCCCCTTCAGCCATCTATCCTTTGTTTCTTCACCCCACTTCTGCATTATTCTTCCAGTAAATTTTATTCTATGAGATATATACTGTGGGCATTCCAAGAGAAAATGTTCCAGGGTCTCCACTACTCCAGAGTGGCACATTTGGCATCCCTTTTCCCCATCTCTCCCAATTTTTCCCCGAAGCTCCAGTGATCTTCATCTCAGTTTGAACAGCAGTGACCCTCCAAAGGTGCCATCTAGGTACTTCTCAAAAGCTGGCTTTTCTTTATATTGTAACCCCTGCAGTGATCTTTTCACGCTAACCCCTGCTCGCCAGTTTCGATTGCAATCTTCCATGACTCTCTCTTTGACAAACCTTTTGCCTTCTTTCATTCCTACTTCTATGTTTGTGACCTCTAAAGAGTAATTGTCCATTAGTTCCCTCACATGTTTTGACCACCCCGTTTCTATATTAGAATTCCAAATGGTATCGAGCATCAATTTGCACCACCGGTTGTCAGGCAGGTTTCTCAAGTAGTTAAAGTAACACAGTTTTCCCAAATCTACCCTGTCCTTGATTTCCATCCACCCAAGCTCCCCCTTACTGCTTCCAAAGCTGCAGCATTACTCGACCCTGTTATCCATCTGCCGGCATCATTCTGAGTACTTTCCAACTTCTTAATAACGGTTTGGTTTAATGGAATCACGTCCGTGCCATACGTTATACTTGGTAAACCCACCCTCTCCCACAGTGTTTTCCCCACAAAGACCTTATTGAAACTATTTTTCCCTAAAAGTTTTAGTTGGTTCAGAATTCTTTTCCCCTTCAGTATCAGTTTGGCTGAGTAATTTCTGTACACCCCTCTTCCCGTTATATTTATGCTTACCCCTAGATACTCATACTCTCCCTTTTCTCCTACAGTGATTTGTTTGCTTTCCCCTTCGGGGATTGAGAACTCCCCCACTCTCCACCTCTTCGTCATATCTACCTTGCGTCCAACGGGTATTACCTTGCTTTTATTTTCATTTAGTTCGAGCCGCCAAGTGTTCCCATATCTACCAGCAATTTCCAGCAGTTTCTCTAGCCCCTGTTCAGTTCTAGACATTAACACCATGTCGTCCGCAAAGAATAAGCCTGGTATCTTTATGTCTCCAACATTTACCCCCTCCGCACTCTGAATTAGTTCGTCCCCTAAATCTTTAACATACAATGCAAACAAAATCGGTGAAAAGATACACCCCTGCTTGAGGCCTATATCCATAGGGACTAGTTTTGTAGTGATACTCCCTAGACTGAGTTGGCTTTGCACATCTGCATACAGTGCTTTCATGATTCCCACAAAGTCACCCCCCAGTCCGATGCCCTCGAGCTTTCGCCACATACCTTCCCTCCACACTCGGTCGTACGCTTTTTTCACATCTAGAAATGCCAGAAACACGAGCTCGGTCCATTGAGGGGTCACATCATATGGTTTTGTTGAAATGTTTTGAAAATTAAAAAAACAAACAAGAGGCACCACGAGGCCTGAAGCGCTCATCTTGAACAGAACACAATATAGACAGAGTCCAAGAATGAGTCTACATTAAGCAATCCATTTCCATAGGATACACTGTCAATCATTGAGTCTCTCAGGAGTGACAAAAATAATCCGGACATCATGCCTTTTCTTCAGTTGATCATAATGTAAAATGTAGAGCTCCCCAATGAAGCCCCTTGATACAACATATGTGGATTAATCTTAGTTGCACACCTCTTGTGGGTACTGAATACAACATTTTTAATTCTTCAGCAACATGGCCAATTCCCACAGGGAGCCCAAATATTTACCCAGGCTCTCGAGTTGAACACAGTGAAATCTGACTTCGCTAGAGATGTTGTGTACCAAATATGAAGGCATTCTGACTGTTGGATCTGAAGAAGAGAACTTTTAAAGAAATTTCTTCATATTGGACTAAGTTAAAATTTGGGCTACCATAGCGAGCCCAAATATTAACCTACGGATCCGATTTGAACAAACTTGAATCTGCCCCCCCCCCCCCCCCCTAGAGATGTTGTATACCAAATATGAAAGCATTCTGACTAGTGGATCTGAAGAAGATTTTTGAAGAAATTCCCTCATATTGTATTAAGTTAAATTTCAGGTTCCCCTATGGAGCCCAAATATTAACCCAGGCACTCGAATTGAACAAACTTGAATCTGATCCCCCTAGAGATGTTGTATACCAAATATGAAAGCATTTCGACTGGTGGATCTGAAGAAGAAGATTTTAAAAGAAATTTCCTCATATCGCACTAAGTAAAACTTTTGGGCTACCATAGCGAGCCCAAATATATACCTAGTGATGTGATTTGGGCAAACTGGAATCTGACCCCCACCTAGAGATGTTACATACCAAATATGAAAGCATTCCGACTGGTGGATCTGAAGAAGAAGATTTTTTTTAAATTATCCCCTATATTGAACAAAGTTAAAATTTGGGCTACCATAGCGAGCCCAAATATATACCTAGGGATGTGATTCGAACAAACTGGAATCTGACTCCCCTAGAGATATCGCATACCAAATATGAAAGCAGTCTGACTGGTGGATCTGAAGAAGAAGATTTTAAAAAAATATTCCCCATATGAATGCTGTATACCGAATATCAAAAGATTCTGATGATTGGTTCTGGAGAAAAGATTTTTTTTAATTTTTGCAAATATGCTGACTCAGCATTTTTTGGATGCCCATTACAGAACACCCTAACATAACCGATGGCAATTTTTTTACCATTCAATTCTACTGGTCCTAAGGATACTTCATACCACATAACAGCTCTCTGTACCATGTGGTTTGGGAAATATGGGCGTTTGAAAATATTTTTATTTTTAGCTCCCAGGGAATTATTCTTTTTGCATGAGTCAAGTACTTATGACCCAATAATACCACATACCAAATTTGGTTCAAACCAGACCATGGGTTCAGAAAATAGAAATTTTGGACGGGGCCCAAAATTTTACCCCTCCCATTACAAAGCCAAATATTGCTTCACGAACTTCGTTTGAACAAATTTTATTCTTCTCCTCAAAAGGAAGCTCCATAGCAAATATCAAGTCATTGTTTACACTGGTTCATGAGAAGAAGATTTTAAAAATATTTTGGAGCATTTTCCCCCACTCCCTCCCTATGGGGCTGGGCATGCTGAGTTGAACAAAAATGCAATGCCCCTTCGGGACCATCACTCACACAACTTTCACTTGAATTTCCCTAGTGGCTTTGGAAGAGAAGACCAAAACATGGTGTTGACGGACGGACGGACGGACGGACGGACAGACGGACGGACGGACGGACGGACGGACGGAGAGCGATGGGATTAGCTCAGCTTGACTTTGTCAAGATGAGCTAAAAACCAATAATTAACCCTCTGCACACTGACGTCGAAGCATCAAAATTTCAACTTGCAAATGTTTCCCATAATGCAATTTCGAATTGCACCAATTCAGTCTTGCTTGACAGAGCTCGATGAGCTCTGTCAAACAAGACTGAATTGGTTAAATTCCAAACTGCATTATGGGAAAAATTTGCAAGTTGAAATTTTGGTATTTTGACCTCAGAGTGCAGAGGGTTAAAATAATAAATTTTGATGTCGGCTGCGTTGGGTTAAGGGGTAACGCTGCAAGAGAATGGTAATGCTGCAAGAGTGGTAGGGTGCCTCGAGTACTTTTGTCGAGTGAAAATCGATCTTGGGACGTCTGGCATAGAGTCCAGGCACATTAGACATAAAAATGAGAAAGTAAGGAAAAAAATCGGAGAAAGCTGATTTTTTTATATGTTTCCGGGACACACATTGCGGATAAAGTGTGAAAAGTCCCCGCGAATCCGAGTTGAGCTTTTTTAGTTATAGCGTTTTTTTGATGAAAAAAAAAAATTTAAAAAAAATTCGACCCAGCTCCATATTTCTCATTCTTATTCGCCTTAGCAGGGTGAGAATCATAAATATCGTGCTGAATTATATTGAGAATACATATCCCCAACAGAAAATGCCAACTTTGCACCAATCCTCACACTCAATGGTGAAATATTCACTAAAATGTACAAAATTACGAAAATTTTTTTATTGTTTTCATACACACAACGGTACACAACGTCCATTAAATCAAATCTACGACTACTTTGGGAGTTAAATTATATATCAAAAATTGTAGAAAAGCAGTGGCTTTATAATGATATATAACAATAGTCATTTATTCCATAATGAACTGGTGAAACGTGTGAAATATTAACCATACCCCCTAAACTCAAATTCAAACGGCATCGACTTTTCTCATTCAAATACCGTATTATAGCATCATTGAACGTTTGTCCAGTGACGTTTGACCAACCACTTTATATCAAAGCAGTGGAGATTGTGTCTTCGTCAGATAAGTTGACAACAGTTTTCGTTAGACTCGGCGGCTTCCATATGATTATGTCATATTTAGGGGCAATTGGTTCGATCATGGCTGGTAGCGGCTTGGATGAACTTTGGGGGACTGTTTATGCTGGTGGGTCAATCCATCATTTGATCAGTGGTCATGCATATTCAAGAGCAGTTCGTGCCCATTTGCTAACACAAATTGCCATTACAAAACTTGTGTTTGAAGAAAGCCGAACACTAGATAACATAGACTGCACAGAAGCCAATGAAATATTCTGTGGACTTGCCAGAGGTGACTGTACAACAGCTGACGCTGTCAATCAAGAAAGTGTCAACCATCTACTGTCAAAATTACACGAACTGCTCCAGAATGCGTCCGTAGGACGCACAGGAAAGCTTTGGGTACAATACTACGAGCAAATAGGTCTTCTCCAGTTGTTCTTGAGAGCAGAGCGCACAGGCGACTGGGAACTCCACACATATTGTGTTCGCAATATGATTCCAGTATTTCACGCAGGTGGTCATTTTGCATACGCAAAAAGTTCTCATCTCTATTTGCAGCAGATGAATGAGCTAACAGAAATAATGCAACAAGATGATTTGAAGTTGTTCACTGAGAAAGGTTACTTTACCATAAGGCGCTCAGATAAATTCTGGGACGGGATATATTCTGATCAGACCATAGAGCAGTGTTTAATGAGAATATTCAAGCTCCCTGGTGGTCTCACACATGGCAGGGGAATAACCGATAGCACTGTTGCGAAATGGGTACATGGACTACCTCTTTGCCTTCCGATATGTAATGCTCTCGAAAATTTTGTTCATGTTCACACTGGTCATGACGAACAACATCGGGATCTCCGTCAAAGTTCACAATTGACTGATGCCAATGATATCACCAAATTATTGAACTGGCTCAGAGTGCATTCCCCCTTTCAGAATAGAGATCCACTTCAATTAGTCTCTATAGCGACCGGGCTTGTGGCCGACGAAACTGTGAACTGTGACCAAGTTCGCAAAATTGGTGAATGTTGCGTATCGAATGTTGTAAGCAAAACGTTCAACAGCATCAAACTACGACGTGTTGACACTGTGAAGTCTTTCGCATCGATGGCAAATAGCATCAAAGTCCGTGGAAGTAAGGTGGTGATTGACCCCACAATTCTGTTCAACCGCATCACATGTGTTATTCAGTCACAAGCAGAGATGGAAGAGTATCTCAAATATGAACTCGCCCCGAAACCACCAGCATTGTTTGATTCTGCTGGAATGAGGAAGACACAGAAAAGCACGCTCGGTAAGATCCTCAAAACATACGGTTCCGAGCAAACTAAAATCCCAGAACATTCTCTGTTTGTTGTAGATGGTGGATTTTTATTGAGGGCAGTTGTATGGCCTAAACAGTCGTCATATAAGGACATATGTACATCATATTCCAATTATCTAGTGAGACATTTTGGGGCGAACGTCGTGGTTGTTTTTGATGGTTATGCTTGTACAATGTCGACAAAGGGCATGGAACAAGCCCGTAGATCTAAAGACAGGTATTCCATTGATATCAATATCTCACCCGAGTTACCAGCCACCACACCCCAATCCGATTTCCTTGCAAATGCCAAGAACAAAACCCAACTGATCGATCTTCTAATGCAGGAGCTATCTGCTATCAATATTCAGTCCAAGCAGGCCGAGGCTGATGCTGATGTACTGATAGCCGAAACTGCACTTGACATCGCTCAAGATGACAACAATGTTGTCGTTGTGGGAACAGACACAGACTTGTTAGTCATTCTTACCTCTCGAGTTCAACCGGGATGTAATATTCACATGATGTATTCCATTACCCCAAACTTACTAGTTTCAGTTAGTGAAATAGCAACCAAAATGGGTGACCATAGAAGCAACCTCCTTGTAGCACATTCTATAAGTGGTTGTGACACTACTTCTGCACTCTTTCGAGTTGGTAAGAAGAAAGTATTCAGTACAATTGTCTCCGATGTTACTAGCGACTCACAACAGTATGTCAACACAATTTTGGCGGATGACAGTACACCAAGTGCAGTAGCCGCTGCCGGGGAACAACTTCTCCTGATCTTATACGGGAGTAAAACTGTTTCCTCTCTCGACCAATATAGATATGTCACTTACAAGCGTTATGTAGCAAAATCTAAACTGAATAAACCCATCGACCTAGCCTCACTCCCACCAAGCAGCGATGCTGCACAACAACATGTCTACAGATGCTATCTCCAGGTCCAACAATGGCTGGGCACTTCGCTTCCTCCTACGGATTGGGGGTGGTCGCTAGACAATGGACTTCTTGTACCGACTGCAGCCACAAAGCCATGTGCCCCCGATAACCTACTGAATCTGATCAGTTGTGGTTGCAAGAGTGCTTGTACAAAAAGGTGTGGATGTAAGAAGGCAGGACTCTCTTGCTCAGGTTTGTGTAATTGCAGTTCGGATTCTTGTAACAACCACAGAAACACTGTCCTGTCGGAAATTTCTGAGTTCGATGAATAATATGTATATAGGTCATGTCATTTCTGTATATAGCGTTGATAATAGTCAATGTAACTTAATCCATGTTGATTGATTTGTACATTCTGTAAATATTATTTATTGATTTTTGTACATTCTGTAAATATTATTTATTGATCTAATGCTGCCAGACACAGACGTGTCTGTTCGGTCCCAAGCCCGAAAATAGTTGAGTTCTCATGCTGACGAATTTTATGCCAAAAGGGGAACTCGGCCAGAAGCAGAGGGGGTCTTCCATAATGTCTATTTTGTAAGCAATGATAAAAGTCTTCAAATGGTGGTGGATTTTTTATCGTCTGTCCAACTAACATCCCGTTCTGTACTACGACCCTTTGGGCAAATCCGTTAGGAAAATCGTCATTTTTTGCGTAAATCCGATACTTTTTTGTGAATTTTCAATAATTTTTCGCAGAAATTGTCACAGAATGCACATTTTCCTCTAGGTAAATGTATATTAGACATTATGTAGCTCGAAATACGCGTAAACAAAAAATACAGTTGGATCAATTCGAGGTTACAAAGTTCGTGCGATTTTTTTTGATTTTTTTCAAACGCGTTTTCGAAAAAGGCTGTAGAAAAAAAAGCTCAACTGGGATTTTAGGGGACTTTTGTCTAATCGTTCAGTGACATGTACTCGACATTCCCTGAAAAAATCAGCTTTCTCCGATTTTTTTCCCTAGTGAAACCTAATGTTCTTGGGCTAATAAGAATCAGCGCATTTATCCACCCTTGCCTTATTTGTATAATGCAATAATATTTACAGCGCAAATGCTATTTATAATGGTCGCCTGTGGGAAAATAGTTGGTGGTGTTATACCAAAAGACCTATAAATGTCACGGCGGCAATATTAAATTTTATAACCAGAATCATTCATTCGCACTCAAAAGCCCTGTCCAAAATTAGAGCCATGCGGTCATTCTAAGAAAAGAAGTCCATTAATTTACTTCAACAATGACAGGCAGGAAGGCAGGGAACAGTTAAACAACAAAACTGGCGATAACAATCGGAAGGAACTTTGTAGTACAATCAATTCCACTTGTGTAATCTGTTAGAACGAATGGCCTTGGGCTACTTTCTTGTGTAAATAAGAGCTCGATGTGTTTCTCTTATCAGTTGCATGGCATACAACATATAATGCAATTGTCCTGATTTGAATAGGTTTTGTATTTATTGCAGTTTTGATCTTGAATCAGTGAGAAATTGATTATTAATTGCCCTACGGTTTACATGGTGTGCATATCAATCTTTTCCGACATTTTAGTGGCGTAAATTGAATATACATGTATGTTATGGCTGGGCTGTAATTTGATTTTAATTCTCTCCCCGCTTTCCTCTACACAATACTGAGGAGTTTCACTTCTGGAAAAGAAATGTGAGAACATCGGATCTCAGATATTGTTTCCGTTTGTTTTTCTCAATTCGGTCTTGTTTTCACAATATTTTATTTTATGAAATCTTGACAGCCAAGAGTAAGTGTATCGCAACCAGATAGGGTTCAAACTCTGCTAGTTAAAGAAAGCCATCTTCTATTGCAAGCACAGTCGCCAAGTCTCTTAAATCAAGACCACTGTCATGATTTAGAAATTTGTTGGGGCGTGGTCCACTTGTTGTTCCCCATAAATGCATACATCTTTTTGAGAAGGTGGCTCTCCGGGAGTGATCTCCCCTTTCTCACATCGTATGGTACGCTATTTATTTATTTATTGATTTATTTATTTATTTATTTATTTATTTATTTATTTCACAGTCAGGCTCATATCATGTCGGAGATGAATGTGATTTGACTCGGATTTGTGAACGCAGTTTATCCGCGCTTGATGGTTTGTTGTTGGTTTAATGATTGTGCTGTTTGGAGATTTGCATGAGAGGAACTGGTACTATAGCGATGATTATGACCGGTAGAGTGATAGAAGCCCAAGTTTGGGCTTTATTCCGAAACACAGGTACCATACTTTAAAAGGTTCAGTGGATATTCAGCGGATGTGCTTCATATTATCTTCAAAGAGGAATTATTTAGTCTGTGAGGAGATACCTTGTTACATGTTATGATCGAGTGCATGTAGGCACCCGCTCATAAAAATGTAACAAGGGAAAGACATGTACTCAAATAGTGCCGACCCAAATTGATTTGTCACTCTACCAGTTAAAGAATAAGGCTGTTTGAAACTCTACTTGCATTGGATATTTTGTGCATGCACAATTTTGCACATTCAAAATAAAAACTTTAACCCTTTACCCAACGTAACAGCCAAACGCGGCCAGTGCTATTAAAAAACCCACCAATTAATATTCATTATGTTTTTCATTTTTTATCTCAAAAGCATAGGTTATGACCCCCTTTTGGAACGAGCTCGTCGAGCTCGTTCCAAAGGGGGTCATAACCTATGTTTTTGAGACAAAAAAATGAAAGAAATTACTCATTCAAGAATTTTGTTTGCAAGTGTCGTCTGCTTTTCATATTCGGTAAAAGGTTAAATATAACACAAGAGAGAGTCGTAGAACTGCAAGTAAATAATCTGTTATCAAAATCATAATTTTTGCTTCAATAAAATAAATAAACTGTCGCAGATTGAAAATTCTGGGCCATGCGCATGCTCACTTGTTGGTGGTCGTTTATGAGAAATGTAAGTTCAAATCATAAATGCAGAAGTAGTTGCACACACACAATAATCTCTTTTCAAATCTATATTAAATATTCAAAGTTGAAAGGGAGATAACCTGGACAACATGACAATTTTGGAAATCTGCGCAAATTCAATTATTAGTGGCCATATATTCTGTATCTGTATCTGTATCTGTATTTGTACGGTGTAGGGCCGTCTGGCGTAAAAACACCGGGTGGGGAGCCGTTGGTGGCTTTTCGAGAGGGCAGATTGAAAGCCCTCCACTGTCTGTGCATGCACTATATTGTTGCCTAAGTGGTTCCAATCAACAGCGGTGCGGATAAAAAATTAATTCCGGTATTCTATGGTTTTAGGAGTTCCGACTTTATAGGCTCTGGTATTCTTAGATGTGTGTCTATCAACGATGTTTTGAGTGACACAGTCAGTATATGATTTGCTTTTAATTTGCCTTCTGTTATGCTTTTGCAGGAATTTATCTGGGGGGATGGCTGGCACTGACCCCTCAATAATCTTGTAGAATTGGGTGAGCCTTTTAAGTCTGCGTCTAATCTGGAGGGCATCTAATTCCAGTTTGAGAAGCATTTTTGTGGAGGTGCCCTCATCTCTTGAGTGATAGTCACCTGTGATGAACCTGGCAGCTTTTCTTTGCACCCGTTCCAGTTTATCAATATCCTTTTTGTAGGTAAGGGTCCCATACTGTTGATGCGTATTTGCACACACAAGAAGCTCATTTGGATATCCATAATAAAATCTATGTCCAATAGTTATAACCTGGCTAAAGTTGTGACAGATAAAAGAATTTGGAACATGCGCATGTCCACAAATGTTTGAAAAGTTCCATCAAAGTTGATTTATAAATGTAGAAAAAGTTGAGCACACAAGAATCTCATATAGAAATTTACATTGAATCTTTTTCTACGTTGAATGAGAGATAATCTGGTTAAAACTGTATCAGAACAAAAATTTTGGAATCTGCGTATATTCATTTGTTAGTCGTAACGCATGAGAAGTCTCACCAAAATTGGTTGATAAATGTAGGAGTCGCGGACATAAGAATCTCGAATAGAAATCAAAATCCAATTTTCGAATTGTAGAGGGATAACCAAATTAAAATCATCCTACAGTACGTGGAGAGTAGATTGTAACTAAATCACCCGCGGAGTGGAGTTATCACCCAAGCTATAACTTTTAAATGTTGTATATATCGACAAAAAACACAAGCAATGTTTCAGCCAATGGACCTCCGGGTTTAACCCGGAGGTCCATTGGCTGAAACGTTGCCGGTGCTGGTTGTGCTTTGCAACAAATTTGCAATTATTGCTCGGGTGGAATCTCCACTCTGCGTGAGATTTAGTGATAATACACTCTCCGCGTATTGAACATTTAACATTTGGAAATATGCGCATGGTCACTCATTAGTGGTCATGTTTGAGACGTTTCATTGAAATCGCTTCATAAATGTAGGAGTTGTTGCGCACGCAAAATTCTAATTTGTAAATCCATAATTAATCTAAGTTAAAGGGAGATAACCTGCTTAAAATTGTCTCAGATCCAAGCTTTGGGAATAGGCGCATGACCACTTGTTAGCAATGATTTTGAAACGTTTTATGAAAATCGGTTGAAAAATGTAGGAGGGGTTGCACACACAAGAATCCCACATAGAAATCTCTTTTAACATTTGCGAAGGTTCATCGACATCAGTTCATTTGGAGGAGTTGCACACACAAGAATCTCATTTGGAAATCCACAATAAATCTAAATTCCAGGGAGATAACCTGGTTAAAGCTGTCACAGAGCTGAAATTTTGGAATACACACATGTTCACTTGTTAGTCGTAATGTTTGATAAGTTTGAAAATCATTTAAGAATGCAGAACGAGTTGCGTGCACAAGAATACCGGACGCACGGAGGTACAGGGCGACGAAAATATAGACCCCACTTAAGAGGGGCGTATAAGGTGAAGGTGGTGTGTAGAGTAATTTAGTTTGTGATGGGTAATGAACTTTAGAGAGATATTCTGTCCGGCAAGATTTTGTTTGGATGAGATATAGGCTCGGGGAGATTTTGTCCAGGCGAGATTTTGTTCTACACTCTGATAGTGGAATACTATTAAAAAAAAAAACAATGGTGTGCTAGTTTTCACCCGCAAAGTAAGTCTCAAATTGTGTGACGGATGTACACAGAAGTAAAATTGGCAAAAGATCTTTATAGATTCATTGAATGTCTGGCTAAGTAGCTTTCTGAGTTTATATATAGATTATCTCTCACAACCCGCGCTCTCGCAATCTCCTGATCAACGGCCATGCTTACAAGCATACAGTTAAAACTAGAAGTCCAGTCACGAACTGTGCGCTTATCTAGGCTTAATTTCGCGTAGGAATTGGGCGCAATTGCCATATCGAATGGCACCCAAAGCATGGTAGGTTCTCCTGGTTACTCATAGCAAACACAGGCAATGTTTCTGCCAGTGGACCTCCGGGTATGATATCCATATTCGCATGATTTTGTTGCAAAACAGTTTAAAATTTTCTCAACTTAGGGAGAGGACCCCCTCCCCTCCTCGAAACCCACCCCAGCTCGGCGCTGCACAATCACCAACTGTACCCCCTCACCTTTGTAACTCTGGCGCCGCCACTGGTCACAGACCCATTCAGAAGATATTCTACAGTCCCATACAATTTAATTTTCTTGAATCATATCCCATTTGCTTGCATGTTATTGGTCAAGGTGAGTTTTTCATAATTCGATGAATGATTTTCCTGTCGTTAAATACCACTGTATCACATTAAAGTCACAGACACCTTCAGAAAATATTCTACAGTGCCATATAATTTAATTTTCTTGAATGATATTCCATTTGCTTGCATGTAATTGGTCGAGGTGCATTTTTCATAATTCGAGAATGATTTTCCTATCGTATGGATGTTTTTGCCCAGTCCTTGTCCACTTGTCAAAACAAATTGTTGGCAAGTCAAATTTCACGTTGTAATGAAGACTATTATATTGGCCAAGAATTAAGCGAGCGGACTCGACTGAGATCAAAACAAAAGCAAAAAAAGGACACAGAAAGAATAACTCCAATCTCTTTTGCCTCGACTTTCTCTCTCCCCTTTCTTTTCCCCTTTCTCTTCCTCTCTCGTTCTTTTTTCCGATCTCCGGCATGACCTTTCCATTTTCTCAACATACCGGTAACCGTTATAGTATTGTGTCTATCATCACTCCAACTTGAATGCTACATCTATGGGTCCTGGAGCCCGTCTTAATCACAATGGGGTTCCCGACTCTTTCTTTGATTTATGTTGTTCTTTTCTTCCCTGTAATCCTGTAATCGCCATTGAATCGTAAAGTAAGACAAAAGTACTGCCAAACCTAGCAGGAATGGGGGTACTGTAAGCTGTCCTGGAAAATGGACGCTTCCTTGCATGCTTGTTGACGTGGGGGCTAGGGAACCCGGGGGTTGGTGGTCCTGGATTATTCCATGACCAGCAACACAAGTCATCGACTGAATTGAAATAAAAACCGCCGGCCATTTACGGGCGAAAACAGATCTTTCTCTGCAGGTGTGTAAGTAAGGGATGCAGATGGGTGTGACATCCCCTAATAATTTTCCAGTCAGGAATTTCCACCGATTCGCTCTCGCTGGTAATCATGTATTCTCTTACGGAGCTTCATTTGCTTCGTTGACTTACGTCACACGCGCAGTCGGTCTTATGCAAATGGGGATATGTGGCTGACTGAGGATGTTGGGGTCCCAGCATGATCAGTTTTGAGTCGATGCATCACGACTGCTACGTGTATTACACCCACAAACAAATTTCCTGAATTTTTCTCAACTATAATCCTCGTTGATAAATATTCCAACTACATCATCAAGGCATGCCTTCGAGGAAGGCATGCCTTGATGATGTAGGTGAAATATTTCTTCAGTGGGGACTTGAGACAAATTGGGATTCCACCCCTATTCTGTCTTGGCCCTGTGGAAACGCTCAATATGTTATCTATACAATTTTATTCAGTTCCCTGACGGATTTGAGGAAACGGCGACTTTCGCACTCCAAATGCGGTGACTAGCTGAATTTGGACTGCAACAGTTAGTAATGTTGTTACTCCCAAGTTACTCCCTCCTACTTTTTCCCGCAGTTTCAACACGCAAGTCATAAAATAGAACCATATGTTCGACACAATGAAAGACTATGAAAAGGCCCGCACCCCATGACAGAATTCACCCGGCGTCCGAAATTTCTCTCACTGGCCCTGTATCAGCTGCCACTTGCCAAAATCCACTATCATTCCTGATGTCGTCCTGTTGGAGATATGATGACAACGTGTCCCAATAGGACTTTTCCCTCTTGGAAAGAAAATGCTTCCTGCTTTAAAAACAACGTACAAATTGTCCTCTTTGGTTAAACTTAGCCATCAATGTTCCATACACGTGAAGAACTGCTAATTGTAGGTTTTGCTAACAGGGAGTTTGAGGTTACCTGGATTTTTCTTTCTTTGAGTTTCCTTGTAGCTTTTTCCTCAGCAGCTTTGAATAATGTTGCGTGTATCTTTCCACGCTATTCTGGTGTAATTCCAATGCTGTTTTTCTGCATGCAGCTTCTTAGTTATTTGGGTTCTTATTTTCCATATCGCAAAGAAAGTCTCCGGTAACCCAGATGATCGTTTGGTCTGATATGGATGGAGGTGTATTCTCTATACTTAGTAAATACAACTATTCAACAGACAACAAGAACGTATTTCCCCCAATACAAGACAGTAAAAACGTCCTGACAAAATACAAATCTGTATTGAGAGTAACAACCGCACGTGCTATCATTCGATCAGATGGGGAATGTTTTTTACCTGCACTTATAGAAAACTAATTACACATTTCGAGGTCACCGTTTTGATAAAAGTAATTGAATGATAAATAAACCACACACAGCGAAATAAATTTGACTAGATCATTTTCTGCTATGATGATGTTTTTATATAGGCCCACCACAAGGTGAATCTGAAAAATATAATTAAGAAACAGATAGCTGAAACACTACAATAAACTTCGGCGGTTATGCGTGTAGTGCAAGTGGAACAATGAATGGGGATTACGTCATGCACAGCTCAAGAACGAAATACCAAGACGTCACGATCTTCATTCATAAAAAATCAATTCATTGACGCTGAATGATGTTAAATTGTCTGCTAACAAGTCAAGAAACTGAGGGACATTGTAAGATAAATTGGTTATTACCAACAAGTGGGTTTCCGACATGGTGTATTGAAGTCTCGACCTCGTCTCTCGATCATAGATCGACATTTCCCAACGGACTCGTCGATATATTTATTTATTTTTTAGGGTTTAACGATACTTTAACAGCCAGGGTCATATCATCTCGGTGACAGTTTTATGGGTGGAGGAAGCCGGAGTACCCGGAGAGAACCACCGAGCAACGACGAGCAGCTGTCAGCCGAGCAGCTGTCAGCTCTCCAACATCGTAACTCTGAACTCTGCACCGCGTAACACGTAGGGTTAAATTGGTTGAAGACATACGCACCATTGACGTGCAGTACGCCTTAGTACACAACGTCATCGTGCCCCCATGTAGGCAGTCGGGGCTAAGTGCCTTGCCCAAGGACACAACGCGGGGGCGCGAATCAGTCGCTGAAATGGTCACCCATCCAACTACAAACCTCGCTCGACGTTGCTCGACTTCGATGATCTGATGAGAACCGGTTACCGCGACGTCACCGCGCCCCTCGTCGATATATAAACCCACGTGGAGGTAATAACCTATATTTGCATAATATAATGACTGAAACTGAATTGCTTCCGGCAGCTTGTCAAACAGGACAAGTCTATTATTTAAAACATGAATCAGTCAGTACCTATAACCTAAAATCATCTTGTCGGTTCAATCGGCCCATCAATCATTCAGTCGACACTTTTGTCACAACTAAGCATATATTCAGATCGTGACTACAAGACTTTATACGCTCACATAATATTTTCATGTAATTTATGTTTAACCCTTTGGACGCAAAATGCCGTTTTCCGGTCCAGGATCGTGATACGACCTCAACTCATAAAGTATTTAGTTCCTCAGTGAACGTGTGTGGTATACCAATCAATATTTACAACGTGCAGCCCCATGGCTGCACGTTGAAGATATTGATTGGTCTTCTCCCAATTAACGAATATAGGCTCCTCCAGTTGGTGAAACGGGACCGTATGGAATAGACCATTAGGACTTAAAGAGTTAAGGTAATCGTTTATCTTGTATGGTTCGTGAACTTGCGTGATGAATTAAGATTAATTGGCTCAAACTTTCTTTTACCTATATTTTAGACTCGGGTGGGCCTTCATTAACCCTTTGCGCAAACCGAATAGCAGACGACACTTGAAAACAAATGTCAGGAATATCTAAACAATCCGTGGAACGAGATCAACGAGCTCGATCCAATGCGAGATCAAAAGCTATGTTTTTCATTAACTGGCAATATTTGTGAATAGCACTGGGTGGATTTGGTGGAACCTTGAGTGAAGGGTTGATGAAATTGCGATGGCCATTTGTGACGTAGTTTCCCCTGGTGGCATGCAGACCACATTAGTTCGAACAGACACTGGCCACAAGTCACGTATAACAATGATTTGCAGCTCTAAATCTGGTTGGTTTGACACCTCGTTCTCCCATGTAGAGAGAGGTGAAGCCTCTTAAAAGAAAATCGTCATGTAAAATAATTAACCCCATTGACGCTTAAGAGGTGTAAGTATGAACACGTCCGACAAATCTCCAATCGATCCCCGGTCGGGGAAAGTTCTCGAGATGTCCGAACACTCTTCTTCAGCATCAATGGTGAGGTAGATGCTGTCGCAGCGTACCGTCCTATCGGGTGGGGGGCGCAAATGGATGCCCCCCCCCCCCCCGTGTGGAAAGAGACACACATATCCTTTTGTTGTATTCGAGGAAACCAAGGTCGCGAAGTTGCCGCTGCGGAGGTCATCCCACATACCTGCGCCACTGGGCCAACGAGAGGCGTTAATGTAGGTTGTATAAATTGCGCGCCAATCTTTATAAAATTAACAAGCTTACCCCCCCCCCCCCCCCCCCCCCACTAAACCCCTCTAATTCTTAATTTGCGACATAGTCTAGGTGGAGTGCGACTGACGCCTCGGCTTCCTGTTTATCTACGCATCTGAGTATGGACGGTCTTCCCTTCAAGTATCGTGGGTGCGACGTTTGTTCTAAAAGACATTTCAGTGCTGGTAAAGTGATAAGGCCAATAGAAAGGACTACAGTGCGGGGTTCCTCGTGTATATCTTTCCATTGTATTGAAAAGGGACAGACTTGTCCAGAGGTCAATTCTATAAAAACGTTTACAATTGTATTTTCCAGAATTGTATTTTTTTACCTCTGGATATAAATGATTGAAATGGATTTTTAGCATTTCAAAAACCGTGGCAATTTACCTGCCGGCAAATTTCTGCTGTCGGTAAATGACCACGTCTTTTAAAACACTAATGATTTATTTCAACTATCTTTGTCGTTGACAGAAAACACAAATCTGGAAAATACAATTGTAAAAATTTCTTGTACTGGCCACTAAACAAACTTCATCTGAGGTTAGTAAATGGGAATACTTCTCAGACATCGCTCAAGCGAGCAAGGCCGGAGCAACTTTTGTAACAGCCGGTAATGTAATAATCAACCAACAGTGTAATAAAAATAACCAGGAAGGCCCCTCAAAGTAGATTTTCTATTTCTCAGGCCATTTTGTGTAAAATTGCATGCGGGCGGGCGGTTTTTTATTTTATTTTTATTTTTGTAATTATTTCTTTGCCATCAAAAGTTCATATTTTTTGTTTGGTTTATGTCTTAGGCCTCATAATCTACAGACTAGCATGGGTGGTGCTGTATTTGTCTCTCAAGTGCAAGAAGGCTGTGCTATGCTTAATCCTTTACCTAACATGAAAAGCAGACGACACTTGCAAAAAAAAATCTTGAATAACTAATTTTTTTCATTTTTTGTCTCAAAAACATAGGTTATGACCCCTCGTTGGAACGAGCTCGACGAGCTCGTTCCAACGAGGGGTCATAACCTATGTTTTTGAGACAAAAAATGAAAGTATTTTGAAAATTAATTGGCGATTTTTGAGAATAGCGCTGGCCGGTTTTGGCCGTTACGTTGGGTAAAGGGTTAAGCATCGCAAAGCCTTCTTGCACTCAAGAGACAAATTTATCCATTTTATTAATTTGGGTAAAATATCAGACGTGAACTTTTTCATTTTTCATGTTTGCATTGGTTATAAAAAGAAAGCATGGCCATATGGACCATGCGGTAGGGCCTGAGAAACAGATTTTTAACTTTTTTAGGCTTTATGTTATAATCAACTAAGAGTGGAATAAAAAATATCCAGTAATGTAATAATCAACCAATAATTATACCCCCACGTTTAAAAAAAGTGGGGTATACTGGATTCCGTCCGTCCGTCCGTCCGTCCGTCCGTCCGTCCGTCCGTCCGTCCGTCCGTCCGCTATCTGGTCAGGTCAAAACTTGAAGATTCGTGCTCGGATTTTGATGAAAGTTGAAACAGTTATTCAGTATCCTAAGCTCTTTCAGAAACATAAGCCGTTTTGCTGTCGCATATTTTTTCCACGAGCCCTTAGAATGTGCGAAATAGCCATTTCACTTTCTACAGATATCCCACTTTTTCGACTTGGAAAATAGGTCATTTCTTGTCTGTTCGGCTTGTTTGAGAATGGCTTGTTTGTGGGTGCATTTTTTCGACATCTTCTCACACTGGATGGTCCCATCATCACCAAACTTAGACCATGTATGTGGACATTATAGTTGTGACTGAGAGGTTGTCTTTTATGTCACTGCAGTAATAAGACAATACATGCAAATCACCTCCCAACATGTGCCATTATGTCTTTGTTCTATATCTCTGATGTGGATCGTCAGAAGACTCCAGTAACAAGTGTTTGTGGCCTTCTCAGTTACCTCAGACAGCACTCGGCACAAGTTATGAGTATGTACATCGCATGTTAAATTCTACGAGACTAATTGTTTAGGTAGAAACATTCTGTACAGTAGAGTAACCCCTCGAGCCTAGGCAGTGGTGTTTCACAAGGACCTTTGCCTGAAATTGGGCACCAACGGTTATTTCCTTTTGGACGGGTGCATGACGAAACCGGATAAACTCTATTTATATGACATGATTGCAATACATTTAATCTCCAGATTTCTTAAAAATAAGATTCATAATTTAAAAGAAAAAACTCACGAGATGTACCCGATTTGTAAGATACCACTCCTTCTGTAGCTGCTCTCCATAGCGTTGTCTTGTCGGGTATAGTAACTGCTATGGCAACCACATCTGACCGGACATCAGTACCATACAGATCAATCGGGGGAAATCCATAATATAATAATAGCTGGTATTATAGTATGTGAGCATATAGTGCTTCGTTAGTGCTACACGTAGGGGAGGGTGGGGGGGGGGGGGGGGGGTCAACATTTTATTCAGTTTTGAATTGTAAAATACGTGGACACAGACTACGACCATAACTCGTATAGAGTGGAGTTTCCACTCGGATATTAATTTTCAATTCCCGTGAGGTGATATACAATTCACATTTAGCGTTCCAGCTATTGGTACCCCAGTGAGGTCAATTACCTAAGACTATGTTGGCACTATTTATACTTTTATCAGAAAGGCGATTATAATTGCCTGGGGAGTAACTCAGCTGTGCAGGCGTTTTACTGTAAATTCTTTAATTGCGAAGTATTTTCCCGAATGAGCTTTATCAAGTAAGATTTGAACGGTGAATTTACTAGTTACATTTTGGAACAAAGTGCTGCTTAACCCTTTACCAAACGTAACGGCCAAAACCGGCCAGCGCTATTCTCAAAAACCGCCAATTAATTTTCATTATTTTTTTCATTTTTTGTCTCAAAAACATAGCCTATGACCACTCGTTGGAACGAGCTCGTTGAGCTCGTTCCAATGAGGGGCCATAACCTATGTTTTTGAGACAAAAAATGAAAAAAAATAGTTCTTGAAGAATTCTTTTTTTCAAGAGTTGTCTGCTTTTCATGTCATGTAAAGGGTTAAAGTTTTGTTATTTTGGCATCAGTGTGCTGAGGGTTAATATATACACAATCTGGTACTAATTTGTGTAGGAGACGCGAGAGAAAAAATCGTTCTTCGAAAATTTGATAAACCCCCACGCTGATGTCAAAATACCAATATTTCAATAGCATTTGTTTCGCCAAATGCAGCTAGGAATTTAATCACTTCAATACTGATTGACAATGCTCAATGAATTGTGGGGAATATTTGCAGGCTGAGATTTTAATACTTGCACGTCACTGTGCAGCTTGTAAATCAAGAAATCAAGAAACACTCCCACAAATCGTTCTAAAAAGTGTATTACTTTCTGTACATGCCATAACTAAAAGAATTAATGGCTATACGTACCTGCAAGGAAAACCAGGAAGGTAGCTGTTCCAATGAAAAGTAAAGCTCTAGAAAAATCCGCCATACTTATTTACACAATTGGTACAACTAAGAATTCATTTAAAACAGGTAAGCTGATTACACCTGCGCATAAAATCTGTAACGGCTTCTTTACACCCGACTATCGTACACAGAGCTTTGCAAATATTGTAATTCTGAATCTTCGTCTACAGGCAAAGGTCAGTCATATGTCATTCATCATGTTTCCTATTAAATATGAAAGCAAGTCAAACAGAAACCTGTTTGTTTACTGCTGTCACACTCGACTGTGCATACTTGATCAGACTGGCTGAAACATCCTATCTGCCAATAATAAGTGCATAACTTATGGGTAGGTGTTGTTGACTTTACCGCCTGGTTTAGATTCATTATTATGTGGGATAGGAAATATAAAACAGATCATTATCATTTGCTTTAGACATTATGTATTTTCTGATGCAAAGATAATCGTTTTTTGAAACGTAACACATATACAGATGAGTCACATCTTCATGCGCATTATTTTGCTATAATACCGGTATTGTGTATTTTCGGTTACGGAGTCAGCAAATCAACACAGGGGCCGCCGGAGAGGGTTAGTGGTGAGGGTGGGGGTGTGGTGTATGAGGGGGATGCTGGAAGATGTGGGTGGCTTCATGTCATTATTTTGCTATAATATCGGTATTGTGTATTTTCGGTTACGGAGTCAGCAAATCAACACAGAGTCCGCCAGAGCGGGGTGGGTGTGTGTGTGTGGGTGGGGTGTGGGTGGGTGGGTTTTATGGGGATGCTGGGAGATACGGGTGGCCTCATTCCCCTTTCCTCTTTTGGCCAACAATGTTCGAAATATTTGAAAACAGGAAATGAATGAGCCTTGACAACGCTTACATTATCATGGCTGATGTGTGTACACACCCAATTGATTGTTATGCCACTTGCCATCCTTAATGCCAAGGAACTTGATTTCTAAACTTGATATATAAATTCTCCAATGGCCGTATGGGTATGTGCATATAAGAATATATAATAGAATGGAAACACTAACACATCTGGATACCCATATATACACCTGTCTTTAAACAAGCTTTCGGCTTACGCCTTCATCGGGTTCAGTACAGACAATTCACAACAAACAAATAATTTTTACGTTAACAGACAGAGAACGTAGTGACCGTGACGTAGGACTGTACGACTCCAAGCTGGAAAAAGTTAAATCTCTGGCTAAATTAATCATTCCCTCCATGGAGCCAAGAATCCAGAGTCTATTGATGCCTTGTTCAAATCCACCAAATAAATGGTTAAATTGTTGTTCGACAACTCTTCTGATGTTGATGTCCTTCAAACCTCCCATCAGGACCTGAATTCGAATGTCGGAAACTGAATGATTGGGGCAATTAAAATGAAGGGCAAATGGCAGTCCGAAGTTTTTGGACCGGACATCCTGGGGATGTCCTGTGATTCGTTTATAAAGTGTCTGACCTGTTTCACCTATATAAAACATTCCAGGAGATTTAGCACAAGACAAAAAATATACAATACCACCAGAAATACAAGAGTGTCAGCCGTTGGCACATATTACCGACCGTCTTTTGTGCGAAGGGTACTCGTGCTAATGAGTTTACATGTACCACATCTGCTTCTACCACATGCGCCGGTCCCAAGAGTGTTACTTTCAGCCTTCCAAGAACTTGACACAAGTTTATGTCTAAGATTAGGCGGTTGTCTTGTTGCCACTAGAGTGCTTTCTGGAAAAACTTTACTTAAATAACAATCCTCGGATAACATAGGCTGTAATCCAGATGTTATACAGCGCAATTTCTCTAAAAGTGGGTGATAGGTTACAACTAGGGGTACACAATCCGGCTGAACCTTTCTGTTATACGGGAGTAGATTAGCCATGCCCTTCCCTTTAGTTTCCCAAAAACTTCGGACTGCCAGTTGCCGTTCATTTAAATTTCCCTAATCATTCAGTTTCCTACATTCGAATTGAGGTCCTGAGGGGAGGTTTGAAGGATATCAACATCAGAAGGGTTATCGAACAACAATTTATCCATTTCAACACAAACCCTTGTGATTTAATGATTGAATATGGCAATTTGTCTGAAGCAGAAATGTAGCGGGCTGTAGGGATGGTGGAGCAAGGGGCTACCCATCGTCAGGTTGGTGCAGCCCTTGGTGTGCACCATACGATGATCACCAGAGCCTGGGCAAGATTTCAGCAGTATGGGACACCAGTAAAACGGCATGGTGGTGGCAGAGACAAGGCAACATCTGCAGCTGAAGACCGGTTTTTGAGCATTCAGGCCCGTAGGAACTGCTTTGCCACAGCAACCCAGCGTCGCAGTGACCTTCAGAATGCATCCGGGGTAAATGTTTCGACGCAGACTATCCGGGAAAGGTTGCACGAAGGTGGTCTCCGATCGAGAAGACCATGTATTCGCATTCCGCTGTCCCAGAACCACCGCCAGGCACGATATGAATGGGCCATTGGCCGCGTTGGATGGACCAGAGAAGATTGGCGACCTGTCCTTTTTACAGATGAGTCAAGATACTGCCTAAACCACACAGATAGGCGTTCTAGTGTATGGAGAAGACCAGGGGAGCGATTCCATGTAGCCAACATTGGTGAGCATGACCGCTATGTTGGAGGGTCAATCATGGTCTGGGCCGGCATCAACAGGGATGTGGTACATTGCCTGCACAGCGGTATATTGATGAGATTCTGGATGTCCACGTCAGATTGTATGCAGGTGCAGTGGGTGATAGATTCATTCTGATGGACGATAATGCTCGTCCTCATGTATTACCGACAGAGGGAGGGGATTGAGAGTATGGACTGGCCAGCAAGATCCCCGACCTCAATCCAATCAAACACGTCTGGAATGAGTTGCAACTTGCCATTTCAGCCCGCCCAGTCCAGCCAAGAAGTTGTCCAGGAGCTTGGTGCCATGCTGGTCCAAAAATGGAACAACATCCCACAAAGGACCACCAGGAACCTGATTCGGAGCATGAGAAGGCGTTGTCAAGATGTAATTATTGGTAGTGGGTCTCATACTCGATATTGAACCTCTACCAGTTCGCTCCGTCAACTTGTTGGTAAATTGACAAATTTCCTCTTTTAACAATAATACCCATTTTCCATGGTTATCGTATTCAAAAGCTTAAAAATAATGTCAAACACAAATAAAATCTTAATCTCTGTACTTAAATCATTAAAGATACAATTAAATAAAATATATATACACTTTTCATTACAATATTTCAACTAAAACGTAAAACAGGTAGTTGGATATACTTGGTGCTTTGCAAACTTTGAGTAGTATATATATATATATTATTATTAGTTATTGTCGGGCCTTGAGTAGTAACCACCACAACAGCATGTCAAATTAAAAAAAGGTAGGCCTATTGTATGATCTGTGCAGTTTTATGGCATTATTGTACTACCGACATGGTGCCGGTCGTTAACTAAGAGCAAAAACAAAAAACAAAAAAAAAAACAAAAAAAAACACCACCCAAAGCGCTCCTCGAGTTATAGTTTTTATAAACCCGTTTTGAAAAAACGGGAGTATTATGTTATGGCGTTGTCCGTCTGTCTGTCTGTCCGTCCGTCCGTAAACAATTTTTGAGTCGCCTACTCCTCCAAAAGTATACATGCTACATGTTCAAACTTTGCAGACATGTTGATCAGTAATTGCAGTTGTGCATGTAACTCCGTGCAGGTAACTCCGTTTTGTATTTCCAGAGTTATGCCTCCTTTTAGTACTTAAAATATTACAGTATTGTGTCGCCTATTCCTTCAACATTTTACATGCTATATTATTCAAACTTTGCACACATATTGATCACCAATTGCCGTTGTACATGTGACACGGCCAGATAACTCCATTTTGTATTTTCCAGAGTTATGCCCCTTTTAGTACTTAAAACATTACAGTATTGAGTCGCATTCTCCTTCAACATTTTACTTGCTATATTGTTTAAACTTTACACACCTGTTGATAACAATTGCCGTTGTGCATTGTGCCTGTGACAAGAGCAGGTAACTCTGTTTTTGTATTTCCAGAGTTATGCCACCTTTTAATACTTGAAACATTACACTATTGTGTCGCCTACTCTTCAACATTTTTACATGCTACATTGTTCAAACTTAGCACACATGTTGATCAGTAATTGCCGTTGTGCATGCGACAAGAGCAGGTAACTCTGTTTTGTATTTCCAGAGTTATGCCCCCTTTTAGTTCTTAAAACATTGCAATATTGTGTCGCATACACCTTCAACATTTTACATGCAATATTTTTCAAACGTTGCACACATGGTGATCAGCAGTTGCCGTTGTGCATGTGACAAGAGCAGGTAACTCCATTTTGTATTTCGAGAGTTATGCCCCTTTCAGTACTTACAACATTTCAGTATTGTGTCACCTCCTTCAACATTTTACATGCTATATTGTTCAAACTTTGCACACATGGTGATCACGGGCGTATGTTGCCCCGCTAGGCGGTGCTCTTGTTATTGAATCTCCATGAAGCACGGTAGCACAATGACTTGGGCCTTGTGCTTCAAAGCGAATGGTCCACGGTTCGATCCCGACCAGCGATGGCAACGGTGTCACCTTGGGTAAGGCCCATAATCCCCATTGTCCATTTGAAGGAATTGTGGCACTGTGCACTATGGCGAACTGCACGTCGATCGGGCACTTGGCTTCAATCGCTGCTAACTCTGCTTGTGCAGAGTTAGTAAGTTGGAGAGGCTGAGAGTTGGTCGCCGCAGCTCGGTGGTTCTCTCAGGGTACTTCGGCTTCCTTTACCCGTAAAACTGTCCGATGCGATGTGACCATGGCTGTCGAAAGTGGCATTAAAGCAGAGCAAACACATGAACAAACAATCTTCCAATCCGAAAGTTAGACGAGTTGGAAGTTGGTTTGAAGTGGTAAGAAAAGAACGATCCGGCCGATGGTGGAATTCACTGGTAAAATGCAGCTGAATTTTGTATCATCTCCAAATAATATGTAAGAAAACATTGACACATTTGAAAGTTAGAAAATCTATTGGAAATCAGGTAGCTAGACTGCTGGAAAGGGGCGTGGCCAGCGCCCTCTTTGCTCCTTCTGTTACCTCCCGCGGTGATTGGGAATATTTTTTGTGCGTACCAATACGCTCTTAAGTTGTATAAAACGTATTTATAATTGATTAAACGCATTGAGACGCACGCTGTAAACCGTTACTGAACGTAACGGCCAAAACCGGCCAGCGCTATTCACAAAAAACATTCAATTTTCATTATTTTTTCATTTTTTGCCTCAAAAACATAGTTTATGGCCCCTCATTGGAACGAGCTCCAAGAGTCGTCTTCTATTCATGTTAGGTAAAGGGTTAATAAAACAACCCATGTTATGTGTACTAATCAGAGGTGTGTGGTTTAAGCTGAGAAGTTGATCATTGATAACATTTTTCGACTGATTCTATTACAGTGGAGCCCACTTAACTGGATATCTCTTAATTGTATATCCCTGTTAATTGAATATAATTTTCAAACACAAAACCATTTACCATACCTTCAGTACAAATTTGACCTGTTAATTGCATATGGGTTGCAGAGTAAACTCCTGTTAATTGTATATAAAGTTTTGTAATATGTCGAAACAATTACTGTGACATGCACCAAATTCCCCTTATTTATCAACCTTTTTGGCCTCACTACATCCAATACAGGCATTTATTCTATTATATCTTGTTTGGCAGAGCTCTATGAGCTCTGTCAAACAAGATATAATAGAAAAAATGCTCAGAAAACTGACCAAATTCCTGTTAATTGTATACTCCTGTTAATTGAATAATTTTCACTGGCAAAATGGATATTCAATTAAGAGGATTCTACTGTATAACCAATTTATACACAGTACATTCTGGTGTTCGTTTCATGTTGAATGCCACTACTTTGTCGATACAGAAACACCCTCAAGTATATTACCAAATATTATTTGCGGACTTCAAATGCTATCCGTAGCACCAGTGGTGAAAACAGCTGATCTCACATCACACTGACGCAATTCGCCTGATAAATTACTTCAAAAGTTCAACCAAACAAATTCTTCAACAACTAAAAATTTGAATTTCTGGCCTAAAATATACACACACGGAACTTAATTAAGCACCCCCTGTTTTTTTCGCAGTGGTGTTAATTACTTTCATCTTTCAGATGGCCAAAATTGATTATTTGCGAAAAGAATGGTCTATTGACAAATGAAAGACAACACAATGATGAAAATATGCAGTATTTTAATGGCGCTAATTACACATATCTGTCACTAATGTTTTTGATGGAAAAATGTTCTCTCGACAAGTGTGGTGCTGGAACGGTCCATGATGAAACAATGTCCGGTAATTACTGACAAAAATGTAACATGTGATCGCCCGAACACAATAACAGTGTTTGACGTCAGTGGCGAGTGTATCCACCACCTGCCCGGATACAGCCCGAACCCTCCTCCTAATGCTACCAGTGAGCCCTCTGATACGGTGCAGAGATAACTGCAGCCACTCCTCATGCAAATCGAAAATCAAAATTCCAAATCGTCCAAATTCTGTACAGGCGGATCCCTTGCTTGCACACGACGTCCAAGAAAGTCCCAGATGTTTTCTAAGGGATTCAAATTGGGGCTCATTGCAGGCCAAGATAGTGTTGTAATAAATTTGTTCTGATGAATGCACTCACTGCATGGGAACGATGTCGTCCATGAATGTAGGGCGAGTATCCAACGGGTGGTTGTCAAAATGACGCTCGACAATCGGATTGAGAATGTCCCGGATGTACTGATGACCACTGAGATTCCCACATACAGTCACCATATCAAGTTTACAATCATGAGAGGGGCATCCTCAGATCACTACTGGTCCTCCACCATACGGAACAGTAAATCTGATGTTCCTGGGCACGTAAACAGTATTTCTATGTCTCCACACTCTCATGTGACCATCTGTGACGTAAAGCAGGAACCTACTCTCATCTGACCGATAGATTCTCCTCCACGTTCTGAGATTCCAATGTTGTCGTGCAATACACCACTCCAAGCGTCGTCTTTAACGCTGATCGGTCAGAGCTGGACTCTTTATGACCCTTCTGGGCCTTATGCACAGTGCTTTGAGACGGTGTCGGACAGTTCTGATGCACAAACGCCTGTTGGGGAGCCCCACTTAAAGCAAAGAGTTCACGCCTAACTATACGTGCCAGACTCCGAGGAGAGGTCTTTTGGGGTTGTCCAGGCCTTGATCGGCCCTTAACATCGTTAGTTTGTTAATGTTTTCGGACAAGTCTGCCGATGACTATAGACAAGGTGCCTTCCAGCAGCTTTGAATGACATGCCTGTTGCATGCATGCCAACGATTTGCCCTCTTAGTGCCTCTGACTATCTCCTCCATGCCATGCAAACATTTATTGATAAAAGAAGTGACAAATTTTCTTGTTTTATACCCAGATATTGCATTTGGATTATAGTGATGTTTGTGACATTCGTGGGAAGCATGCTTCACGTCGACGAAGGAATGTGTTTGGGGTACGCTCAACCAGAAACACCATGTCTGATAGAAACACCATATTTCACTAGATGAAATACTGCAAGACATAGCAATCATTAAAACATAATAACCAGTAACAACAACTTCACTGTTATGAAACATTTCTGGGGGTGCTTAATTAAGTTCCAGGGGTATAGATTATGGCACCTCATTCAAAAAAACTCAATGAGCTCGTTGCAATTAGTGGAGCTGTGTTTTTAAGGCGAAATAGTAACAAAATAATAAAATTTGCCTGCTCTTTCTTATGAATTGTGCTGTCCGAATGTGGTCGTTACCAGCATAAAGGATTAAAGCCTGGCTTGCAAAAGTTTTAAAGGGGTGACCATATAAGCTTCGCAAAATATAAAGAGGGGTGAAATACCATTTATTTCAAAACCTTATCTGCGCGTAGCTATGGTTCCCATGGTGCTATTTTAAGCAAGAGCTGTATTTCATTCCCATCGGCCATCCGTTCTGATTTCAGCCATAAAAAAACATTTTTGGA
This sequence comes from Pictodentalium vernedei, assembly GCA_031216915.1. Classification (NCBI taxonomy): domain Eukaryota; kingdom Metazoa; phylum Mollusca; class Scaphopoda; order Dentaliida; family Dentaliidae; genus Pictodentalium; species Pictodentalium vernedei. The sequence continues at coordinate 801,022,679 of CM062297.1, forward strand.
AAGACCAGTGGACCCTCAGCTGTCAATAACTGGTAGAGTGTTATCGTCAAAATGTGTTCCCATACATTTGCCTTGTTACAATTTATGGGAAAGTGCGTGTCGCCATTCTTTTTCATAAATTGTAACAGGGCAACATCATGCAGGCTAAATATTCTCTATTCAAACAGAATACGAAGTACATTCACAAAACATAAGGCTTTTAAGTTCTGGTACCTGCACTGCAGTGGGCTTCCAGTATTCAACCAGTTATAGAGATTGATACACTGTGTCTAGAGATCTGTTTGGTGAACAGGAGAGAGCATTGCACTCTACTCTAATGTCACTCAATTCAACCCAAGATGGAAAAATATAAATCAATAGAAAAGAAACCTAAATCATCCCATCAGACCACGAATGAGAACATAAAATAAACAAACAGAACCTTTCAATAGCTACGTAAACATTACTAAACAAGACAAGATAACGCATGTCAAAATAAATCAAGGGCTCAGTTAGAGTAAAGTGTTTGACAAAACGGATCTATAATAACAAGTTGACGACGTTTTGCAGACTAGAGGCCGACAAATCCATCTCCTCGCTCAAATCTGTGATGTAGCCCTCATTCACGTGGTTCCTGCACTATTACGTCGCCTGAGGGCTAGAATGTTCTATGTCCCATAGGGGACATAGAACATTCTAGCACTCATGCGACGATTGGGCAATGAATACCTTTGCCGCCTCAAAGGAACTCAAACTACAATCCACCTACAGAGTGGACGGAATGGGAAAAAAGACACATTGTATAACTTTCATCACCATCACCACACCCACACCCACACTCACGCCCACGCCTATACCTACAACCTACAGTCGTGTTTTGTCATCGTTGTGGGGACTTGTTTATTCTTTTGTTTTCGATGACAAACAGGTCCCCACAAAATCGGGATAACAAACCCTAACCCATTGGTTTTTTGGTGCTGAAATGGAGAAAACAAAGGAAATCTTCGCGGGAACCAGAACACTATTGTCTAGGTCCTCACAAAATCGGGAAACGAGATCGGCCCACACCATCACACACAAACTCGCCCTCATGCACCCACAAACTACACTCCCCAAACTGTTTTGCCGTCCACAATCCAAATTTCATCGAAATCTCTTTACAACTGGCAGAGATGCAGCCTTTTGTCGGAAAAAGGTAATTTTCCTCCTTTGGTTATTTTTGAACGATACGCTCGGGAATAATGTCGAAGGTTCTGTACTGCACCCCACCAAGACAATTCCTCTTTAAACTTTGAATCACTTTTTCAGTGCACTGATAGGTATAAATGCAACTTGCATCTTCACGGCCGCTACCAACGGTTCCGGACATTGCTTTCAGATCTTAGATAAACGGCAAAACTAAAACGTGGACATTCTGTGTATGGCCGATTGGCGATAGATCGCCTTATCAGACAATTATGTTGAACAGATGGTACTCTCCGACTAACGTCTACTGTGCCAAAACGCATAGATATAGCTATTTGGTATTTTCAGCGTTTTCTTCTGAGTCCACTGCCCAACAACGTCGCCTCGCAACATTTCCGACTCGAGGCACGGTGAAGTCCCCCAGAAGCCAAAATCTCTACTTTTTTCGTGGAATGCGGAGTCCCCCCCCCCCCCCCCCCCCACCTTCCAAGAAACGACGACCACGACCGACTAATAGCCTACACTCACGGTAAAGCCAGTGCGAAATAAAGACGCGGGACACTTCATGGTAAAATCCGCTGTAATCGAAAATATCAGTCGTGTAACAGTCAAAGACATGAGTTTAATTTATTATGGTGGGAGGAGCATGATGACCTATAAACGATTGACTTAAGCACCATAAACAAACACATCCCACAAGGTAGTGATTTGAATAATGTTTTATGATTTATGGTACCGGTGTTGATATAGCATGGGCAACTTCGGCGGGGAGCGGTTTGGCTTATAGGTGTTCTGAGATATAATTCCCTGCATTTCTCTAGATCATGTGCATACGCACACCGTCGAGGATTTATGATTTATCTATGATAAGATGAGGATGAGAGGTGTATGATCAAATGAAGACGCAACGGACAGTCAGAAACTGCCGCCTGAACCCAGGAACAAACGTATATCTCAGAACATTACCCAACAATCCCAGTTTTATTTGGAGCTGTCCGCCCCCTTGAGGGTTCAACGACTTTTAGCATGCAAAATGTATCAACGATAATTCTCCAATATTAATTTATTTACATTTGTGTAAACAAAAGATAGGTCGTTTCTGACTTCCATAATTGAACGAACACGCTGTTTGATGAAACTAGTTTCTTCGGACACATGTCGTCTCGTTTTAGGTAGTTGTATTTTCTCAGTTCACACAGCATACCTTGGCTTCGTCTTTTTGCGTTTTTTGGTCTTTCACAGCATTGATACGCATGAACATTATTTCCAACACATAGACCGGTACCAGATAGAGCTTAGAGGGTACATGCCACGCACTTTTATCATCAGACATGCTACCGAATTACCCATAGATTTTTGGGTGCAGTGTAAATGTGTCAATATCCTGTGGCATTTTATTTGAAGATACAAGTGAATTAACCCTTCACTCAACGTAACGGCCAAAACCGACCAGCCTTATTCTCAAAATCGTCAGTTGATTTTCATTTTTTTCTCAAAAACATAGGTTATGACCCCTCATTGGAAAGAGCTCATCGAGGTCGTTCCAATGAGGGGTCATAACCTATGTTTTTTGAGACAAAAAATAAAGAAAATTAATTGTTCAAGAATTTTTTTTGTTTTTGCAAGTGTCGTCTGCTTTTCATGTTAAATAAAGGTTTAAGCTACGTGTGGCCAGTGAATTTCACCTTTAACGGGATCGGTGTATTCCTTCCACTTCAACCATCTATCTATCTGGAAGATAGTTGATGTAGAAGACAAACTCCGAGCCACGACCAGACTATGGAATGAAACCCTAAAAAGAGAGGCTAGCGGATATGAATATATTTTTAAATACCATGTTATAATACATGGCGTGTAGGGCCCGACGAATGACGGTTTTTCGCTCGAATCGAATCAGGCAAAAGGTTCGAAACCGAACCAAATCCGCCTCCCAATTGTTACGATACCATGATCGGAGTGCATTTCATAATGTCCAAAGTATTAGAAGTGCATTCGACAGCAGATAAAAATATCCAAAGTGCTCAGCTCAAGTGGAAATCCGTTTTGATGATTAACGTCACAAGTTGTGAAGATTGTTTGGAAGGATTCTCACCTAAGGCTAGCAAATAAGGTTTATTATAATTAAGAGTCGCGTCACCATTTCAAATTAACAAGCACATTATTAAGAGGCTGGTTGAATTTGTTTAATTAGTAAGCGTTTCGAATTGTCAAGCATACATAGAATGGAGTTGTTTGTATAGAGTCATGATAACTAATTGTACTACATTGTCTTGAGTTAAGTTGGCACTCGCCCGCTGTCACCATCTGGGTAACCAATGTAAACTGTTCAAGATATATAAGCGATATTTAGGATGATTAGGATCCCCCGAGGGTCGAAAGGGGCTTGCCCCACAGCGTCCCTGCGCGCCTTTGGCGCGTGAAACCATTTCATCTTCTTAGGATCCCGAGGGTCGAAAGGGGCTTGCCCCACAGCGTCCCTGCGCGCCTTTGGCGCGTGAAACCATTTCATCTTCATTAGGACCCCGTCATCTGTTCTCCCTGAAGACAGACTAGATGACCAAGGCTCAGCACCCACTCTCCCTTATAGGCTGATGGATGACTCACAGCTTTCAAAATCACATATTGGTGGATTTTTTTCCTTTTTGTAACCGTTATGGATAACATGATGGGGCTGCTCCCAAACCAGCGACTGTTTGGGTTTCTTTTTCTTTTTTCTCTAAAACAACCAACAAACCGCGGTTTCAGTTTTACCATAAATACACCCACGTCTCTAAGCATACACAGAGCAGAATTCTTGTAGTTATGCACAATTCCTCGTCATCATTAAATTCGAGGTTCTCGGAGATCTGCACCCACTACCCTACTGCCTGTGCGCACACTCGAACCAAATAAGATTATTGGTTCTTGCTTCCGGCTCTCGTGGATTCATAAGCAAATACAGTTATAAAGCAAATAAAGTTATTCGGGTCGCAAGGGATTTAAATTTACACATTGTTCCTGTGCGCCTTCGGAGCGCTGAAACTTTTCATTCATTCATTCATTCGTTCATTCATTCATTCATTCATTCATTCATTCATTCATTCATTCATTCATTCATTCATTCATTCATTCATGGGCGTGATATCTACGATCATATGGGTCGAAGAGGAAAAGGTCAGTACGTAGTATAATTTATAGTACAGTACGTGGAGAGTGTATTACCACTAAATCACCCACAGAGTGGAGATTCCACCCAAGCAATAATTGCAAATATGTTGGAAGGCATAACCAGCACAAGCAAAGTTTCAGCCAATGGACCTCCGGGTTAAACCCGGAGGTCCATTGGCTGAAACATTGCTTGTGTTTTTTGTCGATATGTACAAAATTTGAAAGTTATAGCTTGGGTGATAACTCCACTCCGCGGGTGATTTAGTTACAATCCACTCTCCACGTACTGTAGATATCCAACTCTGTGAAGGAGTTAATTGTTATAAGGTACAAATTTATTAAGTATAGATCGAAAGAGGAGTTATTATTAATGCCCAAATAGGCGCGCACGAATAAATGATCCTGGAGGCCGAATACTAGCTTCATCTTCACGTGGAACAGTTAAAAGTAGAAGTCCTATCGCGAACTGTGCGCTTATCTAGGCTTATTTGCGCGTAGGAATTGCGCGCAATTGCCATATCGAATGACATCCAAAGCACGGTAGGTTCTCCTTGTTACTCATAGCAAACACAGGCAATGTTTCTGCCAATGGACCTCCGGGTTACCCGGAGGTCCATTGGCTGAAACATTGCTTGTGCACAGGCCATATGTACAGAATTTGATAGCCTTGCTATGGCCATAACGCGTAGATTAACGCGCAAATCGACGTGCTATTTGTGCGAATTTCATGACAGGACTTCTAGTTTTAACTGTAATAAATGTCAAGGGATAATCAGAAAACAGTTGGAGAATAGAATAAATAAACGAACGAATATGTGAGAAGAATTGAATAAATAAATAGACGAGTAAATAATTGCACGAATAAGTAAATGAATGAATAAATAATGACCTACGAATGAATGAACGAATGAATGGCGACTGAAAGAATGAAAGACTAATTATTTCAGCACACTTCGAAGATACGCCATTTTTACGATGAATGCAATCTGAGAGGAAATTTAATTTAATTTTATAATGCAGTGTTCCATGTTATCGGTTTAGTGGTCGACCACGCTAGGGTTACATTAATTATTGATTTATTTATTGGCGTTTAAGGTAACATATTTCTGCACAATGGCTAACCATGACCGTATGGTTAGATTAATTAACTGGGGAAATATTGTTCATACAGGTATGTAAATAACTGTTGATAATATAAAATTGTTGATATTTGCTTGATCAGTCTTCATTATTATTATTTCACCCTCCAGATTGGCCCGTAGGCATAACCACATCAGGTCCCATTATAAAGAGTATTTCCCCATATCGCAATTCCCTCTCGTAGCCAAGCGTAGACTGGTTTTCTTCAAATGAAAGTTACTGATTCGTCACGAGGCATCACGAGATGTCAACTGTCTGATCAATCGCAATCAGTCAGAGTGAGCTAGTACCCATTTGATGATAATTGTTTAACCCTTTGAACGAGAGCGGCCGCTTTTCCGGGCCAGAAGCATGATACGTCATAATTTCCTTAAGTAGGGTGGCTGCTGTGTGAATGTGTGGGGTAGACCAATTAAAAGTTTCAACGTGTGGCCTCTTGAAATTGTTGCCATTGAACTGACATGGAAGATACCACCAGGGTTCAAAGGATTAAGGTATAGAGTTAATTTCCTATCGTAAATTATAGCGGTAGAACTGCATAAATAGAGAAATGTCCCGGTTATAATACTAGGGCTGTATCACTAGTGCTGTCTATCTACCACGGATACCTTATACCAATATGCGTACCGATTGGACTATTACGAATAAACGAATAAACGAAACGCATGTACAAGCTACTGCTGGTGAGTTACCAACGGACGTCCAGCGGTCGGATGTCTGTAGGCACTGCCATATGGTGTATGTGGATGGGTGTGAGCTGGGGGAGTTGGGGATGTGTGCCATCTGCGTAGACCTAATGCAGCTGGAGGCATATGTAAAGTTGGAGGAAGAGGTGCAGGTGGTGAGGGGGAAACTGGGGAGAGTAGGAAAGTCTGGTGTTACCCCAGTTAGGGTGGCATTCGATGGGGGATGGAAGGTGGTGGGTAGTAGGAAGCGGACTTTTGACGTGGATAGTGGGTCTTTTGGGAATAGGAAGGTGCGTCGGGTTGAGGGTAAAGGAGAAGTAGGGGCTAGAGTGTCAAATTCCCAGGCTAGTAGTGTGAGTCGGAGGGCGAAAAGGCGTATTCTTATAGAATCGGATAGTGAGGGAGATAGCGATGATCATGTGGAGTCTGTCAGGGCAGGAGTCAGAGGGAAGGTTAGGAAGGTGGTAAAAGAGGACAAGGTGGCTTGTAGTGGGAGTGGGCAGAAGGTGGGGTGCAGTGTCCAAAATAGATTCAGTGTGTTAGGTAACTTCGAGAATTCTGAGGAGCAGGTTGGGTCTGAAGAGGTGGAGGTGGAGGTAGGCATGGGGGTTAGTGTGGCGAAGTGCAAGATTGCGAGCCGGCCCAGTGGGGACAGAGGTGGTAACAGGGGTTGTAGGGGTAGTAGGACGGGAAAGAGGACAGGAAAGGACAGGAAGAGGCAGTTGGTGGTTGCAGGGAGTAGTATAGTGCGGGGGTTGGATAGGGTGGTGTGTGGGCCCGACAGTGTCAACAGGACCAACTTGTGCTTTCCGGGGGCTAAGGTGGAGGACCTAAGGGACAGAGTGGATGGATTAGTAAAGGGGTCAGGCCCAGACCCAGTGGTTGTTGTACACGTGGGGACCAACAACATCAGGGAGAGAAAATCAGTTCAGCTTATTGAGACTTACAAGGACTTAATAACTCAACTGAATGCCAAGAATGCACAGGTAGTGGTTTCGGGGCTTCTCCCAGTACTAGGTGGTGGGGGCGAGCGTAATTCGCGGATCATTGGGACCAACGAGGATTTGGGGGAGTATTGTAAGGAACTTGGGATACCCTTTGTAGACAATTGGGGATCGTTTTGGGGTAGAAATGACCTATATGGAAGGGATGGTCTCCATCTTAGCCCAAGGGGTACAGAGGTTTTAGGAAGAAATATGTTGCAGGTGGTGGAACCTTTTTTGGTATAGGGAGGGGAGGGGGGGGGGGGGTCAGTGAAGGGGGGAATAATCACAGAAAATGTGTCACGAACCATAGGTGTAGAAAATGGGACAAGGGGGATAAGGAAAAGGGACCAAAAATCCAAATCAATAGGAATAGCTTCCCAAGGAAAGAACAGGTACACAAAGTGGGATATACAAACATACAGGGACTAGATAATAAAGGGACCAGTAGGCGGAAGCCAATAAACCTTGACACCCTGAAAGTGGGTAATAGCAACATCCAGGGTCTCCACCGGAAAGTAAGTGAAAGTGCTACATTGATTGAGGCAGAGGAGTTTGAGGTCATGGGCTTAAGCGAAACGTGGGTAAGACACGAGGAACGGGTAGACCAAGTAAGGGGGTACGTATGGATAGGTGTAGGGCGAACGGAAGGCCAAAAAAGGGGGAGGGGTAGGCATGTACATTAAATATGATTTAAAACCATCGCTGATCACAGACCTGGAAAACATCAGCACCCCGGCTGAGGTATCGAAAGAAATTGGATGGGTAAGGATCAGTCTGAAAAACAAAAGTATTGCCCTTGGGGTTGTGTATTGTGCGGTGGAGGGAAGCAAACCCGAATGGAATGATTCGATATACTCAACACTGAGGTCAAATATCACCGAATTACAAAACAAGGGGCTCGGTATAATTCTGATGGGTGACTTTAATGGCCATATAGGTAATGATGAAGAAGGCATGGAGGGTGGGGACAATAAAGTTAACAGGAATGGAAGGAAGCTGTTGAACTTCACAAACGAGCTCGGTCTGAAGATTCTGAACAGGGACGCGAGGTGTAAGGGGAAATGGACCTGGGAGAGGAACGACAGAAAATCAATAATCGACTACATCCTCACAGATATTAATTTATGGAGGGAGGTGATAGGGGTAGAAGTGGATGATGAGGGTAAAATGGAGGTGGATAGTGATCACAACTTGATTACAGTGACGATCAAGGCCAAAACTCTAGTAAAAAGCAAAGGAAGCTCTAAGGAGATTTGGGAAGTCAAAAAAGATACTGACTGGGCGAAGTTCAATGAAAAACTGAAACCAAAGCTTGCAACCGTACCCAAGAGGGGCAGTGTCCAGAAGATGGCCGACGTCATAGTTGCGAGCCTGGTGGAGGCAGGAAAGGAAAGTGTAGGAAAGGTCAGGGTGCCAACACGGGAACTTGGGTACAGAGTGAACGAAGAACTGAAAAGGGCCATAAAGGGAAGAAAAGCTAAATGTGCTGCATACAGGAGAAGTAGAAAACTTAAGGGGGCGGAAAGCAATGAGGCCACAGTTGTTAAGGAAGAATACCACCAAGCACGAAATAAAGTAAATAAGATTAAAGACGATAATCGGAGAGTACGAAATAGCAGTCTTATTAGGACGATAAGAACGACAGGGGGGTCGAGTTCGAACGTACTTTGGAAATGGGTGAATAAACGTAACAAAGGAAGTAACCCACAGAGTATTAAAGTTGATGGCAGAGTTACAGACGAGCAAGATCAAGTCGCATCAGAACTAGTCAAGCACTAGGAAAAGGTAAACGATAAGCGATGGGGCATGGGAAGCCCACCAGAGTGTCCGAATCAGGTCGAGGAAAACCTATCGAGCTTCGTGTGCAGCGAAATTAAAACGGAGGAGGTGCGAAAGGTGATATCAAAATTAAGGGATGGAAAAGCGGGAGGAGTGGATGAAATTCCTAACGAGTTTATCAAAAAAGGGGGAGAGGAACTCGTGAAAAGCCTAACTGCCCTATTCAATCTAGCCATAGAAAATCAAGAGGTCCCAAAGGAGTGGAGAGAAAGTAAAGTGACATTTATTCACAAAAAGGGGGAAAAAGACGTTTTGGATAACTATCGAGGGATCTCTGTCAGTAGCAACATTGGAAAGGTTTTCTGTAAAGTCCTGTATGGGAGACTAGAGGATGTGATTGAGGAGAAGGGTTTTTTGGGAGAAATCCAGAATGGCTTCAGGAAGGGAAGGAGAGTTACTGACCATCTTTTCACACTATCCCAAATGATAGAATCCGCGAAAGCAAAAAAGAAAAAGATGTTTATGGCCTTTTTGGATATCAAAAAGACATACGATAAAGTATGGAGGGAAGGTATGTGGCGCAAGCTGGAGGCTATGGGCTTAGGAGGCGAGTTTGTTGGAATTATGAATAAAGATGTACAGAGTGAACTTAGCCTGGGAAATATTACAACGAAACGTGTGCCTATGGAGATAGGCCTAAAACAGGGGTATATCCTTTCGCCGATCCTGTTTGCATTGTACATCAAAGGTTTAGGAGATGAACTCCTGCTTAGCGAGGAGGGGGTAGCAGTTGGGGACTTGAAGATCCCAGGGCTATTTTTTGCAGACGATATGGTTCTTGTGTCAGAAAGCGAAGAGGGGCTAACGAAAATGCTGGGAATTGTTGGGAAATATGGGAGCAAATGGAGACTCGAACTTAATGAAAGCAAGAGCAAAATTATACCTGTGGGCCGCAAAGTGGACCCCACTCGAAGGTGGAGAGTGGGTGAGTTCTGCATTCCGGAAGGGAGCAGCAAACTTCTCAGTGTGGGAGAGACAGGTGATTACGAGTATTTGGGGGTAAATATAAACATTACAGGAAGAGGCATCTACCGGAACCACACAAATAAATTGATTCTGAAGGGGAAGCGAATCCTTAACCAAATGAAACTTATAGGGAAAAACAGTTTCAATAAGGTTTTCGTGGGAAAAACCATTTGGGAAATGGTGGGGCTGCCAAGTATAACATACTGTACGGAAGTGGTACCCCTAAACCAGACGGCCGTAAAGAGCTTGGAAATCCTGCAGAACGATGCAGGCCGATGGATAACGGGGTCCAGTAATGCCGCAGCGCTAGAAGCAATCAGGGGTGAGCTTGGGTGGATGAGGATCAAGGACAGGAGAGACCTGTTGAAGCTCGGTTATCTTAATTATTTGGTAAATCTCCCGACAGCCGATGGTGTAAAGCAATGTTCCTGAGAATTTTCAACTCAAATATCAAAACGGGGTGGATGGCCCAAGTGAGGGAGCTAGTAGAGAACTACTCATTAGAGATCTCGGACCTGGACGTTGGGGCAAACCAGGGTAAAAAAATCGTCAGAGAAAGGGTCATGGAGGATTGTAACCGTAATTGGCGAGAGGGGGTCAAATCAAAGAGGTCTTTGGGTGGCCTGCGTGATAAAGAGAAGCCAGGTTTTGAAGAGTACCTTGATGACACCTTTGGGGGGTCACTGTTGTTCAAGCTGAGGTCGCGATCCCTGGAGCTGAGGGGAAAAATTGGAAAAGACGGTGAAAGGGAGTGCCAGATGTGTAACTTGGACATGGTGGAGACCCTGGAACACTTTCTTCTAGAATGCCCAAAGTATCAGCCTAAAAGAATGAGATTCACTGGGAGTATAATGGGGAAGTGGGATGGGAGAATGAAGGACATGTGGTTAGGGGGAGACTCAAAGAAGAGGGTTAATATGCTAATCGGAGAGATTGGGAAGAATGGGACAAGGGATATCATCAAGCAGTTCGTCTCCGAGTGTTGGGAGGAGAGGAGAAGCGTGGGAATAGGGAGGCAGTTGGGAGTACAGGGGTAACCATGGCCTTCTCGTCCGAGAACCGCGACAAATCAGCGGCTGGCCAAAGTGTTATTATTATGGACCTATCACTTGTTTCTGAACGGTTGAGCCATTTATTTATATACAAGTCGGTTCTTGAACCACATGAATATGATAAAGTTATAGAGAATTTAAAAAATATCCACCGCGACACCTTCTATAAAGACATCCACGAAAATAAGGTAAAAATCGGATTATAAAAATTAAAAACTTATCGTCCGTTCAAAAAAGAATATAAATTAAAAAAAATTATTTGACAAACACGACACCGTCTGCAGCAAAGAATATTTCCACGCTAATGAGTATCAGTAATCATTCCTTGATGGTAGATACAGGCAGGCATCTACAACCTCCACACCCCACAAACGAACGACATTGTGGGCTGTGCGACTCGGAAAATGTAGAGACGGAATTTCATTTCGCTATGGAATGTTCAAAATGAGCGCCTCTCATGAAAGACATTTTTTTGCAGACTGAGGACGAGTACCAGCCCTTCTCTACTATGAATGTCGACGAGAAATTCATATTCCTAATGAAAAATGAAGTCCTCGGATTATGCAATATCACCTGTAATATGATGCAGATTTTCTTCAAACAACACAATAAAAACTAAAGTGTTAAAACTGACACTTTCAAGCTGTTAAACCCATTCTAACTCTTAGGGTTTGATTTTAACACTCAAAGTGCAATGCTTTAAGCACTTAGACATTACAATCGTCAGACATCTGAAACTTGAATGGATGGCACTTTCCATATGTCTAGCATTGGTGGTTCTTCCAGAATCGTCCATAATTTGATTTGCGTTTGGTGGGTACATAATTAAAAGGACACAACGCAGATGACGCGGATCAGGCTCGAGAGTTCGAGCCTGATCCGCGTCATCTGCGTTGTTTCCTTTTAAGTGTCGCGACATTACACTTGTCAAGTGGTATTATTGTAACACCTGTCGAGTTCTGGGATATCTACACTTGAACAAAGTGCTAGTTCAGCACTTAGTGAGTGTTAAATACAGCACTTCAACTACTTGAGAAACCTGCCTGACAACCGGTGGTGCAAATTGATGCTCGATACCATTTGGAATTCTAATATAGAAACGGGGTGGTCAAAACATGTGAGGGAACTAATGGACAATTACTCTATAGAGGTCACAAACATAGAAGTAGGAATGAAAGAAGGCAAACGGTTTGTCAAAGAGAGAGTCATGGAAGATTGCAATCGAAACTGGCGAGCAGGGGTTAGCGTGAAAAAATCACTGCAGGGGTTACAATATAAAGAAAAGCCAGCTTTTGAGAAGTACCTAGATGGCACCTTTGGAGGGTCACTGCTGTTCAAACTGAGATCAAGATCACTGGAGCTTCGGGGAAAAATTGGGAGAGATGGGGAAAAGGGATGCCAAATGTGCCACTCTGGAGTAGTGGAGACCCTGGAACATTTTCTCTTGGAATGCCCACAGTATATACCTCATAGAATAAAATTTACTGGAAGAATAATGCAGAAGTGGGGTGAAGAAACAAAGGATAGATGGATGAAGGGGGACACGAGGGAGAGGGTAGGAATGCTTATTGAAGAAATTGAAAAAGAGGAAGTGAGGGACATTATTAAGCAGTTTATATCTGAATGCTGGGAGGAGAGGAGGGGAAGAGGGGGTGGGGTGCAGGGGGAATGATGGCCTTCTCTTATGAGGACCGCGACAAATCAGCGGCTGGCCAAAGAGTTATTATTAAGTGTAGTTTTTAACACTTTAGTTTTTAGCGTGAACGAGCGTTAAAGCTCAGTCAACAATAATCAGTGACTGCTCTTATTTAACGTTAATGTTTACAAAAGATATTATCACTCTTATAGTTACTCTTTTATGTGTTATTTTTGTCATTTAATAATATTTAATTCAGTTGTTGTTATCTATCCTGTTTTGTTGATGCAATCTGCCTTGTGTTTGGTGTATTTGCTCTTAAAGCTATTCTATTCTATTCTGTTACAACCAAATGTATTCCGTTTAGAAATTTCAACACGAACAAGTGCAGAGAAACTGACATGCAACGTGCCTTCATTAATAAGAACCGTACAGGGTGGGATTTCTATGCATTGACAGTCGAATTACCGAAGCTGTCGGTTTGAATGTATCACCACCAAAAAGAGTTTTGACATTTGCTGTTCTTAATATTGCAGTGGTGACAACTCACCCCAAAGTTATCTTAGCAAAGGTAATAAATTAAAACGAGAAATTCAAGGCATAACCAAAGGGAACAAAGAAAAGGCCATATATTCGTTGAGTGGAGCAAGGCGCCATCTGCAATGCTTTAGCATTGCAGATGACGTCTCGTTCCACTCAAGAGACGATATATTGTCCAAACTAGACATGACGTGATCTCTGCTATCACCGCTTCAAATGCATGAAATCCAAACCTCTCCGAGGTTGTCTCGAATCGAATTTGTGAAAAGATTCGAAACCTAACCAAATCTCGAATGTTAGCCGAGCCTCAGTGGCGTGGTATGGAATGGCATTGTCAGCTATCTACCCGAAGTGCCATTCACAAGTTTAACTTTCTTTTCACCATACACTGTAAAAGCTTAAATGTTCACACCAACAGTTTGATCAGAACTTCTATTCGCCGCTGCAATCCAGCCTCAACTACTATCCGTGGCACTTTCGTGGCTCTGGGAACTTCTACTAAATGCTTTGTCGTTTTTAATTCTGAAAGACTACGACTGGCTATTATGACCACCGGCATCCATAACTGCGACCACTATCTTGTGTGTTCTGGTCGTATTCTCACGGCCGGGCGGGTCTCTCTTACAGCTTTTTGACTTCCCTATCCCCAAGAAGCGACAATTCAGTGTATTCGCCAATATATACACTTTACCCGTTGTAAGCCTGAAACCCTTCATTCATAAATAAATTTTTAACGAGTTTTGTTGTATCTGCATTACACTGACAGTAGTTTTACATCTTTAATAGATTCTAACCAGAGGTAACTCCGTTGTGTCATTGGGCAAGACACTTAACCCGATTGACCACGAAGGGCACTGGTGCGCTGTGTTCTGTGGCGTACTACACGTCTATGGTGCACTTGCCTTCGACCGCCACTAACGACTCTGCATGTATAGAGTTAGTACGTTGAGGAGTCAGACAGTTGGTTACTGGTGTTGAGTGGTTCTTTACAGTAATCAGGCTTCCTCCACCCGTAGAATTGTCCAACACGATGTAACCCTGGTTGTCTAAAGTGTCGTTAAACCGCAATACAATGAAATAAAGAAAACACAACCTTTAACCCTTTACCTAACACGAAAAGCAGACGACACTTGCAAAACAAATTCTTGAATAACTATTCTTTTCATTTTTTGTCTCAAAAACATAGGTTATGACCCGCATTGGAACGAGCTCGACGAGCTCGTTCCAACGAGGGGTCATAACCTATGTTTTTGAGACACAAAATGAAAAAAATAATTACAATTAATTGGCGATTTTTGAGAATAGCGCTGGCTGGATTTTGCCGTTACATTGGATAAAGGGTTAATGACTTTCCTGGGGGTGAATTCTCGAGTGGTGTGCATCTCATGTGTCATGATGGGTCTGACGCCTCGGAGAGCGAAGTCGAAGATGACCGACTCCGTTTGACGAGCAAGCCAGCACACCCGTACTTGGAATACATGTGGTGATCGGTTTTTAATTGCAATATAATTACTGCGTCTAAAGCATCTGAGGGTCCGATTGTAAACAAGACATGCGTGAAGTAACTCCTTCAATATTGCCAAGTTCAGTGAACGCTTCGAGAACTCCACTCGTTGCTGTATTGCCATGCGTTTCTAATGACAAGTGATTCTTTGCTTTCAGTTGTCATAAACAATTAAGGTTAACAGCTTATTTTAAGATTCCCACAAGTGCATGTAACCTTTTCTAATGTAATACTTCCAACAACTATTCTTACAAAACATATCAATTTTATAAGTATGCTGAGTCAAAAAAGAAAGTATAATAAACTTTGAGGAGCATTTTTTTTTAGTATTATCGACTTTAATCCCAAACAAATTATTGTAAATTCATATTTCGAGTCCAGCTGTATGAATTTGCGTAATTTCATGTTCTTACTGTTGCCAGCGTCACGCCAGGACGCCGCAATTCAGACATGGGGTGAAATGAAAAATTCACACATGAAGTCAATAGCGTGTATGTCCACCGTTTGCCTCTCGGATGACAAAACATCGACGGCGCATGGACCTGATAAGTATCTGGATGTCACCATGTGGTATTGCGTTCCACTCCTGCCTTAGAACAGTATTTAAATCGCCTAACGTCTGATAAGATCATGAAGTCGTACCCGACAGTCCAATTGATCCCAAGATGCTCGATTGGCGACAAATCTGGCGAAAGTGGGGGCCAGGGAAGAAGTTGGATGTTCTGTTCCTCAAGACAGATACGCGCCACGTGACATCGGGTATTGTCTTGCTGGAATAACTGCAATCCGACGTTAGCGTTGAACAACGGGACAACAACAGCGTTAAGAATTCCGTCCCTATATCGCTGTCCAATCAGACTACCATCGATGAAGGAAATTCCTGCCCAAACCATTACACTACCCCCGCCGAAACGGTCGCATTCCCGCACGCAAGCATCAGAAAACCGTTCTCCTCGTCGTCGATACACTCTTGCCCCCCCATTAGCGCGCCGTAGACAAAATCGTGATTCATCACTAAAAAGAACTGTGCTCCAACGCTACTGAGTCCAGCGAACACGCTGACGTACCCATTTCATTCTGACGGTGCGATGACGTTGGGTAAGGATTGGTCCGTGGTATGGACGCCTACGTTGGATACCTTGTTCAGCGAGTCTCTGATTCTATTGTTAGTTCTACCAGGAATAATTGCTGCTGTCCTCGTCGACGGATGGAAGCGATCCCACAAGTGACACGTTTTGGTGTGTCGGTCTTGTGCAGGGGTCGTAACTCTTGGCCAACCTGAACGCTGTCGGTCGGCAGTAGATCAAGTGGTTCTGTGCCTTTCAATGAGACGGTAAATAAAGACCACAGTGACTCCGAACTCACCAGCAAGCTCATCTTGAGGTATCCCAGCCTCATGCATACCAATGGCACGCAACCTCTGGTTTTCGGTTAACCTTGGCATTTTTTAAAATGTCGGAATACAAAAAGTAGCGTGTTTTCTCAATAACCCAGACTCTCTAGCACAACATAACACAAACAAAATCGTCGGTCACCCATTCAATTTGACATTCTTGTGTAGCACGTGCTATTTTGAAATCCGTAGCAAAATTATATACGGTTGGGTGGACAACAACAAAATGTCATTAAACTCTTTGCACGGCTTCTTGTCCACAAACATGCAAGGTAAGAACTATTATATTTCATCCTTTATGCTATTTTTTTCATATTTGTTTCTATTATACTTTCTTTTTTCACTCGGTATATATTAAATAATACACAGAAAGATCTCGAGCCAGCAATCTAATTCTGTAAAGAATTCGACGCTGTGATGGGCTATTTGTTTACCCACTTTTCGTGGTATTTGCGCACGGTCTACGGTTGATGTTCTTTCACTCGCAAAGATACACACATATTTTTTGTGCTCCACTTATAAATATTCCAACCAAAGCGTAATCATTTCACCGTGAAGACATCAAGATATTAATATTTTGTTTTGTCTCAAAACATCTCGTCCCAATGAGGGGTCATAACCTATGTTTTTGAGACAAAAAATGAAAAAAAAGTTATTCAAGAATTTTGTTTTCAAGTATCGTCTGCTTTTCAGGTTAGGTAAAGGGTTAAATTTCTATTACTTTGTGTATTTCAGACAAACAAAGTGGACGAAGCATTTTTGTTCCATATTATGATGAAATCATCAAAATATTTGCAGATGCTGACCAGATAGTCTAGGCTACAGACTGCATCATTTCTTCTCTATCTTCAAAAACTGGTATATTTTCTGAAACAACAATACGCTCTGAGGACTAAAAATGCTCAAGATGTTGTCGCATCTATTTCTTCGAATCTGAAAATATATTCTCCAACCTCCTAAAAAGAACAAAAACACAAACCTGTCCAAACTCTCAATCCACCAATCACATTCTGTAAGGAATTTGACGCTGTTATGGCATGGAATGAGCCTGGCCATTAAATTTATTTATTTATTGGTGTTTAAGGTCACATATTTCTGCACAATGGCTAATCATGACGGGTGGAGGAAGCCGGAGTACCCGGAGAGAACCACCGAGGAACGGCGAGCAACTGTCAGCTCCCCAACATACTAACTCCACACATGCAGGGTTAGCATTGGTTGAAGACGGTGCACCATCGACGTGCACTACGCCTTAGTACACAACGTCACCGTGCCTCCACGTGGGCAATGGGGGTGAATTGTCTTGCCCATGGACACAACGCGGTTGTCGCAGGTGGGATTCGAACTGAGGACCTACTTACAGCCTGCACCTCTACCTACTAAGCCACCGCGTCCCCTGGCCCTTAAATAGTCCATCGTTTCTGTTTAGATGAACTCGCGTGGAATATTGCAGCCAAATGAATATAAAAAATGCTATAAACATTCATTTTCTTTGAATCAAAACATGGAATCTTATTTTCTCAATCGAGATTTGATTTGACCGAATATTTTATAACATTTTCAAAATCATTATACATGTTTGTTTACTGAATAACTAACCCTGTACACAACGTAACGGCCAAAAACATAGGTTATGACCCTCTTTGGAACGAGCTCGTCGAGCTCGTTCCAATGAGGGTCATAATCTATGTTTTTGAGACAAAAAATGAAAAAGAAAAAAATTAGTTATTCAAGAATTTTGTTTGCAAATGTCGTCTGCTTTTCATGTTAGGTAAAGGGTTAAGAATGAAGACTCACTACAGTTACAGTTTTATTATTACGCCACATAGTTCCACTAATTGTGTTAACCCTTTGAACACAAGATGCCTTTTGTCCTGGTCCTGGAACATGATATGTTATAATTTCATTAAGAGGGGTGGTTTCCGAGTGTATGTATGGTGCAGATCATTCAATATGTTCAATCTCTTAAAAATGTTTTGGTGGAAATTTCTTAAACGGTGTTTTCTATCCGACTGAAGATAACCATCTGCTGCCAAGTTAGAACACTGGGGAAAATTCTTGTAAGGTTTCCACATAATGGTAATAATCTCTGTGTATCACCGCAGTATCACCATTATTTTACTACGTCTGTTGATTTTTTAAAAATATTCTGTCCCCGCAATGCAATTTCTTATTATTTGAGCAAAAATTTTCCTCTTTTGTGTAACACGTATCTTTGAGGTTAGGGGTGAGTCAAAGTTCTGGCTCATATGTGACTCTAAATGCTCATTCGAGCTTTCAATGGAGTAGCGCGATGTTAACCCTTCACCTAACACGAAAAGCAGACGACACTAGCAAACAAAATTCTTGAATAACAATTTTTTTCTCCAATTTTTGCGTCAAACACATAGCTAATGACCCTCATTGGAACGAGGTCGATGAGCTCGTTCCAATGAGGGTCATAATCTATGTTTTAGAAACAAAAAAACCTATTTCTTCCCAATTCTGAGGTCCATTAGCGATCAGAGGAAAAACCACTTTAACCAGAGGTATATTAATTTAATTTAAACATATTTTATTTACCTTTAAAGTAGATCGGGGGGGGGGGGGGCGCGGTGGCTCAGTTGGTAGAGGTGCAGGCTGCAAGCCGAGAGGTCCTCGGTTCGAATCCCACCTGCGGCAACCGCGTTGTGTCCTTGGGCAAGACACTTCACCCCGATTGCCTACATGGGGGCACGATGACGCTGTGTACTGAGACGTACTGCACGTCGATGGTGCGCATGTCTTCAACCAATCTAACCCTGCCTGTGCTGCGGTGCAGAGTTCAGAGTTACGATGTTGGGGAGCTGACAGCTGCTCGTCGTTGCTCGGTGGTTCTCTCCGGGTACTCCGGCTTCCTCCACCCGTAAAACTGCCACGGTCACGATTAGCCATTGTGCATAAGTATGTGACCTTACACACCAATAAATAAATAAATAAATAAAGTAGATCGGGATTGACGAACAGGCTTGTGTCTATATATTAACGTCTTTCCCTTACAAAAACAACTTACAAAGTTTAGTAAACACGTGTGCAAGTGCAGGTGCATGAATGGATTTGAGTGTTTTCTGCACTGTTTTGGATAATTTGAATTGTTGGCTTCTCTTAGGTCTACCCTTGTCACTCGGAGTTTACGGTTCAGAGAGCTTGCGGGTCACTTTGGTAGTTACTACTAGGATAACACATTGGATACTCCACTTCCTCGGGTACTCATGGGCGGACATCAATTTGGTAAAGGATGATACACAATAAACGATATGTTTGGCCAAACAACGGTCTGAGGAGAGCCCCGACACCGTTGTCCGACCGAATACTCAGGTTCCGCTCCACAGTTTTCCAGGCATTTCCAAATATGACATGCCATACACTCTCGTCAAATGCAAATATTCTGTAGCTTAGTTATCTAACTCATAACACGTATTACATTTCCTAAATCCACAAAAAACCCCATATAACACTATCTGACTAAGTAGAAATAAACAATCTGAATGTGGGTGGAATAATTTATTGTCAAAGGCCAGACTTCAATCTGAAAAATTGCATGAAAAAATGCCGAAACCAGTTATTTTCAGCCACCTAGCAGCCTCAAAAGCCGAATTTTTCCACCAACCCCACCTACCCACCCCTGGAACAGAGCATCCCCTGTTTCTAAACTGCGATTTTTTTTATATGTTTCCGTCTCATTTTTTAGTTACCTGTCTGGTAACAAACCCGTGTAAAAATTACATTTTAAAAAATAGCCAATTTTTCGAAGCCAATTTTCCCCATAATTCATCTGGTAATTTACCCCTATGTATCAGAATCCAACTTTGGGACCAAAACTTCAAATTCTCTTGTCCAACAAAAAGCCTAATGTAATCATATATCTGATACTAAAAATATATCTCAATTTTACATGGCCTTAGTTTCAACATATTCCCTATGTTTAGAATTTCACCCCTGTGCAATAGTGCGAAACTGTGGAGCGGAACCTTAAAGAGAAAACAAGAGTGATCTCCCCTTGGATTTCACTCGGGCAAAATAATCTGGAGTCTATCCTGAGTTGAATGAACAAAAACCATAAGTCTCTATTTTCAATCAGTAAAAAGTTACAGCATGGCCTTTCCGACTGCCGATTAGCTTTTGCAGTCAGTTTTCGCCTGATTTTCACAACCACACCACACCACACCACCTCAACCCTCACACTTCTCTGAGCCACTTCAGAGAGCATTTTTGTTATTACCACCAGCCACATTGACTAACCAGGTCCTGCCAATAGCACTGTTAAATACAATCAAAATGTAAAACAATAAGCAGTGATAACCATAGCTTTGGGGGGGGGGGGGAGGGGGGTTGCTCTCTAGATATGAAAGCGTTTAACAGCTTGACGGACAGATGACACACAGACATGACACCAATGACCAACCTGAAAAAGTAGACACCATAACTGCAAACCTCTGGTCAACAATAACAACCAGGCTGTCCATAACTGCATATATTTGCCATGAATACAAGGCTCTGTGTTTAGGAAAGGCAGTGCTCTACCTTAATGTTTTCGAAATCTTGACGAAAATTCAAAACAAGTGCGAAATTAGGCTACATCAATATATTTCCCCAAATTTCCACTTATTTCCATCCAGTTGTGCTGAGATATCACTTGATGAATGTTAACTACTAATAACAATTGCACACAAACCAGAAATAATGACAAGTTTTTTTGAAAAATGGAGTATTTATAACTCAAACACAAATAATGAACTTCCTGGTTCAAGAATTGACACCGACGGCAGAATGCTCTTTAAGCTTCCGCTCCACAATTTTCCAGGTATTTCCAAATATGACATGCCATACACTCTCTTCAAATGCAAATATTCTGTAGCTTAGTTATCTAACTCATAACATGTATTACATTTCCTAAATCCACAAAAAAACCCATATAACACTATCTGACTAAGTAGAAATAAACAATCTGAATGTGGGTGGAATAATTTATTGTCAAAGGCCAGACTTCAATCTGAAAAATTGCATGAAAAAATGCCGAAACCAGTCATTTTCAGCCACCTAGCAGCCTCAAAAGCAGAAAAATTTTCCACCAACCCCACCTACCCACCCCTGGAACAGAGCATCCCCTGTTTCTAAACTGCGATTTTTTTATATGTTTCCGTCTCATTTTTAGTTACCTGTCTGGTAACAAACCCGTGTAAAAATTACATTTTAAAAAATAGCCAATTTTTCGAAGCCACTGTTTCCCATAATTCATCTTGTAATTTACCCCTATGTATCAGAATCCAACTTTGGGACCAAAACTTCAAATTCTCTTGTCCAACAAAAAGCCTAATGTAATCATATATCTGATACTAAAAATATATCTCAATTTTACATGGCTTTAGTTTCAACATATGCCCTATGTTTAGAATTTCACCACCGTGAAATAGTGCAATAGTGTGGAGCGGAACCTCAGTATTGAGTGACGGTCGCCGTCTGTACAGATGACCTCCAGCGTTAGCCTTCCCAGACACCAAACTATGTATTTTTAGTGCGATGCACCGTGAGTCGCCTCCAGCAGTGCCCATGGGCATTCCCAGGCAGTGACAAGCTCGTCGCGCTAGCAGCCAACAGTCACAGTGTGTCTAACGTGACTGCTATACTTACAGATAGAAGCAGAAACGAGACTGCAAAATTGTCGACAGTGGGTTTTGATTGTTGCTGCATGTTACAGTACCAACGGAAATAACTTGTACATGTAAACGCAAAATAACGGCGTTTACGGTTCCGTTTGGCATTGCGTTTCTAAACGAAATATAACGGCGTTTTTCGTTTTCAGTGCGTTTGTAAACGAATATGTTTCGTTTACCTTCGTTTAAGTAAACGTTTTATTCGTTTAAGTTCGTTTACATAAGCGAAACTCGTTGTTCATGATACCCGAGCACATGCATCAATTGAGTCGTGTTCAGACAATATCACAACCAAGTCAGTGTGATCATTCGGTGTCAGTGGCGTAGACACTGGGAAGATAATGTGCAGTCCCGTAGGAAAATTATTGGGACCATTCTAGGCGAATTTATGCCTATACGTGTAATAGCATAAAAATATGGGCGTTTTGTGTGTGAGTTGGAGGGAGTGGGGGGGGGGGGGGGGCACACCACAAAATTTCCGACCAAACAGAGTCACAAAATTTGGGCTTGCTTAGGCGTACGGGACACCTTTTCGGGGGGGGGGGGGTCTCAAATATTTTTCCGAAAAGTGATGCTGCGAGCATTATTGAGTGAAGTGGTCCTTGGGTGGGTTTGGGTGTGGGAGGAGGTGTTCCCCTTCCACAGTTGTAGCTAACGGCCTGTTTATGTCTGTAATTAGCTAGAACAAACTGTTACGCTGGCGTGTCTACAACCCTCAGATGCGATATCAATCTGATAAGACGGTATTACAGGTATATGTACGAACATGGACCTGAAGTCCGTAATATACTTTTTTGGTGTGGTACGACCTGTGGGACGTACTACACCAAAACATTATATTACAGACTTTGTATCCAAGTTAGAACTGATGGGACATAATCCTTTATTGAAGATAAAACTGCCCAAGTGAGTAGGTCAGTCAAACTTGCCCGAAACAATCATAAAAACTGGCCGAAAAAAATGTATTTGCCCCGACTGGAGGGGAACTGCAGTCCTCAAGCCTCCCTGAAACATACGCCTATGTTGGCGTGAACCCCGGTCACCGAAAAGCTGTCTATGTCACTTTGCTCTTTTCGATTGTAAGGCCTGTATGCTGCTTCAAGTGCCTTGGTCGGCGCGGAGGTGCCACCTCCCACAGATGGGGTCGGGGAAAATTATTTTATGCTTGATTCTTTTTACCAGGATACATATACATGTACATAAACGTGAACTTTATTTCTTGGTTGTTTAAAATAATAAAAAAGAGGAATTTTGTCGGTTACCAATCATTGAATATCAACGATAGATATCACGTTTGTATTTGTTAATTGTCAAGATAGATATTACAGTTGCTATTTACTCAGCCAATATGAAAAGACAAAACACAATTTAAAACTTAAAACACCGATAGTCCCTTTCCATAATAAAACTTTGGCCAGTCACTGATTTGCCATGGTCCTCTGGTAATTGGATTAAGTAAAGTCAATTAACCACGTGTTTTAATTCGTTTGTTTGATCCCTTCTGTTTGCTACTGTCGGTAATTATTTTATTAGTAGCTCTCACGATTAGTGTGTTTATTTTGCGTAATTGGGGTTATTTTTATTAGTAGTGTTATTTTTCCGTTTTCAAAGGAGAAAAATAAATGCTGACCATTGGCCCTACAATATTCGAAAACGCCTTTTACGAGGATTCGAAAACGCCCTTTACGAGGAAAACATTCCTCTCTTTTTGTATCATTGGTTGCTCGTAATGATATAATGACCAAGTCTCCCAACTCACCTTGAATACACCCAGTTAGCAAAATGAATTCTATTAAACGAACTAGGGTCCCGTATATTATACGCCAGAAGATTGTCAGTCTGAATGAAGGAGGCTCAAACTTTGCTGAAATAGTTAGAATCAAAAAAGAAGAAGAGAGAATGAATATAGATCGCAGAACCATCAGCAGGGTGATCAGGAGTTATAGAATCACAGGGACAATATGTGATAGGGCCAGGAGTGGAAGGCCAAAACTTTTAACAGATGACAATTTAAACCTTCTTGACAAAACGATGAGAGACAACGCAGAAACGTCATCAGTTGAACTTTCTAAAATGTACATGGACTTAGGGTTACAAATTGCTCCGTCTACTGTGTGTGATGCCAGGAGGAAATTAAATTGGTGCAGAAATGGCACAAAGTACTGTCAGATGGTAAGGGACGCGAACAAGAAAAAAAGGTTTGACTTTGCCAAAAAGTGCATTGAAACACAAGAAGAGTTCGACAATGTTATTTTTACGGATGAGTGTACGGTTAGGATGCAAAGCAGTCTGAGTAAGAGTTACAGAAAAAGAGGAGAACCTGCTTCTTTCATCCCAAAACCAATATTAGCAGCCCTGACTTGATTTGATACGAAACTCAAGAAAATGTGAAGCATGTGGTAAACCATGTGTGGAAACTTATTTCGTGATCTCTCCAGCAACATTCAGCTGGCGTTTGCAGAATTTCATGTTTTGGCCTATATGGATTCGCGCGAATATATTTCGCGAGAATCTAGTTAAGATTCTCGCGATATCGGACGAACTTTAAGCCCTGACTAGTCACATATTTGGAAAAATAAGGATTATAGAAATATCGCAAGCTTTTTATTGAGCCGTCATCACCTTTCAACGGCAGCTGATTCAACAATCTGTGCAATAAAAACAAACCCAAACGTATCTTCTCTTATTCATTTTCATGTGAAAATCACTGCCGGACGGTCACGGAGTGAACAGTGAGTACAATCAAATTTATTTTTTGGAAAAAAATGTTAAAAATAAGTAGAAAAATATTGGAAAAAAACTTATCAAAAGTGAGTCAACTCGCCACAAAAAGTGGGTCAAGTCGCCGCTAACATGTGGCGACTTGACCCGGAAAAAGTACTGGTGGCGAGTTGACCCAGTGGCGAGTTGACCCCGACCTCATTTATTGAGAACACACAAGAAACGAGCTTTCGAATGATTGATACCAGAAGCTGGTATTATCAGTACAGGGAAATATAATAATTATTATTCCTGTGCACACAACCCACTGGACGAATGTACTGCTTTGTGTTAATGCGCAGGTGAATGAAAAATGGATACAAATTAAAAAATGTTGTCTGTATTTTTTTAGAGGTGTGGGGGGGGGGGGATATTTTTGGGTGGGGGCTCTTGCTCATTCCCCCTATGGCTGCAGGCCGCCCTCACCTTTTTTTCTCATTTTGTCCTTTTAGTGCCAATAGTCCCGGGTCTCAGGGCAATTCCAATTTAATGGTTGTGTTGCCCCCTTCTACTTATAGTTAAATGTATGTCCGGGTGGAGGGGGGGGGGTATATTATTAGTTACATGTAGGAATTGCTTTCATTTCAACAAAATTATCACAATAATAAAGAGCAAAAACTTACCTGCAATCTCATTTTGGCGAGATCGCGCGTTAAATTTTGCTATTTATTTTTGGCGATAATTCTGTGAAAAGATAAACGACATGTCGTATAATCAAATAGCTTGTTCACGTATTTTACAAATGACAAGCCCCACATAACCTAAACCAGGGCCGATACTGGTGGGAGCGCTCAGAGCCTTGAATTGTAAAAACAAATCGGGAAGGGGAGAACCCCCAGCACCCCACTACACCACCACCTCCGTCGGGGCTAGGCAATTCGGAAATGGCCTTCGCCTTCGCACCAGGATGCTATCCGACATGCAGAGGTGGGTGAGGTGGCAGGGGAGGGGCGCCCCACACTCTCCATGTCGGAGTTTTATTTACTGCTGGCTTCGGGCCTGACCTAAGCGGAGGTTCAGTAGTTATTTCCAGGCCTACCATGATCGACATTAACTCTCGCCGACCCTGTCGGATATTTTTCAGTTCCTTGTTTTGGGCATACATGTAAGTAAAGGGTTAAAAATAAAACACGTACCTTTCCAACAGCAACCTCGTGCACTCTTCTCCACTGAATGAGGTAAGATTCTCCTATCTTTATTGGGTCTGTCAGTTCTTTAAAAAAAAACCGAGCTTCTCACTTGTATTGCATTGTCTTCAATATACCTCACCAAATGGTGACTCGGCGTTGAAGACATTTTCCGTCGGTTCATTTTGATTCAGAAAAGTCGAGTGATAAATTCAAGTCAAGTAATCACCTTTTTAAAAGGGAAATTTGTTCTGTTTATACTGTCTTGACCAATGACTGCATGTACAAATGTAGGTGTGTCCTAGTGCCTTTAATGTTAAGAACAACATCTTGTTATTTTTATTTTTACAAAAAACTGTTTTTAGACCCATTGTTTTAGATACAAACAGAAAAAGGTTCTCAGTGCTTGGTATCAAAGGTTCGTACCGCAGTAAATTTTAATTACAATAACAACCAAACTTAAAATGACAAATCTGAATGGTATTCTTAGAAGAAATATGGGATGCCAGCTTTTATGTGGCTTGGCCGCTTGGGGTCGACAACAATCAAATAGAAAGGGAAATGATACAATGTACATGTATGAATACAAAGTCGAGACAATTTTTAAAACAATGTTTTTTCTGCAAAAATGCAACACCATTACTTTTCCAGAAAACACTTTTCAGAAGCCCTTCAACTTTCAGTTTCGGTTTGAAAATTAACTTGGTATTGATATTGAAACCTAAAAATTCACAAATGGAATTAAAACGCCAGATTTCACGTCCCATTCCAGTCATCCGTTATACGCCTATCTTAAAAGCAAAAACGTACCATTTTAAAAATCTTCCCCATTAATTTGTAACCGTGCTTCGATAAAAGTGAACGCAATAAAATGAATTGTTCCGATATTGCGGAAATGATCAGTCTGTTTGCAAACCGTTTATATGTCGTTCGGTACGTGTACATATAAATGGACTATCGTTTGTCTTCCGTTCAGCTAAACGAAAAAACGTTTAGCTTTCGTTTAGCTAAACGAAAAATCGTTTACCTTTCGTTTAGCCTTCGTTTAAATCATCGAAATACGGATCGTTTATAAACGTTTGGTAAGCGGAAAATAAACCCGTTTTTCGTTTAAATGCTATTTGTGAACGCGTTTACAAACGAAGAATAACGGCGTTTAATGTACAAGTTATTTCCGTTGGTACTGTAGGTTTAAACTCTAGTTTCCTCTTCATATTAATGTGGGTTTCTGCGCACAGCCAAACAATTGGTTATGTTCCCTGGTTCTTGGTGTCTGGGCGATATCACCCGAGCACCTAGTTCGATGCTCTATCAAACATCTCTAGTTTTCAGGAAATCAATCGAGGACAGCTGGATTACGTTGTAATTATTTTTCCGTAGTCGGAACAGGAAATATGTGAACACCCCCTACTTGCACGTGCTTCCTTACGCGAAATATACCATAGCAGTTGTAGCACTTTTTAGATACGGTTTAGGAGAAGAGGCTAGCGAAAAAGAAGGAAGCACTGTAAAGGTATTACAATTAGATCGTTTGGCTCTGCGCAGTACACCTGTCTTGTAAGTGGCTTCCTTTGTACTATTTACCCAATAAAGATATACTAGTTAAAACGATTAGCTGATAGTATATACATGTGGACCGCTTCAAATAAAGAAGTGTTTTCCTGATCGGAAGATTCGGTGTTTCCAAATAATATGATGTCACAGGACATGTGGCGAGAGTTCGGTTGGTCATTAAATAGGTCACTTCTCTGTTGGATGTATAGTGGGCACTGCACAAAAAAGTGGCTGGGGTCTTCATAACTATGGCCACACGTGCACGCGGGGTCGTCTGTTAGAAAGCGGTTAAAGAAATGAGCTTTTAAATCACTGCACCCAAGACGTAACTTGCAGTGCAGGATTTGGCCCCGTCGAGAGCCCGCATAATAATACTTTGGAGTTTTCACCCAGGAGTTCTTTATCAATCTTTTAAAGTGGGACAAGGAGTCTGCATCACGTGTTCCATTTTCAAGTTGGTTCCAAAGCTCCACACTCGACGGGAGGTAATTATTCGAATAAGATTCTGTTCTAGAGTGCACACTGCGGAGGTTCCCACAGTTTCTTAATGGGTAGTCAGAAAATTGTGAAACAGGTCGCGGTACGAGAAGAGAGGTGCCTGGGTGCAATACCATTTACCATTTTGTAAAAAATAGTGAGTTTTTGTATTTTACGTCTTTCGCGCAGAGGTGTAAAATTTGTTTCGCTGTATATGAGGTCGTGGCTTGTACCACGAGTCGCCCCACATATTGTACGAAGGGCGTCCATTTGTAGATTTTCAATCAATCTAGATTTATTTTCAGTGCAGGCGTCCCATATGACATCCGCGTAATCGAACAATGGCAGTAGGTAGCTTTTGTAAATTATCTCTAGAGATTTCCGAGACAAGCGATGTTTTAAACTTCGGAAACAATTAATCATTGGACTAATTTTTCTACAAGTTTTTATATGTGCGTGTCCCATGTGCCATTGTTCCTGAAGACCAACCCTAGATGTTTGTGGGGTTCTACCTCACGTACGGGTTCTTTGTTAAAGGAAAGAGTATCAGGCCAGGTATCAGTTTACGTGACATATTAATGGAACCGTTTTTGAGCGTTGAAGTCTACATGCCAGATTCTAGCCCATTCCGAAATTTTATCAAGATTCCTATTAAGCAAGTCACTGGCAAAACTTTCGTCTTCAATAATGATGTACAGTGAGGTATCATCTGCAAATAGGTGTATATTGGAATCAACTTGTTCTGCTAAATCGCTAATGTATATGAGAAATAGAAGAGGACCCAGCACCGACCCCTGGGGGACACCGGCCTGTATAATCTTGCTGTTCGCATTTTGGCCATTTATACACACCCTCTGGGTTCTATTCATAAGATAGCTGTGGAACCATGATAATAGTTCTCACCTGATTCCCATCGAGTGCATTTTGTGCAGGAGGCCTTTATGCCACACGCGATCAAAAGCTTTGCTTATATCAGAAAATACCATTCTCACTTCTTTACCTTCGTCAAGGGCCTTTGCGATGAAGTTAGTTATTTCTATCAGCTGGCACACTGTACTATCCCCTGGTATAAAGCCAGACTGGTGTTTAGTTAGTAGTTCGTGTTCGTTTATAAAATCAAAGATATGAGAAAAGATAATTTTTTCAAAGACTTTACTAACCTTTACATGTTAGAGAGATTGGTCTATAATTTTCTTTCATATGCTTCGATCCTTTTTTATGTACTGGTGTAACGTTTGCACTTTTCCATGCAGTCGGCATAAGGCCAAGACTGAGGGACTTATTAAAACTGTTGAAAATGGATACGCTAGCTCTTTAGCAAATGTTTTCAGAATTCTATTACTGATCCCATCTTTATTTGGATCGAGTGCATTTAGGACTGCTTCTACTTCGTCTGTTTTAATTACTTTATTTTCTGTACATACGTCTCTTAATGGGATATCTGGTAGGGGGCAATGGTCTGCGTTTAATGTCGACTTTTCGATAAAGTAGTCATTAAAGATTTCGGCAATTAACTTCGGGTCGTGCAATATAGAATTTTGGTGGAGCATTTCCGGTACTTCAGAGGTCCGGTTCTGTTGCTTTACATAGGAATTTACTAACTTCCACCAGTTTTTACATCCAAAATTTGGACTTGACACGAGATTATCCAGTTTGTCATCGTAATTTCGTTTTGCATTTCGTATCTCAGATATCACCTCTTTACGTGTTCTCCGAAACACAGCCCAGTCATCAGATTTTCCACTCGTTTTTGCTCTTTTGTGTATTTTATTCCGACACCGTATCAACGACCGAAGATGAGACGTAAACCAAGGTTTGTCATTTTTCCTTATCAGAACTGATTTACAGGGTGTAAAACATTTAACCGCCTCTGTAACAGTGTTGGTAAAGTCGTCAACTATTTCATCAATACTGTTCGACGCTGAAATAAAATTCCAGTCGACCCGTCGAAGTGACGACACAATAGCGCTTTTATCCATTTGTACATAATCCCATACCTCCCTGCGGTATGTTTTTTTGTTGGCCGTGTCGTTAGGAAATCGATTCCGATGGCATGATGGTCACTGGAAAATGGCGGTAGCGTTCTACA
Source organism: Pictodentalium vernedei (assembly GCA_031216915.1). Lineage (NCBI taxonomy): Eukaryota > Metazoa > Mollusca > Scaphopoda > Dentaliida > Dentaliidae > Pictodentalium > Pictodentalium vernedei. The sequence goes on from CM062297.1 coordinate 801,052,411, forward strand.
ATTGTGTATAGTTTGGACATGTCACCAGTATCAAGTCGAGCACGGTTTTCGATGTTTGGCTTATTCGCGTTGGCTCCGAGACCAGTTGCATTAGGTTATGAATATTTTCTAAGTATTTAATTTTAGGGTGAATATTGGCGAGACAATTGGCGTTGAAGTCTCCTAAAATAATGCTCTTATACAACAGGTCCTGTCGGGCTAGGGAGATTGATTCATCTATTAAGTTCCAGTAGTGCTCGTTAGATGAGGGGGGTCTATAGAAGGCTCCCACTACAATGTTCTCGTTATGAGGATTCGTTTGGACCCAAATGGCCTCTAACTCGGGTACTTCCAGGTCGTCCCTTCGTTTAAAATAAACACATTCTCGTATGTATATCATTACACCGCCACCTCTTCCGGATGGGCGATCTTTCCTTACGTGGGTATAACCAGGTGGCTGAGGAGTGGATATATCAGGGTTCAAGAAGGTTTCTGTTATGCAAATTATGTCGTAATCGTCCAATTCCGCGTAAATGGCTTGGATTTTATCCCGGAGTCCCCGGCAATTGACGTGTTCTAAAGATAGACCCGAGGACGTGGGGGCCAGGATTGGTTTGTATATCACCTCCAAGTATAATTAGGTACAGTATCATAATACGAAATCCGAGGGCTCCGAGTGAACAGGTAAGCACGATAAGGTAGAGACAATTCATGTCGAGGTTGCCTTTGTGACTAGACGATCCGAATCTTCCAATCCTCTCTCTGTAAGCTTCTATGCCGATCGCCATCGGTCATTTTCTTTAGGGAAGAAACAGTGGGTGGATTGGAAAACACGGGTCGCTGATTCACAGGAAAGCTTCAGGGCATTAACCCCTTACCCAACGTAACGTTCAAAACCGGCCAGCGCTATTCTCAAAAATCGCCAATAAATTTTCATTATATTTTCATTTTTTGTCTCAAAAACATAGGTTATGACCCCTCGTTGGAACGAGCTCGTCGAGCTCGTTCCAACGAGGGGTCATAACCTATGTTTTTGAGACAAAAAATGAAAAAAATTAGTTATTCAAGAATTTTTTTGCAAGTGTCGTCTGCTTTTCATGTTAGGTAAAGGGTTAAAAACACTCAAATGTGCAAAATAATATATATATGCATCAAATTGACAGAAAATAGAAATGGTATATGTACACAATATATGTACAGTGCCAAAAGAGGGCATTTGCAGAGGTAATAAGCTGTGTGTCTGGGCTGAGGGGCGATCAACAGTCAACGGGATGTACTTATGGCTGGCCAACTTTTTTTCTGATAAATCTACCAGTATTTCAATGAACTGAGGGCTGTTATGTCACTGTGCCCTGGATAGCAGTATATAGCCTTCCACGACACAATGGCAGACTCTCTCAGTCTTTGCTTCAAGCTTAAGTGTTGGGATGGTGCAGCTTTGTGCTGGACTTAGTTACAATATTGGTACAGTACATACAACTGCACAATCGCTGATGATCCTTATTTATGCGAGATCTTCTGCCAACTTCAACACGAATTATTTCACTTGGGGAATAGTCTTTTATATTGGTACCATGCTGTGCCACTGTGCCATGGAAAGCTAAAATGTAAATATTGGAATTGGGTGGCTCCACCTCTGTAGCTGTACAGTCACTGGTGGTACTTCACACAATTTGATACATCCAGAGGAACTTCTGCCAAGTGAATAAGAATACTTTGTCAATACCAGAGTCCGTAATTGTGCCGTGGAAAGCATTTTGTAGCTTTCAATGACACAATGGCAGGCTCTGTTATTCTTGGCTTCAAGTTCGAGTGTTGAAATGAGGCGGATGTGTACATATCCTGAAAAATCGTGAGTTTTTTTCTTGGGAGTTAGAATTTCCTGTTAATACAAAGGTATGCCAAAATGTCGCTGGAAGTCTGAATATCAAGGTGGGGTGGCTCAACCTCTATAACTACATGGTCACTGCTTATGCATCTAAGAAAACTTCTGCCAAGTACGACAATAATTATTTTATTTGGAGAAAATAATTTTAAGTTAGTACCATGGTGTGCCACTGTGCCATAGAAAACATATTCCTTTTTATTTGTGGCAAACAGACACCGTTTTGAGCTACTTTTAGATTTTCTACTATGATAGCATTTAGTAAGTCTGCCAAATCCACCTTTCTGAAGATTTAGTGCAAGATCTGCTCTGGGGGGGGGGGGGGGGGGGGGGGAGGAGATTTACCATCTGTAGAATGTTCTTTTCCTGTGCGCGAGGTCCGTTTACAAATACACTTTGATTCCACACCCCTTGCAAGAGACGTTGAATGAAACAACCTTTACCTAACACAACAACCATATCCGTCCACAAGCATCAGAAGTTAGAACATTGAGCCTTAACCCTATACCTAACATGAAAAACAGACGGCACTCGCAAACAACATTATTGAATAACTATTTGTTTTTCATTTTTTCGTCAACAACATAGCTTATGACCCCTCATTAGAACGAGCTCGTTCCAATGAGGGGTCATAAGCTATGCTTTTGACGCAAAAAATTAAAAAAATTATGAAAATTGAATGGCGATTTTTGTGAGTAACGCTGGCCGGTTCTGACAGTTACGTTGGGGAAAGGGTTAAACCGAAACGTCGATGATTTGATCCTGATCAGTGGTAACTGCGTTGTGTCCACGGGCAGCACACTTAATCCTGATAGTCCATGTGGGGGCACAGCCGTGCTGTATGCTAAAGCATACAGTACGTCGGTGGCACACTCCCCTTCAACCACTGCTAACCCTGCTCGTGATGAGTTACATGAAGAGTCTGAGATTTGATCGCTGCTGCGCGATGGTTCTCTCTGGCTTCCTCTACCCGTAAAACCGTCCGAAACGATGTTGTTGGAAGTGTCGAGAAACCCCAATAAAACAATTGAAAAATACCCGACCACCTCTGTTAAAATTAACCATTCAAATTCTATTTTCTTCGTCAATTTGTATCTCCCAATACTACAGTATGGTCGCCGTGGACTGGTCACTTTCCACGGGTGGACAATATTTCCACGGACGCAATAATACTAGACTCCAAACACTAAGTAAGTAAGTAAGTAAAGTTTATTCAACAGAATATTATAGTACAATAATTGTGAAAATCTGTAAATGTAGGTAATTAATGATATTATGTTGGGAGAAAGCATGGCCAGATTGACCGTCTACCTGCTGTCTCCAATAACGTAAACATACATGTGTTAAGAATGTGTCAGAAGAAGCTCTCTGGTTCTATAGAACATAATTATAATAACAATGTTGAACTCTAAACAGTTCCTTATATGCAACGGGATGATGGGATAAGAATAATGGGATTGGGATAATGGGATAGAAGAATAAATGGGTAGAATAAATGGGTAGATGAGATACAAATAGATCAATAAATAAGTCATGGAAGACACCTGACCTTATCATTGATCCAACCTTCATTGGCGTCTACAATCGTTACAGTAGTGATTATTGCATGTTACGCTTGAAGAGTATGAATTTAAAATTATCATGAAAAGTTTTCTCTTGAATGATCCTCTAGTGGGAGTTTCTCTTAAAGTTCTATCGAGCTAATTCCATACTTTCGGAAAAGCGTACTTTGGTAACTGAGCCGAAAAATTTGTCCTAATGATAGGAATAATCATCAAATATTTAATTAATAAAGCACCGGCGACTGTGCTATACCTCCCGCTCATCACGAAAAAGACCGCGACGTGCTCGTTTCAATGAGGGTCATAGCTATGATGTTGATGTAACAATGGATTTTTTTTAGTTATTCCAGAAATCTGTTTGCCATACTGAGTAAAGGGTGAATGTTTAATTAGGACCCATTTCACAACTGTCAACGGTGTGATGATGAAGTTGAGATTTTATTTTAACACAGATGGATTGGTGTGTGCATGAGGCAGCCGTATGATTAATTTGTCACAGTATGACAAAGATGTGAAAAAAGCGTACGACCGAGTGTGGAGGGAAGGTATGTGGCGAAAGCTCGAGGGCATCGGACTGGGGGGTGACTTTGTGGGAATCATGAAAGCACTGTATACAGATGTGCAAAGCCAACTCAGTCTAGGGAGTATCACTACAAAACGAGTCCCTATGGATATAGGCCTCAAGCAGGGGTGTATCTTTTCACCGATTTTGTTTGCATTGTATGTTAAAGATTTAGGGGACGAACTAATTCAGAGTGCGGAGGGGGTAAATGTTGGAGACATAAAGATACCAGGCTTATTCTTTGCGGACGACATGGTGTTAATGTCTAGAACTGAACAGGGGCTAGAGAAATTGCTGGAAATTGTTGGTAGTTATGGGAACACTTGGCGGCTCGAACTAAATGAAAATAAAAGCAAGGTAATACCCGTTGGACGCAAGGTAGATATGACGAAGAGATGGAGAGTGGGGGAGTTCTCAATCCCCGAAGGGGAAAGCAAACAAATCACTGTAGGAGAAAAGGGAGAGTATGAGTATCTAGGGGTAAGCATAAATATAACGGGAAGAGGGGTGTACAGAAATTACTCAGCCAAACTGATTCTGAAAGGGAAAAGAATTCTGAACCAACTAAAACTTTTAGGGAAAAATAGTTTCAACAAGGTCTTTGTGGGGAAAACACTGTGGGAGAGGGTGGGTTTACCAAGTATAACGTATGGCACGGACGTGATTCCATTAAACCAAACCGTTATTAAAAAGTTGGAAAGTACTCAGAATGATGCCGGCAGATGGATAACAGGGTCGAGTAATGCTGCAGCTTTGGAAGCAGTAAGGGGGGAGCTTGGGTGGATGAAAATCAAGGACAGGGTAGATTTGGGAAAACTGTGTTACTTTAACTACTTGAGAAACCTGCCTGACAACCGGTGGTGCAAATTGATGCTCGATACCATTTGGAATTCTAATATAGAAACGGGGTGGTCAAAACATGTGAGGGAACTAATGGACAATTACTCTATAGAGGTCACAAACATAGAAGTAGGAATGAAAGAAGGCAAAAGGTTTGTCAAAGAGAGAGTCATGGAAGATTGCAATCGAAACTGGCGAGCAGGGGTTAGCGTGAAAAGATCACTGCAGGGGTTACAATATAAAGAAAAGCCAGCTTTTGAGAAGTACCTAGATGGCACCTTTGGAGGGTCACTGCTGTTCAAACTGAGATCAAGATCACTGGAGCTTCGGGGAAAAATTGGGAGAGATGGGGAAAAGGGATGCCAAATGTGCCACTCTGGAGTAGTGGAGACCCTGGAACATTTTCTCTTGGAATGCCCACAGTATATACCTCATAGAATAAAATTTACTGGAAGAATAATGCAGAAGTGGGGTGAAGAAACAAAGGATAGATGGCTGAAGGCGGTCACGAGGGAGAGGGTAGGAATGCTTATTGAAGAAATTGAAAAAGAGGAAGTGAGGGACACTATTAAGCAGTTTATATCTGAATGCTGGGAGGAGAGGAGGGGAAGAGGGGGTGGGGTGCTGGGGGAATGATGGCCTTCTCTTATGAGGACCGCGACAAATCAGCGGCTGGCCAAAGAGTTATTATTATTATGTAAGTCTGTGCCCCGGTTCATATGCATGTATTAAGTATGCTAATTGTATTATAGTGTTCTATGCAACTGAAAAAAAAATGTCTCAGGTATTATTGTCATGTATTCCATTCCTTGGTGCCAAGCGGATAACATTGACATTCTTAACCCATTCAGCCTCGAGTGCCCGTATGGCATCGTCCTGCAGAAAGTGAATTGCAATAGTTTGGGCGAATCCATTGGGCCGTTTTGAGGAGATTCCGTAATAATTTAATTCTACAGCCCTAGAGGGCTGTAGAAATAAATTATTACTGATCCTCGTTACGATTTGTCGGGTGGTCTGTTGTGCCCACGTTAAAAGGCAGATTATGCTTGACACAAATATTTCTGGATTTAGGTTTGATATTATTAAGCATTGCCGATGAACTCTTCAAGAAGAACAGAAGAACAACACTTCAAAATCTTGGTACTTTTTCAATTTGTTATGGTTATAAATTCACCAAATGTAGTGCAGAGGACATACCTGAAGGATGTGTCGCTTGGGTGCCTGAATGGGTTTGATTTTGATGGTGCTGCCATTCGTCTGGATCTGTTGGATCCCCCACTTTGGTTCTTTTTTATCAGGCGCTGCAAAATGGATACTGCCCGTTACTGGTGGTGCATGTTGCTGAAACCAGAATATCATTTTTCATCTTAATTGATGTCATTGAAAACATCCCAAAGACGATTGAGAATATGCATGTTTCCCTTTGATCAAACACAAGATTAAAAAAAGAGAAAAAAATCATACTCCATCAGGAGCCCTTGAAGAGCCACAAAAATGGGATTAGGCTACCACAAATAAAGGCCCTATCGTACCTCAAATGATTCTACCCAGGCGTCTTTTGAGTGACATACAAGCCTGACGTGCAATTGTCTGCCCTTGCAACCGTCTCATACCTTATGGTGCTCGTGAAAGCATGAGGTTTCTCTGTTAATTTTCCTCTAGTCAGTGTGTTATTGCCACACTCTAAAATCAGTTGGGTTAAAAGTTAACCCAAATCAACTGGCCCGAGGGAACATGAACCCGTTAGGTTCATATTCACTCAACCTATTTGATTTGCGTTTTCTGTAACACAGCTGATCTTTGAGTGCGGGTTCTGTGAGATATGCGTTCATGCACTCACCAATATTAAACATGACATCCCTCGCATAGTGATCAATAACAAGACTTTTATATGTAGTTGGTGCAAGCACATCTACTTGCATTGCTGGTCACATCTGGGGTTCTCCAAGACAGTGGCACTGGCCGAGGCCTTTCCTTTGGCGCTTGAATCATGTTCAGAAGAATGTCCTGCGACAATATTTCTGCTCACCACCGCATGGCAAAAACCTTGTACATTACCATACAATTTTCTCTTAGAGGTTTCCTTGAACCTTTTAGGTTTCACTAACATATTAGACCCACCGCTTTTAGTCCTTTTGCCAAGTACATCTCTATCCTTTGTAACCAACCTCAGATGACGCTTTATTCAAAAAAAAAAAAAAAAAAAAAAAAAAAATCATCACAATCTACACTTTTCCTTTTTGAACATGTAGCCAAAGATTCCCATTCCCACTAAAAAATAATAATATAGTGAGTGTACCAAACACTCGGTATACTTCCCTAACACGTAAATCGAGTCTTCCTTCCAGACAACCTTAATGCATAACGAATCCACCTAAATATCTCCTGCAACTTACAAAACTATCAGCATTTCTAAATTCTCTCAGCTGTACCCCTTGTCACGTCTACGCTCTTGGCGATTAATATTTTTTTAAATATAAATTTCTAAACTATGGGTGTCACAACCGATCAATAGTTCGCTCTGGGCAACTTCAATACCCCAGTTCATATACTTTTTTTTACATAGTATGCAACTTATTTGATCACACGTTCTGTATTTGGTTTTGCAAACAATTATGTAAACACATTGCACAAGTGCCGCAGATAGGTTTTCGGTGGAGGCAGCATATTACATTTTTCGACAAAATTTTCAACGTGCAATTGGCAATTAGCCCTGACCCTTGTGTTGAGTGAGAGCGCATTCTCATCTAGCATGGGAACTCTTTCAGAACAGGATGTCCAGAATAACGGATAATGAAAAGCAAAAACAACCAACGCGTGCGAACCATTTACCCAACCACTAAAAAATTTGAACATTACCTTACAATTGACACAAAACATGTTACATTTTCCTACAAAATTTGCACCGCAGAATTGGCAATTAGCCCTGACCCTTGTGTTAAGTGAGAGAGCATTCTCATCCAGCATAAGAACTGTTTCAGAACAGGATGTCCAGAATGACGGATACGAAGCAAAACAAACCAACTCGTGCGAACCATTTTCCCAAGTACAATAGAATTTGAAAATTACCTCACACTTGACACCAAAGACGTTAACCTTCTAAACCCCAGAATGCTCAGCTGTTAGAATTGCCGTCATTTCAGTTCCGTTTACCAATATACAATAATCAACACACTTATTCTTTAAAATACTAATAGACATACTACGTCCTGTCCGTGGGGAATTCTCAGTCATGGAATCATCTGCTTCGTAGTATCTATATCACAAGTTTGTATTGGGGACCAATGTCCGTCACCACCTCCAAGAACAACACCTCAAACAGTTAAGCTGGCTAGATTCTAGGTCGCTCGTAGACGCAGACTGCATGTCCACCCATAGGCCGAACAAATCCGTACAATATCTTGCATAATTGTGACTACAAATTTATCTTTCAGTCCCATATAAATCGCCAAGTGTGATTGAAAAGTAAAAATTGGAATCGGAGATACTGAACAGTGGAACCAATTCATTATCGATCATCCGACTATGCATACTCTAAAATTAGTTGGTTTCAAGTTCATTCAACCCAGTTGATTTGCGTTGAATTTCAACCCAACCAATTTAGAGTGTACTCTCGTTGTCTACATGTATGTTAGTGAGAAAAAACTAATACAACTAGACAGAGTGATTCTGTAAAACAAAAGACTTGCCCTGCCTCTTTGCAACATTTGAACTCTCTGAAAGAGTTGTGGATGAGCTAAACTGATTTTAAAGCAGAAAAAAATAGACGCACGCCCTACATGTCAAGGGGTCATATGACGATTCTCTTTTTAAATTGCATACAATCACTCGAAATCAACCGAAACTCATTTCAAAGCAAAAAAAAAAAAACATCACCCAAATAGACCCTCTCCCTTATTTATTATATTTATTTATTGGTGTTTAAGGTCACATATTTCTGCACAATGGCTAACCATGACCTTGACAGTTTTACGGGTGGAGGAAGCCGGAGTACCAGGAGAGAACCACCGAGCAACGGCGAGCAACTGTCAGCTCCCCAACATACCAACTCCACACAAGCAGGATTAGCATTGGTTGAAGACAAGTGCACCATCGACGTGCAGTACGCCTTAGTACACAGCGTCACCGTGCCCCACCCTCTCCCTAACCCGAAGTCAAGGAGTCATAAGGGTCATATGGTAATATTTATTGTGCATAAAATCACTCGAAATCGTTCAAAACTCATTTTAACCCTTTACCTAACGTAAAGGCCAAAACCGGTCAGCGCTATTCTCAAAAATCGCCAATTAATTTTCATTATTTTATTCATTTTTTGTCTCAAAAACATAGGTTATGACCCCTCGTTGGAACGAGCTCGTCGAGCTCGTTCCAACGAGGGGTCATAACCTATGTTTTTGAGACAAAAAATGAAAAAAATTAGTTATTCAAGAAGCGGAAAACCATCACCCAAATAGACCCAGCCCCTTACCCGGGGTTAAGGGGTCATGTTGTGGTTTTGTCTTTTTTTGCATAACATCGCTAGAAAGCTTTCAAAACTCTTTTTGAGCAGAGAATGATCACACAAATAGACCCTTTCCATAACTGAGGGACAGGGAGTCATGTGGCGATTTTCTTCCGCCATTGCATAAACTCAGCATCCTTCAAACCCCATTTTAAAGCAGAAAACATCACCCCAAATAGTTCCTCGCCCTTGCCCGAGAGGAAGATTCATAAGGGTCAAATGGTGATTTTCTTCCCTTTTTCACAAAGTTACTCGAAATCCTTCAAATCTCGTTTAACCCTTTACCCAACGAATCGGCCGCATCACCCCGCGTAATATGCAAATTCAGTACTTGAAAAAATATTATTTTTCAAAAAATTTCAACAAAACCATATCATGTGACCCCTCGTTGGAACGAGCTCGTCGAGCTCGTTCCAACGAGGGGTCACACGATATGGTTTTGTTGAAATTTTGTGAAAAATTTGAAACAAAATATATTTAAGATAATAAATTTTGATATCGTCTGCGTTGGGTAATATTATTTATTTATTTATTGATGTTTAAGGTCACATATTTATGCACGATGGCTAATCATGACCGTGACAGTTTTACGGGTGGAGGAAGCCGGAGTACCCGGAGAGAACCACCGAGCAACGGCGAGCAACTGTCAGTTCCCCAACATACTAACTCCAAACAAGAAGGGTTAGCATTGGTTGAAGACAAGTGCGCCATCGACGTACAGTACGCCTTAGTACACAACGCCACCGTGCCCCCACGTGGGCAATGGAGATGAAGTGTCTTGCCCAAGGACACAACGCGGTTGCCGCAGGTGGGATTCGAACCGAGGACATCTCGGCTTGCAGCCTGCACCTCTACCTACTGAGCCACCGCGCTCCCCTGCGTTGGGTAAAGGGTTAAACCAGAAAAACACCATACACAAATAGACCATCGTCCTAAAGTTTTCATAAGGTTCATATGGTGATATTCTCCGTTTATTCATAAGATCACTCGAACTCCTTCAAAACTCATTTTAAAACAGAAAGACAGCACACAAATAGATCCTCGGCCAAACCCGGGATCGAGGATTTATACGTCTATTATTTTTTTCCTGGGTTGAGGGGGGGGGGGGGGGGTTCTGTGCCAATACTATTTATCCATATTCCTTGTATCGTGTATAGTCTTTGACTTGACAAGAATTATCAATCACTGGATACCAAATATTATTACCCTTTTAGCTAAAATCTACTTGGCACTCCCAAGCTGCCATAGTTACCAGCAAAAGCAAAAGCCGTTTAAAGCACACCGCATTTCGGGGAGACTGAGGACAAACCAATTTTCTGAACTTTGAATTCTTGTTGCCTCATGTTATCCCCAAGCTGGGAGCACAGACTTTGCCCCTCAAACTGATCCCAAACGTTAAAGTCGTATCAAATGCAGCTTTCGTTCATGAGGTACTGGACAAAGTAAATTTGTGCGGGTTTTGGTTGAAAAAAAAAACGTTCAGTTGTGAGTGAGAAGAGGAATGAAACTACAACTCTGGCCGTCTATGACTGCGAAATCTGAAAAAAATGTGAAAGAGCGTGTCCGAGAAAACGAAGTGTTGGAAAAAAAACAAAAAAAACCAAAACAAATGTATTTTCCTTTCAGGAAGAGCCAAACCCTAAATTTACATCAGTGTCACTAAAACCCAAAACGACGGTTTCTGTTATGCAGCTTATTGTTACCGTCAAGGCAACCACAACGTTAAGTTACTGTACAGTCGCCGTGGAGTGGTCGCAATCCACTCGCGGGTTGTGACATCTACGCATGCGTTTACCAGGTAATAAATATCATCATCAGCAAAATTTTAATTAATGTAGCACCGGGTTGTACCCGGTGCTTCATTAATTACATTTTTGATCATTATTCCCGTAATTAGTGTTTCCAATCTAATATTATTGCGTCCGTGGAAATATTACCAACCCATGCAAAGTGACCAGTCCACGGCGACGGTACTATACACTACCCACTGCCAACACCTGAACTTAAACATGGAGTGATAGAGCAACATTTATAATCAGATTACCTTCCTCCATATCGTTTACCGATGGCGGGAAGTGTCCACAAGAGGAACACGATTAAAATACCATTGTCGAACATGACTCCCTTTAATATCACGTCAATTGATCTTTCATGGCTGTCTGAAAAGAGCATTCACAAGAAGGTATTTTTCTTTGCACAAAAAAACTGTCAGTTCCTGATTAGCTGCACCGCAATGTAACGACCCACCTTTCACAAAGTTCGCAAAATAACGACATCTGCTATTACCAATAATAAGAAATGTGCCGATGCCTAGTGGAGGAGGGAGTGGTTACCTAAGCTTAGAGGGGGTGGGGGTGGGTGGTTACCTAAGCCATCCGACCTCCATCATACAGTATTGGCATTGAATTACACATATTCGTAACGGAGCTCTCAAGCCACCAATAAAATTCTTAAACGAATCTGATGTTGTTGTGACCAGGAACCTGTCTTGCCCTCAAGTAGTCTGTCGCTTATTTTTTTAATTCAATCGACTGGAATAAGATCCGACCAACTGAAATATTTCATCCGGTGGATTCTAAAAATACCATAAACATTCATTTTCTTTGAATCAGCGCAAGAAATGTTTCTTAAGTGAGACTTGATTGGACCGAATCTTTGATTACGTTACCAATGTATGTGTATATGTTTGTTTACTAAATACTTACAGGCCTGAAAATAAGCAGTCTGACATTTGCAGAATGAGGTCCCCAGACGGTAAATTTGATGATGCTATCCCATACAGTGTGTCAATTTATCCTCTGGGTACCTCTTTCTGTTTAGGTTTGAGACCCTGATTCAGACTGAGGTTCATAGAGGGTAAATTTAGTGATGCAACCCTGCTCTGCACCTTCGGGGACCGTAAAGCTGTCACGGTCATGATGAGCCATTGTGCATAAGTATATGACCTTAAACACAAAAAAAATAAATAAATGGCAGCAACGGGAAGAGTCCATATTCTTTACTTGGGGTAGACCAGTTAATATTTTCAACGTGCAACCCCAAGGCAATTGATTGGTCTACACCACACCTTCACTCAAAAGTCAACCTACTTAATGAAATTATGAAGTATCATGTTACTGGGCCGGAAAAGCGGCCTCTGGGGGTTCGAAGGTCAAGTATTTACATTTTGCAAATCATGGGTAGCAGACGGCATGCACTTGCAAAGTGTCCAACGGAATAACTAAATACCCCCCCCCCCCCGTCGGAGAGGTCCAGCCCCCCCCCCCCCGTCGGAGATTTTTAGTCAGTCAGTCGTAGAGTCTCGTAAACCCGACTTCACGAGAAATTTCCGACAATCGAATGTAGATATCTCGTCTTGTCTGCCTCGAACCCGTGCAGCACTGGAACTTTGATAGAGAATAGTGATTCTCACGAAATTCCTTAATGTCGTTCGTCAAACTGGCTTTATAGATGAACTATTTCCCGACCATATTATAATATGTTTACTTTAACCCTTTGATAAGGTAACGGCCAAAACCGGCCAGCTCTATTCTCAAAAATCGCCAATTAATTTTCATTATTTTTTTCATTTTTTGTCTCAAAAACATAGGTTATGACCCCTCGTTGGAACCTATGTTTTTGAGACAAAAAATGAAAAAAAATTAGTTATTCAAGAATTATTTTTGCAAGTGTCGTCTGCTTTTTAGGTTACATGTAGGTAAAGGGTTAAATAATCAACAAATATACTCATTTTGCTTCTATTTTGGTTCTCCAATTTACCAATTTTCACTCATTTCCTTCGTTTGGGAGGTCAAATGTTATAGCCCCCCCCCCCCCCCTGTCGGAGAGGTCAGCCCCCGTCGAGAAATCCCTGGCGCCACCCCTACTGGAGCGTTCCAATGAGTGGTTATAGTTTGCAGATAAACATCCATATATATTGAAATATGAATGGCGATGTTTGTGAATAGCGCTAGGTGGATAATGGTGTTACTTTGTGTTTCGTGAAAACGGAGGGTCCTTCTTCAAATCTATTTCCTTAATTATTGGGGTTTGACAACACCTTCAATATCCAGGGTTATATCGTGTTGAGCTGTTTTGCTGGTGCTGTTATCTAGATTACCCAGAAAGAACAAGCAGACAGCGGTGGGAAACTGTTGGACTCTCGGACATACTAACCTGACAGAAGAAGGGTTAGTATCAATAGCATGTGCTCTATCGACGTTCAGTGCGCCTTAGCAAACAGCGCCTTCATGCCCCAATATGGGCTGATGGGATTACGTTCTTTGCCCCAGGGCACAACGCAGATGAAACAGGTTAGAATCGAACCTACGACCTTTCAGTCTGAAGTCCAATGCTCCCACGAATGAGCCACTACGCCCCTTCTTCAGATACCTTTCTGTGGAACCATGTTATTCACCGCAAACGGAAGAATCTGTTTGAGATTTTTAGGTGTGATGAGTAACAATGATTAGTATTTAATTCTACAACCCTGTAAGATTGTGAGAAGAAGTGGTTCGGGAGATAGTTTCCAATAAAGGAGTGATGTGTTCGCACAGGAGTTGGCCAAAAATAACCACCCATTGGGTGAAGACAGCCTTTCAAGTACCTTCGTCAGCCTTATCACGTCTCCCCTATACGAAATAACACCAGAACACAATCTACATGATGACAGCGACTTTGCTTGCATGAGCCGGTAATTTTATTCACAAAATTCCCCCTTTAGTAGCGTTCATACTACAGAATATTACATGTTACAAAATGCTATCTGTATTTTACATTACACAAAAATATCATCAGCGCCTTTTCACCAAAAAAACAAAGATCATCACCGATGACATAGCCACCCAGGAAAAAACAGAGTTTTAATATTTACTGTATTTGATAACTGATTACTCTTGAAACCTGTGTCCGTTGGTAATGCTAATGCCACCTCTGATCCGGATGTTGGACCTACATCGCGTCTGATTATGTACAGAACCGATACGCACTACGATGAGAAAGATCTGCAGTGCAGCAGGTAACCAGCCAGTGAAAGAAATCATGTAACCTAATTAAGCATAATAATAGATAAAAGCAAAACTGAACTGTTTCTTGTAGATGTAAAAGATGTGGCCATGAGTAAAATCTGCCCCCCCCCCCCCGCCCAGAAAAAAAACAACTCTCTTCCTGATGAAAAAAGTTGACCGCTCAGCACGAGAGAATCGCTAGAACTGCCCAAGCGATAACATCATTCATATCAAGTGATACGCTAATACTTGACACATTACTAGCCCTTTAACCCTGTTAAAACCGAAGCGGCGAGACAAATATTTCTAGCTCCACTACGTGCCGGTAAAAATATAAAGTCTCTCCTATACTAAATAACACCAGAACACAATCTACATGATGACAGCGACTCTGCTGCTAGATGCCAAAAAGCATGAGTGAAATATCCGACATGAAAATCGACAAAACTATTACAATCCAAGATGTGCAGTTAGCTCTAAACGCTTATCCGCTGAGTCTGCTATATACTCGTCTTTACTGATATGACACTTCCATCTGCCATGAACCTTCAATGATCGACTGTCCATTCCAGCATGAGCAGCCGCTGATGCACCCCCCGATCGCAGAGAATGAAGTCCAATATTGAGCTCAGGCGCTGATGACTTCAACCGCGCTACCACACATTCCCTTGCCCGAGAATAACTTAATCGCCTTTTCACTGAAATCAACCCACATGACTTTCCCGAGCGATAGACCGGCCGAGAAAGATAACTATCAGTATGCACATTTAACTCAGCTTTTACCATATATCTCTTTAACATGGAATAGGGGCACGCAACCGTTTCGCCCTTAGCGATGAAAACTTTATTCCCCGTCCTGTATTGGTCAGTTTTGCTTTTAGAAAGAAAAACGGTAAAATAATTTTCAAAAAATGCTATGTCATTACACTTGATTGCACTAAGCTCGTCAAATCAAAGAAATCCCGAAAAAACAAGAGAATCAGACACAAATCGCGAATGTGTATCAAATCAGAGCTATCTATTTGCCTACACAGCCCAATTAATAATTCCGTTGTAACAGCGTCTTTTTTAACAAGTTTATTACCCTGAAGTCTCTTCGAAGATTCACAGAGATTTTGCACAAATGAGTTCGCAGTGGGATCCTGAAAACCATTTAAACTGTGCGCCCACTTAATTGCATAAACCGCCCCAGAAATTGCATTAGCTGAAAAGTTATTGTTCATCAGTTGCATAGACAGCCACGTGAATTGGGTCTGCTGGTACACTATCGTAATTGTTACTCACTCGCACAAAACCGTTGCCACTTTTTGAAATACCCGGAATACTTTTTAACTGTACTGTCAGCTTTGGAACAAAACAGATATCTGCACATGTCGTCAACCAAGGAGTCATCCTGAATACCGGTACTCTCCAATTGTTGTCTAACATTGCTCCTCAAGCCGATACCTGTCGCAAAAACAAGTGAAAAAAACAAAATAAGCATTTTGAAAACAAACGTTTTGTATTTTTATTGGTATTTTTTATATACCCCTGCAGCTATCCCTTCAAATCAAAAGGAACCATCCATAAGAATAAATTCTATTTCAATTAATATTTCATAAGAACTGATTCTTCAATACTGTGTTGTATTCATCCCGAAACGGCACCCTTAGAGCAATTAAACTAAATCTAAGTGGGTTATAGGCAAATATTCCCTCGTGATTTGGCTCGGAACAAATCACATTAAGCCTTTACCCAACGTAACGGCCAAAACCGGCAAGCACTATTCACAAAAATCGCCAGTTAATTTTCATTATTTTTTTTCTTTTCTGTCTCAAAAACATAGGTTATGACCCCTCATTGGAACGAGCTCGTCGAGCTCGTTCCAATGAGGGGTGATAACCCATGCTTTTGAGACAAAAAATGAAAAAAATAGTTATTCATGAATTTTGTTTGCAAGTGTCGTCTGCGTTTCAAGTTAGGTAAAGGGTTAAACCGTGACAATTCATAAGAAGAAACAATTCAGGGTAAAAATTTTCCCTTTGCAAAAACGGCCGGCCAAAATGGAGCAGATATCCATAACGGGATAACCATTGTTGCCACGGCCTCATCTTTTAAGAGCTTTTCAACACATTGTAAAATCAGCCTCGGGGGAAGAACTACCCAATTGCGTTCATCCGCACAACCTTGATCAAAAGCGTTTACTCCTTCCGTTCCAGTACATCATGTCTTAGAATTGAATCTTCGACATTTTGCATTCGAAGCGGACGCGAACCGAGCGATCGTATAAGGGCCCCATCTTAGATTAAAATCTTCGAACACTGCACTTACTAAGCTCCATTCATCTGTGTCAGAACATCTGCTCAACTCGTCTGCCAGAGAGTTGCACTGCCTAGGTATCCATTCAGATAATAAGGACACCTTCGCAGTGTCACATAATTCTGCTAAATTTAAAGCTACTGAATGCAAACATTGCTTACTACTGCCAGCTTTAATGACAGTTTTAACATTCTTGTTGTCAACAAAAAGTTTAATCTTTTTATTTGAAACAATGTCACGGTGAGTATTTAAAACCCTCAAAACCTCCTCCACCTCTCGTCAGGTGGAACTCATTTCGGCCTCAGCATCTGTCCAAGAACCATAAACCTCGGTACCTTCAGCTAAGGATCCTGTATCAGAAGCAATATAACCACCATAGCCTCCAGCCGAGGCATCTATGAAAACCTGAACTTCTGGTTCAAAATTGGCAACCCATTCTTTGCCCTTGCTGTTCAAAATACGAACATTATCTCTCCAAAATTCCAGTTCACCAATTGCTTCATCATTAACCACCACCGGAGCATTCCAGCTTGCCCTCGATTCAATACACCTATATGAACAGCCTGACCCGCAATCTGAAAATATCACCTAATACGAGGTGTAAAGATATCACCTGTCCTACCACCGAGGCGACGAACCGAGCCGAGAGAAGGCGATTCGTCTTCTGCGCTAGCTGAAATAGGATTTAACAGCCAATTCTACTCTATTAACCCTGTCTTCAGTAACGTACAACCTGCCATCACACATATCCCAAACAAAGCCCAGCCATGTCTGGCTACCACTAGGCCCCAGACGCATTTTTCCTCAGCCAAAATAAAGCCCAATGCAACCAAAGAATTGTGTATAATATTGCTACTGTTTCTAGCCTCTCGTAAATCACTGGCGCCTCCCATCCCGTCATCCAGAAATAATACAACTTTCAATCCCCGGCACTTCCCTTAACACTTTAGTGAAAATGTACCCTGCTGTTGATAATCCAAACGGTAAAACATTAAACACATAAAATTTTGTATGTTGTGAATCACATTGCCAAGAAAAACCTAAATACTGCCTTTGCCTTTCAAATATTTCAATATGATGATATGCGCTCTTAAGATCAAATGTAAACACAAAATCCCCCTTCTTAAAAATGTGCACAGCAGTACCAGCGTCTTCATACTTAAATTTGAATTTTGCCAAACAAGGGTTAAGAGCTCTACAATCAAGAACCATTCTTGGCTTTCCGCTTTTGCTAAACGCCACCGTTAGTGGATTAACTAAAAATGGAATATTACCAACTTCCGTGATGCATTTTAAACGGAGAAGCCTTTCTATTTCATTGGATACAGAAACCCCATTCTCTCTTGCAGTGTAGCGAAATTGACTTTGTATTTATAGATGCTACATGAGATATTTACTACAAGAGTACTTACCGATTGCGTAGAGAAATTGCACAAGTGAAATGCAAAGAGATGAAATGTAAGCGTGTGTTTCAAGCGTTGGAATCTGGAAGAAGTCTAGCTGAATAATGTATCTGTCACAAATTGGCGGGTTATGACGTCACAACTTGCATCTTGGGAACCAGGTGAAAGGTCACGTCTGTCACTTCACATCACTGTTCCCTTCTTTTGAAGAATAGGTTCCAAGCTGTGAAGTGTTTTTTTTCTCGAGTACTCACCCGAGACATGATATAAAACGGAAACAGTTTGAACACAAGGTTCAAACTGCTAACAAGAAGAATAAATAACATGGAAACAGTTTGAACATTGTTCAAACTGCTTACAATATTTGATATGTGAAAACAGTCTGAACAACACGGTTCAGACTGCTTGAAAAAGGAAAAGCAATACATACATTTTTTATATGAAATTTAGTAATTTGAACTGTAATATTGTGTGATGCTGGTTCAAATTACTTCACACTATGAATTAAGAATATAACTAGTTTTCTCAAGGAAGCAGTCTGAATCAAAAAGAACTGAATGTTCAAACTACTTGTTCTTGAGAAAACATGTAGCAATAAATATATTGCTGTCAGTGAGGCAATAGCCAAGTTTACTCTTAAAGGAGTAAACGATAGAGTACTGGTTGAAAAGTATATGGATTAAAGTCACCAATGCAACAAAAATATTTTAAATAAATAATATGAAAAAAGGTTCAACGAAATTATTTGCCAAAACACAAAAAAGTGTGTCTGTGGTCAATTTACTGAAAACCATAGACACGTGTTGCATTGGCGTTTAGTTGGTCACAAAGAACCCTGAAGTCCATGCAGAGAATACGGGACAGTTCCCTAGCATTCTCTCCGACTACAAACGGGGTCGTCCAAGGACGGTCCTGTCTGCCAAAATAGGGAGCATCAGATTCCAAAAGAATCCGGTCAAGTCGGATAGCGCGAACGCCCTCCCTCTGGATCTCTGTGAAGTTGTGGAGTGCGCCAGTGAAACCAAAATAGGTATTGGGTCTGGCCAAACTCCAGATACGAACCTAATATCTGGACCCCATGAATGAATGCAGGTGTATGATTTGTTCAACTTGAGTTTGGGACCTTATGTGTTCTAGGGCGGTATAACTCACGTCGTGGGAAAGTGAATCCCCCATGTGTCCCCTGATGTGCAATATTAGAGTTTTAGACACCAGCCTGGATAGTCCCAGAAGCCGGCGGAATGTTTCATCATGCTGTAGCATGGTTTCGACAGGTGAATTTGTTGACCTGTCCAAGCCTATTTCCCCAAATGCAACAACATTAGGATGTCAGACTAGGGACTCTAATTTGTTTCTGACCTCAGGGTTAGATAAGCAGTTATATTTTTTAGGATGACAGCCTACTGCTACTTTCCACTGTGGGTGCCACACAAGCTCTGCGGGAGATGGCCAAGTTTCAGGGTCACAGAAAACTTGAACGCCGCCCACAACAGAAGTAGGAACATCAACCTTGAGGTTGACGGCTTGGATGGCACGTGCTGCAGTTTGTAGTGACTTAATGTTGAATTTTTTGTGTAGCCGATCCAAGTGAAAATGCGTGTCATACAGTTTATTTGTCAAAGACCTTTGTTTTGGGGGCTTTGTTTTGGTGTTTGCACCTTGACCTTTACCTGCACTTTGTACTTCTGGTTTGCCGACCTTAGATTTAGATGGTATATGTGTAGATGTTTCTTGTTTTGCCTTGACCTTAGAAGTCACTGCTTCAGCCATTAATGGTGTTACAGCTGGAGTGGATAATAATGGCTGTTTGTCGTAAGGTTTTGGAATAGCAGTGCTTCCATTTGTATTGTCAGACGCTTTCCTTCCAGCCAACATGTTTTTAAATCTCAAGTGCCATCTTTCAGTGCAGAACAATCCAGAAGGATGTGGGGTGCTTGCAGTGTTAGTTGTTTTTGGTGGGTCTAATTCCATTGGTGTCACAGAGAGTGATGGGGATACACCTGACGAAAAAACATCAGGCAGTGGAGCGACAGATAGTCCAAGGCTTGTTGAAATAACAGTAGCAGTAGTAGTAGTTGTAGCTATTGGTGCTGGCATGGTGACAGTTTCCGACACTGAACTGACAGGATTCAGTGGTATATAAGCTAAGGTGAAAACAGGCATGGGAGAGGATGTAAGAGATAAAGCACTTGACGTAATAGCATCAAGTGAATAGGTAGGCAAAGAAGTACCTGACGCAGAGACATCAGGCATAGATGCAGAAGAAACACATGACGAAATAACATCATGCGAAGGAGAAGTAAATGATATGAGATCACCTGACGAGAAAGCATCAGGCGTAGATGTTACCTGTATAGCACTACTAATGGGCACTGTAATTGATGATTCAGTTACAGCGGTAAAGGTTTTGTCAGACATGTTTATCTGAAAAGAGAAAGAAAAGTATCATTTGGAACATCTATAAAAATCTATAGCATCAGCATCTTGTGATGTAACACCAATACAATCTCCATGATACCATTCAAAACAATAATCACATTGTATCATGAATCTTTTACCGGCGGGCTGACGGCATATACAAAATATTCCTTTTTGAGATTCCACTTTCACTTCACCAGTCTGATGGAAAAGTTCAAGCGTTTTAGTTAGCCAAACAGATAAAGACTTGTCAAAACATTTCTTAAGACGGTCATGATTAACGACATTCAGGGAGTTCTTGAAAAGCACTTTGTACAAGTATGGGGTCAAGACCTCCGAAACGATTCCCGGTCCAATCCAGAAAGGACATAATTTTCTGCACTTGCCCTTCTTGGATGAATCGTCTAATAAGAAAACCAGATCTCCCACCTTGTATTCATATTTATGAGTTTTCACATCGTAATCACGTTTCATCTTTTGACATGCCATTTTTAATCTTGACCTGGCTAACTGGTGACATTCATTAGATTTTTCTACCAAATTTTGGACAAATTGGCCAGTATTTTTGTGCTCAGTTTCACCAAGATGAAAATTGTACATGATGTCGCTGGGATGATTTACTTCCCTACCCAACATCATTTTGTTTGGCATAAAACCAGTCATTCGATGCACTGAGGATCGAATTGCTCCGGCTAACTGAGGCAAAAATTTGTCCCAATTTTTCTGATTTTTATCTACATACCACCGTACAATATTCATCAGCGTTCGGTTCTGGCGTTCCGCTGAGCCATTAGCTGACGGTCGGTACGGCGTTGTCCTAGATTTATGAATTTGTAACACTTTACACATCTCTTGAAAAAGATTTGACTCAAAGCATGAACCTTGATCCGAAAATAGTTGTAAAGGATAACCGAACCGGGAAAAGAATTCATTTACAGCGGCACATGCTGCTGTTTCGGCGGTTTGATCATGTAAAGCGATAAATTCAACCCACTTTGTGAATTGACATGTTAGAACCAAAATATATTTATTTCCATTATCACTAAGTGGTAAAGGTCCGAGAAAATCAATATGCACTCTTTCCATTGGTGCACCTGACTGGTATATTATTTGTTCCCACTTAGCGTGTTTGCCTCCGGTTTTGCTCCTGACAGACTGAGAACATGCAGCAACATAACTGTCGATGTCATCAGTGATGCCGTACCAACAAAACTGTTTTTGAAGTCATTCACGAGTTCGGAACACTCCTAAATGACCAGAGGACAGTATGTCATGAGCGATATGCAAAAGATCTGGTGTGAATTTACTTGGCACTACCAGAACTTGACTATCATCTCTACAAATTTTATACAGAAGATTGTTTTTTATCAAAAATCATTTCCGATTTATCCAAAAATATTTTGTTGCCGGACTACACTGGAAAAGTTCTCCTTCAGTTGGAGTTTCTCCAGATTCTAACCAATCAATAACTGGCTTGAGGTCAGGATCAGCTCGCTGAACGTCAACCAGTTCATCTGCGGAGCAGACGTCAGATAGATTAATTTGTTCAGGATCAGAAATTTTAAGAATTCTGTAATTTGGAGACGACTCAGGTGCATACTCCAAATTCAGACTAGTATTCAACCAACCAGTTTCTTGAGAAATATGATCAATTTTGACTGGGTCGGGTTCTATTTCTAATGGCATATCCACCAGCGTGGTTTGTTTCACTGAAGACTCACTAGAAAAGTCATCGTTCCTAAATTCAATTACACCTTGAGATAAAGGCACGACGTCATCGACCTCTTGTTCAAATTTGGTCCAGCTGTTATGAACTCTAGTTCAATATTTACATCCACCGCAAGGGAGTTCAGTTAAATCACAACCTGGGAAATAATTTTCACAGGAAGCGTTCACCGGAATTCTTGATAGAGCGTCGGCGTTTGTATGATGGATACCCTTACGATGTTCTACCACCATGTCATATTGACTAAGTTCTTCTAACCATCTAGCAAGTTGGTTTTGAGGTTCCTTGAAATTTAACAACCAGCGTAGACTACTATGATCAGTTCTTAAAATGAATTTTCGACCAAGCAGATAGTGACGGAACTGACGAACAAATCTTACCACAGCGAGTAATTCCAAACGAGTGGTACAATATCTTTTTTATTGAGGGGACAAAACATAGCTACCATATGCTATTACTTTCTCTTCACCGTTTTGAATTTGAAGCAGTTCGCCACCTATAGAATGAGCCCTGGCGTCAGTATCAAGGATAAATAAATCAGTTGAATTTGGAAGAGCCAAAACAGGTGGAGAAGTTAATTGTTGTTTTAAATTATCAAATGCTTCTTGTTGGGCAGCTTCCCACTTGAAAGGTTTTTTTCCAGTTATTTCATATAAAGGACGAGCTATCTCAGCGAATTTTTTAATAAAGGAGCGGTGATAATTGACGAGGCCACAAAACCGTTCAACTTCATTTGTATTTGTGGGAACCGGCCAGTTTAATACATCAACTGATGAATCTAACATTTTCACTCCTTTCTCACTAATGTTTCGACCAAGAAACTCAATTTCCTTTTGCAAAAATTCACATTTGCTTGGTTTCAGCTTCAGATTGTGTAATCGAAACCTATCAAGCACTTTGCGTATGTTTTCCAAGTGGTCATCTTCAGAACTACCCAACAGAACTACATCGTCTATGTACCCAAGGCATATGTCCCAATTTAATCCTTGTGGTACTAGATTTATCACCCTACACCAAGTAAATGGCGAGCCCTGTAACCCAAATGGCATTTTCAAATACTCGAAAATCCCATATTTGGTTAAAAAGGCTGTGATAGGGCGGTCCGAAATTTCACCGAAACTTGATAAGCCGAAAGACAGTCAGCCTTGCCAAACCAAGAATTACCACTCAACGTGTCAAGACAATCGTCGATTCGCGGTAATGGGTAGACTTCTTTTCGAGTTACATCGTTTACACAATGATAATCAATACACCAGCGCATTGAATGTTTGTTATCTGGGTCACGTTTTTTCACTAATACAGGTGCGCTAGCCCATTCAGATGTAGAGGGTTGAATAATTTTTGCTGCCAATAATTTTTTCAAATGGGCTTCCTCTTGATCCACAAAACAAGCAGGTGTTCTGCACATTGGCTGTTTGATTGGATGAGCACCTTCTATTAGCGGTATAGTGTGTTCGATTTGTTCAAAATTTCCTAAATCAAACTCATCTTTTGCAAAAACATCTTGATATTCAATTAAGAGTTTACCAAGACGAGAAACATATTTGTCTGAAATTAGTTTGGAGGACCGCTCAAATAATTTTTTCAAATGTTCTGGCATTTCAGACGAATCAATTCCTGAATCATCACTGCCGATTTGACTGACAGTAGCAGATTCAAAATTGTCAAAATCACAACATATTTCGGACACTTCATAGGCATCTGCGATATATTTGTTTTTATTTATCAACACTGGTCGATCATCTGAGTTTATAAAACAGATGTGAGGTGCCGTATAACCTTCATGGAGAGTTGGTAACAACACAGATTCTACACTATGAAGCAGTTCAATAACATAATAATTCAATGGCGGTTTTATAGAACATTCGAGAAGAACAACTGAGTTGGGAGGAACCAATGTTTCGTGATTCGCAAAAACACGAGCAATTTTTGTGGCAACAGTGTCAGTAGACACAGTTGGAAAAACATGATTACACAAAGTGATCGTATCTGTTAAAATGTCAATTTGAGCTTTATACTTTTTCAGAAAATCCATACCTAACAGCATATCATCTTCAATTGGAGCTACATAAATGTTTTCTTCAAATTTTAAACTACCAATTGAGATAGAAACTGGCCCTACCAGTTTACCAAACATGTGACTATCACCAGCTGCGGTATTAAAACGTATTGTCTTAATACACTGTGGTGTGGGATTCAGATTATAAAACAGTTTATCCGAGATCAAAGAAACATCAGCTGCAGTATCTATTATAGCATTTATTCGATGTTCAGCAAGTGATATAGGTACTGCGATTGACGAAGTAGATTTCACCCGAGTAATCATGGGCGGTGAGTCTGATTGAAAATCGAGGTCGTTGGAGAGAGAAGGGGCCAGAATCAGACCTCTCGATGATCTGACCCATTCTCGTTTAACTTTCCAAATTTAACTCGATTGTCCTTGTTTGGTCTATTTGAAGGGTTTTTTGTTGGACAATCTTTTTGATAGTGTAGACCATGACAAGTAAAACATTCAATTGTAAATTTTCGTGAAGGTGAAGGCGATCTCGACTGTGGGGACGACTCACGTTTTATAAAAGTTTTTGATGGATTGCTAGCCAAATTGGTGACCAATTTTGTCAACTGATCCAACTGCGACACAACTTTGTCGAGCGTCGTTTCAATGTTCAACGTTCGACTTTTGAGAGCAGCAATATCAGTCGTATCTGTTTTTGTCTTATTACTTTTGTAAGAATCACGTGGATTTATTTCTTTATCACGTGACTTATGTGTCACAGCTCGGATATCATATTCGTCATCGCTTTCCTGTTCAGTGTCTGAGGAAACACGACGTATGTCTTTTCTTGATTTATGCGGGAAAATAGCTGCATAGTTATGTTGGTGCCACCTGATTCTATTTATGGCTTGTTCCATTGTCTGCGGCGATTCCATAGCTACAGCCACTGCAGCATGTGGATCGTTACAGCCCTGACAAAACCTAAGAATGGCTTGCCGAAAAGTAAAATCAGGCGAACAATCTTTGAAAGCACGTGTTGCCAGCGTTAAAACAGTTTCTGCCCACTCCTCTAAGGACTGGTTTGGCTTCTGTCTAGACTGCTGGAACCGTAATTGAGTGGTTTCGGGTAAGTCATGATACCCGAAGCGATTTTCCAACGCCTTTAACAAAGCGTCGATTGACATATTAGGGTCACGCTCATTCATTAGAGTGAAATATTCGCTAGCGCACCCGGACAAAGACCAGCAAAGAACTTGTTTTTGTTCTTCAGGATTCCACTGTTGATACTCTGCATATTTTTTGAATTTCAGTTGAAAAGGCTGCCAAACCTCAGATCCATCATAACTGAAACCACGGGGCAACCAAGGTGTCCTCCTTTCTCTACCCCAATCGGAACCAGACCTATAGGCTGGCTGAGAAAAAGGTGGAGGCCTAAAATGTGGCACAGGGGGAGCCGAATGTCCAAAATAAGGAGGGTACACCACATTTCCATAGGCATCATACAAAGGTTGGCCCATGTGACCTAAATGAGGCTGGTAACCAGAATTCATCTGGCTTGAAAATCTGGAGTGATCTACCCACCCCAGACTGTGGGATGCAGGTGGGTAACCAGAACTGGGATAAGTTGAACCAGGATAGACAGGTCCACCCTGGCTAGGGAATCCTGAAGGTTGTCCAAAAACATGGCTAGGTGATGAGGGAGGATAACCAGAGAAAGTCTGGCTAGGATATCTGGATTGCTCTGTAAAACCTTGGGTTTGAATTACAGAAGGGTAACCAGAGTAAATTGGGTTTGTATACCTAGTAGCGTCACCTCCCATACTAGTATTGTATGGATGAGAGGCGGGGGTAAAATTTGTCTGTTGAAGAAGTGAGGGTGGAATTACAGAGTAAGACTGAGTTGGAAGAGGTGGTGTAAAGGACAGATGAGCAGAGCTTGTTGGTAATCCAGTAAAAGTATCACAAGTAGATATGGGTTGGGTCACCTCCGATTGAGTTATTTGAACGGAAGGCGTATCATTAAAATGTGTCTGTAAAGAAGTATTCATCACCCTCACAGTTTCAAGAAGCCTACTGCGCTCATCACTCATGGCGAAAGAATCAAGGTCCTTAGATCGATTAGTGTCTGGTCCCAAGGAACTTCTAACCACAGTACTAGTCCGTGGCTGCACCAAAGTGGTCACAGTTGTTAACTGCGCAATAGGTGACGTTGTAATTGGAACAGTTGCAAGAACAAAAGTCGAATCCGCACAGATCGAAGTTCTCCAGTCCGGCGACTGTATTTTACTTTCGCTAAAGCCAAAAGGTGGATCTGTTCCTGTTATATTTTTTGGTCTGACACTTTTATCAACCGTAGCAGGTGGAGTGAGTGCCGAGGCAATTAGCTGATGCTCTGTCATTGGTGGACTAGATGATCCATTCCCTAGTGGAACGTTATTATTTACCACCTGTCCCACCAATGGTGTGCTGAGATCGATCATCGCCGATAAACTACGGGTGCCACGAAACAATGCTATTTCATCAAGATCTTGTTTACATGTGAAATAACCCACATCACGACGACGGTTAACAATTTGTGCAGCAGCAAAAGAGCCTATTTGATTTATTTGTGCCAGCTCTTCATAAGAAGCAGAATTTATAAAAACTTTCTTTGACATATTGTTTATACTTTTGTTCGTTCACTTTATAATAAAGAAGAGACTTATAACCAAAATCAAAATCAACCAAAAATAAATCTACCAATCTCTTCCCTTTTCTCTGAAAATTGAAGCTTAGTACACTTTATCACAGGATAGAGCGAATGTTAGAATTGCTAAATCTGATTTAATGAAATCACAATGTTTTAATTAAAGAAAACATTGCGTGTTTGTAGAAATTTTGAAAATTGTCACGTTTATAATATGTCCGGACGGTTCAACTTCAATTGCGGATCATCGCAGGAACACCGGTTTTATTTTTGTTTAGCGACGTGACACAATTGAAATCGAAAGTAGTGTTAATCGACCTTCATGTTACTGGTCGACTGCATGGAATTAAATTTTATTTTTTGTGAAAATCGAATTTAATTATGCCCAGAAATGAAATTAAATCGACTATGCTAGACTTCAAAACATCGCAGCACGACGTTTGATTTTCAACGCTCGAAAACAAACTAGAAACACACACGAATCACCATGGTTACGGAAATTCAAATTTCTCAACACGAAAAACACAATTTCTGTCAAAATTTCACAAATCGGCAAGTAACATCGCTTGCAAGTAATTTGTATTAATTTTTAATACCAAAATAACATCAGATTATTAAATAATTAACGAAAAACTGACGTTAAAAAAATTGGAGTGAGAGAAAAGTAAACAAAAATTAATCATGGCGGCTCCAATCTGCATAAACGCACAAGACGATCAAAAAATCATTTTTTTCGCAGCGACGCCAAATGTAGCGAAATTGCCTTTGTATTTATAGATGCTACATGAGATATTTACTACAAGAGTAATTACCGATTGCGTAGAGAAATTGCACAAGTCAAATGCAAAGAGATGAAATGTAAGCGTGTGTTTCAAGCGTTGGAATCTGGAAGAAGTCTAGTCGAATAATGTATCTGTCACAAATTGGCGGGTTATGACGTCACAACTTGCATCTTGGGAACCAGGTGAAAGGTCACGTCTGTCACTTCGCATCAGCAGAACGATTATTTCGTAAAACTCCCTTCTGGGGTATTTCAGCTAGTGGTAATTTGTACCCCTCAATACGCATATTTAAAATAAAGTCACTCGAGCCCAAGCCTACCCATCCCTGAAAGGCACCCTTTAACCTCCCCACAGGCGAGCCTGTAATGTATTCGTCCATCTCACGGGTAGTCAATTCCTGCTTTATTTCTTCAACCGCGGTGCCAAAGCTATGAACCGAATCAGACAAACATTGATCCAAAATACTTATCTTATCTGTGCCATCCCTCCTTGGACACTCATTCGTCCAGTGGCCTTCCACCCACAACTGAATCATAAACCTGGCTTCATGGAATCTGCGACAGAAGTCTTATCCTGAGAGATCCGTGCATATGGTTGAAATCTGGACTGTCTGAATTTTTCTCGTTTATTGCGTTTCTCAGAATTTGATTTTCTAGTGGCCCGCATTTCCACTCTGTAGATTTTCTTCTCGTCTTCCGAACCCTCGGCCAAGTGGCTCGCTTCGTACTCTTGCACAACTGACCATCCCATTTCTGAGATATCAGCCATTTAAACTAACTTTTGCCTGTGCTTCATCAAACCAATACCTGCAGCTATATCGTTTTTGACGTCTTCGTGTCCACACGTAACGGAATCCAACTTCGATTCTGCATCTGTCATTTTTATTAACACTCTGTTATTAAATTTGAATTGATCTTCGCAGCTTTTCTTCTTGAAAACATAATTGTCAGTACTTGAAACTGCTGCGTTAAGGGCCTATATAAGTAATGGAATTTTGTTTATTTTGAAATTCTCACCTCTCATATTCCTTAAATTCAGAGTAAATATACACAAATTATACATCAAAATGAAGGTTGGGATGTATAGAACACGAAACGCATATGTAATCGACTCATAGATTCGACTGTAGGCACCACTGGTTCCTGGAAGTCTGCTACCGTATTAGCACCAGAACTGATAATAAAATAATATTTCATCACAACAACTTGTGGCCAAATGTGCTTCATATATCCAAGAACAAAGCTTGGCATTCAAAACACTTTCGAATACAGCGATAGGTCTGCATTTTGGAAAAGGACAACACTGTCTGCATTTTTCATTGAAGATGGTTTCCATGCTCGACAGACATGCGCAAATCACTCGTTACCAGGAATTTCCATCAAAAAACAAAATCGTAATTCTGAGAAATTTCAACAGGTATCATGATATCTTGCATTGAATATGGCAACTGTGCAATCTCTATCTAATAACAGTACACTGTATGAAGGCGATCTTTTTCATTATTTGATTTTAGACGGCGTTGTTTTACATGCTTTTTCTGTCCGATGACGTCGACCGGAAATCTAAAGTATACTCATCCGTAAACAAAAGCAAAGGCTTTGGAATTTTCCCCAATGCAGCTCTGTCGCCGTGTTTTGGAGAATTTTTATCCCCTAGCTTTGTTCTTGGATATGTAAAGCACATTTGGGCACAAGTTGTTTTCGTGAAATATTATTAAATTATCAGTTCTGGTGCGAATACGGTAGCAGACTTCCAGGAACCAGTGGTGCCTACAGTCGAATCTATGAGTTGATTACACACGTGTTTCGTGTTCTATACATCCCAACCTTCATTTTGATATACATTTTGTGTATATTTAATTTGAACTGAAGGAATATCAGAGGTGAGAATTTTCAAAATAAACAAAATTTCATAACTTATATAGGCCCTTAATTCTAGAAATTTGCTTTTCCGAAATACTTCGTTGACTTTCCTGAATTTTAGCTTCAAGTGATTCTAACTTCTTTGAAATCAAAATATCCAATCCATCCAACAATTTGTGTTGACTTGCAGACATTGCACTATTGACCTTATCGGCGATCACTGACTCCATCGTTTCGTCCATCGTTACTGAAAAAAGTTGACCGCTCAGCACGAGAGAATCGCGAGAACTGCCCAAGCGATAACATCAATCATATCACGTGATACGCAAATACTTCACACATTACAAGACCCTTTAACCCTGTTAAAACCGAAGCGGCGAAACAAATATTTCTAGCTCCACTACGTGCCGGTAGAAATATAAATTACAGGCTTCCGAAGAGCAATTCGCTGAGAACGAGAGGATATGGGAGCATATAGTCCCTCAAAACTGGAAGAAGAAATTGTATCCCACGCAAATGAGAACTTTTTGTGGTATTTTTGTACTCAGATGTACTAAACATGTACCTGAAATTTATATCATTTCCCCAAATTTAATGAAAACACAATGACCACAAATTACCAGTTTTAATATCAGTTTCACTGCACTGCCATGCGTCTTATGAAGGGACGTGGCTAGAGGTTTCCGATTGGAGGGGTGTAGGGTCGTGAATTTATAACTAGGGGAGGGGCCGGGAGGGGGAAATCCCCCCTCCCGGTCCCTCCCCCAGTTGGAAATTCACTACCGAGAAAACCTTTAAAAATGAATCCATGAGAAGGGCATAAAATTTATTCTAGTAACTGAAATGCCAGCTCATGATAGCATTATCAGGTTATTATTATTTGGTATTATTCTGGGAATTGAATATGTCCTAAACAAATGCTCAAGCTGAGAACTTTGAGCAATTCACACTGTCCTAATATTAAATGAGATCTTTTGCAGGAATGATCAAATTTCGATGTCTCATCATTTTTTAACTGTGAATGATGGAATTAACTCAAGATAACGATTTTATATAATGTGATTTTCTTGAAGTGTATTTCGAGGAATGTTTTTTTATTATGATAAGTAAACGAACTATAAAAATCTCGTACCGATTTTCATCATGCATACTTCCATTATGAAGCTCGATATTGCGTACACTCTAGTTGTAAATAGTAACAGTTGGAATCTGCCGATTTGAAATCGAGTTGGAATTTTGGGAAGTAAAGGAGACATCAGCATCACCAAAGAAGCTCTAAAATCCAGATAGATGGAATTTCCAAGTACTCATGATTTTCCCTCCGAATTTTCAACTGTAGGAAATTTTGGGCCAGGATTGGTGGGTGACACCCCCTCCCCCACACACCCCTCTGGAAACCGGCTGCCAGCTCCCCAACATCGTAACTCCGCACTGCAGCACTACAGCACCGGCAGGGTTAGATTGGTTGAAGACATGCGTACCATCAACGTGTAGTACGCCTTAGTACACGGCGTCATTGTTCCCCCATGTGGACAATCGGGGTTAAGTGCCGTGCCCAAGGACACGACGCGGGAGTCCGAATTGATAGCTCAGACGGTCACCCATTCAATGATTAACCGGGCTCGACGTTGCTTAACTGGTAGAGTGCTGGAAGCCCATTTTTGGGCTTTATCCAGATGTGCAGGTACTACAGCTTAAAGACTTCATATTCTGTGGATGAACTTCAGTTAATTTTTGATGTGATATTATTTAGTCTAGGTGGATTTTCCCTGCTACAATTTGTGGGAGAGTGCCAGTAGGCATTCTCCCATAAATTGTAACAAGGCAATACATGTGAACAAAATTTTGACAACCAAAAAAACTTAGCACTCTACCAGTTAACTTCGGTGATCTGACGAGAACCGGTTACCGCAATGCTACCCCCCCCCCCCCGTTGCTGCCATTGGACTGGGATGGAAGATACCACTAGGGTTCAAAGGGTTAATGCGTGTTTGTCTCGTGAGTGGCCTTTCATCCACATCGGATTGTATACACAAAAAATGATGAATTAGTTAGCTCCAAGACAGTGGCGTATCGGAAAATCTTGTGCCCCCCCCCCCCCCGCGAGATAGAGACGGGGGGGGGGGGGCCCTTTCATAATGGTGGTTGCCTTTAAAACGGGAGCAAATTTAGTGTTGTTACCGTGCACAGCATACAGGATTTCACGTAGTACATACGCCATAAATTAAATGAAGGTATCGCCTATAGGATCAATTCTAAAAGTACGACTCTGTAGATATTTTCATTACATGTTTTAAGTTTCATCCCCTCCATCCAACGATACAGACATGCACGCCCAACATGTGTGACTTGAGAGGCACCATGTATGTATATTGTTCATTTCTCACCCCTATCAGTTACAATGATGTAGCGTTGACTTAACGCTTTACCTAACCTGAAAAGCAGACGACACTTGCAAAAATAATTCTTGAATAACTAATTTTTTTCATTTTTTGTCTCAAAAACATAGGTTATGACCCCTCGTTGGAACGAGCTCTTTCCAACGATGGGTCATAACCTATGTTTTTGAGACAAAAAATGAAAAAAATTATGAAAATTAATTGGCGATTTTTGAGAATAGCGCTGGCCGGTTTTGGCCGTTACGTTAGGTAAAGGATTAAAAGAATAATACATAGACGACAAAGAGTACGTCGTGTGGAAGAGAGAGTTTGAAATTATGTGTATTTGGTACACAGTCTCGCTCTCTGTCTCCATTTCCCTCTATCTTCCAGCGTTGGGACGTCCTTCAAGACGTTCTAGCCGCGTCCCCCCCCCCCCTCCCGCAATGCGGGCCCCTCGGGCCCATCCCCTACGCCACTGCTCCAAGAAACAAATCCAGACCACACTGACAGTAAAACACTGTCTGTAGAATAGTTCTAGTTTAAATCCAAGAACCATTCGCCCAGAATAACTTGACCTGTAACATTATGATATATTTTGAAAATTACAGAGACATTTAAAAAATACTCTTTCTGTAAATTAAAAAAAACAAACAAAACCAAAACCAAAAACAACGAACACAACTAAGCGTTAAGTGAGGTCAGACGACACAGTTCCATATTTGGACGAGAAAGCCGTAGTCTGATTTTGTTACTGTTGGGCATGTTTGAACGTCAAGGATGAAAGTTGATTTCTTTTGGTTTTCAACGCCAAGGACGTGCGATACAACATCATACAAATAAATCCCGGCCTCGCCCTGCACGTTTGGACAAGGGTCGCAACAGGTCGTTTGAAAATGGCCCCTTAAAAAGAAAGCAGAGAGGTTTGTACCGTTATTCTACTAAATATCCAGTGTCATTTTTAAAAGTAAGTAGGATAAATGAATTGTTCTGAGAAAACTTTTATTCGTCATTTCTTTTCATGTGTTGAGTATGATTTTAATTCTTGTAACGTTACTCCAAAGGTGCTCTTGTAACGTTACCCCAAAGCTGATCTTGTACGGAGAGAGTCAACTACTAATACGACACCCCAAAACAAACATTTTTTGACGAATAACGGCTTTGATTTCTGCAGGAAGAAAGTATTTAAAATAAACAAATAGAAACAAACATGTTGCGCCAAAAATCCTAAAGTCATGGATTTCCGGATCGTACACGGGTGAAAATAATACCTCCCCGTGTTTTGTTAGTGAGTCACTCGCTTTTGGTGGTATGGGTACAGTTTATATCCCAGAATACACGAAACACCACGCCGTGTTAACTCCTTTTCAACACCGTGAAACATTATCCATTAGCTAATGGATAGCTTGAGTATCAGGGTAAAGTACTCCTGATGGAAAAATTATTTTAGAGTTATGTTTCCTGCATCAGTAAACTGTTTTCGTCCACATGTTTCTCAGAATTTATTTATTTATTGGGACATAACGACACTTTCGTCAGCCAGGGTCACCTCGTGTCGGTTCTCAGAACTTAGATGCTGCAATATCTAAAAACTGTTAAAAAGTTTATTTAACGATATAAAGATGAAAAAGAAAACACACAGAGAAAAAAATAAAATAAAACAAAGCACACCCAAAAACAAGAGTAAACTTGAAAAAGCATTTACTGAAAAAAGAAAACAGGGAAACAACATAAAAGCGCCCGGCCGTGGGTGTGGGTGTGGGTGATGAAGTGTACGATAAAATGTTCCGACTGCCAAATGTTTATGATTTTTATCTTACAATCAACATGTAGTTTGTCTGTATTAACTCCGCATCTGTCGTGTATACGAGCTCCTGATACAGATGTTTGCACCATGGGGTAGGATACAAGCACGTTCCGTTGGCGTGAGTTCAATTTTTTTTTCTTTTTGTTCATCCGTACGAATAAATAGTTCGTTATATATTCGTCTACATTCTTGACTTATCCCCAATATCTTCGACTCGTCGTGATCTGCCCTTAGAACCCGGAGCTCGACTCGGATACATATTTTGTACATCCACATAATGGTGATAATCTCTATGTATCTGTATCACCATTCTTCACTTAGTCTGTTGACTTTTTAAAAATATTCTGTCCCCGCAATGTAATTTCTTATTATTTGAGCAAGAATTTTCCTCTTTTGTGTAATAAGTATCTTTGAGGTTAGGGGTGAGTCAAAGTTCTGGCTCATATGACAGACAATTTCGATATGATCAAGATCTGATCTCGATGAAACAACATAATCATTATTTCCAACATCTAAAACCATTCTTAATAAGACTAGTTAGTTTAGTTCGGTTTATATACACATTCAATAGCCAGGGTCATATCGCGCCAGACTGTTTTACGCATGGAGGAAGCCGGAGCACAAAGAGAAAACCACCGAACAACGCTGAGTTACTGTGGTTTAAGAAAAATTGTTCTTGAATTTCTTCTTTTTCGACAAGTGAGTTTCTATTAGACATAAGAGGAGTTTCTATTATATGCTAGCCTGTGAATTATCGCTAATTATCTAAAAAATATTTCTCGATATCTATCGACTCGATAGATATCGAGAAATATTCCTCAGTAGCTTCCTAAATGACGTCACGTTACGCCACATTACGTCGCCTTGAAGGAACGATCAGCTAATCTTTGTTATTGTTTTGAAACGTACGCATTTCTCGTCGAATTGAGCTGAATATTGTGCAATACAATGTCTCGTAGCATATAATAAAAAAGGAAATTCTACTCTTGCGCGAGTGAAAAATAATATTTTCAGGTCCACACGATGAATTTTTTCAGAAGCTTCCAAAATGACGTTACGCTTAGGCGCATTACGTCGCCTTGAACGTCGCCTTGAGAGAACGATCAGCAGCTTTTTGTTATTGTCTGGAAACTGTTTGCAGTGGAATTGGGCTGAATATTGCGCAGTAAAATGTCACGTAGCATACAATAAAAAGAAAATCTACGCTGTTTTATTGAATATCGGAAATTTTCTCATTCATGTGGACCTGAACTTCTGTTGTTACCCAAGAACCAGTGTGTTTGTGTGAGTTTTAGTGCACGTCTATATAATGATGTATTCGCCCTCCCCATGAAAGACCTTTTAGGTTACATTCAGACAGAAACAACCTTTGATATGTCTTCACTGCTATGCAAATACAGAACATTTCTGAGTAACAATGGGTTGGGAAGAGATATATCCCATTGAACAGAGAAACTGAAACAGGGATTGCCAAGGTATTTCGGGGTCAGTCTGGTTTTCCCAAGACCATAGTGTGGGAATGAACCGGAACTTGTTAACATCAGGGATTTTGGTGTGAAATCCATCATCAACTAGTTGGCAGCTCAGAGAAAAATAGTCACAGTTCATGCCATAGAAGATAGTCTCAAGTTTCCAGCAGACTCAGATAATGTCAGCTAAATACACCAGACTCTCAGGTTGAGATATTCAACCAGGTACATCTGTCATGGTATTACAGTTAAGCCAATCCGAGTGATGTCTACATTCAGACAGAACGATGGCAATGATCCCAGAGGACCTGTATGATTTTTTCTCTGTTATAATTTCCCGTCGCGACAAAGGGACTGCTTTGAGCGACAAGTGAAAGATCGGTGGATTCTAGCTATTTTAGCAGAGGGCATAAAATTCACTTCTTCCAATCCAAGATGCAAAACACCAAAGCACATTGGTTTGGCTGTGCCTGTGAAACATCTGACTGGTAAGTAAGTATATCTTTATGTCTGTGACATGAGCTATTTCTTGTTAAATACATACAGTGTTAAATAATCAAAGCACCCGGCCCACTAGACCTATATGTCACACCATGTCTTACAAACGCCCCATAGCCACCCCCCACCCCCCACACACGTACATACACACTCCCTCCACCCTCGCACACACTCAGACACTGTAGTAGACAAGCAATTACTTTTAACCCTTTGATACTTTTCTACGTCTTATTACGTACAAAATCAAACAGCGCGTTGATGCTTTTGTACGTCTTATCACGTACGAAATCAGGCAGCGCGTTGATAATTTGTGGTAATTAAGCTTTTCCCTCTGGAAAAGACTATTGTGTTTCTACGGATTATTTTTTTTTTTTTTTGGGGGGGGGGGGGGGGGTTTCCCCACACATTTTGTCCGTACGATTTAGAAACCACTTTCGAACCAATTTTTACACATTTTTCACACGCATAGAGGGTCACAAAATCTAAAACTGTACCGAAGCGGAATTTTCGATTTAACCCTTTTTTCGCCAGAACTGACAAAAAACTTTCAAAATTAGGGTTTTTAGGCACTTTCTCGAAGCTCGTCTTGTAGATTTTTTAAACATTCATCATTGTTAGACATGTCTGTGGCACGACCATTGAGTACAAGAGATATTAGGCAATGCATTTACTAACCCTCCACAGGCTGCCAAACATCGAAATTTTGATGAAATGGGCTGTTTTCGGGCCCCTAAAACACCCAAACGATACACGAGAGATAAACATAATTTCATTTATTGGAAGTGGGATTCACAGAGGATAATTTTTGTAAGTAATAAGGGTATTAAAAACTCGTTTTGGGCTGGTTGAACTGCAATACCCATCAAAAGCTAAAAAAGTCATGTTTTCTGTGGATTTCTCTAAACGAATCTTGTAGATTTTCAAGAAAAATTGGCCACGCGCAGGTGTGACATTAGAAATATCATGGACAAAATACTGCGGTGAGCATTTGTTAACCCTCCACGGGCTGCTAAAAGTCAAAATTCCGATAAAATGTTCTGTTTTTGGACACCAACAGCACCCAATGGGTACGCCACAATGAAAAGTGCCTTTTTTTATCGAGCGCACAATTTATACGGGAACGTTTTTGTAAGTGGTAAGGGTATTCAAAAGTCGAAGTCTTAACCCATTTTGGGTTGTCTAAAAAGAGTTACCCCTTAAAAGCTTAACATTCCCATTTTCTATGGATTTGTCTAAAAACATCTTGTAGGTTTTCAAGAAAAATTGACTACTCGCAGGTCTTTGTGTGGCAGTACAAGATGCATGGACAAAATATTCCGGTGAGCGTTTATTAAACCTCTACAGGCGGCCAAGCATCGTAATTTTGTTCAAATGGGATGTTTTCAGTCACGCACAGCACCCAATGTATACCCGAGAGATTTACATAATCTCCTTTGTTGGAAGTAGAATTGAACGATGACCACTTTTGCAACTAACAAGGGTATTCAATAAATCAAGAGTTAACCTCTTTTGTGGTGGCTAATAGCGATACCCATCAAAAGCTTAAAAACTTCATGTTTTCCATGGATTTCTTTACAAACATCTTGTAGGGTTTTCAAGAGAATTATTCCGGTAAGCATTTGTTAACCCTCCATGGGCTGCTAAATGTCAAAATTCAGAAAAAATAGTCTGTTTTTGGACACCAACAACATCAAATGGGAATGCCACAGAGAAACGTAACTTCAATTACCGGACGCAAAACTGATAGATAAAATTTTTTGTAAGTAGTAAGGGTATTCAAAAATAGAGGTCTTAACCCATTTTCGACTGGTTAAGAAGATATACCCCTTAGAAGCTTAAAATTCCCGTTTTCTCTGGATTTCTCCAAAAAATCTAGTAAGTTTTCAAGAAACATTGACCATTCGCAGGTCTTGGAGTGACATTACAAGTTGCATGGCCAAAATATTCCGGTAAGCATTTGTTAACCTTCCAGAGAAAGCCAAGTACAGACATTTTGAGAAAATGGGCTGTTCTTGGGCACCCATAACACCCAATGTGTTCCTGCGAGACAAACCTAACCTTCATTGGAAGTGGAATTCACCGAGGATCATTTTTGTACGTAATGAAGGTATTCACAAAACCAAGCATTATCCCGTTTCGGGCTGGTTACAGAGCGATACCCCTCAAAAGCTTAAACATTCATGTTATCCGAGGATTTCTCTAAAAACATCCCGTAGATTTCCAAGAAAAAATGGCCATTCGCAGATCTTAGTGTGACATTACAAGTTGCATGTATAAAATATTCCAGTAAGCATTTGTTAACCCTATGCAGGTTCTCAAAATTTTGATAAAATGGTATGTTTGCGTAACCACAGCACCCAAATTTAAGAGGAGAGATCAACATAAGTATAAGTAGAATTCACTGAGAATTAATTTTGTAATAAATAAGGGTATTCAGAAAGCAACCCTTAACCCGTTTCTGGCTGGATAAACAATGATACCCATCAAAAACGTAGAATTCATGTTTTCCCTGGTTTTCTCTGAAAAAATCTTGTAGATTTTTAAGAAAAAAATGGCCATTCACAGTTCTTGGTGTGACATTACAAGTTGCATGGAAAAATATTCCTGTTAGCACTTGTTAACCCTCCACAAGCTGCCATACATCAATATTTTGGACATATTTGAGATAAAATGGACCATTTTCAAAAGGGCGGTGGGTATGTGTCAAACAAACATAACTCCTTTTGTCGGTCATTTACTTGTCGGGCGACGATATTGATATTAACCCTCTCCACCATTAATGATGGTTTTTACCTAAACAGTTTTTTATCAAACTGAGTCATTTGAGACCTCTATACCTCATTTCTCATAACATCAATAAAGGAACCTCTGAGAGACAGTTAAAAATAATTCATCAGACACTCTGAGGTCATGAAACATCATGGAATCTCATCTGGAAAAGCCATGATTCTCCAGAATCATAAAGACTAGTTTGTTTTGTTATTATTTTTCTTCGATTTTTCAAAGTTTTAACCTCAATTCCTATCTTCTCGCAGCTTAAAATACAATTATAATCCCGCTATCAAGACTTCTTAACTAGTTGAGTGCTAGAAGCCACAATCAGGGCATTCAAAAATGAGGACACCAGAGCTAAAGCAACACTTTACTTGCTTATGTTTCATATTCAGTCAAACACAAATAATATTTTGCCTGTAGTCACTCTCCAATAATTTGTAATAAAACAAGATTGAATAGCAAATTCAGACCACCAAAAATAACTAGCCCTCAACCAAATTCAGACCACCAAAAATAACTAGCCCTCAACCAGGTAATCACTAATGTGAAAAATAACTTATTATTTGTACTTTCCAACGTTTGACGTCGCATTTTGAAAAACGTTGAAGAAACTGAATCCCCAGTGACGTTTGAACGTCGGGATAATTAAAGTGTCAAAAGGTTAATCCACCAGGCTTAGTGGATCACAAAAGGGTATTCACAAAAGGGAGCATTTAATTAGATAAATACTTCGAGTGACTCACAGTGGTATGAAGTTCTCATAGAATTGAATTCTGCCCTTGGAAAAGTTGATGCAATGAATTTTTGAAGAAAAAGCAATGTACAGTTACAACTCACTGCCAATTAACGTTGACAGAATGGGGATATGATGTCGATATCGCATTGCATCGTATATTCTGTTTTTGTCAAGTGTTGCAACATTGTTAGCCACAGTCAAAACTCTGCTGAATTCCATGTAAATTCACGTGCTTGTGAACTGCTATCTATTCTTAAATATGACATTGCTTAAGTTTATTGGAGAATGCGTACAGGCATAATCCGGTAAACTGACGCAATTTTATATCGATTAACAAATATATGCTTAGTGGTGGAAATAAATTGGCATACCTTTATTAAATAGTATAAAAATGACTTATTGCATATTCGTATAATATGACAATACGCAAGGCGTAAGAAGGAACCCCAAAGTATCCAACATATTGAAATATTTCATTCCGCAACCATTACTCCAAAAACATTTTGGTTTATTCAGTCGAATTCCTGCAATTGTTTAATTTCAGCCAAACATGAATACGTTTCACAGTACTAAATATTTTCCCATAAACGACCATTATAACGTTCAGGAGAAAAAATATGGTCGCATCATTTTAAATTTAACATTCAAATATTTTTTGTCAAGTATAGCCCTTCAGACAACCTTTTTCTGATCTTTAAACATGGGTCATGCAACAAATAAAAGAAAAACTAACAGAAAGGGAAGTGCTGGTCACATGTTCATATTTCTCAGGGAATTCCCAAACAAAACACACCAATAGTCAAACAAATGTTTAGGTTCTAAAAGTCCTCAAATCATCCTCTTTGTTCATCTGGAACATTCAACAGTAATGCAAAATGTCAGTAGACTTCTTCAAATGTTTATTGAAACAATATATTTTCCCAAGACTGCTTAGTTTTGGGAATTACATAATTTCCGAGCGCAACTGTTAGAGGCAGGTACATCTAATTAAAATATTTACAACAGTTATACCTATGAGCAAACCCAACCCTACCAAAGATACATTTACCTCTTTCATGTGATGAAAGAGTCATTTCTGCAATAGAATTCAACTTTTGGCTTCTGTCTAGTAAAAAGCATGGGAAATGTGTTCTTTTGAAGAGAACTGTCCAATCTGTGTCAAATAGGCTTAAAAACTGTTATTGCCTCTGACAGAATTTCTACTCTGTTACCTAATAAGTTAGGAGGGATAAGAATTCACAGCTTTCTTTGAAACTACCCAAATCCCAAAATAAAACTAAAATCTGCATCAGCACACAAAACCTTTTCACAAAATCTGTTTTAATTAATCATTCAGCAAGATAAATAGTGCCCCACCACCATGAAACAATATGACAATTTTGTTTCAAAATTGGGGTTGTGCAGGACTTATAGTTCCTCTAAATTTGGGAGAATCCATTTGCATTCTTGGGGAAATCGTTCCGAGAATTCAGACCTGCTATGGGCCAGGATCCTATTAGGTCAGTATGATTGAACCCCTGTTGCATACTGATAATACATGTTAACCCTTTACCCAATACAGCTTTTTAATTTTTACAACACCAACTACTGATTTTTACCCCCACCCCCTCCCCCCAGGGGCCTTAATCGCTCACCTGACAAAGTGGTTCAGAGAAGTGTTTTGGGTCAGATTCAGTTAGTCAAGGTTCATGGACACTACATAGGAATAATGTTATGAAATTATTCATAATTCTAGTGTCCATGTCAGATGATTATTAGCATAGGTCTTCCTGATTGCTTCCAATTCTGACAGCTGTAGACAAGTACTGCCAAACTTCCAAAGGTTGTTGTGTCACTGCAGCCTGAAAGGCAAATTTTATGGAAAAGTTCTAAGGAATGGGTTTGAACATTTATGAACAACCTCGAACCTAACCCACCCCTGCTCAAATATTAAGCCACAGACCTGAAATGGACGAACTCAAATCTGCACCCACCCCCCCCCCCCCCCATTCCTGCGATACCAAATATGAAAGGGTTCTGTCTGGCAGGAACCAAACTGGAACAAATTTACATCTGACCTCCCCAGAGATGCTGTACACCAAATATTAAAGCATTAAACTAGTGGGTCTGAAGAAAAAGATTTTTAAAGAAATTTTCTCATGTTGCTTTGTGTTAATTTGCACTCCCATAATGAGCCCAAATATTAACCCATAGATTTGGATTGAACAAACATGAATCTGACCCCCTTAGAGATGTTGTAAGCCAAATATGAAAGGATTCTGACAGGTGGATCTGAAAAAATAGAGTTTTAAAGAAATGTCCTCATACTGCACTAAGTTAAACTTTGGGCTTCAATAGATAGACCAAATATTAAGCCAGAGACCCGATTCAAACAAACTTCAATCTAACCCACCCCCCCCCCCCCCCTCCCCCCTACTAGAGATGTTGCATTCCAAATATGAAAGCATTCTGACTGGTGGATCTGAAGAAGGTTTTCAAAGAAATTTCCTCATGTTGCACTGTTGATATTTGGGTGCCCATAGTGAGCCCAAATATTAACTCAGGGACTTGATTTCCCCGTGGAAACCCCGGGAAGTAAGCAGCACTTGTTTACTGTGGTAAACCAGTTCCGCTTTACTAGTAAAATAGGACCCAGTCACCAATGCTTGGGGTGAAAGTCCTCTAAAAGGGGCAACATGTTGATCAACGATTGACTAAACTTGACTTCATCTCCATGTTGTGTCACGATTAGCCATGGTGCATAAATATGTGACGTTAACCACCAACAAACAAACAAACAAACAGGGACTTGATTTGAACAAACCTGAACCCATCCCCCCTCCCCCACCCCTAGAGATGCTTTATACCAAGTATCAAAAGATTCTTATACATGGTTCTAGAGAAGATTTTTTTCAATTTTGGAAAACAATTTATGCGTGCTATCAGAGAAATGCTTGGGACCCCCTGTGGGTGTGGCAACGTTATTTGAACAAACTGGAATTCATATATAAGGAACATGAATATCAAATTTGGTTCAATTCGGCTCAGTTGTTTATGTGGAGAGGTTGATAATGTAAAGTTCATGCCAGGCAGGACGGACGGATGGTCGACTGACAGAAAGTCATCATTTAAGCGCCCCCTGACTTACAGTCAGGTGAGCTAAAAATAAACAATATTCATCAAGCGTAATAATTATGGATGTTACTGGAACTGGCTGATGAGAGCTGGTTCCAATGACAGCCATATTTGTACAAATTTTATTGCCAGGTCATGTTAGTGTTGTATTGGTTAATTTGTTGCCTTTGTGTTAGGTAAAGGGTTAAACTGACTCAGTTTTTTTCATGTGAAT
Organism: Pictodentalium vernedei; assembly: GCA_031216915.1. Classification (NCBI taxonomy): domain Eukaryota; kingdom Metazoa; phylum Mollusca; class Scaphopoda; order Dentaliida; family Dentaliidae; genus Pictodentalium; species Pictodentalium vernedei. Next base: position 801,094,887 of record CM062297.1, read on the forward strand.
CCTAGCTGCAATGTTACAAGAAGCTACATGGTTTCTAACTGGTTTTGTTGCACGGATCTCTACGGGAATCGATTCTCTGATTCTTATAAGCCCTGGCTGAGGCTATATAATTCACCAATATCAATAGAAAGTGCCATTTCATCTCAACAAATGATGTCAAATATTCTTTTACCTAGTGATGGGGTAAATTATAGCCCTGGATGTGCCCCCCCCCTCCCCACCCAAACCTCCCTGTATGCAGTTTTTCTTAAAACAAGAGGCCCCAGGGGGCCTGAGGGTGCCCACATGACATGGTAGCCTAAATATCAACCCAGAGAATTGATTTCAACAAGTTGCATCTACTCCTCCTAAGAAAAGCTTATACCAAATATCCAAAGATTCTGACAAGTGGATCTAAAAAAATGATTTTTAAAGAATATGCCTCGTACTGAACTGAGTTATAATTCGGGCTCCCACAGGGAGCCCATATATGAACCCAGGGACTTGGCTTTAACAAACTTGAATCTCACCCCCTTAAGGATGCCGCACACCAAATATCAAAACATTCTGACTGCTGAATCTGAAGAAGAAGATTTTTAAAGAAAATTCCTCATTTTGAACTAAGTTACAATTTGAGCTCCCACAGTGAGCCCAAACATGGACCTAGGGACATGGCTTGAACAAACTTGAATCTTGCCTCCTAAGGATGCTGCATAAAAAATATCAAAAGCATTCATCTGCTGGATCTGAAGAAGATTTTTTAAGAAAATTCCTCATTTCGAACTAAGTTACAATTCAAGCTCCCACAGTGAGCCCAAATATGGACCTAGGGACATGGCTTGAACAAACTTGAATCTCACCCCCCTAAGGATGCTGCATACCAAATATCAAAACATTCTGACTGCTGGATCTGAAGAAGATTTTTAAAGAAAATTCGTCATTTTGAACTAAGTTATCATTCGAGCTCCCACAGTGAGCCCAAATATGGACCTAGGGACATGGCTTGAACAAACTTGAATCTCACCCCCCTAAGGATGCTGCATACCAAATATCGAAACATTCCGGCTGCTGGATCTGAAGAAGATTTTTAAAGAAAATTCCTCATTTTGAACTAAGTTATAATTCGGGTTACCACAGTGAGCCCAAATATGAACCCGGGGACTTGGCTTGAACAACTTGAATCTCACCCCCCTAAGCATGCTGCATACCCAATATCAAAAGATTCTGCTGTTGGATCTTGAGAAGAAGATTTTCAAAGGCATTTGCCTGAAATGCACTAAGTTCAAATTTGGGCTCCTATACTGAGCCCAAATATGAACCCAGTGGGCCGATTTGAACAAACTTGAATCAGATCCACCCCACAATGTTGCATATCAAATATCAAAAGATTCTGCCTGCAGGATCTGGAGAAGAAGATTTTTAAAGAAATTTGCCTGAAATGCTTCTATAGTGAGCCCAAATATGAATCCAGGGGGCCGATTTGAACAAATTTGAATCAGATCCACCCTACAATGTTGCATACCAAATATCAAAAGATTCTGCCAGCTGAATCTGGTGAAGAAGATTTTTTAAGAAATTTGCCTGAAATGCACTAAGTTTGAATTTGGGCTCCTATACTGAGCCCAAATATAAACCCAGGGGGCGGATTTGAACAAACTCGAATCAGATCCACCCTACAATGTTGCATACCAAATATCAAAAGATTCTGCCTGCTGAATCTAGAGAAGAAGATTTTTTAATGTTTTTCCCATTGCCTACAGTGTTAAAAAATGTTTTCAAAGTCCCTAAACTGTACCCTATGATAAAACCGATCGCAATTTTTTTGGACCAATCCTTTCTGTTGGTCCTAAGGAAGCTTCACACCAAATAAAAATTCTCAGTGCCGTGCAGTTTTGGAGATATGGCGTTTTACTTTTTTTCTATTTTTAGCTCCTGCGGTTCCCACGGGGCTACAGAAAAAGAAAATTCAGCATAAATTAGGTACTTATGACCCAATAAGCCCTCACATAAAATTTGATTCAAACCAGCCTCTCGGTTCGGAAAATAGAAATTTTTGGCGGGCCAACAATTTTGTCCCTCCCATAACGACGCCAAATTTAGCCCATCAAACTTCTCTTAAAGAAATCCAAGTCTACACCTTAAAAGGAAGCTGCATACCATATATCAAGTCTCTGCTACTGCTGGTTGATGAGAAGAAGATTTTGGTGCCCCTTGGGGGCATGGCACCACCCATAAGAAGGGGGCAACTTTATTTGAACAAATCTGAATTGGCATTAGGTAATAAACATTTACCCAACATTTGAATAATGTAAAGTTAACACCGGACGGATGGCGGACAGAATGTGATCAGTAAAGCTCCCACTGAGCTTCGCTCAGGTGAGCTAAAAAACTATATTAATTTTTTAATAAATTGATGGTGACATGAATTTCCCATTATTTTTTAATCACATTCTTTCTTCTGAACACATTTCACATTGTGTTTGATATTTTGCAATCTTTGTAAGAAAAAGCCTAAGTTTTCTCAGTTAAGGCACCTCAAGTCATAAAACAGTGAATTTTTCCAACAGAATGATCAGTACCTGCTACTGTGGTGTCTCATGACACTGTTAAAATTCCTAAAATCACCAAATATTGATTCATTAGTGCTGTGATTGTGCTGCAAATATCCACAAGTGCACTTTCACTATTTTGGTTTTAATCCCCACAGGCATGCATTCTGTCAAAGGGAGTGAAATTGTAGAAAATATGTTCACAAAGAGGACAAGTTGCAGTACAGTCGCTGTGGACGGGTTGTAATACACGCGTGGACAGTGATGTCCACTCGTGCGTTTACCAGTCAATAAAAATCATCATCTACAAAATTTTAATTGAAGCACGGGGTTGTACCTGGTGCTTCATTATTTATTAAATTTATGATGATTATACCTATAGTTAGTGTTTGGCATCAAATATTATTGTATCCATGGAAATATTGCCCAGCCATGGAAAGTGAACAGTACACAGCCACTGTACTGTATTTGTTTCAAGTATATAATATACTCTTTGATGTTTAATATATTTGTGATAGGCTGGGTCCAAAGTACTCAGTACTTGTAGTACTCGAGTACCACTTTTTTGATAAAGTACTCAATACTTGCCAGCCCAGTTTTTTGTATGTGTGTGTGTGTGTGGGGTGGGGGGGGGGGGCATATGAAAAGCAAAGAAACATTTCATCTGAAGGACAGACAGACATGCAGTAACAAATTTGGGAAGCCTACACAAAAGTAGTGACTAACTTAAAATGAAAAATATAGATAGAAGAGCCAGGGCAATGTTGTCAAACAGAAAACAAACAAGAGCCCCCAGAGGGCCTGAAGGCATTCACCTGACGTGGTAGCCTAAATATCAACCCAGGGAATTTATTTGAACATTTAGTTGCATCTGCCGCTCATAAGAAAAGCTTATACAAAATATCAAAAGATTCTGACCGGTGGATCTCAAAAAAAAAGGATTTTTAAAGAATATTCCTGATACTGAACTAAGTTATAATTCAGGCTCCCACAGAGAGCCCAAATATGAACCCAAGGACTTGGCTTGAACAAATTTGAATCTCACATCCCTACGGATGCTACTATATACCAATATCAAAAGACTCTGACTACTGGATTTTAAAGAATATTCCTCTTATTGAACTAAGTTGTAATTTGGACTCCCACAGGGAGCCCAAATATGAACCTGAGGACTTGGCTCGAACAAACTTGAATCTCTCCCCTCTAAGGATGCAGCATCCCAAATATCAAAATATTCTGAAGAGTGAATCAAACGAAGATTTTAAAAAAATATTCCTCATATTGCACTAATCTAATCATAGAGAGTCCAAATATGGACCCAGGTATTTGATTTCAACAAACATGTGAATAAATCTTCCAAAGATGTTATATGCAAAATATGAAAGCCTTTGGAGCAGTGGTATGGGAGAAGAAGATTCTTTAATGTTTTTCCCATTACTAAAATGATGACTCCGCATAAGTCCTGGAAAACTTCCCTATGATAAAACTGATGACAATTTTTTTTTACCATTCTTTTCGGCTGTTCGTAAGGAAGCGACACACAAAATAAAAATTCTCAGTGCCGTGTAGTTTTGAAGACATGGACGTTTTAAATTTTTTCTATATTTAGATCCTGCAGTTCCCACAAGGGCAACCGGAAAATGTTTTGGCATAAATTAGGTACTTACATGTACAACCCAATAAGCCCATCATATCAAATTTGCTTCAAATCAGCCTCTGAATTTGGAAAATAGAAATTTTGGTACAATTCGGGCTCCTACAGGAAGCCCAAATATGAACCCTGTGACTTGGCTTTAACAAACTTATATCTCACCTCCCTGAAGATACTGTATATATCAAAATATTCTGACTGCTGAATGTGAAGAATACTTTTGAAGAATATTCCTCATTTTGAACTAAGTTATAATTCAGGCTCCCACAGTGAGCCCAAATATGAACCCAGGGACTTGGCGTAAACAAATTTGAATCCCCCCCCCCCACCCCTCCCCCTGTAAGGATGCTGCACACCAAACATCAAAACAGTCCGACTACTGGATCTGAAAAAGTCTTTTAAAGCAAATTCCTCATTTTGAACTAAATTATAATTCAGGCTCCCACCGTGAGTCAGGGTTTCACAAATATATTTTTGTGGGATCCATTTCCAACATGTGTCTTAATCACATGAATTATGCTTATTTATCTTCAAATACATAGATTGTTAGATTGTTGAACCACCACATCAAAGGCTATTGCAGTAATCATGTTTATAGAAATTAATTAGATCTGATACAGTTAAAACTAGAAGTCCTGTCACGAATAGTGCGCTTATCTAGGCTCAATTGTGCGTTGGAATTGCGCGCAATTGCCATATCGAATGGCATCCAAAGCACGGCAGGTGCCAGGTTCTCCTGGTTACTCATAGCAAACACATGCAATGTTTCTGCCAATGGACCTCTGGGTGACCCGGAGGTCCATTGGCTGAAACATTGCCTGTGCACAGGCCATATGTACAGAATATGATAGCTTTAATTGGGTCATAACGCGCACATTAACGCGCATATCAACGTGCTATTTGTGCGCATTTCATGACAGGACTTCTAGTTTTAACTGTACGGTTAACTGATTAATTGACTAACCAATGATCAATATCTTGAATGATAAAAAAAATAGGCCGATGAAATCGTCAGATGTGTACCCATACGCGCAACTAGTAGAAAGCTGTATGACGGAGGGCCACCACAGATGCCGACATTATGTACACCATACAAGGTATGGGTACATATATATAGAAATGGATTGGAGGAGTGTCTAATTTGATGGATAAAGGGTTAATATCTCCGGATCAAATTATCAGATTTACATAAAAAACTATACAGCACAGCACACCAGTAACCTGAATAAATATATAAAGTAACATGACAATCGGATTGATATTTTTTGAGTTATCTCATGCCAAAGGGGTTGGAGGAATTTTCAATTTGAAGGATAAAGGGTTAATATCTTGGGATCAAATTATCAGATTAACACCAAAAACTATACAGCTCAGCACATCAGTAACCTGAACACAATTGTAAAGTAACTTGACAATCCAAGCAATATTTTTCAAGTTATCAAATGCCAAAGGGACTGGAGGAATTTTCAATTTGAAGGATAAAGGGTTAATATCTCAGGATTAAAATAACAGATTAACACCAAAAACTATACAGCTTGGTACATCAGTAACCCGAACACAAATATAAAGTAACTTGACAATCCACGCAATATTTTTCAAGTTATTGAATGCCAAAGGGATTGGAGGAATTTTCAATTTGAAGGATAAAGGGTTAATATCTTGGGATCAAATTATCAGATTAACACCAAAAACTATACAGCTCAGCACATCAGTAACCTGAACACAATTGTAAAGTAACTTGACAATCCAAGCAATATTTTTCAAGTTATCAAATCCCAAAGGGATTGGAGGAATTTTCAATTTGAAGGATAAAGGGTTAATATCTCAGGATTAAAATAACAGATTAACACTAAAAACTAGACGGCTCGGTACAACAGTAACCTGAACACAAATATAAAGTAACTTGACAATCCAAGCAATATTTTTCAAGTTATCGAATGCCAAAGGGATTGGAGGAATTTCCAATTTGAAGGATAAAGGGTTAATATCTCAGGATCAAATTATCCGATTTACACCAAAAACTATACAGCTCGGCACATCAGTAACCTGAACACAAATATAAAGTAACTTGACAATCCAAGTAATATTTTTCAAGTTATCGAATGCCAAAGGGATTGGAGAAATTTTCAATTTGAAGGATAAAGGGTTAATATCTCAGGATCAAATTATCAGATTTACACCAAAAACTATACAGCTCGGCAAATCAGTAACCTGAACACAAATATAAAGTAATTAGACAATCCAAGCAATAATTTTCAAGTTATCGAATGCCAAAGGGATTGGAGGAATTTTCAATTTGAAGGATAATGATCATAATGGGTTAATATCTCAGGATCAAATTATCCGATTTACACCAAAAACTATACAGCTCGGCACATCAGTAACCTGAACACAAATATAAAGTAACTTGACAATCCAAGCAATATTTTTCAAGTTATTGAATGCCAAAGAAATGGATACGGATGCCGGATGGACAGACGGACGGACATTCTAATAAATGGGTACTTAGGTGGCTATTTTTACGGGACTACAATAAAATGCATGTCCATTATACTAAAACAAGTGATTTTGGGAAAAATTTTTGGGGTGGTAGCAAACCCTGACCCTACCCTTTACTGACCCTAACCCTACACCCTCTATTCTAAACCCCACCCTAGACTAATGAAAATGGCTATTTTTTTAGGGTACATTATCATAAAATGCATGTCCATTCTATTAAAACAACTTTTTGTGAAAAAATTTTTTGGGGTAGTAGGAAGCAGCACACCACATATCAAATCTCTGCTACTCCTGGTTCACGAGAAGATTTTTTAAGATTTAGGCAAAATTTTTGGGCATGGCCCTACTGAGGGCCAGGGCAACTTGATTTAAACAAAATCAAAATGCAATGTGATAACAAACAAGCATCTCAAATTTCACCTAATGATTAATCGGTTCAGCAGTTTTGGAGAAGATGCAAACACCAAGTTCACGGACGGCGGACGGCGAGTGATCAATACACCTCACCCTGACTGAAAGTCAGGTGAGCTAAAAACTCAGTGGACCATGAGTGCTGCAGTTGGGCGAGACGCTTGGTTCATGGAGAGAAGAAACTTGTAGCTGCTGGCTTTCGAAAGTGTTGTTAAAACCCAATAAATAAATAAACAAGAGGCCCCACAGGGCCTGAAGCGCTCACCTTGAACAGAACATGATATAAACAGAGAACAGAACACGATATAAGAGTCCAAGAATGAATCTACATTAAGCAATCCATCTCCATAGGATACACTGCATATCTTTGAGCCCCTCAGGAGTGACAAAAACAGTCCAAGCATCATGCCTTTTCTTTAGTTGATCATGATGTAAAATGTGGAGCTCCCCTCTCAAGCCCCTTGATACAACCTATGTAGATTACTCTTCACCTCTAGAGGGTACTGAATAAAAATTGTCTAATTCTTCAGCTACTTGGCCAATTCTGGCTCCTATAGGGAGCTCAAATATCAACCCAGGCACTCGATTTGAACAAAGTTGAATCTGATCTCCTTAGAGATGCTGTATACCAAATATGAAAGCATTCTGACTGGTGGATCTGAAGAACAAAATTTTAAAGAAATTTCCTCATATTGCACTGAGTTCAAATTTGGGCTACCATAGCGAGCCCAAAATGTGAATCTCCCCCCCCCCCTCCCCCCTTAGAGATGTTGTATACCAAATACGAAAGCATTCTGACTGGTGGATCTGGGGAAAAAGATTTTTAAAAAAACTTCCCCATATAGCCCTAAGTTAAAATTTGGACTACCAAAGGAAGCCCAAATATTAACATATGGACTTGGTTTGAACAATCTTGAATCTAACCATCATAACAATGAGGGTACCAAACATAAAAAAATTCTGACTCATGGTTCTGAAGAAGATTTTTAAAGAAAATTCCCCATAAAATTTGGGCTCCTGCATTGAGTCCAAATATGAATGTATGGGCTTCATTTTAACAAACTTGTATCTGACCCCTCTATGGATGCTGTACACCAAATATCAAAAGATTCTGAACACTGGTTCTTGAGAAAAGATTTTCTAAAATGTTTGCAAAAATGCTGCGCCAACATTATTCTGATGCCCTCTGCAGAACTCTCTAACAACAACAGAGGGCATTTTTTTACCATTCAATTCTACTGGTCCTAAGGATGCTTCATACCATAACAGTTCTCTGTTCCATGTGGTTTGGGAAACATGGGAGTTTGAAAACATTTCTATTTTTCACTCCTGGGGTTCCCATGGGGATGCAGGGTTTTTTTTGCATGAGGCAAGTATTTATGACCCAATATTACCACATACTGAATTTCATTCAAATCGGACCATCGGTTCGGAAAATGGAAATTTTGGGTAGTACCAAAAATCTAACCACTGCCATTATAAAGCCAAATAATGCTTCACAAAGTACGTTTGAACACACGTGATTCTACATCTCAAAAGGCAGTTCCATAACGAATATCAAGTCACTGTACCCACTGGTTCATAAGATTTTAAAAATATTTTGGGAGCATTTTACCCCACCCCCTCCCTATGGGGCTGGGCATGTATTACAAAAATGTAATACCCCTTTGGTACCATTACTCACTCAAACTTTAACTTGAATTGACCAAAACATGGTGTTGATGGATGACAGACAGATGGACAATGGACGGAGAGTGATTAGATATGCCCTGCTTGACTTTGTCGAAGTGAGTTAAAAAAAAAAAATTAAATGGTTCATGTCCGATATTTTACCCACATTATTAAAATTGATAAATTTGTCACTGGAGTGCAACAAGGTTTATGCTATATATAGCATTGCAAAGCCTTCTTGCACTCAAGCGATGGAATACTCTGAATACACCGCCACCCATGCTATTCTGTAGATTATCAGGCCTAAAACAAACCAAAAACATGAACTTATGCATGAATATTATTACAATGAATACACTGTCTTATACAAAGGAACACCACACAATCCAGTGTAGACTGATTTCAAAAAGTCCTCCGTAGTGGAAGGGCAATTTTAACAAACAGGCCCAAATACGCTCCATACACAGTGTAAAAATTCCACAAAATTAATAAACATTCCTGTACATGTATGTTTAATAGGAATTAGGAGTATTGTAATTAAAAGTCAATTGTGTGGTTGTTTATAAACTTATATTACTTTGTTATCAGGTGTTAAAAAATATTAATATTTGTAAACACACCCACCCATTTAGATTAGTCCCTGCTCATAGCAGTAACACAGACATACAGTACAGTTGCTGGTCATAATCCTTGCGTGGGCAGTGCATGATGTCCATGCATGTTTTTTCCAGATAATAGAAAATCATCATCAATAAAATTTTAATTAATGAAGCACTGAATTGTATCCTGTGGTTCATTAATTAAATTTTTGCTGATTATTGCTGTAAACAATGTTTGAAAACTAATATCATTGCATCCGCAGAAATATTGCCCATCCACGGAAAGTGACCAGTCCAAGGCAGCACAGAGTCAAGGTAATTGTGTTTTACTGTCTTTAATTTCAAATTTTGTTTGTTTTTTTGTTTGTTTGTTTTTTGTTGTTTTTTTTTTTTGGGGGGGGGGGGGGGTGCACCAGACCCCCTCCACTGATGAGAGGGTCACACACCCTCTTGTCCTCACTCCTATCTCACTGCTATGTGGCTCAGGTGATTCTGTGCATCATATTCTTTTTGACTCCCACTAGATACATGTATTACTCTTGCCCCTACATGTAACTTAGATATCCTGGCTAAGCACCAGTATAAACTAACATCAAATTGTGTGCTTATGTACATGTACAGTAGCTAACATATTGGAATAGTATAATGTGCTTTGTCAGAAACTTGATCAAGTATTGATGACAAACAACAATTTATCTTATCTTATCCTGGTGCCAGTAATAAACAGTGTAAAAATTCCACAAATTTTTACACTGTTTATTACTGGAACCAGGTTTTTTCAGCTATATTCTGTTATTTGTTTGTCGTTGTTTTTTGTAAATTTTACTTGATCTGAAATAAATATTGTTTAAACTAAAAACACTCATTCTCACCCCATGGTGATAACAAAGGTACCCAAGAAATTTCGTAAAGATTGATTCATAAATATGGCCTCTAGCCCAAGTTGTATAGACGTTCTGTACAAAAAACTGATTGTACCTAATTTCAGTACAAAATGGCCACCGGTAGCCATCTTGAATTTTGGACTGCACCCAAAAACACTCATTCTCATTCCAAGGTGATAACAAAGGTACCCTAGAAGTTTCATGAAGATCAGTTCATAAATACAGCCTAGCCCAGGCCGTATTGACATGTGCACTTACTGGGTATACATGTAAGTAGCACTGAATAAATTAAAGTTCATCTAATTTGCATAATTTCAGCACGAGAAAAAAAACGGTATTATATGTGATGTACTCCATGTTACTAAACATTCATAGAAAAATTTATTCAAATCAGAACTTTCATACAGAAGTTCTGTACAAAAATGGCGATTGCACTAATTTCTGTACAAAATGGCTGCTGGAGGCCATCTTGAATTTTGGACCGCACCCAAAAACACTTGTTCTCGCCGCACGTGATAACAAAGGTACTCAAGAAGTTTCGTAAAGATCGGTTCACCAATACACCCTCTAGCCCGAACCGTATTGAATTGCTGTTCCCGAACAGACAGACAATGGGCCATGACATAACCTTAAATTTGACTTTGTCAAAGTTGAGCTAAAAATAGGGAGTATCCAGAGTATCACAAAACAAAAACCTATTTGTAAAGGACTCCCCCTTTCAAGGACAATGGGACAGCGTTGGCATTCACCACCATGCTGCCTTGAGGCTGCATTTTAAATTCCTGTGTTTGTTGTTCTTATGAAATATTATTTTATTATTATCAGTTATGGTACAAATACGGTACCGAGAGCACACTTTCAGGAACTGCTGATGTCTGATGGCGACTGTGTGTCAGTGCGTGAGGTGCACACATACTTTTGGGGTTCTATACACCACATCCTTCATTTTGCAATATAATTTGCGTAAATTTATTTGGAATTTATAGAATTTCAGACTTGTAAATTTCATAGTATTGTTTTTGCCTTAGTTATGGTGCTTTATAAGTAATGGGCAATTTAGTTTGAAATGAAAGTGTCAATGACACTGTAGCTCAACTTGTCAAGACAAAGACATGCACATGTATAGTATGTGACACAGCAATGACAAACATCTAGGTAATGACCTGATAACAAAGGTACATATAAAGTATTGTAACGGTATGTACATAAATACTGGCCGTTGCCTGTAACAAATGTATAGGTAAAGTATTGTAAAGGTGGGTGACAGTCAGATGCTAAACTAGAAAAAAATCTTTGAGTCCCAGAGTGGGTCTGACTGAACCCCAAAATATTTGTTCTCATAGCACAGTGATAACAAAGGCACCCCAAAACACACTCATTCCTATGCCAAGGTGAAAACAAAGGTACCCAAGAAGTTTCGTGAAGATCAGTTCACAAATATGAGCTGTGTAGAAGCTGTGACAAAAAACTGATTGGACCTAATTTCGGTATAAAATGGCCACACCCAGAAACACTCGTTCTCGTCCCAAGGAGATAACAAAGGTACCCAAGAAGTTTTGTGAAGATCGGTTCATAAATACAGCCTCTAGCCCGAGCCGTATTGACATGTGCACTTACAGTGTATAAGTAGCACTGAATAAATCAAAGTTCATCTAATTTGCATAATTTCTGCACGAGAAAAAAACCCGTACTATATGTGATGTATTCCATGTTACTAAACATTCATACATAAATATATTCAAATCAGAACTTTCATACAGAAGTTCTGTACAAAAGACTGATTGCATTAATTTTGGTACAAAATGGCTGCTGGTGGCCATCTTGAATTTTGGACCACACCCAAAAACACTCGTTCTCATCCCACGTTGATAACAAAGGTACCTAAGAAGTTTCGTAAAGATCGGTTCATAAATACGGCCTCTAGCCTGAGCCGTATATAGAAGTTGTGTACAAAAAACTGATTAGACCTAATTTCGGTACAAAATGGCCACTGGCAGCCATCTTGAAATTTGGACCGCACCCAGAAACACTCGTTCTTGTCCCAAGGTGATAACAAAGGTACCCAAGACGTTTCGTGAAGATCGGTTCATAAATACAGACTCTAGCCTGAGCCGTATTGACATGTGTACTTACTGTGTGTAAGTAGCACTGAAAAAATCAAAGTTCATCTAATTTGCATAATTTCTGCACGAGAAAAAAACCCGTATTATATGTGATGTATCCCATGGTACTAAACATTCACACAAAAAAATTATTCAAATCAGCGCTTTCATATGGAAGTTCTGTGCAAAAATCTGATTGCACCAAATTTTGTACAAAATGGCTGCCATCGGCCATCTTGAATTTCGGACCGGACCCAAAAACACTCGTTCTCGTCCCACGGTGATAACAAAGGTACCCAAGGAATTTCGTAAAGATCGGTTCATAAATACGGCCTCTAGCCCGAGCCATATTGGCATTTGCACTTACAGTGCTGAAAGTAACACCAAAAAACATCAAAGTTAGTCTAATTTGCATAATTTACGCACGAGAAAAAAACCCGTATTATATTTGATGTATCCAATGGTACTGAACATTCATACAAAAAATTATTCAAATCATAGCTTTCATATGGAAGTTCTGTACAAAAAACAGATTTCTGCATCGTCGGTACAAAATGGTGGCTGGCAGCCATCTTGAATTTCGGACCAAACCCAAGAACACTCGTTCTCGTCCCACGGTCATAACAAAGGTACCCAAGAAGTTTCGTAAAGATCGGTTCATAAATACGGCCTCTAGCCCGAGCCGTATCCAATTGTTGACGGACAGACGGACGACGGGCCATGGCATAAGCTCAAATTTGGTTTCGCCAAAGTTGAGCTAAAAAGGGGGTTCATGAAGATTCAGTCACAGGAAGATTCAGCCCTCATACTTTTTCAGAGAATATTCGGTCCCCAATTTCATTCATGCCGCCACCCCTCTCTCCTGTTAACCCATATAATGAACATCCCAAAAGACATTTTAATATCTAGATATTTATGCTTGTTCGCAACTTATTATGGACACAAAAGGACACAGATTCAAGGTAATTGTGTTTTACTGTCTTGAATTTTTTTATTTTTTATTTTTTTTGGGGGGGGGGAGAGGTGCACCCGACCCCTCCACTGATGAGAGGGTCACACACCCTCTTGTCCTCACCCCTATCTCACTGCTATGTGGCTCAGGTGATTCTGTGCATCATATTCTTTATTACCCGGCCCCACTCCCACTAGATGTTACTCTTGCCCCTACATGTAACTTAGATATCCTGGCTAAGCACCAGTATAATGGTAAACCAACATCAAATTGTGTGCTTATGTCCAGTAGCTGACATATTGGAATAGTATAATGTGCTTTGTCAGAAACTTGATCAAGTATTGATGACAAACAATTTTTATTACCAGTACCTGGTGCCAGTAATAAAATAAGATTTGCAAATATCACCCTGCGTTTTTTCAGCTATTAACTAACATAAAATTGTGCGCTTCATGAAAATTATTTCGTTACTACCTGTTAAAAATTACTGTTTCTTGTTTTGCTCTTTTAGAAAAAGAAATCCCTCCTTTTCTGGCAGGCATACTAAACACCGAGGCAAACCGAGGAATACAAGGTGAATAAAAACAGGAGAGAAACGGGTATGAGGTGGTGTGTTCTTTTTATTATTTATTTATTGGTGTTTAAGGTCACATTTATCTGCACAACAGCTTATTGTGACCATGGCAGTTTTATGGATGGAGGAAACTAGAGTACCCCAGGAGAACCACTGAGCAATGGCAAGCAACTGTGAGCTCCCCAACATACTACACAAGCAGGGTTAGCCTTGTTCGAAGACAGGTGCACCAAGAACATGCAGTATGCCTTAGTACACAGCATTCCTTGCCCCCACATGGGTAGTGGGGGTGAAGTGTCTTGCCCAAGGACACAAAGCTGTTGCCGCAGGTGGGATTCGAACCGAGGATTTCTCGGCTTGCAGTCTGCACCTCTACCTACTGAGCTAATGCATCCCTGATGGTGTATTCTGATTATGTAAATAGATTTAAGCAGTACTAGTATGTGATTGGTTTTAATGCCATATTTGAGAATTATGGGTGCTGAAGTAATAAGAGTGTGCTGAAAAATCTTCCCTTTGGTATTTAGTAGGTAGCTTGGTAATGGTAAAGTGACTTCACCTCAGTAAGCAACAGTGTGAAAGCAGGCAGCCATCTTTAATATCGGGCCACACCCGAAAACACTTGTTCTCATCCCAAGGTAATAACAAAGGTACCCAAGAAGTTTCATGAAGATTGGTTCATAAATACAGCCTCCAGCCTTAGCGTATTGACATGTGCACTTACAGTGTATAAGTAGCACTGAATAAATCAAAGGTCATCTAATTTGCATAATTTCTGCAAGAGAAAAAAACCTGTATTATACAGTATTTTTTGTGATGTATTCCATGTTACTAAACATTCATACAAAAATTTATTCAAATCAGAACTTTCATGGAGAAGTTCTGTACAAAAAACTGATTGCACTAATTTTGGTACAAAATGGCTGCTAGTGGCCATCTTGAATTTCGAACTGCACCCAAAAACACTCGCTCCCACGATGATAACAAAGGTACCCAAGACGTTTCGTAAAGATCGGTTCATAAATACGGCCTCTAGCCTGAGCCGTATAGAAGTTGTGTACAAAAAACTGATGTACCTAATTTTGGTACAAAATGGCCACTGTTAGCCATCTTGAATTTTGGATCGCACCCCAAAACACTCGTTCTCGTCCCTAGGTGATAACAAAGGTACCCAAGAAGCTTAGTGAAGATCGGTTCATAAATACAGCCCCTAGCTCGAGCCGTATTGACATGTGAACTTACTGTGTATAAGTAGCACTGAATAAATCAAAGTTCATCTAATTTGCATAATTTCTGTACAAGAAAAAAACCTGTATTTTTGTGATGTATTCCATGTTACTAAACAATCATACACAAATTTATTCAAATCAGAACTTTCAAACAGAAGTTCTGTACAAAAAACTGATTGCAGTAATTTCAGTACAAAATAGCTACCGGCGGCCATCGAGAATTTTGGACTCCCCCCAAAAACACTCATTCTAACCCCATGGTGATAACAAAGGTACCTAAGAAATTTTGTAAAATCGGTACATAAATACGGCCTCTAGCCCAAGTTGTATAGAAGTTCTGTACAAAAAACTGATTGTACCTAATTTCGGTACAAAATGGCCACTGGTAGCCATCTTGAATTTTGGGCTGCACCCAAAAACACTCATTCTCATCCCAAGGTGATAACAAAGGTACTCAAGAAGATTCATGAAGATCAGTTCATAAATACAGCCTAGCTGAGCCGTATTGACATGTGCACTTACTGGGTATACATGTAAGTAGCACTGAATAAATTAAAGTTCATCTAATTTCCATAATTTCAGCATGAGAAAAAGCCCTTTATTATATGTGATGTACTCCATGTTACTAAACATTCATACAAAAATTTATTCAAATCAGAACTTTCATACATAAGTTCTGAACTAAAAACTGATTGCACTAATTTCTGTACAAAATGGCTGCTGGAGGCCATCTTGCATTTTGGACTGCACCCAAAAACACTCGTCCCACGGTGATAACAAAGGTACCCAAGAAGTTTCGTAAAGATCAGTTCATAAATAAAGCCTCTAGCCCAAGCCGTATTGAATTGTTGTTCCCAAACAGACGGACAATGGGCTATGACATAACCTTAAATATGACTATGTCAAAGCTGAGCTAAAAATGGGGAGTATCCAGAGTATCACAAAACAAAAACCTATTTGTAAAGGACTCCCCCTTTCAAGGACAATCTGATAGCATTGGCATTCACCACCATGCTGCCCTGAGGCTGCATTTTGAATTCCTGTGTTTGTTGTTCTTATGAAATATTATTTTATTATTATCAGCTATGGTACAAATATGGTACCGATAGCACACTTTCAGGAACCGTTGATGTCTGATAGGGACTGTGTGTCAGTGTGTGAGGTGCACACATACTCTTGGGGTTCTATACACCACATCCTTTATTTTGCTATATAATTTGTGTAAATTTATTTGCAATTTATAGAATTTCAGACTTGGAAATTTCATAGTATTGTTTTTGCCTTAGTTATGGTGCTTTATAAGTAATGGGCAATTTAGTTTGAAAAAAAGGGTTCATGAAGATTCAGTCACAGAAAGATTCAGCCCTCATACTTTTTCTGAGAATATTCGGTCTCAGTGGTGGTCGCATGTCATCACCTCTGCGGTCAAATCCTCACAGAAATTTTTTTTTTTAAATATTCTATGCATTTTTTCTATTGTTTTATTTTAAGGATTTATGATTACTAATTATGACAAAATTACAAGTGGGATATGAGACAAACCTTAATGAAGCTGGAACTAAAAAAAAAATAGGGATCTGCGAATCACAAATTTCTTTTCGAATTGAATCTCGAATCGAATCATGTCTCTGATATCGACATCAAATTGAATCCCAAATCAAATCTTAAAAGACAAGTTATTTCATATTGCATCAAACGGAAGTTACGGAACACTGTGATGACCTTATGCGACGGAGTGAACACCTTAAACACCAATAACTAAATATTCTCTGTAGCACCGTCACTGAAACAGCTAGGCCTATTGTCCATTGAGCCAACATGAATGAATTTTCTAATGACAGTTTTATCCTATTTTTGTTGGAAATGTAACAAATTGAAGTTAGTATGAGAGATTCGAAAAAATCGAATCCTGAAACTGATTCGGGATCGATCTCGAAGCATACATATGGTATCAATATCAAATCGAATCTCGAATATTCGCAGGACCCTAAAAAAAACCTTCCCAAAACAAGCTGAGAGGTTCTCAGCTTGAATCCCAATTGCGGCAACTGAAATAAGGCGTACTGCACATCGATGATGCACTTGTCTTCAACCAATGCTAACCCTGCTTGCTTGGAGTAACAATGTTGAGAAGCCTGACAGTTGCTTGTCACTGTTGCTCGGTGGTTCTCTCCGGGTGCTCTGGCTGGGTTCCTCCCCCAGTAAAACTGTTGGGTGGCCCTGGCTGTAAAAACTGTTGTTAAACCCAATAAATAAAGAAATCAAATTTGCTGAATCCAAGACCTTTGAATGATGGTTTTGATTGGGGTGTGTGTGGGGGGGGGGGGGGGGGCATGGGGGGGGGGTGGTTATACAGTGGTGCCCACTTAATTGGATATATCTTAATTGCATATCCCTGTTAATAGAATGTAATTTCCCAACACAAAACCATTTACCATGCCTCCAGTACAAATTTGACCTGGTAATTGAATATAGGTTATAGAGTAATCTCCTGTTAATTGAATAAAAAATCTTGTAACATGTTGAGAAATTGCCCTGACTCTTCCCAGCTTTCCTTTGTTATAGACCAATTTGGCCTCAGTACATTTAATACAGGCAGTTAATCTATTATATCTTGTTTGACAGAGCTCATGAAGCTCTGTCAAACAAAATATAATAGAATAAATGCTAAGTTTATCTCTGGAATACAGGAAAGTGACACAATCCCTGTTAATTGAATACTCCTGCTAATTGAATAATGTTATTGGCAAAGTGGCTCTTCAATTAACAGGGTTCCACTGTACAGCAAACTGAGCAAAAACAAATATCACAAACTAATAATGAAACTATGTACTTGTGAAATTTTCATGTGGTCATTCTACAACATGTTTTAGCTGGTACTATACAGTTTTGAAGGTTAAAGGGCTCAGTAGTTAGAGGTGTAGGCTGCAAGCCAAAGGGTCCTCTATCAAATCCCACCTGCGGCAACCACTTTGTTTCCTTGGGCAATACACTTCATTCCCATTGCCCACGTAGTGCCATTGCGTACCAAGGCAATCGTACACTTGTCTTCAACCAATGCTAACCCAGCTTGTGTGCCGTTTGTACGTTAGATATTTGTAATTGCTCAATGGTTCTCTCTGGCTTTTCCCATCTGTAAAACTGTCCGACATGAAGTGACCCTGGCTATCGAAGTGTCATTAAACCCCAATAAATAAATCAATAAGAATCATGTGTCCCTATTCTGGAGAACAGTTCGGGGCAAATTGCCAAAGGATGGTTTGGGTTAGATTAGTATCCAGTTTGGGTCAAATTGTTGGAGGACAGTTTGGATGCAAATCTCATGAATTCCAGTCACTTTGGCCCCAAGTCATTTCGGTCCCAGTCATTACGGCCGCAGGTCAATTCAGCCCCAATATACCAGGTCATTTCGGCCTCTTTATATTGTTTGAATTTTAACATTTTTCTATTTAATTTTTTTTCAACATTTATATCTCTCAATTAGATATTCAGGTATACATATGATATATGTCTAGTAGATTTTCTTTCATGATGAATAAATAAAAGAAAAGTTTCAGCACGTCGAAGGTGCACATGGACAATGTGGGATTTGAAATCCCTTGCGACCTGAATAATTGTATTTGCTTATGAATCTACAACAGCCAGAAGCGAGGGTCAGCAATGTTATTTGGTTTGAGTGTATGCCTTGGAAGTGGGGTACTGGGGTCAGACCCCCGTGGACAGCGAACTGGAAGGGGACTAGGAATTGTGCATAACTACAAGGATTCTGCTCTGTGTTTTAGAAAATGTGGACATATTTATGGTAGTATCAAAATCGCAGTTTGGTGGTTGTTTCACAAAAAAGAAAAGAAAAAGAAACCCTGTGAACCTCAAACTGGAAGGTGACTAGGAATTGTGCATAACAATATGAATGAATGACTGCATATACTTTGCAAAATTTCAAAGTAAAATAATTTCTCTTACTTATACAGATAGCATCTTAAATGTATGTAAAATTGAACACATGGATAATTTTTAATGTTGTGTATAACTTTTCTGTACACTGTGTAAATACAAATAACTGAACATTCTTAATAAAGGTAATTACCCATTATTTCTAAACATGAACTATGCACTGATCTTTATACATGTAGATCTCTACACTTAAAATGGTGCCGAAATGACCAAGGGACCGAAGTGATTAGGGCAGAGATGACTTTGAGGTCAAATTGACCAGAGGATGAAATGACTTGGAGCCGAAGTGATTGGATACCATTCTAACAGATGAGAGACCTTAATAAAAGGCTTAATTATTACAGAACACATTGAATGTAAATTTACTGCAGAGATAATTGCTCGACGATATACATTGTATTAATATTTTTCAATAAATATCGAACAATCTATTAATATTTTTTTTAAGAATTATTTTCAGGAGTTAAAACGAATATCGTACAGTTAAAACTAGAAGTCCTGTCATGAAATGCGCACAAATAGCATGTTGATATGCGCGTTAATGTGCGCGTTATGGCCCAATTAAAGCTATCATATTCTGTACATATGGCCTGTGCACAGGCAATGTTTCAGCCAATGGACCATTGGCAGAAACAGTGCATGTGTTTGCTATGAGTAACCAGGAGAACCTGCCCTGCTTTGGGTGCCATTCGATATGGCAATTGCGCGCAATTCCAACGCACAATTAAGCCTAGATAAGCGCACTATTCGTGACAGGACTTCTAGTTTTAACTGTAGCGTATCTAAAATATCCTAACAGATGTGTACTGCTTTTCTTTTGGATGAATCTTCCTTGGGCCTAGTTCTCCCCAGGCCGAACATTCCCCCAGTTCCCGAGAAAAGATGACATGCCATTTTCAATGGCGGTAAATATCCAAAAGGGTTATTATTTTCCATTTTTTAGTGTTTGAAACTACGAAGCACTCTTCAGAAATACAGATGCACCAAAAAGTAACACATTATTACTTTGTTTTGGTTTCTAACGGGACTGAAAGCAACCTGTCAGTATCACTTTTTCGAATTACACCCATTTCGTCTGCTAACCAAATCGTCCGCTGCAATTTTAACCAAGTCGTCCTCTACAATTATACCCAACACGTCCGAAACTCGTTCGCTGGGGGAAAGTATTCATGTATTGTATTTTGAATCATTTTTTATTTATTTATATAATAATTTTATTGTATACTTTATTGTATATTACCTATTGTAATATATCTTAATGTACCTCCATTGTAATATATCTTAATGTACCTCCTTGCATTAAATTTCATATACGTGTGAAATTCTGAAAACAGAAATGTCAGAACAAAATAAACTATCCAGCCATTAAATAAATTTTAATTACTGTTTATTCAATGGATTATAGAGCTGGGAGGTTAACCAAAAAACAACTCAGTTTCGGTTATGAAAAAATAACCGACAACCGAGACCGACGATAAACTGAAAAACCGACTTTCTCGGTTATTTCAATGTCACGTGAGAATAACGTTTTTACATGTTTTTTTCTGAAACAATGGCGGCAATTACAGTCGAGAAGAGCCCTATATGGGAACACTTTATCAAAACTGATAAAACTTCAAAGTCGGCTGAGTGTAAATATTGTCATAAATATATTTCTTGTGAGCATGGAAAGTTATTAACCCAATTTCCGGTAGTGACTCATTGTGTTAGCTACAAATTATTTTTAATTAACTTCGAGTCTTCAGCAGAGACCACGAGAGTTCGTCCTTAAAGTTTGTTTATATTATTTCCAAGTGTCAACGACTCGACAAAGTTTTTACACACTCAGGGAGAGTTTATTCAATCATTATTTAGTTCATACAACTTAATTTTTTTCTGTTATTTTGGTTCAGAATCTGTTTAATAAAAAAACCAAAACCGAAACCGTAACCCGACTCTTTTATTAAAAACCGAGTTGTAACCGAAACCGACAGAAAATTCAATAACCTCCCAGCTCTAATGGATTACCTATAATAATTATATTATTACAGTAAAAGTTCTTAAAGTATATGTACGTTATATTAAGTTCCACAACATAATCTTATAATTTTGCAATTTTTCATTGAAGAGCTCCACCGGCACCTTACAGTGAATGACTGCAAAATTATTAGTAGAAGTATTATAAGAATTAATTATATTAAGAAATGCAACAAAATTTGTTATATTAAGTTCTGCAACATAATCTTATAATTTTGCAATTATTCATCGAGGCCCACCGTCGCTTTACAATGAATAATAGCAAAATTATTAGCAAAGGTATTATAAGAATTAATTATATTAAGAAACGCATCAAAATTTATGGTTTATTAAATTCTGCAACATAATCTTATAATTTTGCAATTATTCTTGGAAGAGCACCGGCACTTTACAATGAATAATCACAAAATTATTAGCAAATGTATTATAGGAATTAATAATATTAAGAAACGCATCAAAACGTGTTATAATTATATTAAGAAATGCATCAAAACTTGTTATATTAATTAAGTTCTGTAACATAATCTTATAATTTTGCAATTATTCCAGGGGGAGGGGGATCCTGGGGGGCACCAAAAATTTGCAAGACGTGATGTGGGGGTGGGTGAGTCTCTTGAGTGCACCAAAAATGTGCATTTCCAACTTGTGCAATTTTTTGCATTTTTTAAAAACATATCATTATATCCAATATACGACATCATTTGTGTTTCAAACCTTAAAGATGATGTACATCACACTCTTAACATAAATACAACATCAGGAGGATTTATATGTTGGGGAAATGTCACACGTTAGTAGGGGGTGGGTGTCTTGTTCGAAATGTAAAAAATGTACAGACAATATTTTCCTTGACATTATGACAAGCAGACGACTCGGCTTGGGGACGAGACGTCCGTATACCCTTTTTTCAAGCAAACTTTTCCTTTACAACACCTTCACATTTGGATAATTCAAAAACTGAGTTTCTGTTCATCTTGATATTTCACGAGATACATGTCAAAGCATGTCTGTATACAATAGCACCAATATAACAACAATTATCCGTTATAAACTTATATTATCGGTTATATGTACGTTTTTTTCGATTGAGGTTGTCACAGGCAGACAAGCTGCAACGAAATCAAGACTGTGAGTTCGATCTGAAATGACGAGATCATCAGCTGAGCATATTGACAAACCTCCAGAAGGACAGAACTCGAGTAATAATAATAACACTTTGGCCGACCGCTGATTTGTCGCGGTTCTCGGGTGAGAAGGCCTGGCAACCCCTGAAGTGTAGGTATGTCGGCCAATGTATCACGCAAAGCTTTGAGGCGAATAAAGTTGCAACAGAGTACATTTGATTCCTAGAGGGGGGCAGGCCAATTGCAATTGCATGGGCAATTCGACAGCGGAAGTTACGTAGTTTTTTCACTGAAATTTACTGTCCACTTCAAAAATCACATTGACGGCTATAGAGAATTCTGTTCTGGAACACATTTATCTGACTGGGTATGTGGAACCCTTTGCGGGCCTACGGCCCGCTTGGGGTTCCTAATAATAGAATTAACGGGGAGAAAAGCACAGTCAAAACACTTGCAAACTTTCATCATATGGATCACCGAGTGATGGGAGTTTGCAGGTGTTTCTTGTGTTTTGTCTACAGAAATTGTAAACAATTACTGAGTGAAATGTCTATCCCTCGGCGACTTAGTAGTAATCCACCCTCCACACACTGCAATCTCAATGTTTTCTTTCTGTTTGATCAGTTCAGTACGTGATTTCAATACCGACCTCGCTTACAGCGCATAACTTTTTTATTACACATTCATTAAACTTTAAACCCTTGTATTTAACGGAATCGCCGCTATGATATAAACGATTCTGTATTCAACGGGTGATATACAAGCCAGAACTTTTTTACCGCACCGTTTAGTTACGCTTCGAAATGTTTCCAAATTTCGTTACACAATCATCGACCGTCTGTCGCATGGTGTGAAAATGAAAACGTCCAAAGCAAAATAATGTCGGTTCACAAAACACAAAAAAATTAGCCAAAAATGAGATAATATTTAAAAAAAACCCCAACCATTTCCAACCAGAACATCAACCCAGTCCCGTGGCCGTCTCGTTTTGTGGATCCCATTATATCTAAATTGGTCAACTTTATTTCGGTAAATCTTCGTACATCTTGACATGCTTCGAACTTCTTTTAAAAACGCTTCTCCCAGCTGGTTTGCAAATAATAGCCACCAAATGGTTAGGCGTGAATGGGCACAAGCCCATTCACGCCTAACCATTTGGTGGCTATTACTAGTAGTAAACAGCGATACAAATTTCAACAAACACTGGTTCCGAAAAGGTTGTTTTGATTTTTTATCTATCCATTTGATCAGTACAGCTTCAGTCAAAAACAAACTCTTCACCTTTGGGTTTAAACATCGGAATTAAAATTTGTTTATTTAAATGAATTTTAATGCATGGGTTGTATAATAAACACAGAACGCGATGTGTGTTTGAATCGATGGGTGTTACGGCTCGAGCGAAATATAATTACGCCATTCCAACGAGTTATGTAAAACATCCACCGATTCAAACACACATCGCGTTCTGTCTATGTATTGCACAGCAGAAACGCTCTTGCATATTTCCGACTTCATTCTTCTGCAGTAAAGAGCGCATTAACTAACGAGCATGTTCAGTGCTAATTGTGACAGGACTTCTAATTTCAAAGGTATGTTTAGGTGATATATATTTCACGTCTGTCTGTCTGTCTGCTATACATACTTATTTTTTTCAGCAAAAAATAGAAATAAGCAGTTTAAAATGGTATATGCCTATACATGAAACAATTTCTTTCCAACCTACTCACAATTGTTTACAATTGGCTGTAACATAAGTGCAAGCCCTACTTCGGAACTTAACTCAAGCTAATAACTTTTCCAAATGAATTTGGAAAAGTAGAAGAGTGCAAACGCACCATAAAAAGAGAGCAAAAGGGTCGAGTGAGACCGATGCTCGAAATTACAGGAACTTTCCCTGCATACCTTTTGCATTCCCATGCGCATGCGCAACTGCCGTGACGTCTATTCCCTTTTTCCGCCATCCTGCATGGTCGGATATTTTGTGACTCGTGTTAATCTTTGCTCGTATCTTTGTGAACTAGTTAGTATTTGCTGGATATTTGATGACTATGCATTACTGGATTGTATCCTGTTGACTCAAGCTTTTACATATTATATTGATTTTGACATTAAAAATTTAATTAAATTTAGCGTGTACTTTTTGTCAACCATTGTTTTTTCGCGCTTGAAAACGCGACCCGCGTCAGTCGGTTTTCCGCCGGTTAGAAGTCGTCTTCTTTCACTAATTCTGGGGAGTTTTCCCCCCTAAATATACTTTTAACTCACCCTGGGGCAATGCCGAAGACTATTCCTTGTCCTACTTGTTTGCAGGTTAAACATGTGGACGACTTACATAGCAATTGTGTCACCTGCAACTTGCTCGCAGGCCAATCCCTGTGGTATGCAGGGAGAGTACCTGTAATTTCGAGCACCGGTCTCGCTTGACCCTTTCGATCTCTTTTTATAGTGCTTTTGCACTCTTCTACTTTTCCAAATGCGTTGGAAACGTTATTAGCTTGAGTTAAGTTCCGAAGTAGGGCTTGCACATATGTCACAGCCAACTTTAAACAATTGTGGTAGGTATGTTACGAAACAAAATTTAGGCCAAACAAAATTAATTATTTGATTCGCTGGCATTTTTTTCAAAACGGGTGGTTTTTATTTTTATTTTTTATTCCTGATGCAATGGTCGCCGATGCCTAAAACCCATTCATGAAGGCCTAAAATTAAATACTAGCGCTTCCATGTTGATTTCACTTATCGTTTTTTTTTTTTGTAACAGTGATCATACAACACAAAATCAATATATAATAATGAATATGGAGATAAAAAATAATGAGGAGTTTTTCTAACTGGTTGAGTGCTAGAAGCCACAATCAGGCCTTTAAAAAAATGAAACGCCAATATTTTCCTTGCCCGTGTTTCGTATTCAGTCAAACTTAAGTAATAGTTTACTCATACAAATTTGTTCTATTACAAATTATTGGAGAGTGCCTGTAGGCACTCTCCAATAATTTGTAACTTATTGTTGATGAACAGATTCAGACCAGCAAATAATATAGCCCCCCAACCAGATAAATATATATGTATTTTGTACATACGTATGAGAATCGTGCCGCATTTCGTGAAGAGAATAACAATACTGTATCAATATATACAGTTAAAACTAGAAGTCCTGTCACGAACTGTGTTCTTATCTAGGATTAATTGCGCGTAGGAATTGTGCGCAATTGCCATATCGAATGGCATCCAAAGCTCGGCGGGTTCTCCTGGTTACTCATAGTAAACACAGGCAATGTTTCTGCCAATGGACCTCCGGGTTACCCGGAGGTCCATTGGCTGAAACATTGCATGTGCACAGGCCATATGTACAGAAGTTGATAGTCTTACTATGGTCATAACGCGTAGATTAACGCGCAGATCGACGTGCTATTTGTGCGCATTTTATGACAGGACTTCTAGTTTTAACTGTACGACATATTGCATCAAAAAATCGCGATGCGATACCGGTAAAATCACACCCTATGACAGTCTTATACACTTTGAATTTGGCTTCCTAAATAAATATGACGAACGCGGGCCGTAAAAACGAATACGTCGCTGACTGAGAATCAAAAGATTAATTTTGTTTAGCCTTTCTAAAAAAATTTATTGGTTTTGTAACCTCCCCATGTTCCTTCCCCTCTCACCTATCTCTTCCGGTCCACAAAGGTCAACCATTTTACACCTTTGAAACCCAAATCACATTTACAAATTTCCGACAAACCTACCCTTCAAGGCGCCCCTTTGTTGGGAACTTGTTGTATATTGGTGACACTGAATTATCTAGATGCGGCGGTAATATGGCATTTGTGTGGTTGATGTAGTCCCTTCAATCGAACTCTATTGTCTATCACAATTATGTCTTTAAATTGCCAGCTACAATGTGATCCGAAAAAGAGAAGAGATGTCTTTAACTTTCTTCGGGCGAATACGATATATATTCTCTACGTGATGTATACTTTATAGGAACGTCCAATTAAGGAAGAAATGGGTTACGACTTCCTTTTCAGTTCTTATTCGAAATCATCAAGAGGAGTCGCCATCTTATTGTGTCGCCTGCCCCACGAAGTGGGGAGCGACATATAGGGATTACTTTTGTCGTCTTGCGTCGTCCGCGTCGTCTGCGTCGTCGTCCGCGTCACACTTTCTCTTATCCGCCACTCCTCTTTAACCTATGAATGGATTTTGATGAAACTTTCAGTGATTCTTTATCACATAATGGCATTGTGCACCTCCTATTTTATTTTTTGATCCGCTGTATTTTTTCCAGAGTTATGCCCCTTTTCCACTTAGAACAGGCGACACACGTCTTCCATGGAAGACTCACATCTAAGTAATATAATACGTTTGAATACAAAATTTTACAAATAGAAAGGACACAGTGGGTAACATTTTAGTGATTAAAATAGAAGTTAATGGCACAGCAATAACTCTAGGAAATATTTATGGCCCCAATAATGATAACCCAATATTTTTCAAACAGCTAGAGGAATATTTGCAATTATCATCTGAAGCACATTGTGCACTACGTGTTTGACTTTAATGTTCATAATTCAAATAACGATACCGATAATTATTTACATCTACAGTTAAAACTAGAAGTCCTGTCATGAAATGCGCATAGATAGCACGTCGATCTGCGTGTTAATCTACGCGTTATAACCATAGTAAGGTTATCAAATTCTGTAAATATGGCATGTGCACAAGCAATGTTTCAGCCAATGGACCGCCGGGTAACCCGGAGGTCCATTGGCAGAAACATTGTCTGTGTTTGCTATGAGCAACCAGGAGAACCTGCCGTGCTTTGGATGCCATTCGATATGGCAATTGCGCGCAATTCCTACGCGCAATTAAGCCTAGATAAGCGCACAGTTCATGTTAGGACTTCTAGTTTTAACTGTAAACAACCCCAATTCTCAGAAACAAATGCTTGGTTTGATGGAAAGCTTAAAACTAATTGACATATGACGAATGAACAATCCAAACAAGAGATTTACCTGGCGACGAAAAACCCACTGAAACAGGCCCGTCTGAAATATTTTTTATTTCAGAAGAATTAGTACCTATTACACAAAATTTAGTTATAAAATCACGTTCTAGATCCGACCATTCTTTAGTAGATATAACACTAAAAACTTCAGACTTTTAACGAGGCCGGGTTTTTTGAAAGTTCAATTATTCTCTGTTAACCCTCCGAGGACATATCAATTTATTACTTTCCAAAATGTGATTTACTGGGATTTCCGGGTTTGATTATAAACGATAACTTCACAAGTGAATAATGCAATCGACAATTGGGTCATGTATCCGTGCGCACAAACGAAGACGCTTTGCCGTGAGTTTAATGGGGACTTCGTTGTTTTTAGTTTTTTTAACCCATTACCTAACATGAAAAGCAGACGACACTTGCAAAAAAAATCTTGAATAACGGTTATTTTCATTTTTGTCTCAAAAACATAGGTTATGACCTCTCACTGGAACGAGCTCGACGAGCTCGTTCCAATGAGGGGTCATAACCTATGTTTTAGAGACAAAAAAACGAAAAAATAATGAAAACTAATTGACGATTTGTGAGAATAGCGCTGGTCGGTTTTGGCCGTTACGTTAGGTAAAGGGTTAAATAATACAATTATCGTTAATAATGAAAAATAATAAACAGAGTAATCGCTTGACTGGACTGGTTACGTGACATAATTCATTCGAGGCGAGGGACTATATTGTAAAACACTCGTGCTCATTCGCGCACTCGTGTTTGTACAACGTCCCTAACCTCTCATGAATTATTTCACTTTACCAGTCCAGTCAAACGATTACTCTCTATATTGTATAAAACACAGCCAAGCGTGTAACGGAACAGTACACGGATGAATCAATATTACTTCAAAACGAAACCGATATCTCCTGGCCTTTACTCATAGACGACCAACTATTTTTTGAAACCTTACTTATAGAAATTCGGAGGTGGGGGAGGGAGGGGGGGGGGGACAATACAATTTTCACGTAAGTCCACAGTTAGTATGCAAGGAACAATATTCTATTTCTGCATTTTCAGTCTTTATTTTTGAGTATTCACATCTTACATTTAACATGGCACAATTTAATTTCGATGATACGCCCATATCCCCAATTATGCAATTCAAAGCAATTGTCCTCACTTCCAACACATTATAAGACTGTGTGTGTGGTTGAGGTTAAAAAATCGCACTGGCACAGACATTTCCTACTGAAACATTTTTTTTCTTTTAATATGCCGCCGAAAAATTGTTTTCGTTTGCTGAACCCTGATGGGTTTCAAACATGACAACAAAGTACATAAAATTGATTTAAACTAAGTGATGAGCTTAGGAACTGGTTAAACTGACTGGCAAAAATTGATGTTATTCATTGATGGCCTCTAATTTAGTCCCCACAAGGATGTTACGCAAGCTTTTGTTTTTCTTATAGGCGATGACAGGTCGAAGATTCAAAGGTTCATTTAATTTAGCATTGGTAAAATTGAATTCATCTTTTAACATTTTTGCTATTTCGATATTCATTCTGTTGTACGTTAAAGTGAAAGGAATGATGGACCTCCTTTCGCATTCGCCCCCTGATATGTTCATACCAAATGGCCAGAGGGTTTGAAGCGTATTGATCGAAAAAGCTTCACGCTTTTTTCTAAATTCATCCGTTTCTTCTAATGTGTCTTTAATTGGTGGTTGTTCAATAGGATGGATTTCGAAATCGTCCAGAGAATGGCCAGGAAGATTAAAATGTTGTGCTACTGGGGCATCAGCATTATGTTTTATATCCTGTTTGTGTCTCGTAGCACGTTCTCAGAAAGGATTTTGACTTTGACCAACATACTGTTTCCGACAGCGCTTACATGTGATACGGTAAATAATGTTTGGTGAATCACAATGGAGGGTGTTACGGATCTGATAATGATTTTTCGTTTGTTCGGAGGAAAATTCCTCTTTCTGATCAGGCATAAAAGTATGCAATCTACATCGAGGCTTTTTGCAATTAAATACCGCGCCACTACCATTCTGCAACGGTCTGTTGTGTTCAATCTTCAGTGGTCCGAAATCGGTAGTTTCAGCTGGACTTTCGAGCTTTTTCAGGGTTTGGGATTTCAGGCTACGCAAAAGGCGCAGCGAGTACCCTCTCGATCTGAGGACGCCAAATAGAGTAGAACAAGCCTCATTGAAATTTACCTTATCACTTGAATTGCGGTGGAAACGAATGAGTTGTGATTTGATGATCCCTTTAAATGTATGTTGAGGATGAAATGATTTTGTGTGCAACAATTGATGTGAATCAGTTGGTTTAAAATATATTTTATAATCTAAATGACCGGACGCCTGAAATTGCTTGCCTTTATACACGGCCACATCGAGAAAATCAACACAATTTTCACTGATAGTAGCTTTGAATTTAATATTTGGATCGTGATTGTTCAAAATTTCTAAAAATTCATCACAATCTTCTTTTGAATGTTCCCAAATAATAAAAATGTCATCTAAATACCTGAGATATACGAGAGGATGCTTTGCACATTTGCTTAAGGCATTTTCCTCCCATTCCGCTACATAAATGCTTTCAAAATTAGGACTGAATCTTTTACCCATAGGACAACCCATTATTTGTAGAAAATATTCTCCATTGAATTGAAAGTCATTACCTTTTAAGCTCAGCTCTAAAAGATCCAAAATTTGTTCATCCGGGCGTTTCGCATCCGGATATTTTTCAAATGCATTTTTAACTGATTTAACACCTTTATTGGGGGCGCGGTGGCTCAGTTGGTAGAGGTGCAGGCTGCAAGCCGAGAGGTCCTCGGTTCGAATCCCACCTGCGGCAACCGCGTTGTGTCCTTGGGCAAGACACTTCACCCCGATTGCCTACAGGGGGCACGATGACGCTGTGTACTGAGGCGTACTGCACGTCGATGGTGCGCATGTCTTCAACCAATCTAACCCTGCCTGTGCTGCGGTGCAGAGTTCAGAGTTACGATGTTGGGGAGCTGACAGCTGCTCGTCGTTGCTCGGTGGTTCTCTCCGGGTACTCCGGCTTCCTCCACCCGTAAAACTGTCACGGTCACGATTAGCCATTGTGCATAAGTATGTGACCTTAAACACCAATAAATAATAAATAATAATAACACCTTTATCAATATCAATGTTCGTATACATACTGTCGATATCCAAAGTAGCCAGAATTGCATTTTTCGATATTTTCAATTTCTGACAGGAAATCCTGTGTATTTTTTAGATAGCTCGGATGTCTATTTGCTATAGGTTTCAGATGATAATCAATCAATTCCGAGATCGCATAAGATTCCGAATTACAATCTGATACAATTGGTCTCCAGGGTGGAGTTAAATCATCCGTCCATGAAGAACGGTCCTTGTGGATCTTTGGTAGGATATAAAATTGTCTTGTTTGAGCACTGAGCTTAGCTGTTAAATATTTCAATTGTTTTTTTGGTAATGTGACCTTCGTCGAGGAGAAATTTTAAGATCTTATTGAATTTTTCGATATTACTAGGCCAAATAAGTGAATCTATTTTCTTATAATGTTTAGTATTGCTGAGTTGTCTCATGGCTTCCTTTATATAATTATCCCGAGATAGAACAACTACCGACCCACCTTTGTCGGCTGGTTTAATTACTAATTTCTTATTTTTTCTAAGTTTCGTGAGGGCTCTCCGTTCACCAGCTGTTAAATTGTCTTTATCGGAGAGTATGTTCATGCTGAACACCTTTTGAATGATTCGTTTGCTAGCCTCAATAATTTCGGGATCTACTTCGCTATCTGGAGGTGACCAACCAGATGATTCTGTAAAAGGAAGTTTCCGACCGCTGGAGTTTCTAAAGCGGTCTGCTAATTTCATTTGCCTAAGAAAATTACAGTTGTATGATGGTAAATTTGTTTAGTTATCAGTTTTAGGCTTTGGTGCTGGACCAAAAATTAAACCGCGATCTAAAAGCGATTTCTCTTGGGTTGTTAGGTCATTGGTGCCAGAGAGGTTAACCACATTAGTTCCTAATCCCACATCTGTTAGGCGGCTGGTACTTTTGCCTTTACTTAGTTTAAATTTAGGTGGTTCAACCAGTGATCGTACACAATATTGGCGGTTCTCGTAGTCCAATGGATTAAATCCTGAGCAACATCAAACTTCGCGTCATCAATTTTTGGTATAACGTTAACGTCCTTCACTTTCCGAATGGTTTCGTTGATGATGCTCAGGGTTCTCCTCTCAGCCTGAGGGAGTTTTTGCGAAAAGTTTAGTTCAGCGAAATAAATTTTTGCTGATCTAAACTTGACCCTGATATCGGTAAGCATATTCCGCAACTGCTTAACTACGTGATCAGAATTATCGTTTCGAGAATTCACGCCAATATTTAATAATATTTTTTGGGGACTGGACTGGCCCCTGTGCCCTTTAAACATAGAGCGCAGATGATTGAATTTGGCGCTTGGGTAACACTCCACCTGGATGTCCGGATGAGGATTTCGATCAATGCGTCCTAAATTTGAACTTCCAATCATAAGGATGTTTTTACAAACATCGGGGAGGCGCCAATTCCTTTTGTCAAAATTAACTCCGCTTTTATGCCAAAACTGGGAGAATTTAGAATCAAATGAGCGGCCCGAGTTGCGGCTCGGTGATTTGACTTTCTCTGAGTACGATATACCTGGTTTAACCACACTAGAGGCAGGAGAAGGGGGAGAAGAAACAGAAACAGGAGAGGAAACAGAAGGAGGAGGAGGAGGAGTTCTAGTGAGAGCACTAGGGGACCCATAGAAGAAAGGCTGAGGAGGAGTAGGAGGTAGAGGAACAAGACGAGGCGAGACAGCGTTACTCAATTTGCGAGCATCTTCAGTCACAATATGGACCGGAGATGTTTGCAAATTGAGGCGCTTACTCTGAGAGAAAGAAGAAGTAGAAGGAAAAGAAGAGGGAGAAGTGCTTGCCTTGATCTTTTCTTATTATGCTTTTCGCGTTGGGGTAAAGGGACAACACGGGCTGGAGTTTGCTTGCTCCCAACCGTATTGTTCCTTACCCCAGACGCTAGGCGAAATTCCGAAATATAAGACTCATAGGCCGTAATCGTCTTATCTGTCAACTTATTTTTAAAGTTCTTTTTAGCCCAGATCAAGGCACGCGCCGAAGCGCTGTTGAAGTCTATTTTTTCGAGTCCAGGAGGTGGTCGCATAGCCAAAGTTATCTTAGACTTCAACTGGTTTAAATTTATCTTATAATGCTCAACTAAAGCATTTAACGTTTGGTTGGCCCATCCCACACTGATCTGTCGAAAAACAGAAAAAATGCGTGGGGTGGGAAGAGCTGGCTTAAGAAAGCCTCCTAACTCATCTACTTTCTTCTCCAGCTGTTTCGGGAAATCCCGATTTGCCAAATGGTGCTCTAATAGCCCAATGTGGTGCAAACACTGAAGCACCTGAAATAGAGCCTTGACCAGTCTAGAATAAGCCTGGAACGATTGTTCCTGGCCAGTTCCGGACTGGGCAACTCTCTGTCTCAGATGCCTCTACCCTTTTCTTGCCATTGTTAAAGAAAGTAGCTGAATTAAGTATAAATAAAATATAAAGTAATGAAATAAATGAAATTGGAAAACTAGATATTACCGATTCAAGAAGATACCTGGCTTGGTTTTTTTCTTCTGAAATGGTAGAAAGTCCGTCTGCCTCCTCGACGAGTTTCGCTTGGTTTGGCTTTTTCAAAGAGACTTTGAGGAAAATCATTCCGATGATACGCCCATATCCCCAATTATGCAATTCAAAGCAATTGTCCTCACTTCCAACACATTACAAGACTGTGTGTGTGGGGTGTGTGTGATTGAGTGAGTGTGTGTGTCGTCGAGACCGATTAACCTTTGAACCCGAGAGTCCTTTTTACGGTTCTTGGTCGTCATAGGACACGAGAGTCACTTTTCCCGGTTCTTGATCTTTAAAGGACATGAGTTCATAAAGTAGATGGATTGGTCAGTGCATTTGTATAGGAGACCAATCAATGTATCGCCCTAAGATTGCACGTTGGAATGATTGGTTGAGTTACACCCAAATAACGACATGGGCTCTTCCAACTGATAGTATTCAATTGGTTTCGAAGATACCGCCATGTTCAAAGGGTTAATTCACTTTTCCTGTGAAACTGCCGACAACGTCCTTATAAAAGAAAATGTACGAATTCTCAATAGTCATACTTTTGATATATATTGCGTATATTAAAGTTTAACCATCTTTGTTCTATTCTGCCTACATGTGGCTTCCACCCGGGTTTCGTCGTCTCTGGCTGAGGTTTGAGCAGACTTTTAGAATTGTAACTTTCGGGGATGAGAACTTCCGGGTATTTCTTGCCCTTTTCGTTATCACAAATGTCAAGTGGTTTTTATTTAAAAAATGGCCAGAGAATTTCAACCGGATTGCCACCGACACCGTTTTCCTCGTACAACAGTGACTGTAGAATCTCACCTATGGGAAATGATGCGATATCAAAAAATTTCATATGTTATTTCCTTTTTGTTGATTCGGTTTTGACTTTGTAATATTTTATTCATGAAACCTCATCCCCATTGACCACGAGAGTGACAGCTTTTCCATTCACAGTTATGTAGTGTAAAGTAATAATGTATTCTATCTTGCAGGTCAATCGTAACCATGGTTTCTAGGATCCGTATTTTTCAATGAGAAAAGAATCCATACTCTGCTAGAACAGGTGAGTAGGGTTGTTGTTACATTATCATAATCAACAAAGTCACAACACATCATTTATATTAACATGAGTATGGATTGGGTCCGTACTAACGCGAATGCTGCGTATATCAGGGTCCCCCGAGTGTTTGGTTAAGATGTGTTTATGTGTTTACGTCACTATTTATAGAACGTTACAAGCTTTCGAAACGCGTTTCCGGAAGGCCTTGTCTGTACATACGTTTCTGTATATGAATTGAGAGAGAGAGAGAGAAAAGTACAATTATTAAATTATGGAACCGCCTTGCTTTTATGCTTTCGTATCTGACTCACTGCAAGTATTCAACCTGGAACAACAGACAGCTACACTGGTAAAGCGCACTGTCTTCAGAATGTTGAACATGTACGCGCTCCATAAATTTATCCGGGGATCGAAAAAGTTCAAGGCAGCCGCATACAGTTGGGTATTTCTCAAATAAAGAGCAAAATTGGGGTTGATAGAATCTGATTATCATACAGTGACTTCTTGGTTCAAAATACTGTCAAAATGTTGTAATGTATGTGAGAGACGAAGTGACATAGATGACAGGAAAACATTCGTTGAACGTGCGTCATCGTGACTCTTGAAAGCGATTCGGGGAAATCTATCCCTTTACCTAACATGAAAAACAGACGACACTTGCAAAAAAATTCTTGCATGAGTAATTTTTTTCATTTTTTGTCTCAAAAACATAGGTTGTGACCCCTCGTTGGAACGAGCTTGATGAACTCGTTCCAAAGAGGGCTCATAACCTATGTTTTTGAAACAAAAAATGAAAAAAATAATGAAAATTAACTGGCGATGTTTGAGAATTGTGCTGGCCGGTTTTGCCTGTTACGTTGGGTAAAGGGCTATGTATGTTTCAATTCTGTTTCTTTCAAGAAAAGAAAATGACTTCAACGGAAAAAAATTAAAAATGCTTTGACAGTAATAATATATATATATCTAATATCATATTGGACCGCAGTTCAATATTTAAGGTCAAATGTGTTAGTATCACGAAGATCAGGGGCGATTAGAATTGGCAAGAACTGGGGAGGGTGGGACAATGCTTTTCTGTGAATTGTTCTTCTCTTTATGTTCAGTTTAAAGCATCCCCTTAAAGACTACGGTAGCCAACACTGCAGGCGAAATCTAAGAAGTTGATAGACATAAGTAATTATTGATGAAGTGACGCTAGATGCTGGTTAACATATGCAGCAAACCATGGAGTTAACACATATGTAATGGAGTTGACACTAAGAGGCGGAGTTGCCATGCGAATCATTTACCACCCAAATTATGACCAATATCTGAATATACTCTTGCCCATGGCATACCGCTCGGTGTTATTCAGAGGTATCATGCTATTCGTCTCCGCTAGACTCCTACGCATTGTCCCACGCTGCGTTGGAGCCATGTATAGACTGTCTGAAAACGCACCACGCTAATCACAAAGATACCGGTTGTATACCTCTACTACAGTTAAAACTAGAAGTTCTGTCATGAAACAAACAGCACGTCGATCTGTGCGTTAATCTACGCGTTATGACCACAGTAAGGTCATCAATTTCTGTACATAAGGCCTGTGCACAAGCAATGTTTCAGCCAAAGGACCTCCGGGTAACGCGGAGGTCCATTGGCAGAAACAATGCCTGTGTCTTATGAGTAACCAGGAGACCCCACCGAGCTTTGGATGCCATTCGATATGGCAATTCCGCGCAATTCCTACGTACAATTAAGCCTAGATAAGCGCACAGTTCGTGCCAGGACTTATAGTTTTAACTATAGACAATTCTGTGTCCATCGTGTTTGCTATTTCTGACGCATATGAAGCGACATTAAATATGAGTGAACATAAATTCAATAAGGTCTGCTTTATTCTTTGTCAACTTGAAACATGGAATTCGAACATCTTAACATCTTTAACATATAATGGGTGTGAAAACAGAAACAGTCCAAACAAAACACGTGTGGAACACAAAATTCCAAAATTCCATTGCCATTCACATCCAAATTCAAACTGCGACATGATTTGAAACCCTAGCTTTCGCTGTCATATCAAAATACCCATACCCAATACTCATACCCAAATAAAACGAATGCCCAAACCATCTGTACCAGTTCATTGCTAACTCCAACCTTTCTGTATTACTATTTACAGACTCAAATACCAAAAAACAACGATTGGTGTCCAGGGATATAGGTATTACCGGCATGAGGCGAAGATATTATCTCTTCTCTTTATCGTAGATTGCAGTTTTATAGGTAGTCGTCTCAGTCCGGCGGTCTAAAATTTTGAAAGCTCTGGGAACGATACTGGAGCCCACGGGGCTGTTTAAACACGCCTTCATGGCTGCGGTATTGCTCTCGAAGCTTCAAAATTAAAACGAAAACATTTCGGGGTTAGTCTCGTTGGCTCCCATGGGAGAAAGACACGCTTTCCCAAAAACCACCGCCTCCCACTAAGGTCTTTGATTTTTTAGATATACCGACGGGGCTCCCATGTTGTAATCCCCCCCCCCCCAATATAAAATTCTACCTCTGCTATAGCTATCCACAATTCGACATGGGCAAGATGTTTTCCCAGTCAGTCAAAATTGGGAAAATCATGGCGGTCCTGGAATCATGTGAATGTGGTATGTTTTTCAAAACGCATCACTGAAATGAGTTTTCTCGTTAAATGTATGTGACAGTTTATGCATTGTAATTATTGGGAAATACAACAAATCAGACTTTGGGCCAGAAATCAGGCGACATGAAGCACTCCCCCCCCCCCTCCTCGTTTCCAGAGCAGAGCCTCCAGTCAGTCGATTTGGTTATCCGAGCTGGGTGGCTTATATCACTTATCCGGTGAGCAGGCAACTATGTTTTAAAACAATCAACTCCGTTACAAAAATGTATAACGAAGTTAACTGGAAACCGAGTTGGTAATAAAATGATTGACTCCGATAATGAGCAGTTTTTAAGGACGTGGGGTGATTTCTACTTCTTCGACAATAGTACATCAATACCCAAATTTTCTAATAGTTGCGACCGATTCTCCGCTTCACAAGTGAGGTGAGCTGACATGTTGGAGTTGACATGTCTTAACAGTTTTACTAAAATAGGAAATAAGACATTTCTGCGTGCAAAACACAGCCACTTTCAAACGGAAGTCATCTGCTTTTGAAATTAGCGAGATCATTTACATTTTAAAAAAAGTTGTCTTCTTTTACATCCAACAGCCACACAAAAAGCGCTCAGCGATTCCATTGGGGCAACGGAGTTGACATCGATTTTGATGACGCCATTTTATCGATACATGACGAGTTTGGCGAAATGTCTCAATGTTGTTCCAAAGACTCGTTTCATTGCCCTGATTGTAAGGCTGTTCGCGGAAACAAGCATGGGATTCACCATTTACCTAACCTGAAAAGCAGACGACACTTGCAAAAAAAGTTCTTGAATAACTAATTTTTTTTCATTTTTTGTCTCAAAAACATAGGTTATGACCCCTCGTTGGAACGAGCTCGACGATCTCGTTCCAACGAGGGGTCATAACCTATGTTTTTGAGACAAAAAATGAAAATATAATGAAAATTATTTGGCGATTTTTGAGAATAGCGCTGGCCGGTTTTGGCCGTTACGTTAGGTAAAGGGTAAAAATAAAAAAAAATACTGTTTGATTGCATTTG
Source organism: Pictodentalium vernedei (assembly GCA_031216915.1). Taxonomy (NCBI): domain Eukaryota; kingdom Metazoa; phylum Mollusca; class Scaphopoda; order Dentaliida; family Dentaliidae; genus Pictodentalium; species Pictodentalium vernedei. The sequence goes on from CM062297.1 coordinate 801,132,492, forward strand.
CGAATATCAGTAAAAAGAATTCTGGACAATAACGGGGCTGACATTAGATAACTCCGGCGACCCATGTTTCACGAGATACAGCATAGTCACATCAAAATAATATGTTCCAATAGTTCCATGAACAAGAAACAGGAAGGAACGAGTTTGTTCTGCAAACAATTTTTCCCTTAATTTTAGAAATGCCCAGTTTCAACCGAAACGACAAGCATTTTTATGAGTCTGAAAGTGTAATCTGAAATTAAAAAGCTAGTTAACCCTTTACTCAACGCACACGGTATCACAATTTAGTATTTTTATTATTTTTAAGAAAAAAGAATTCCAAGAATTTCTACAAAACCCTGTATTGTGAACACCTCACTGGAGCAACCTCGTCGAGCTCGTTCCAATCAGTGGCCACGTGATATGGTTTTTCTGAAATGTTTGGAAAAATAATGCTTTTTCAACTGCTTAATTTGTAAGTTAAGCAAGGTGCGGACCTTTCTTTTGGTAAAATGTTATTCAACTTATTATAGCGTATATCTCGACTAGTGGACCTTAGAAACAAGAGCTCGACTCTGATACAATAGTTTGTATATAAACAAATCTAGTTCCCAAAGAAAGTACACGGTTACAAGCAAGAGCGAATCGATATCTTGGACTCCAGTCGAAATTAAAATGTCCCGGCTAGAAAATTATTGTGGAGGAGGGGGAGGGTTACACCCCGAACCCCACCTCCATAGTTACACCCTAACACCGTTTATGGTAACATAAAGAAATGCTTAATGGAATTCAGAATGCACAGATCATCAACTCGATAGAAGCTATTCTCCTGATAGGGTGTTAACCCTTTACCCAGTGTAACAGCCAAAACCGCCAGCGCTATTCACAGAAATCGCCAATTAATTTTTATTATTTTTTGTTTCAAAAACATAGGTTATGACCCCTCATTGGAAAGAGCTCGATGAGCTCTTTCCAATGACGGGTCATAACCTATGTTTTTGAGACACAAAATGAAAACAAATTAGTTTTTCAAGCATTTTTTTGCAAATGTCGTCTGCTTTTCATATTAGGTAAAAGGTTAAAGCTTCCATTTTCCAAGTAAATGTCTTTACACATCAGCGATGACGCGTCTGTAAATCACCGCTAACTTATCATTCTGTTGTGGTAAATCTAGTACCTCTTCACAGATTTTCACCTGTAATTTCTTGCGGTGATAGAAACGTATGTCGTTCTTAATCTTAAGAATGAAGATGTACAATACAAAGGAAATACAAAAAAAGAGTTTTCCATAAGGATAATAGAAGATTTCTCTATCATGCATTAAGTTGCCACTTGAGATATTCCCAACATTCTACACAATTTTTAAGTGACGGATGTATTTGTGAGAGAAGTTTAGCTTTCAGCTGAGCCAACTATTTGGAACATTCATACAAGAATTATCATTTTTGGACAAACGATTGACACAATGTGGGTTGTTCTTTTAGGGCGAAACTGCAAGTTTGAGAGAGGGTGTTCAAAACCACTTCGAAACGTTTTCTAACATTTCTCTGTCTATTTCATTATCGAAAACAATGCCGACGGTATTATGAATGTGGACTGAACCACGACAGGGTTTGAAGCTTACATCCAACACAGAAATCAACCAATTGCTGGCACCACACCGCAAATAATTCCAAAACGGTGTACATCTATCTCACCTTTTAGGAGAAAAAAAGTCACAAGCAATCTCTCATGGAAATTGAACCTCTCGCTCAACGTTCTTACTGGCATGCAGTGACTTGAAAAATTAGTATGAAATTATCAGATATTAACAGTCGACTTTTTTGATAAATGTTTATTTTTATTTGCATATGTTCACAACAATGCGTGATTAAAATACAGTGTTTATTTATTATGTTTGTTTTGTAAACATCCAGTTTTCTATGTTCTGCTGAAAATAATACAAATATTTTGTGGACGGTATTTAGTTTTGGAGAAAAGAGACACATAAATATATCTAAACACAAATGAATTTTTTATCTTTCTTTATCCCATAAATGGCCGTTTATTTGAACAATAAAAGCCTTGGATAAATTTTTGCTTTATTCACATAGTAGGCTGATAAATTGTTCCCGTAGGATTAACACTGAAAGAATTCTTTCCTGTGGTGGAGACGGACTTGTTGACCCCTAACCTCTACCGCATTCGTGTAGCATAATTAATAAATAGTTCAATTGTTGTTTTCTTTAAACCTTTTTGAAAGTATTACACAATGCCAGTAGAAAGCACCACGCACTGTTCATTTAATAAAGTATTTTTGTAAGTTTAGCTCAAGAGCTTTTTAGGGGAATTATTTTTAGACAGAAATGTATCACTGCGCCTTGTTTATTTTTGGCAGTTTTGCTTGTCGATGGAATTGGACCAATGTGCTCCTGTTTTCTCGCAGTGTTTTGCAGCGAGTAACAGCACGATCTCACTGCGACTGCTCTGTCAATGATTTGTGGGATAAACAAAATAAAGGTATAGTGTTTTCAAGTAAAAAAATGATTCTACTCGTAGGATTAAGAATGAAACCGACTCTCCAGAGGCTCGTCGGTTTCATTCTTAATCCTACGAGTAGAATCATTTTTTTACTTGAAAACACTATACGTTTATTCTATATGTATTGAATGGTAGAGCATCTAAGTTGGCAGAGTGCTAAATTAGTTGTGGTTGTAAAAATTTACTCACTTGTCGTCGCCTTGTTACAATTTATGGGTGAGTGCCTATAAGCAAAAACAAAGACAGTCAAAGATAATGTGAACCGCATCCATAGAATGTGAAACCTTTAAGTTGGGATACCTGCACTTAAGAATGAAGTCCAAATAGGGGCGTCCAGCACTCAACAACTAACAAACAAAAATATGAAAAGTAAAAATAAAAACCTCCCTCCCAAACTGATTTTTAAATTTAATTGCCCGAGAATCAAATGTATTTTTTTATTTAGCCTTAGTATTGTGTACTATTCTCTTGACGCACTTTGTTGCTCTCCTACTAGCAAAAGTATACCTGTCCTCCCACACTTTTCGGAATTTTACTTCACATCCATCTAAATATCACTTTGAAGAATGAAAAATAATAGTTAATTTGATCAAGTTTAAAATAACCAAGACACCTTGCACCTTGCTGATGTTTCTAGTTTGTTTTCTATTAACAGAGACGGCACTTGACCGGTATTACTCGGGATATATTGGGATCGCAGTGGCTCAGCAGGTAGCGATGCAGGCTGCAAGCCGAGAGGTCCTCGGTTCGAATCCCACCTGCGGCAACCGCGTTGTGTCCTTGGGCAAGGCACTTTATGTTGATTGCCCATACGGGTGCACGATGGCGCTGTGTATTAAGGCGTAATGCACGTCGATGGTGCACCTGTCTTCAACCAATGCTAACCCTAAAGGTGTGGAGTTAGTACGTTGGGGGAGTCTGATAGTTGCTCGGTGGTTCTCACCGGGTACACCGTCTTCCTCCACCCGTAAAACTGTCCGGCACGAGGTAACCCTGGCTGTCGAATATGTCGTCAAACCTCAATAAATAAATAAATAAATAATTATAACTCAGTGTATAAGATATTTCTCCCCACTATTAACCGAAGCGTCAATGTCGGAGCATCTGCTGCACAACACCGGAAATGTATGCACTCGACGTCAGAATCTCGATGTCGTAGAAATCCATCAGTATCACTACTTCATATCGTCGCCTGAGTGCTAGAATGTTCAATGTCCCATAGGGGACATAGAACATTCTAGCACTCATGCGACGATATGGCAAAAGCAGAAGTATTATTCCACCATTTTATGACCGTTATTATTTCTCCACGGGGAAGGAAAATTGATTCATCCTCTCAATATTTGGAGTTGAAACTTCTTACCACTCAATTTAAGGATTTTAAAACAAAATCAAAAAGCTATTTCCAATCTAATTAGATAATTCTTTGACAGTGCTCCAACTTGTTCTAGGCAGGCGCATAGTCAGGGTTCTATAGTAGGGGTGGGGGTGGATGGGGCAAAGATGATGTTTGAAAGGCCGTTGTGTTTGTGTGGGGATTAGTGGGTCTACCCTAGTCCTAAAGTCTTTCAATGGAAGTGGGAGGAGAGCGCAACGACCGGAGGGTTAAGTTAGGAGTACGCCCAACCGCGAGATTTTTTTTTAAAATTTAGTGCTTTAAGAGAACCACCCCCTCCCCGTAGCTATGCCACTGGTTCTTGGAGAGTACATGCTATTTAGACGCATCAAATCTGTACAATGCAATTTAAGATATTTATGGGCAAAAAGTATATCTTACAGTTTCCGAAAACGAGTCTCGAAAAGCTGAAATACGGATCTATGTCTAAAGCTTGAAGCTCAGATTATGTTTTATTTGTTTAAGTTTCCACCATACTGTACTAAATATGGCTAACATATCTTCAAAACATGTTGTCCAGGAGAATATAAAATACGACTTTGAACGAAAGTCTCCATTTTGAATACTTTTTTATGAAGGCAGGATACAGCCTTAAACGAATCCACCCGAAGTAATCGCTTTTCTGTAAAGCTGATTCTTAAATCGAATGTTTGATATTGTTGATGTCCCTAGGCTGACCGTAAATGACCACGGTCGTAATTAATAAAACATGTGGAGGGGTTGGGGGTGGGGTGAGTAGGACCCCTTGGTAGGACGGCTTGGTCGTATCGCCCAACTATTTGGAACATAACTAATTGCTTTTATCAAAGACTTATACGCTGCAAATATACCTTCCATTGATAAAATACTTGCATGGCAGGGAATTTAGGGAGTTTTTATGACAGTGCTGTCAATTACACATCAGTTAGGTAGAAGTGCCCGACCATCTGGTGCTTTCAACAGGCCGTGGTCATAAAAATCATTTGTTATTAGTTACTCTTTCCCTGGACGTGGAATTCTATCGATATACCTAGTCGGGCATTTATTGGACTTTCTAATCTGCACGCTAAAATCGATTGAGTTAAAACACAACCCAAATCAACTGGGTTGAGTGAATATGAACACAGGAAGACAGCCTGTTGGGATATGTTAGCAGCATCGATTCATTCATATTATTTTTGTAATTGGTATATTCACATACTGCAAAATAAACTTACTTACTAACATACTTGGGAAAATGCATAAACCAAGCATAAAGAAAAATATTAACACCTTTATTACAACTTTTCAACTTCTGTGGAACTGGCAAAGACAACAACAACAATTCAAAATATTTGTATCATTAAACAAATTCTCATTTTTAACAATCTTAAGTATGTAACAAAACTGATTACCAGGAATATGTCTGTGCTTACGGGCTTCACGATTAGAGTGGTATAAACCTGATTTGTCCCGACTGTGAAGACTCAAGTCCCAAATGATTAATGTTCCAACTGCATCACCATGGCATGCCTTCATCGAAGGCATGCCATGGTGATGTAGTTAGAATTTTAGTAGGGGTTGTAGTTAAAATAACCGAAGCTTCTTGAAATATTGTATTGGTGAATAAATAAAATAGACACGTAATAGTCGTGACGCAAATTCTTATTTAACACAGACCGTACCGTTACGCCAAGTTGAACTTGCTGGACTCTCAGCAATCATAATCGGGTACTACAAACACCTATTTGTGTGTGTGTATGTGAGGGGGGGGGGGGGGGGTGGGGGGTGAGACAAGTCAAAGTATCAATAGTACATGGTGATTACAAACAAGAGATCACATTTACCTTAGACGCTTATCCTGACAAAATGTCCCGCTTGGAAAAATTATAAGGTAGTGTCACCCACCAATCCCTCTAAACAACGCCCCTGATTATGCTTGGGGGGGGGGGGGGAGTGAATGAAATCGGTCTTGAAATATTTACTCGAGGTAACCAAATTTTGGGCTAACGATACGCGCAGTTCGATAGTTCTTTTTCGGTCTGCTCGTGAGTCTGTACCGACTGACGGAGTTCACGAAAGTAACGCCAGGGTAGTTGCCTGTCCCAGAGATAATGTTATGGTTTGCTATAGGTGCCTCTATAGTACACTTGGTCCTGAAATTGGACGGAATGACCGGGATTTGGCAGGGCTCTTTTTACACGTACACCTGTCATGAAACTGCACTGCCATAATAGAAGTGACGGAAATGGCAGTTACGAAAGTGACAGCTACAAATACGTCAATAACCCAAAATGGTAAAACATGAATGCTTAGGATAAAATGATAGCACAAAAAATAATAATAAAATGCCAAACCAACTTGGCAGTTGTCCCTAGGAAAGTTTTCAAGAGAAGTCACTGCTGAGAAATTAATCTCTGAATATTTGATTTATAATTTTTTTTAGAAAAATTGCCATGTCATTTAGCTAATGGTCGATATACCTATCAGTTGTTTTGGAATGGTTGAGCAATTTACTTATGACAACAAAAGGTTGGACCCAGTGTGCACGTACTTTCATTAATAATTGAACCATATAGGACGGACATCTGACGCACTGACATTTTAATTACCCGAAGCTATCGCGTTGAATGTGTTCCTACAAAAATGAATTCTGACATTTTCTGATCTAACTATTCTAGTCTTCACAACTGACCCACGGTTATCTTAGCAACGAAACGAGCTTTAAACGAGAATTGACGAGAAACCATCAACGCGGATGACGAAAAATCCATACATGTATATCACCCCTTGAGTGGAACAAAGCGCCATTTGCAATGCTTTAGCATTGCAGATGGCGCTTTGTTCCACTCAAGCGGCGATTTAATATGCAAAATAGATGTAACACGACCTCCACTATCACGGCAAGGATATGTTTTGAAATTTTCCCACTAAATTTGTGTTATCTTTGTTTAGACTGGATACGGCCAATCTTGTTCCTCAGAAAACTGCGGGCTAAGTTGTGATCTTCAGACATTAGACAATAATGAAATGTTTGAAATTAAAAACTCTCCAGAATTCGAATGTTTCCGAATAATCGACATGGTTTCGATTCGAATTGAATCAAATGGGAACATTCGAAACCGAATCGAATCTCGAACGTTCGCTGGGCTCTATTGATGAGTGAAGCGAATGCCACTGTCACAAAATTTAATTTTATCAGGGCTCTTTCCATTAACAAAAATGGTTTATGGTGTATAGCTGATAATTTCTCTTTTTAAAAGATTTTTGTCACTTCTGTCATTAGTAGTTTCATTCTTAAATGTGGCCAGTTATTAAATCATTGCTTCTTCGGCCATTTTCGTCACTGTTGTTTTTTCTCAATGGTCTAATGCCGCAGTAAAGTCTCTCAGAGTTTTAGGATAATATTATTACTGAACTTCCTTAAAGATGTCAAAATATCAAAAGTTCAACCTTCAATAATACAACAAAGACAATTTTGTTCGAGAGACCTCGGTAAGTTCTACAAAACAAGACTGTATTGGTTAAACTCACAGTTGTGTTATGGGAAATCTGCTGTTCGAACTTTCTGTCTTTTGACACCGCGGTACAGAGGTTATTCAATATGTCGCCCATCTCCTCCATACCATTCACGAACGACCTTTCCCAAGAAGACGAGTTCCAACAATTCGAATGTCGTAAATCATCATCCCAATAAGACGAATTCCAAGAAGACGAATACAATAAAATAATCTATATTGACTGTTTATTGTGAATTATTACGCACATATTTGTATGATGATGATATTTTGAAATGGGATGTATGACCCTGCGAATCGGAATTTCTATCCTCCAATCGAATCTTGAATTGAATATCGAATCCGATATCAACATCGAATCCGAATCACGTGAAAATGTTTTGTGAAATCCCTTGTTATTTTACTAATTTTTATAATTGCCATGCAGATCCATCCTTGCGGCTAGCGTGTTCCGCAGGTAGCATGAGGAACCCTAGTTCAGAGGTTGGAAGTTACAATGCTATAAAGGTTTTTCACTACATAGAGAGTAATCGCTTGACTGGACTTGTTACGTGAAATAATTGATGAGAGGCGAGGGACGTTGTACAAACACGAGTGCGCGAATGTGCACGAGTGTTTTACAATATAGTCCCTCGCCTCGAATGAATTATTTTACATAACCAGTCCAGTCAAGCGATTACTCTGTTTATTACTTTTCATTATTAACGATAATTATATTATTTAACGCTTTACCTAACGTAACGCCAGAACCGGCCAGCGCTATTCTCAAAACTCGCCATTTTTTTGTCTCTAAAACATAGGTTATGACCCCTCATTGGAACGAGCTCGTCGAGCTCGTTCCAATGAGGAGTCATAACCTATGTTTTTGAGACAAAAAATGAAAAAATTAGTTATTCAAGAATATGTTTTGCAAGTGTCGTTGGCTTTTCATGTTATTAGGTAAAGGGTTAAAAAAAACAAAATGAAGTCCGCATTACACCCACGGCAAAGCGTCTTCGTTTGCGAGCACGGATACATTACACAATTGTTGATTGCATAATTCACTTGTGAAGTTATGGTTTATAATCAAACCCGGAAATCCCAGTAAATCACACTTTGGAAAGTAATAATGTTGAAATAATATATAAAGGCAAACATACCGATTGAATCGAAATCTAATCTATTCTTTCATTTCTTTTTCTTACATTTTCATGATTTTCCGATAGAAGGCGTTTATTTACCATCGTCCCTTCGTAAAAAAAACACCAGGTACCTGATTCGAAAAAAACCCTACGAATCAGGAATCCTATGCGGTGCCGATCTTGAAACACGCCATCACTGTCGACATAGATTTGAACCTTCACAGGGCTCTACTTGAATACTATTTTTAACCCTTTACCCAACGTAACGGCCAAAACCGGCCAGCGCTATTCTCAAAAATCGCCAATTAATTTTCAAAATATTTTCATTTTTTGTCTCAAAAACATAGGTTATGACCCCTCGTTGGAACGAGCTCGTCGAGCTCGTTCCAACGAGGGGTCATAACCTATGTTTTTGAGACAAAAAATGAAAAAAATTAGTTATTCAAGAATTTTTTTTGCAAGTGTCGTCTGCTTTTCATGTTAGGTAAAGGGTTATAGTAAAAGAAAACGGTCTATCTGATAATTTTTTTTAATATCAATTTATCGGACACCACCATGATGATATGATACTCATTACAACGAACAAATATATACATTTCATGACAAAATGGGCTGTTTACATACATTAACTGGCTATAACAATAGAAACTAGAGGTACCAAAGGGCACGTTTACAGTTCATTGGCGACCATAGTGAACCAACTGTTGGTCCCAGGTTCGCAAATTTGATTGTTGGGTCGATAAGTTAAATTTCAAAACAGAAGTCAAGATTATCTCGATCATGTTGTATGTGGGGGTTGTAGAAGATATGGAGATCGGCACACATTGGCCGGACCTCGTCCTGGACCCAGGGAGTGGCATATTAGTCACGTAATTTAGTTAAGTCATGTTTGGTTGTGATGGTAGCCCACGTAAACGGCCATCTTGTGACGTCATTCCCATAGAGATACGTGGAGTTATTAGTAACTAAGTGTTATTAGTGTGACACATGTTCCCGAAGTCCATTTTGTATACTGCAGCCTCCATCTTAGTTCCTATTGTAGCACGTGGTTGCTAGGTGACCCCAAACCCTCTAATAGGACGGGGGTATCTTCAGAGGGTGCGTCCCGTTGTATAAAAGTAACTTGCAGGTTCGGATTTTTGTTTCCAAATCTTCTCTTCTTTCGAAGAATTACCCATCACCGATTTTAATTTTAAAAATCGTAATTAACTTGGAAATAACTTTTAAGTACTATAAAATGAACTGACAATTTGTTTCTAAACTATTTATTTGTTTAATTTTTATTGGTATTTATGGCCCTTTCAGCATATACGGCTATAACATGACCGCAACACAAGTAGAAAGTGAAGTTCAGCCTATCATTTATATCTATGCTGCCACTTCAGATGACTTTATCCTCAGAAATTGGTTATCAATTTTACCAACACTCTTTGTCTGTTCGTTCTTTGGGGTTAACGACACTTGCAGTAGCCAAGGTCATAATGCGGCGGACAATTTTAGAAGAGGAGGAAGCAGGAGTGCGCGGAATGAACTACCGATAAACTGTCGCATACTCCAGCGTAAAGATCGGCACGAGCAGGCTGAGCACCGACCGAAGGCAAGTGTTCCGTCATCTTGCCCTACGTCTCAATACTCAGCACCGTCGTGCCCCCCACACAGTCACGCTACCGCCAAGCACTGGTAAATTTTACTTGTAAAGTGAAACTTATTCACCATCGGCTGAAGGCAAGTGCAATGTCGTCGTATCCTAAACCGGCCAGCGCTATTCTCAAAAATCGCCAATTAATTTTCATTATTTTTTTATTTTTTGTCTCAAAAACATAGGTTATGACCCCTCATTGGAACGAGCTCGTCGAGCTCGTTCCCCTGAGGGGTGATAACCTATGTTTTTGAGACAAAAAAAAAGAAAACAATTAGTTATTCAAGATTATTTTTTTCAAGTGTCGTCTGCTTTTCATGTTAGGTAAAGGGTTAACCACAAAACAAACACCATTTCACTTCCCAGGGTGTCCAAGGAAAATATCGTAAAATGATACTTACAGTCTGAATACTGTAAAATAAAAACTTTTAAAAAGGGTGTAGTGTATTAAGTGCGTGTGTATAAAGGTTATCACAAACAATAAGGTGGTTGGATTAAGTTTATCAAGATTTTATCCCCCACCCTAAACTGCTCACTTAGTAGAGCACGGAACTCTCAACATTGGGGTCCGCATTTGAGTTCCACGTTGATGGCATTTTGTAATATGTTTTTGTGTTTAATAGGTAGCATAGGCAACAAGTTAGTTTGATGAGGTTTATCGTGAGTTCCATTTATTGTCAAAGTCACCAAAATCAAAATCTGGACTCTACAAAAACAATACAAATCCTGAATATATATACAACTAGGGCTGCACGATATTAAAAACTGAATACTGGTATCGGTATTCAAAAAATACCGCGGTATACCGGTATATCGAAAACTGTTCAGAAAAATGAACATAAGTACCACAATCGAGGCTTGAGGTGTCACAGTCGGAACGAATAGCATGCCTTGATGACGCGGTTCTAAAAATCTTTACCCATGGCAGACGATATCAAAATTTATTATTTTAAAAAAAAGTTAATCAGATTTTCCCAAAAAATTTCAACAAAGCAATATCATGTGACCCGCATTGTAACGAGCTCAACGAGCTCGTTCCAATGAGGGTCACATGATATAGTTTTGTTGAAATTTTTGAAAATTATTTTTTCAACTGCTGAAATTATATATTACGTGAGCACATGCAGACGATTCCTTGGGTGAAGGGATAATATTATTCATTCGGGGCTACAGTTAAAAAACTCAAGACATCTTCAAAATTAAATTGCGGGTAAATAAATAATGACGATAAACCGATATTTTGTAATTACACCGGTATTCAATCGATATTGGTTTGAATGCAGGTATTTATCATACGACTCGTCCGTTTTGTTCACTATAAACCATTTCATATTTTGTTTTCATATTAATCAGTGATAAATAAAGCCTTCCGTCAATTTCATTGGTCAGTTTCAAAACTAGACAATTTGATTGGCTAAACAAAATACAACTGGGCCACATTTTCATAATTTGCATAATTAGAGTTGGGAGCTTTCATTGGTCAATTTCAAAACTGGACAATTTGATTGGCTAAACAAAATACAACTGGGTCATATTTGCATAATTTCAGCAGGGAGAATTTACGTTATCTGTCCTATTTAGGGTGGGTTATATTGTATTAATCTTTTACCTACAAGAAAAACGCCATTCATTTTTTTTTTATAATTTCACTTTTTGCTTCCAAAACATAGGTTATGACCCCTCATTGGAACGAGCTCGTTCCAATGAGGGGTCATAACCTATGTTTTGGAAGCAAAAAATTAAAATTTTTAGTTATACGAGGATGTTTTTTTTCCAAGTGCCGTCTGCAACTCAAGTTAGGTGATGGGTTAAAAAGTCATACTAAGTGGCTAATTTGTGCGTGTGTGTGTCATATGATAAATAGAATATGAAATGAGTGTTTTTTTCATATAACACTTATGAAACTCGTCCGAATTTTCCGTTTGGGCTCGCTATAGGCTCACCAAATTGAAAATTCTTAAACTCATTTCACAAATATTATATGAGAAAAACACTCATTCCATATCCTCTATTTATTTTTATGTGTTTATTTAAAAAGCCCTACACGAAACTGATAAAGCTACAAAAGAACTTTTCCATACTTTTTTAGATTTATATTTTTTTATATTTATGCAATATTTAAACAAATATTTTATATGTCAATATTACGTTTTATTTTTCCGCATATTTGACTCCATTTTATTTATTCTTTATCTTCTTGATAATGACAATAATATGAAAATATTGATCGATTGATATTTATATATATCCTTTATTACAGTTAAAACTTGAAGTCCTGTCATGAAATGCGCACGAATAGCACATCGACCTGCGCGTTAATCTACGCGTTATGACCATAGTATGGCTATCAAATTCTGTAGATATGGCCTGTGCACAAGCAATGTTTCAGCCAATGGACCTCCGGGTAACCCGGGAGTCCACTACCAGAAACATTGCCTGTGTTTGCTATGAGTATCCAGGAGAACCTGCCGTGCTTTGGATGCCATTCGATATGGCAATTGCGCGCAATTCTTACGCGCAATTAAGCCTAGGTAAGCGCACAGTTCGTGACAGGACTTCTAGTTTTAACTGTACGTTTCGCACAGATGTTTCCCATATTACAACTAGAAAGTTAGCCATCTCAATCATGTTTGAACGGACTCAGTAAACTCCTCCAATTCAACTTAACCGAAAAGCAAACATTGATTCTACAGATGAACTTGACATCCAGTGGAGATCAACTCCGCCTAAAATGGAAATTGGCATGGGCAAATAGGCGAGGGAGACATGATACCAGAGAAATTAGCTTGTACTCCCGCTCGACAGTCAAATGGTTATTCAGGTTTCGTCACAGAATATATATAGAATATACCCATAGTAGCTTGGTGTACCAAATGTTCACCACGAGTTGTGAAGTGGTGTTAACCGCGAGCCTTCGGCGCGCGGTTAACACCACTTCACCACGAGTGGTGAACATTTGGTATACAAAGCTACTTTGGGTATATTTTATTTATACCATGATCGTCAGATTATTAAGAGTCGCTATTATTTTTTCTCGATTTTACTGAGCAGCAGCCGTAAATACGTGCGAATTTGTTTTTGTTTACATGAGGATCGGTGGGCGGTCTTTCCGCTGTCAGTTTTATCACCGAAACGAAATTGAAAAAGAAAGAGGACCTTTTTATTTTAACAACATAATGACATACTATTTCGAGTTATGGACGCTTTGTTAACATGAGACAATGCATGTTTGTTAATTGTTGGTGTTTTATGTGGTAAACTCATTTAAAAACGTAATAAATAATTGCCACTTTCATTTCACTCTTCGCGAGGCGACGTGCTATAAATTTAGACAAGTTCGCATTCAGGTCGACGTCACCAAAGGTCAACTTGGATGTAGTTCCTCTGTAGTTGTAAATTTTAACTACTGAAATCCCATTGCTGACGTGTTCACCACGGTTGGTGTGTAAAGCTAAAATTTATGTCATAGGCTTTTCATGTATAGTAGAATAGGTTACTCATGGTATAAAATTCAATCCATCCTTGTTCTGAATGTTGAGGAATTATTAAATCCGGGTTTCTATAATTGTTCTTCTTGAAATCGCATTTCCTTCCGTTCTCCCTTTCAAGTACTACAAACGGGTATTACAAGTTCTCAGCGCACATCGATTTGTAGAGGGCGACCTCCGTAGCGACAACTTAATGGCCTCGCTCTTCCCGAATACTACGTCTCTTGCCTGCCCGAAGTATGTCTCCCATCACACAGGTGACAGGCATTTTACGTCCCCACCCAATAATACGTTATGAGAGGACATCATCAACCCATTAATTCATGTTGCCAGAGAGTGTCCCGACAACCCAACAATTGATGTTATTATAGTGTGTTCTCCCTGTTCTTGTTGGGCGCAAAAAAAACGAATAAGAAGAGAAATTGATCAACTTCAAAATAGTGCTAAATATGACATATGATAATATTAAATGCAAAAACAAAAATATTAACCCTTTGGACTCTAGTGGTATCTTCCATGCCAGTTCAATGTCAGCAATTAGAAGAGTTCATATTCATTATTTGGGGTAGATCAATCAGTATTTTCAATGTGCAGCCTCGGGCTGCACATTGAAAATACTGATTGGTCTCCCCCACAATATTTACTGAACAGCCATCCTATATGATAACGTTATGACGTATCATGTTCCTGGTCGGAAAAGCGTCCGCTGGGGTTCAATGGGTTAACAATTGTATGCTATAAACAAAATAATAAAACAAAAATAAATAATCCTCACTATTATGTTATCTGAGACAAAATTAGGTTTTTAAGGAGCAATATTTTGAGGAATGGTTATCATTAACTGAGTATTTATTTATGCCGCCCTAATGTTTCAATTTACCGAAACCATTGATTATTCCAACACGACGATTATTAACTCATTCATTAATATTCGACCCATCTCGACATTAACATAACGATTAGTAATACCTATTAATTTCATAGGTAGGTGAACTTGCCAGGACACTGGTTTGAAAATGGAAAACTCCGCAGTTGTAACTCAGGATGTATCAGTTTGCAAGCCAGTATATACAGTACAGTCGCAGTGGACTGGTCGTAATCCGCGTTTACCAGGTAATAAAAATCACCACAGTCAGCAAAATTTTAATTAATGAAGCACCGGGTTCTACCCGGTGCTTCATTTATTAAATTTTTGATGATTATTCCACTAATTAGTGTTTGGAATTTAATAGTATTGTTTCTGTGGAGCTGTTGACCACCCGTGGAAAGTGACCAGTCCACGGCTGCCGTACTGTATTTCCGTACACCTTGGAATATCTTCGGATAACTAGTACTCAAGAATGAACTTAAAAAGTGTCCTACCCTGCAAGTTATGAACGCACAGTGCCATTAAAACAACTTATTTTATAGTTGAATAATAATAAACAACTATTATTCTGAAATTCGGGACTGAAAGAGTAAAATCTATCTTAAAACTTAATTTCGGCCTGGAGTCGTGCGGCTACCAGAATTCATAAAGTAGATAGTTACCAAGTGAATTTGTATGACAGACCAACCAAGAATTGCAACGTGCAGCCCCAAGGCTGCACGCAGAAAATATTGATTGGTCTTCTTCCAAGTAATGAATATAGACTTTTCCACTTCATGACAATTGATGGCAACTGCGCTGAACAGTCTGGACAAACATTCTCTGCCCGGTCGGTTTTAAAATGATTTACACAGCAGTTTTCGCGAAACTAATTCTCCGAAAAACGTAAACAAATCAGTGTTCTTGAAACGGTTCACATTAAAAATGAACTTAGACCTCCCGGCATTGTAAGCTATCATTACTACGAGATGGATATTTCAAATTTCAGAAGCAATGATGAACTCTCTGTGCACAGCCTGTATTTTGGAAATTTTCGAATCGTCGCGATGTTCTGAAAATTCTCCCAAGTGTCTCCTCATGAATCATTCTTCTATCGCCAACTCTCCTGTACAGGAGACTCGGGGATGGAAAAGAGTCCAATGGAGGTTCCGTTTTCGAAACTACTCTGAATACCTTCTGGAATATTTTGATTGATTTACCTAAATTTGATGAGCAGCCATTTAACCCTTTACCTAACCTGAAAAGCAGACGACACTTGCAAAAATAATTCTTAAATAACTATTTTTTTTATTTTTTGTCTCAAAAACATAGGTTATGACCCCTCGTTGGAACGAGCTCGCCAAGCTCTTTCCAACGAGGGGTCATAACCTATGTTTTTGAGACAAAAAATGAAAAAAATAATGAAAATTAATTGGTGATTTTTGAGAATAGCGCTGGCCGTTTTTGGTCGTTACGTTAGGTAAAGGGTTAAATACAATACTTGAGTGGAGACTGGCAATATTTACTATTACAAGAAAGTGCAATATTTACAATTTCAAGAGCCATGAGATTCAATTCGATTCGAAATCGTCTTCCTGAATCCATTCGGCCCGAGGTCTAAGATTCGCAGGGTCCTATATCTATGTAATTGTGTTTCTTTTTTGTTTACATTCCAGGATTCGTTTGATTTGTTTAACCCTTTGAACACGAGAGACCGCTTTTCTGGCCAGGAATGTGATACGACATACTTTCATTAAGTAGGATGGCTGCTAAGTGACTGCGCGAGGTGAACCAATCAATATTTCCAACGTGCAGCCCCAGGCACGTTGAAAATATTAATTGATTTACCCCCAAATCGTGAATATGGACTCTTCCAATTGCTCCCATTGCACTGACATGGAAGATAGCACGTGGGTTCAAAAGGTCAAATAACTATTGTCATATAATAAATAAATTATTGCAACAGTACATCAATCTGATTTGCTACATTGCTTCTCGTCGACGAGATCAGACTGAATATCTTGTCTTCGCGTTAGGCATGGGTCAAAGGCTCAAATCCAAAAGGTACAGTATGTGGAGAGTGTATTATCACTAAATCACCCGCAGAGTGGAGATTCCACCCAAGCAATAATTGCAAATTTGTTGCAAAGCATAACCAGCACAAGCAAAGTTTCAGCCAATGGACCTCCGGGTTAAACCCGGAGGTCCATTGGCTAAAACATTGCTTGTGTTTTTGTCGATATGTACAAAATTTGAAAGTTATAGCTTGGGTGATAACTCCACTCCGCGGGTGATTTAGTTACAATCCACTCTCCACGTACTGTAACTGAGAAAGAACACAGTTTGGGTAGTTTACTCCGAATTTGTGTTTCAAGAATGACACGCATCCCAGTGAGCCTATTTTGAAAATATCACAGGGGGATGAGATTTAGTCTACCTGAATGAAGCAAAGAGAAATATTCTAGGTTTTATGCAAACCGTTAGGCACCAAATGAGGGGTACTTTCTTTATTTATAGTATAACTAGCCACATAATGTCCAAGAGATGCTAATTTGAGAGTGCACCGATGGCAGCTAAAGATACTTAAACTGACCAATGCAGTTACTTTTACATTGAGAGCCAATAAAAATTGGTTTTACAACAACCAAACCAAAAACAGATTCCCAAAATGAAAACGTCGTGTACCGGATATCAGTATCCGAAAATACCACAATCAAGAACAACAAAAGTTGTAACAATTTTCAAAACATGTTCTACACTGAACTCGGGTTATTTTATGAACAATAATGAGTTCCCAAATGTGACCATGGATTGTAAATATTAATTATTACTGTTACAATATCAAGTATTATAAACTCATGTAAGTGTAAAATAATATCATTACTGTCAGGGGAGTAGACATTCTGAATGAAGTGTGTGGGGTAGAGAAAATTTCATTTCACCACAAGTCATTTTACCTCGTGCTGGATAGAGGGCGTTATATCCCTTAGGTGAAAGTCCAGCGTCTTCCGCATTGAAATAAACTAAACTTCCCATGCCAATTTAATCAACGTAAGTGCTATTTGAAGGCGTGGATTTCCAGAAAATGAAGAAATAACTACAGTACAGTCGCCGTGAACTGGTCGTAATCCACGCGTGGTCAGTGATGTCCACGCATGGGTTTTCCAGATCATAAAAATCATCATCATCAAAGTTTTGATTAATGATGCACCGGGTTGTACCCAGTGCTTCATTAATTAAATTTTTAATGATTATTCCTACAATTAGTGTTTGGAATTTAACCCTTTACCTAACATGAAAAGCAGACGACACTTGCAAAAAAAATTCTTGAATAACTAATTTTTTTCATTTTTTGTCTCAAAAACATAGGTTATGACCCCTCGTTGGAACGAGCTCGACGAGCTCGTTCCAACGAGGGGTCATAACCTATGTTTTTGAGACAAAAAATGAAAAAAATAGTGAAAATTAATTGGCGATTTTTGAGAATAGCGCTGGCCGGTTTTGGCCGTTACGTTGGGTAAAGGGTTAATATTATTGCGTGCGTTGAAATATTGCCCATTCGTGGAAAGTGACCAGACTACGGCGGCCGTAAAATGTCCCATGAATTACCAGGGCCAGTGTACATGGACCAGTTTTAGTGTTTGCAGATATAAGGATAATAGTTTTCCTGAAAAGTAGTGTCAGAGGAGGACAAATCCCATCAATTCCTCTCATGACTACGCCGCTGATTACTGTGCACTTTCGAATAAAGAAAAAATATTATCACCATCACAACCACAACGACTAGTTCATAATCAAGAAATGTTATCTGAAAAGCATTCGTTTGAATAGGTTGCCTCTTTTTTTTTGTCACGGATCACATTTTACCGCCATAGAGTTCACAGTTCCATGCAGTATTTTCGGTAACCTTGACAGTTTCACATCCATACGTATTGACGCAAATAGCTGCGCAGTCTTCCTTTAAGATTGTTTGGTACAAGGCTATTGGCTTTCTGATTACCGTTGCAGCAGCCTGAGTATTATCCACTTTGAATCGGATGGATGGTCCCTCTGTAAAAGAATTGAAAGTCATAAAAAACACGGAAATGTTATGACAAAAACTGGAAAGAAGCGACAAGGATACAGCAGCTGAAACGAAATTCAATATGCACATTTTCAGAATGAATGAGTTTTTTTTTAACTGGAAGAGTGCTAAATTATTTTTGGTCCTTAAAATTTCTTTGTGCATCTTTGCCTTGTTTCAATTTATGGGAGAGTGCCATTAGGCACTCTCCCATAAATTGTAACAAGGCAAATCCTATCAGATAAAATAATATCACTTCGAAGATAATCTGAAGCACATCCACAGAACATGAAGCTTTTAAATTGCGGTACCGGTACTTCAGAATAAAGCCCAAATATGGGCTTCCAGCACTCTACCAGTTAAAGAATATCCTTCCGTATATTAATGTTAACTTTTGTTATGACCAAGAACAGACACTTTGGCTTATTTACAACACTCTCTTACAAGATAACCTTCTTGCATCCGGACAAACAGAAATTACCAGCACAGTGCTCTTTTCTAGTGTGCTGTATCGCATCGAGCTGAGTCCCTTCGCCTAGCAGTATCGTACTCGTCGGCTACGCAGGCTTCTGTGATACTGATTGGCTGAAGGCCCTCAACTCATAAAATGTCACTGTACTGATGATATTTTTTGTATTTTCCTGCCGGTAATAATAAAATCTTAAAATTTTGGAATCTGGCAAATCCATTTTGGACAAAAACAGACGAGAATCGTTTTGGTGAAGTTATTGATGCGGCGTGATCTTGGTCTCCGTTTATAGCACGCAGTAAAACCGTTAAAGCGCACAGTCTTTTCTGGGTGTTGAATTTATATGCGCTCAATGAGTTTATGCAAGAGTCGCAAAAGTTCAAGGCAACCGCAGACAGTTTCAACCGAAACGACAAACATTTTAATCAGTCTGAAAAAAAATTTTTCAAAACATTTCAACAAAACCATATCATGCGACCACTCATTGGAACGAGCCCGTCGAGCTTGTTCCAAAGAGGCATCAGAGGAGATGGGTTTGTTGAACGTCTGAAACAAATAATCCTCACTCAACTGCTTAATTTGTAAATCGCGTTCGAGGATGCTAATGAGGCTATTTTTGTTGAGGATTGTAAGATAAATCTGTCATCCCCATTATGTTTGAGTACAAAATGTCGTGTCAGAGTCTTACCCCCGTTTCGCCCTTGGACTTAACCCTTTACCCAACGTAACAGCCAAAACAAACCAGTGCTATTCTCAAAAATCGCCAATTACTTTTCATTATTTTTTTCCATTTTTTGTCTCAAAAACATAGGTTATGGCCCTCATTGGGACGAGCTCGTCGAGATCGTTCCAGTGAGGGGTCATAACCTATGTTTTTGAGACAAAATAAATGAAAAACATTAGTTATTCAAGAATTTTTTTTCAAGTGTCGTCTGCTTTTCATGTTAGGTAAAGGCTTAAAACATGCGCTCCACTCAGATACAACATTTTGTACATAAACATAATGGTGATAATTTGTAATTGCTACACTTCAGATTATGCTCAGAGTTGTCTACAGAAAGCCAGATGTCTGTTGGCCAAAGTTCAGATTACTTGACTTTGTTGAGCGCGGTGGCTCAGTGATTACGGATTTGGACTTCAAATCGAGAGGTCCGCGGCTCGATCCTCACCAGAAGTAACTGCGTTGTATCCTTGGGCAGGGCACTTAATCTTGCCCGCTTGGGGGCACGGTGGCGCTGTGTACTGAGGAGTACTGCACCTCGATGGTGCACTTGCCTTCAACCAATGCTAACCCTGCTTGTGTTGGTACGCTGGGAAGTCTGGCAGTTGCTTGTCGTTGCTCGGTAGTTCTCTCCGGGTACTCCGGCTTCCTCCACATGTAAAACCGTCACTGATCCTGGCTGTCGAAAGTGTCGTTAAACCCCAATAAATAAATTAATAAATAAATAGATTACTTTACCTTGATCTGATTGCCTCTCTATCTTCAGTGGTGTCAAGATGTCAAACGTTTCGCATGATACATCCCATACTGGAACCTGATTGTAGTTTAGACCTGTTAAATGAGAACAACAGCAGTATAGGTATGTAAATCCCATCGCGGAAGACACCTCTGACAACGTTAGTTTTTACGGTACTATTAGATGTGGTCCAACATCATATAATCAAAGGAAGTTCCAGCGCATGTCGCAAAACGTAAATTCAGGGGCGTTACTATGCAGATGTAGGGGTGTGACACCCCCTCTAATACTTTTTCAGTCGAGATATGTTCATCTGGATTGGAGTCTTAGATATTAATTCGCCCTTGCCAGTAATCACGTACTATGTTGTGGGACTAGATTTGCTGCTAGACGTATGTCACACACACAGTTTGTCTCGTGCAAATGGAGGGTTGTAGCTGATTGGTGATGTTGAAGTCCCAGGACGCCCAATTTTGAGTCCGGCACATGCTAATCAAATAAGAAGTTGGGAACCTCATGCGACACGAAGACTGCATGCATTTATCCACAAACAAATTTCCTGAGTTTTCCAACTTTCATCTACATTGACAAAAATTCCAACTGCATCCTCAAGGAATGCCTTGATGGTGTAGTTGGAATGTTTCATCAGTTTGGACTTGTGTCATAACAATCGGGACAAATAGGGTTTACATCTTTGTTCCCAATCGGTCATCTTCGCGACGCACCTTAACATAAAGTTTTTTAAAACTGTAACCCAGATTGACAGATATTTCAACATCATCAAGACATGCCTTCCAGGAAGATTGATGTAGTTGGAATATTTCTTCAACCAAGACTTGAGTAGCGACAGTGGGGGAGCAATCCACCACCACACACTAACCGGTCTTCTCCGCGACGCCCCTGAACGTGATTAGAATTATATTTAAAAACGAAGTTACAGATGGAATATATTGCAGGGACATGGCATAGATGAGAAGGCTGTCTTTCATTCCCTTTCTACACGCTAAAATCAGTTTGGTCATATTCACTCAACCCAGTTGATTTGTGTTGACTTTTAACCCAAGTGGTTTTAGAATGTAGACACAAGCAATGTTCTAGACAGCACGACTGACAAAGTGGCAATTTAGATCGGCGATGACGATGACAAGCCCCATGAAGATGGATATTACACCGTAAAGCTTTGTGTAAGCGAAGTGATCAAAGCGCGAAACAACAGCTCATCCGCCCAAATCTTACTCATAAGAAGCAATGGCTGACGGGCAGCCCAAAGGCCATTTGGCATGTCAATCGGACCATTGTTCAGCAATGTCATGATATATCAAAGAAAACAGTAAACAACAAATTCAGTGCATGACGAAGCTTTTATCATTCACGACGACTCAGAATTTAAGGTACATTTATTTTATTTATTTATTTATTGATGTTTAAGGTCACATATTTATGCACAATGGCTAATCATGACCGTGACAGTTTTACGGGTGGAGGAAGCCGGAGTACCCGGAGAGAACCACCGAACAACGACGAGCAGCTGCCAGCTCCCCAACATCGTAACTCCACACTGCAGCACAGGCAGGGTTAGATTGGTTGAAGACATGCGCACCATCGACGTGCAGTACGCCTTAGTACACGGCGTCATCGTGCCCCCACATGGGCAATGGGAGTGAAGTGTCTTGCCCAAGGACACAACGCGGTTGCCGCAGGTGGGATTCGAACCGAGGACCTCTCGGCTTGCAGCCTGCACCTCTACCTACTGAGCCACCGCGCCCCCATTTAAGGTACAAGAGCTGCCTGTAGAAAATGACCCTCATGAGGATACTGGTGGCGGCGTTTGTGGGAAGATGAAGAGTTAAAGAGAAAGGAAACGAATCAATCATCATGGCGTGAGGTATAGCTATTTACTGGAGTCTGGTGGAAATCAAGAAACTCAACAACAGTCCTCTTAACCCTTTACCCAACGAATCGCCCGCATCCGCCCACGTAATATGCAAATTCGTAGTTGAAAAAATATTATTTTTCAAAACATTTCAACAAAACCATATCATGTGACCCCTCGTTGGAACGAGCTCGTCGAGCTCGTTCCAACGAGGGGTCACATGATATGGTTTTGTTGAAATTTTTTGAAAAATTTCAAAAAATTATATTTAAAATAATAAATTTTGATATCGTCTGCTTTGGGTAAAGGGTTAAATTGAGACCTAAAAAAAAATAAAAATTTGCATTGGGGGATCGACATAATTACAGGCATGATACCCTGTCAACACCCACGAAATGATACGCTAAACTGGATAAGAACCTCAGCAACCCGACCAGCTACCGCCCAGCCTTTTCCGCTGAATAGGGAAGTATTTGAGCGGAGATTAACAATAGACTCAGGGACCATCTAGAATCCACTAACTTTTTCAACAAGTGGCAGAGAGCACACCACGGACAAACGGAAGCTGTGGTACAAGTATATCGCCTGGTCGACAACATGCAAACAGCCTTCACTCGAAAAGAAATTGTCACCGCCCTCCTAATTGTTGTCGAAAAAGCCTTTAACTTGGTGTGGTACAATAGTATTTGACACAAATTAAGCAGAATGAGTTTCCCCACCAAACTCGTACTATGCTATCCTCTGTTCTCTTGGACCGTCAAATCAAAATAAAAGTCAACCTCGCATTCTCCGAAGTTGTAGAACTAGAGGTCGTAACCTCCCATGGCTCCTTCCTCGGGCCCTTCTTATTTACCAACTATGTCTTCGACACAGGCGGAATTGAGGTAGCCCAAGTTAATTTCTTCCACTACGAAGATGACAAATGCCTTTGGCCATCCGATCGCTCCTCTCCTTTCGTTCAACGCCAGTAGTTTGGTTGTCATGGTAGCCCCTGTTAGTGCGCATACGCAGCAGGTGTTGAGTAAAATGTGTTTCCTTCGTCAATTTTGTTTTTTTACAGCCTGCTGTCTTGGTTTCTATAGTGACACGTGGTTTCTATGAGTCTGGAAGGTCTCTAATAGGATAAGGGTGGGTTTGGAATGTATTCGTGATTGCATGAGAGTATATTTAATTACCAGAAACGATCCGGCAACTATTTACCTAGTTCTGGTTCTTTAGAATCATCAGCTTCTATCTATCATGGCATCCTATTCTATCCATTCCTGGATATGTTTCATCTGTCTTATTGTTACTGTTTCCCCAACACTACTCTGCTGTTCAGTTGTATACTCCGGTAGCATAGAAAAGCTTTTCAGTTTGAACAGTTTCAAGTAATTATTGCCATTTTAGCTTTTCTGGTCTGTCATGACTATGTCTAACCTATTCCGGATACTCCTGTTCGAGTTCCCAACAACATGTATTGTCTTGCATGATCGTCCAATCAAACTGCCTAACTGCAACCAACTATTCAATCAGATTCCTCGCTTCACCTATGCCCCCACCCCCGTCACATCATTATCGGATACCTGGGTTCATAAGAATGAGTCCAGCGCCAACTGAACAGTAAGTGGAACAGGCATTGTTCGGACGATTTGAATTATGTCGAGCAAATGAGTAATTCCTCGAACGAGGAACTCATCGAACGATTCTTCGACTCGTCTCTGAAAAAAAGAATTCCACAGCAACAGACTTTTGGAAATACTGGAATTCAGAAATTCTGCGCAAGGGATCTGTAAACAGTATTCTCTTGACTTTTAATATCTCCCGCCTAGCTGTCGTCTCATCAATGATCTAGAATTGCACTAACAATATCAGTTATTTGTGTGCCACTCTTACTACAACTGGGAACTGGGAAGAGTTACAAAATAACAGGAGCAGTGACTGGAACAGGCATTGCAGGGACCGATCAGGACTATTTAAAATACGCTCTAGCCTCGAAGCCTATTTTTTCAATTCATGCTCCAGATTTCAATTTACGGAGTCACACTGCTGTTTGTAACACACACTGCAAGTATGTAATAGCTCTCATCATTTTCATTTAGTACACTATAGCAAACATTAATCTTCATTGTGGTTTCTGATCAAGTCTTGGCTGCCTATTTAGGCAGCCAAGACTTGATCAGAAACCACAGTGAGGATTAATGCTTGGTAATTAAGACTTGAAGTATTAACTTAAGCACTCTACAACAATGATAAAAAATAATCATATATATAATACATATAAGAGTGTCTCTCTCGATTATCCATTGAAAGAATATCAAAATATGATCTGAGAAGTTACGCGCCAACTGAGAAGCCTATTTCTGAGATTTAAGAGCCAGGTCCTGATGTTATGTTTCAGAACCAAATACGCACTGGCGCATGCCCAGGTCGGTTCCTGTATTGCTTGGATGACTCAAAGCTTATCGGGCCACGAACTATCGAGCAGTGACTGGAAGACATTGCTCATACGACTCGAATCTTCACAAGGAAATGAGTTATCGAGCAATTGATCGACCGAGTATTTGAGGATATTTATGACACGGTGATGTTCTGTAGTAGGATACCTTTTGGTGGATATCTATCTCTGGATGACAGGTGATTACACATCCGGGTACTCGGAAGGGTAGTAGAAAAACACAAAATAACAATATATACCATATTCATTTTTTATTCTGCTCACTGGTTCAGTTACATTGGTCACAGCATACAATTAATTTGTTCATTTATAGTCAAAATGATCAAAGAATTTCTTTTCATAGAATACATGTTAGAGTGGTATGTAGTTATTTGGTTTTCGTCCTGAAATATTCGATAAATATTGTTTCCGTTGGTTGAGGTACGAATTAAACGGAAACAACTTTCTCCATGGTCGGGGCCGGCTCATCGGCTGTTTCGCGGTTTGGGTATCAGGGGTGATAACTCGGGTGTTATACTCGATTGGATCATCAAGGGTGATTATCCAAGTTCTGATACGGGTATTTGAATGACGTCAGTTTCATCTTGGGACGATACGGCGGTTGCCGCAGACATTTTTTCCTACTACCGACGGGTAGTTTCTTGGCTTTCCTGTTCACATGTATTCTTTATTTTCAGGTTGTTTGATGTTATGACGGTTACCTGTTTCTAGCCATCTGCGATGATGTAGATGTTTATCACGGGGACTGGATGATCCGTTTCGGGCTGACGAGCCTTTAGAATACGTTTTTTGTGTATTCGTTGAGAGAACTGGCGTTTTCTGGTGTAAATGTTTTGAACTGGGCTGACGAGCCTTGATAATACGGAGCGTGGTGTTATCGCAGATTTGATGGTGTACCTGTGTATGTTTTAATAAAACGAGCATCTTGCCGTATCGCCAGGTAACCTAACACGATATTGTGTTGTTGTTGAAATTGGTCCGCCGATGGGAGGGCCGGGGTTATGGAGAATTATCTTTTCCTGTTGCATTTGCCTGGCTATGCCTTTATTGGCCGTTTGGCTTTATTGGTTGGTTTGATTTCTTCTGTTCTGCTGATAGATAATCCATCTCTTCATTCTTGTGGGTAACAACATTTTTCTGAAGTTGGCCCATCTTTGAAACTTTATTCTTGTTTTGAACTTCTAGTTAATCTAACCTATCATCCGTAATTCGTTTGGGTGGTAAATTCATTCCTCGGAGTGGTAACATCAGTCTTCTCGTTCGCTTTAGTTCGTTCTTGTTGGCATCTGTCATTTGACCTGCCGTTTGAGTGGGAACTTCGTTCTTCTGAATGAGCTTTCACTGTTCATTCTTGATCTGGTCTTTGGTTAACAAGTCTCACACAATAAGACGTCCCTATATTTTCTGATTTCTTTCTCACAACAACACCTATATGCTGCTCTAGGTTTCGTTTGTTAGCTCCGTCTACCGTACGATTGACTTGGTCCAGTTTCCGGTAAGTCAGGTTCAACCCGGCATCATTCTTGAAGATTTGTATGTGTAAGTCATCTTTTAATCTAAGCACTGTTGTAATATTTTGTGAAACATCTTTACTCTTCGATACTCAGAACATAGATAAATTTATTTTTTCGTGAATGGTCCATTATATATTTTTTTCTAGCGACATCTATTTTTCTCATTGGCTCCTGGTCTACTTCTTCATCGCCATAAGTTTCCCCATCGATTGATTAGGGCTGCACGATATTCAAAACTGAATACCGGTATCGGTATTCAAAACAATATCGCGGTATACCGGTATATCGAAAACTATTCAGATAAATGAACATAAGTACCACAATCGAGGCTTGAGGCACCACAGTCGGAACGAATTAGCATGCCTTGGTATCGCAGTTCGAAAAATCTTTACCCAATGCAGACGATATCAAAATTTATTATTAAAAAAAAAAGTTAATCAGATTTTCCCAAAATATTTCTACAAAACAATATCATGTGACCCGCATTGGAACGAGCTGAACGAGCTCGTTCCAATGAGGGGCACATAATATAGTTTTGTTGAAATTTTTGAAAATTATTTTTTCAACTGCTGAAATTGTATATTACGTGAGCACATGCAGACGATTCCTTGGGTAAAGGGATAATATTATTCATTCGGGGCTACAGTTAAAAAAACTCAATACATCTTCAAAATTAAATTACGGGTAAATAAATAATGACGATAAACCGATATTTTTGTAATTACACCGGTATTAAATCGATATTGGTTTGAATACCGGTTATCGGTTTATCGATATTCCGTGCAGCCCAATTATTGATCGATTGTGTATTGTTTCATGAGGTCATCGAACAGAAATTTTGTCTTTTCCAATGCCTTTTTTGGAATTCTTCAAAGTCAAACACCTCTCTTTCACGAAGGCGTTTTGAAGACTCTTGCATCTTCTAGCGAATTTTGTCCTTGCAGAAATTCGTCATGTACACCAACGTATTAACCCTCTGCACTCTGATGTCAAAATATCAGATTGCAAATTTTCCCATAATTTTACTAGGCATTGAGACAATTCAGTCTTGTTTGACAGAGCTCCATGAGCTCTGTCAAACAAGACAGAATTGGTTAAATACTCTGTCATATTATTTTGTCATCAGAGTGGAGAGCGTTAAGGTATCTGATGGCTTCCCAGACACTGATTTGAAATGATGTGGCCGCTGCGCCTTATTTATCCATTCCATTACCGACATAACTGTTGATGAGGTAATCATCATATGCACGTCTAACGATACTTCTCATTATGTCAATAGAATCTTTCACAGGTTCTTCCACATCTTTCAGATTATCTCAAGTCCTCGAATTCCGAATCTTCCGCTGGTGAATAGCTTCGTGTCCTGGCGGATAATTGCGGCAAGATTGGATAGGTTTAAATTCTCCTTTCCGTATGGTCCGCCTTCTTTTTCAACGCATATTTCCTACCTTGGAAAAAGCTATTCTTCAGATTCGATGCTTGTATGGAATCAGCTGAATTCTTTTTGGATTTGTCATTGGCACATAATCAAATAGCTTCTTGACAAAAGCACATATGCAATGAATGGAAGCATCACTAGCCGTTTTGATCATGATCTTAGCCTCACGTTGGTCAGCATGAGATAAAAATCACAATAGCTTCCTATTTCTTTTCAGTCTTTCAATTCCAGATATCCTTGGCCTTTTCGTTGTCAATTTTGAGCAGAATTCTCTTTATGCCTCTTTATGTTAAACGTCTCGAGAAAATGCTTTCCACGGGACTTTCTGTGGTAAATTCCCATGTCTTTACTCTGTCTTTGATGGTCACACTAGAAATGTATATTTGGTATCGTGCACATTCCTTTCGTTTATATCTTTCTCAGAGCTTAAGCTAGGGCTGGTGTGATGTGATAAATGACGAGAGGAAATAACTCTTTGGTAACAGACTTCTTTTATGTCTCATGATACATCCTCGATAGTAAGTGGCCTCAATATACTCTTTCCTTCGAGCAGGCCATCGAGTTCCGTCGAATTCAGACCCATGATATGTATTACATTTTCTAAATAAGCTAAAAACAGACAACACCATCTGACAAAGTAGAAATAAACGATGTGAATGAAAGTGAAATAATTCAGTCTAATGCAGGGCTTCATCCCTAAAACCTGCATGAGAAAATACCACCAAAAGCCACCCAGTAGCCTCAAAGCGCATAATTTCGTCCCTGGCCCCCTCCCCGCCGACCTATCTACACATGGTTGCTTTATTATGTTTATGGCTTTATTCTTCCTCACCCTGGACCATATCACACCCTGTTTCTAAAATGTGAAAAAATATATGTTTTCTTTTAATTTTTTGCTACATGCCTCGGAACAGCTCAGTGTAAAAGTGACATCTAAAAATAGCCAATTTTTCAAAGCCGTTAATTTCCATAACGCCTATGATAGATAATTTCCCCTTATGCATCAGACTCCAATTCAGTGACCAAATCTTCAAATTGTGTTTGAAATGGTGTGAATCCTGCGTTATCCTTTCCATCCTCGATATAACTGTTAATGAGGTTTTTAAAATCTTCCTGTGGCCATTACTATAAAACGTTTACAATTGTATTTCTAGAATTGTATTTTGAAGCTATGATTTTAAATGAGCTGAAATGAATCATCAGCATTTTTAAAGGTATGGCAATTTGCATGTTGGCAAATTGCCATTTCTTTTAAAATGTTAATTATTCATTAATAAGTAGAAATTACAATTCTAGAACATACTATTATAAAAGTTTTATAGTATGCGCTTCTGGTGAGGCGCGGTGGCGTTGCGGTGACCGGTTCTCGTCAGATCACCGAAGTTAAGCAATGTCGAGCCCGGTTAGTCCTTGGATGGGTGGCCGTCTGAGCGATCGATTCGGACTCCTGCGTTGTGTCTTTAGGCATGGCACTTCACCCCGATTGTTCACATGGGGACACGATGGCGCCGTGTACTAAGGCGTACTGCACGTCGATAGTGCGCATGTCTTCAACCAATCTAACCCTGCCTGTGCTGCTGTGCGGAGTTACGATGTTGGGGAGCTGGCTGCTGCTCGTTGTTGCTCGGTGGTTCTCTCTGGGTACTCCGCCGTCCTCCACCCGTAAAATTGTCACCAACACGGTATGACCTTGGCTGTTAATGTGTCGTTAAACCCTAGTAAATAAATAAATAAATAAATAAATAAATAATAATAAATAAATAAATAAATAAATAAATAATTCGCTTCTGGTAGTCATCGTAGTCACATCTTGCGATACATCACTTTGATTCAATAGAATCGTCCACAGGTTCTTCGTCAGATTCGGCATCTTTGTTTTCTTCTTGTCCATGGTCATATTTTATCATATATCTCAAAAATAAATTTCCTATTTTTCTGGCATTAGTTTCAACATATGTCCTCAATTTTAGAATTCCCCCCCCCCCCCCCCCTCTCCATGCAGAAGTGCAAAACTGTTGATTGGAACCTAAACGAATTGTGTAAAGCAAGTCACCTCTGCAGAAATATTTTCTTGTATCTATCGTGACAATACATAAGGAAAAATATTTTTTATCATAAGGTTGCATGCACGTGAAAAACACACTGATGTGAGTCTTTCACGTTTTCTATGGACAGGAACGGCGGAACGATTTTCAAAGTGTGTGTGGGGGGCGGGGGGGGGGGGGGTGGATCGGGCGATGATGATCGTCGTCCAAAAATTGTAAATTACAGGGTCCCAAAAACCCCATGTCCATGCATCTGAGCTGATATTTTGAGATTTTTTCTGGAGATGTATTTGAAAGATTTCACACTTTGAGAGCCGTTAAAAAACGTCGGTAAAGCATACAGGTGAGGTCTATTTTTCAGCTTTGGTCGTAACAAGCAATGCTGATAAATAGACCTCACCTGTATGCTTTACCGGCCGTTAACAGCAATTATACTGTGTGTGGATTATCTTGTCTGGGGTGGATTTGGTGCTTGTTTGTCTGTTAGATTACGATCTGTTTCAGTTAACCGACGTTTTAACTGACTGTATACATTTTATCGTTTGTTGGCACTTACTGCAAAAAAATTATCCGAAATCCATCGAAACTGAACCAGTACGAGAGGAACATAGCAGGAGAAATTATGGGGGAGGCTCTGGATCCGCCCCTTGTTTCACCAGTCACTGGTTGTGTTAAAATATGTGCATACAAAAAAACATGGCCCGGCAAAGAGTGAAGGGGCTGAAGACCCCCTCCACCCCCCACCCCCGTTCCGCCGCCCCTGCTGGATGTCTTGTCCTATATATTACCTTGCGTTTCACAGAGATAAGGATTCTTTGTTTCACATAATTCTGAAGACAAACTCGGATGAGCAAATCTTCTCAATAAGACACACTTCTCAGTGTTGAAGTTGTTGGGTTCTCCATTCAACCACACCGAAGACGGATAAAGAGAAGAGCCATCAACCCAGTTGAAATGATTGTCGCCTGGCTCGGATGTATTGTCGTGCTTTAGCGAAACCCAGGCTACAATATTTGCTGATCTCCTGAAACACAAAAATGGAGAGACTGGCGTGAATGGAGTTACAGAGAGATTTCACTTCCCCACAATTAAAACTTCAATGACAATTTTGGGGAACTTACAAAATTAATTTGCTATGCTTTTGGTACGCAGGAATTTTCTGTTTTGAAGCTTTTTAACCCTTTAATCAACGCACATGATATCAAAATTTATTATTTTTATTCTTGTTTTTTAAACTTTTTCACAAATGTCAACAAAACCATTCTCGATGATCTCGTTCCAATGAGGGGTCACATGATATGGTTTTGTTGAAAGTTTTTGAAAAATATATTTTCTCAACTGCCTAATTTGTAAATTACGCAGCCGGATGATGCGGCCAGATCGTCAGGTAAGGGATTAACCCTTTACCCAAAGTAACGGCTCAAACCGGCCAGCGCTATTCTCAACAATCGCCAATTAATTTTCGTTATTGATAGGATTTTGAATTTTAACAGAATATTACATGAACTGAAGTAGTTTCAATAGTAAACTTGGAGCTTATTCAACGCAGTCGCCAAACATTTTGAAACAAAGGAGATATGAACAGTTGGCATATCGAACCAGTTTTGGTTCTGTATAGAACCATAACTGGTTCGATATGCCAACTGTTTATATCTCCTTTGCTTAATAATGATTTCAGACAACCTCGTATAAGCTCTAAACTAACGATTGAAACCGCCTCAATTTATGTTTAATTCTGTTAATATTTAATGTTAATCTTTATAAATTTATTTGCTTTGAAGGAAATACTGTTTAAGCAGAACTGGTTCCATCTCAGGAACAAGATTAAAACCAGTTTTGGTTCTAAAGAGAACCTATATTTTTGCAGTGTAAAGCTTAAAATGTTTTCGTGACGTATTGTTCAAAATCTGACAGCTTGTCAGATTTGACCGATACGTCACTAGAAGGGTTGAAGTTTCATAGGTAAAAAAGAAAAGGGGTAAAATAAACCTGTCACCAACAAGTACAGTGATGTATTTACCTCAAAGTCAAATTGCGCAGGTAGCTTCCTAAGAAGTTCTGTTCAGTCAAGTCATTGATGATCGCCAGGGTCATACCCAGTCGCTCACAGCAATGTTCGGCGTGGTCCCTGGGGACCAGTCGTCCAAAATACAAGTATTTTGTTTGTCCTGAAACAATAAAAACACCGTTAATTTGAATTTTGTCGTTTGTGACAGTACTCTTCTATAACCCCACTCAATTATTGTGCTTTCCTTTTTCGCCTTCCCCATTTCGTCTGTCCGTTTTATCACTTTCCTTGTTTGGCTCTTTGTTTCATATATACATTTCTAAATGTATAATTTTGAGACGATGAAAAAAATTCTGAAACAAAATATACTCCATCATCAAGGGTGTCGTGGGCGATCGAATTGGCGGCAGAGGATGTAAACCTCATTTAACCTGAATGTGATGACTCAAGTCCCGACTGACTCATATTCCAACCACATTATCAAAGCATGCATTCGTCGAAGGCGAGCAAGTTATGCAACTTATATTAACACCACTCCTTGACCCAATGGTGCAGGTGTTTGGGATGTTGGGCTGCACGGTATATCGATAAACCGATATATACCGGTATTCAAACCAATATCGATTGAATACCGGTGTAATTACAAAATATCGGTTTATCGTCACTATTTATTTACCCACAATTTAATTTTCAAGATGACTTGAGTTTTTTGGACAGTGGCCCCGAATGAATAACATTGTCCCTTTACCCACGGAATCGTCTGCATGTGCTCACGTAATATACAAATTCTCCAGTTGAAAAAATAATTTTAAAAAATTTCAACAAAAGTATATTATGTGCCCCCTCATTGGAGCGAGCCCGTTCCAATGAGGGGTCACATGATATTGTTTTGTAGAAGTTTAGGGGTAAAATCTAATTTTTAGAATAATAAATTTTGATATCGTCTGCGTTGGGTAAATGTTTTTCAAACCGCTTCATCAAGGCATGCTGATTCGTTCCGACTGTGATGCATCAAGTCTCGATTGTGGTACCAATGTTCATATATCTGAACAGTTTTCGATATACCGGTATACCGCGGTATGTTTTTGAATACCGATACCGGTGTGACAGGAATGATAGTCCGTAGGAAAATTAGTCCCTCTGGACTATTATTCCGCGGAATTATAGTCCTAGGTCTAACATTTCTAGGAATAGTAGTCCGCCGGACTACTATTCCTAGAAATGTTAGACCTAGGACTATAATTCCGCGGAATAATAGTCCAGAGGGACTAACGTTCCTACGGACTATCATTCCTGTCACACCGGCATTCAGTTTTGAATATCGTGCAGCCCTAGTGGGATGCCCTTCGTACCGCCAACTTCGTGGCCTCGCTCTTCTCGAATACTACGAAGGAGTCTTTAACCTGCACTGAACGTGTCTCTGCCCGCATAGGCACAGCCATTGTACATGTCCACCCGATAGGACGGTACGCTGTGACAGCATCAACCCCACAATTGATGCTCACAGGGACAAGACAATTCGGACACCTCGAGAACTTTCCCTGACCGAGGATCCATCCCGTGACATGCAGAGAATGTAGTTTCTAACCCATGGGCTCAAAGCGAAACGACCACTGTTCAATAAGGAAATTCGCCACGAAACACAAATTATATAATGGCCTTCTGTCGATGAAGCAAACCCAGTGTTGTTCGAAGCAAAAACTCACAAGGTATGAACTCTTTAGTGAACGCACACGATTTCAAAATTTGTTATTTCAATTAATCTTTTTTCAAACTTTGCAAAGAATTTCAACAAAGCCTTATCATGTGACCCCACAATGTAACGAGGTTATCGAGCTCGTTCCATTTAGGTGGCATATGATATGGGTTTTTAAAAACATTTTCGAAGTTTATTTTCAAATGCTCAATTTGTGTATCACAAAAGTTACTCAATCGAGACTTAATTTGATCGAGTGTTTGATGACATTATCATTAGGAATGAAGACTCAGCATAGCCGCGGAGTTATTAATACATCGCTTTGTTCAACCTATTATTTTAACCCTTTACCCAACGCAGACAATTTCAAAATTTATTATTTTCAATATTATTTTTTTTTCAAAAAATTTCAACAAAAACCATATCATGTGACCCCTATTTGGAACGAGCTCGACGGGCTCGTTCCAAAAAGGAGGTCACATGATATGGTTTTGTTGAAATTTTTTGAAAAATAATATTTTTTCAGCTGCTGAATTTGCATATTACGCGGGCTGATGCGGGCGATTCGTTGGGTAAATGGTTTTAATATCTTGATGTTTTCAATGCGAATTAAGTTATTATTGACTGGAATATCTATTTATACCATGATAACCTATTCTGCTATACATGAAAAGCATTTGACATAAATTTTAGGTTTACACACCAACCGTGGTGAACACGTCAGCAATGGGATTTCAGTAGTTAAAATTCACACCAACAGTGGAACAACATCCAAGTTGACCTTTGGTGACGTCAACCTGAATGCGAACTTGTCTAAATATATCGCACGTCGCCTCGCGAAGAGTAAAATGAAAGTGGCAATTATTTATTACGTTTTTAAATGAGTTTACCCCATAAAACACCAAACATTAACAAACATGCATTGTCTCATGTTAATAAAGCATCCATAACTCGACATAGTATGTTATTATGTTGTTAAAATGAAAAAGGTCCTCTTTCTTTTTCAATTTCGTTTCGATGATAAAATTGACAGCGGAAGTACCGTCCACCGATCCTCATGTAAACAAAAACAAATTCGCACGTATTTACGGCTGTTGCTCAGTAAAATCGAGAAAAAATAATAGCGTCTCTTAATAATCTGACGATCATGGTATAAATAAAATATACACAATGTAGCTTTGTATACCAAAATGTTCACCACTCGTGGTGAACATTTGGTATACCAAGCTACTATGGGTATATTTTATATATCTGCTATGATATATCTTGAATATCTGTATATCTTTTTGAATACAGGCACATTATATTTAATCATCGGTAATCTGAGATCAAACTCCCCAAAAAGTGGGTAAACAAACAGCCCATAACAGCGTCGCATTCCCTAAAGAATTAGATTGACGACCAGCCTGGAGCAAACACTATAAAACTTAGTATTTTCTAGAATTGAATTTTCTTCCTATTAATATAAGTGATTAAAATGAATCATTAGCATTTTAAAAGATATGGCAATTTGTCAACTGTCAAATTGCCACATCTTTGAAAATGCTAATATGAAAGGGTTAAATTGTACAGTGAAATTTTTATTTAGATTGAAGTGATTTCATTTCAGAGTTATCAGGAGTTATAATATATTTTCAGGTTTTATTGTATATTTTCCGGGTGGTAGCCACAATATTTCCACTCAGATGATAAGACAAATATTTTAGACACAGCATCATGATGGTTAAGGAACATTATTACCACTCTAGCGGGCGTTCTCTAGTACATTAACAAAGTATAATAGGGCATTACAAGAACGTAACGCTCTACTTCAAAAAGTCAAGTGACGTGTCGGGCCGTTATTGGGTTGACCATCTCAATAACAGCCCGACACGTCACGTGACTTTTGTTCCCGCTGTCGTTCACTCGGAAGTGGAGACGGTTTTCGGAAATGCTTTCAACTCGTAAACAATGTGATTTTATTTAAATTATTGAATATGTAAACTGTCCAGTAAAGCCAGGCTCATAAGAAGAAACAGCTGCATATAGTAAGTAAGTATGTATACATTTCAAGCCTTTATTCATTAAAAACAGTTGCTAAACAAATTGTATTGTCTCATTAATAAATTAACAGTGTTCTGATTTCAAAAATTCAGTTGTCTCAATTAGCCCTTGTCAAACATTAAAATTATTTAATTTGATCATCACAGCGTTTGGAAAAGTAATGTAGATTTCATATCAACTACTAAAGAATTAAATGCCCCCAGCCCCAGTGAAATGATAAAATATTGATATAAATGGAGTCAATTTAGGGACCAGGTTCCATTGACATCAATACACTGTATTTGTATGGTTTTGTTCAGAAAATAGAAATTAATATATGGAAAGTCTTAGTTGACTTATATTCGCATATCTTTTAGCTGTTGGCGGATGCCATATAAGGCATGGGGTGAAAACTTTCTCAGAATCCCAGTGGTAATAATAGTAATAACATGACTTCGTCTCGGGCCTTTAAGAAGCTGTCGGGCTGTTATTCACACCTGTTGGGCCGTTAATAAACCACAAGGCCCGACAAAGTCATGTTAGTTAATAAACCACAAGGCCCGACAAAGTCATGTTATTGTTATATTGAACAATTCTATTTTATTAGCTCATTCATTGCTCGTTTGATTTTTTCCACAACACTGCATGTCTTATTAACTGCACGCAGTGAACATTGTTAAGACGACTCCAAAAAGCTTCTATCTTACTGTCGAATCCCTTCTATATATTTTGTACCTTCTTTTTTCTGTTACTGTGTATACCATAAATGTTTGATTTAGTTTGGATGCTAAGCTTTCTTGTTCCATATGATGTATACATATAACATGATTTTTCAAATAAATATTGTTTAAACTAACATTGTTAAGGGGTCGTCCAACGTAACTTTGGACATTTGTTTGAAAATTTTCACAAAGCCCTAAATACGAATTAAAGCGGTGAATAACGACATATTATATACCAAAACAGTGACAAAAGTATACAAAACCCGAATTTATCCACTTTTTGAAAATGTTTTAATATTTTTTTTTTGCTTTTGATGACAAAGAAATTGCCAGCCGCATAAGTAACTGTCAGGATTAACAAGGAATAGATCGTTAATTCGAATGTCTGAGTTGTAAATAAAAGACTTCACACTCCATACTCGGAGAAAGCATATTTTATCATTTCATCACCAACGTGGTGAGAACGCTCAGTGGAAAATGGATGACCACAAACGCTTGATTCTGTTCGGGCGACACGTTTGTTATGATCACGTGGGTTTTTGAGCAAAGTTTGGAAATGATTTGATTCCCCACGATCTGAAATCTTCAAACATTTCACTGCTCTTTGTGAATCTGGCAGGCAATGTAATGTACAACTCACGACACATTCATAGGAAAATATTCAACTGACAATGTGATAATTGTGAGATACAGTCCATAGTAAGGCTGTTGAGATCAAAATCTGTACAATATGATACAAGTGTCAACAAGGGATTAATACGCCACCGATTCGAACTATTAGTATTTGGTTGTCGACGAT
This sequence comes from Pictodentalium vernedei, assembly GCA_031216915.1. Taxonomy (NCBI): domain Eukaryota; kingdom Metazoa; phylum Mollusca; class Scaphopoda; order Dentaliida; family Dentaliidae; genus Pictodentalium; species Pictodentalium vernedei. The sequence goes on from CM062297.1 coordinate 801,169,501, forward strand.
GATCAAAACATAAAAGTGGAAAATTTTATTTGTAAACAAAAATATATTCACATCAACATCCATTACAGTCCTCACAATTGTATATTTACGAAAAAATAATTTTACTGTCGCTGAACTATATTAGTGACGTAAAGAAGACTTGATGAAGTCTGCTACGAAAAAAGAAGACCAATGTCAAGGAGAGTTATTAGAAAGGTTTCTCCCTGTTCACCAAATATAGCGAAATGTCGTACCATCGTAAATTTAAATATCTCCCTCGCACAACCACATTGTGTATAAGACGGATCAATGTCGATTTTGAGCGCTGTTAGCAACAGAAGGTTGCGAAAGTCTATGTGTGTTCACACTGTATGGAGAGAAAAAGAAAAATCCGCTAGGCGGAATAAAATTCAAACGAATTACCGAAATGAGACCACAACATCTCATAAGTGTTTAATGACCAACACAATCCCGATATTGTCCAGGCCGGCAACCCTCCGCCTATAAAATTAGTATTGGAAAGCAGATCAGTTATTAATGTTCTTACATCTCACGAGCAAACACCAGTCAAGCCTCCCCAAACAGCAACTATGAAAGGTCTATAGTTCCAAAACAAATGAAGCCAGGATGTCTAACTAAATGTAGCCGATTGGTGAAAGTATTCTGCACGCAGGACAGGTCATGTTTGTTGTTTTGGCCACACTTGAACATTCAAATGACATTCTTGGCAGCTGTCATTGCTCATGCAACCCCAGAAATGGACGCAGTTTACCCTTTTTTGGTGTATCAATCTCATCGTATTGTACCAATTTGATACAGATCTCAAGCAAAATGGCACAGGACTGTGGGGGTATGGTAACAGCAGACTCACAAATGCCTCATTGGACATTCTTCATTTTTAATTGATGCACTCTCTCATGACTCCATACTTATTCTTCTGAACTGTGTGGATTTGACCCTTGGTAAATTCCATAAAGGTAAACAAACACAAGGAAAATGGCAGCCCTTTTGAAATGTAGGCATCTTAAATTACAATTGGTCTCTTGGTCCGTTCTTTGTACGAATGATAAAATAATTTCTCCGAGTCTGTACTAGATGGTTTGCAGAATTTAACTATTCAATAAATTTAAGGTATTTTATTGTATAAAATCTGATCTCTTACTTATGCCATAGCAGACTTTCATGCAGTGCGTTCTGCCACATGATAACGGTTCCATGGCAAATATTAGTTTCCACAAAATCTATGTTTCATTCCAAAGAAATTGATATATAATGTATTGGGGTTATTCCTTTCTGACCGTCTCTGGACTGTGGAATGTGGAGAAAATTACCTGAAATTTGACCAAATTTACGTTGGACGTCCCCTTAAAGTAACTCTTGATTGGACAATCCAGTCAATAACTTATCTACAGTGACCAAAATGTAATTAATTCAGGTCTGGTGTTCTTCTGTGCTTTGTTCTGTTCTTGCAAAAAACAGTTCTCAATGAAAATATGTTTTGAAACTGTGTTTGTGAAAGGAAAAGTGTTCATAATGTGTTAAAGTGAATGCGATCTGGAAATTCAGTAATTCTTTGTTTCTGAGAGGATTTTTTCAGGATAAGGTGCGATCACTCAGGATTGGATCTTTCTTGTTAGGCACAATAACTGATGATCAAGGATGAAGATGCTGTAGCTAATGGTGGTTAGTGTGCCTCACTGAACTCATCACATTGAGGGAGTTCATTATTACTGTTATTGTTTATCTTGATATATGATGGTGAACTGACTGTGAACAAAGATGATGTTTAGCATAAAATAAACGAACCTACGTTAAGCAAACTTCTGCCTCAGTTATTTGTAAACAGTGACTGCGGTTACACTAATGATTCATTTCAACCCAGTTAAAGTCATAACTAAAGAACGAATGAAAGGTTTTAGCGCGCCGAAGGCGCGCAGGGACGATGTGGGATTTACAAATCCCTTGCGATTCGGTTAACCTTATTTTATTTCACTTGGATCACGCAGGCCTAGCTTTCCTATTGCCTCAAATGGAGTCGGGGGGGGGGGGGGGGGGGTATGCACGCGGTTAGAATTCCCGGCAGTTTACGTTGGAGTGCTAGATGTCAATACTCAATCCCTCAACGCCATTAAAACTATTAGAGAGTGGGCTCTATTCGGTTCCAGTTCGGCGATGGTAGAGGTTTGAGTCCCACCCTGGTGGCGAGCCAGAATGTAATGTTGTGCGATGGCAAGTTTAAGGGAAGAAGAGAAAAGAAAACCAAACAGCAACGCCGGTTTGGTAACGGCCCCGGTATATGACCATAGCGGTTACAAAAAAGGAATGGAGAAAGCTCCAACAGTTTAGTTTGAAAAACCGGGAGTCATCCATCAAGCCTTCTGGGAGATAGGATGCCGTATGTGATTATGAGGTATCTGGTTATCCTTCGGGAATTCCAAATGACCTCCTCCACCCCCCCCCCCCCCACCCAAAAAAATCAACAACAAAAAACACCCTCTCACAGACACACACCCTCAAGCCCTTAAAAGGGCAGTTAAATCTTTATTCAAATGTTTATTTATATAAAATGTACACTCGTCCCCAGCCAGAGAAGCTTGTTTCAATCCTTGACTGGTGTTTGGTGGTTTCTTGTGTATGTTGCAGAAAGGTAGGTTGCACCAATTCCTCCTACGCTTTGTCTACCATTTCCATGCGTCTTCTTTATGAGAGTGTTGCAAGAAAATTTGTGAATGTTCAATTAGAAAAGTTAAAGGTGGAGAGAAAGATAGATACCCGCTATTGTATATTGTGCCTGCTGTGTGATTGTTGCTATGGATGGGGTAAGGGGTGTGTTTCTTCGCAGCCCACTCCCCACACGCAGACTTGCGAGGCAATCCTCGCAGACTCAATTCTAAAGATCTCAATGAGTAGCGAGGCAATCCTCACTGACTCCGCGCAGTTTAATTCTATGGAGTAATTTTAATTTACTGTAGATTATTTTGTTTTTCTGTTAAGGGTTCGGTGTTCGTTCAGCTTCACCATTGATTCACTATCCTGGAGTATGTGGAGGGTTTTGTTATATAGATCTTATTAAACGCATTTCAATCGCGCTTCAGCAGAGTTGCGAGGCAGTCCTCACAGACTCTATCCTAAAGTTCTCAATGAGTAGCGAGGCAATCCTCACTGACTCCACGCGATTTAGTTATATTGTATAATTTTTATTTTATTTTATTTTATTTTTTTTTTCCGGAAACTTATTTTGTTTTTCTGTAAAGGGATCGGTGTTCGTTCAGCTCAACCATTAATTCACTATCTTGGAGTCTGTTGAGGGTTTTGTTTTGTAGGTCTTTTAATCGCGTATCAATAGTTTCTATTTTTGCTAGCTCGTGAAGTTCCTTTATCGGTGTCCATTTCGGTTTGTATAGTGCCACTCGCAGGGCATAATTTTGAACCCTCTGTAGCTTCTGAATGTTGGTTTTGCTCAGGTCACTTGTTATTATGGTACCGCATTCTAGTACCGGGCGTCATAACTAAAACGAACGAAAGGAATGGCTTCGCGCGCAGGGACGGTATGGGGAACAAGCCCCTTTCGATCCTCAGTGACTGTAGATGATTAATTTTCACATGTCTAGGCGTGTCGAAGGAGGAACGGCTTCAGGTACTCGGCAGGTGTCACCGGTTGCGTCGTGATGGTCTCTTGGCTGATGTCGGTTGAACCCTCGGGTGAGGACCAGTGTGATAGGTTGGGGCCTCTCACAAAGGTACTACCTCTCCCCGAGGGTGCAGTCGATTTGGATTTTCAGGCAAGTATAGTCTGCCACTTCGAGGATGATTTTGAATGATGGCCATCACTGGCAAGTATAATCTGCCTCAGGCTGCTGTTTGATTGGACTCTTTGAAGGAAAGCAACAACGACCCCTTTCGGGGACCACCAAAAAGAAGACCCGAACTTCCCTGGTTCGGGGGCAGGCCTGCATTGTAATCCTATTGGGTTGGGACAAAAGATGCGCAATGCGCTTACAAAAAGGGGCAGAGACGGGAGGCAGGACCAACGCTCGCCTCCCTTAAAGTGGTCGACCACTTTTAGGGATGGAGTGGAGGATGTTCAGGAACCATGGGGGTTACTGTTTCCATAACGGTTATAGTGTCCATAGCGATTATTGGGGTGCTGGTCAAAAAGCATCTTCTGTGTACCTGCTTAAAAGAGGAAGGCAGAATTAGCTTTCATTGGAATGTGTAAGATATAAAAAGATAAAAAGATATGGAAGGATAATTGTAATATTTTATTATAATATTTAAAGGATGAGAGAAATGTGTCGGTGTTTGTGTGCATGTGTATAACTCTTGTACGTGTTCTGGTTATGATGAGCGTGACTGTTGAGTTGGTGTTCCTTGTCAGTGTTAGCTGGTTGCCGAGTGGATTGGTTCAGCTATTGTAGCGTGCCTTAAGAAGGACATGTACTGTAGGGTCGCGGTAGTGTTGCTGACAATAGCTTGGCCTCCCCAGGCTTTCTTTGTGATGGTTGCGTGATTGCTGAGTTTATGTTTTGTGAGGGGTTAGAGTGGTTCGGTTCTGCGTATTGTAGCATGCCTCAAAAAGGACATATCGTACTGTATGGTCGCAGTAGTGTTGCTGACAATAGCTTGGCCTCCCTATCTTTCCCCATTGTAAGTGTGGGTGGAGGCAGAGTGGTTTGGTTCAGCTATTGTAGCATGCCTTAAAAAGAACATATCGTAATGTAGGGGCGCAGTAGTGTTGCTGATAATAGCTTAGCCTTCCCAGGCTTTCTCCGTTTTGATTGCGTGATTACTGAGTTTATGTTCTGTGTGGGGACTGAGTAGTTCCGTTCAGCGTATTGTAGCATGCCTTAAAAGGGACATATCGTACTGTAGGGGCGCAGTTGTGTTGCTGGCAATAGCTTAGCCTTCCCAGGCTTTCTCCGTTTGACTCATAACTAAAAATATCGAATCAAATGGTTTCGCGCGCCGAAGGCGCGAGGGACGATTTGGGGAGCAAGCCCCTTTCGACCCTCATTAGCTGTAGAATTTTGAAGTGTCAGACCGTGGTAAAGGAGGAGAAGTTGTGGGTTGTTAGCGGCGCTTGTGTCTTTTCTGCTTCTTTTTCAGAGGTGGAGGTTTGGAAGGAGAGACAGTGGTAGTTGGTGTTGTTGGTGGGCTGCCTGATGGTGGTTGGTGAGTTTTGTAGGGTCTGGTCCTAGCCGAGTCTGGAGTGGTTGTGCATGATTGCTGAGTCTTGTTGTTGTTGGTTTCTGGCGTCTATTAGTTTTTTTGCTTCTTCGACTTGTTGGAGGAATAGTTGGTACTTCCTGTCCATCTCTTGCCTGTGAAGGTCCCCTTGTATTTTGTTTTCCCGTAAGATGTCCTCCAGCCTGTTGTCCGCGTCCTGGCATTCTGGTTTAGAAGGAAGAGGCGAATAGGGATCAGGAAGAGGCGAGAGGGCAGCTTCCATTTCCACCTCAGTCTCCACAGACTCTTCCACATCCCACAATACCGGCTTGGGAGCTAGCATTTGGATGGGGCTGTCTGTGGGAGTGGGAGGGGAAGTGGTGGCCGCCCCTGGCTCTTTCTTTTCCTCACCGTTCTCTTTCTTCATCTCCAAGAATGCCTCCAAGCGTCGGGAATCCCTCCGCTTGGTGGACGAGCTCTTCTTTTTTCTCTTTCTCTTTCCAGGGCCTCCTGACCTACTCGGGTGATTACTAGTGTGAGAGGGGATCCTCTCATCAAAGGTACTACCTCTCCCCGAGTAGGGTGGTAATTCTTTCTCTTCTTCAACCTTGAATTCAAGGTTCAGATGAACGCTCTTGCCTGTCTCCTGGATGGTCCAGGTAATAGGGCAAGAGACGCCCAGAGCTGCTATCGTTCTCTTCAATCGCGCTGGTAGTTCCAGTGTTTCCATAATTGAGATTATAATTAGGATGCTCGCACTCTGAGTTCAGAGGTGCGAAATGCTCAATAACTAAAATGTCTAGGTACCCGAATGGAATGGTTTAACGCGCCGAAGGCGCGCAGGGACGGTATGGGGAGCCAGCGCCTTTAGACCCTCATTGGCTGTAAATGATTAATTTCCACATGTCTACTCGTGTTGAAGGAGGAACAGGTTCAGGTACTCGGCAGGTGTCACCGGTTGCGGCGTGAAGGTCTCTTTGACTGATGTCGGTTGAACCCTCGGGTGAGGACCAGTGTGGGAGGTTGGGTCCTGTCACAAAGGTACTACCTCTCCCCGAGGGTGCAGTCTATCTAGATTTTCGGGCAAGTATAGTCTGCCACTTCGGAGATGATTTTAAGTGTTGGCCATCACTGGCAAGTATAATCTGCCTCAGGCTGTCTCTGTTTGATAGGATGTTTTTGAAGGAAACAACAACGACCCCTTTCGGGGACTACCAAGAAGAAGACCCGAACTTCCCTAGTTCGGGGGCAGGCCTGCATTGTAATCCTAATGGGTTGGGACAAAAAGATGCGCAATGCGCTTACAAAAAGGGGCCGAGGCGGGACGCAGGACCAACGCTCGCCTCCCTTAATATGGTCGACCACTTTTAGGCATGGAGTGGAGGATGTACAGGAACCATGGGGGTGACTGTTTCCATAACGGTTAGACTGTCTGTAGCGGTTACTGGGGTGCTGGTCAAAAAGCATCTTCTGTGTACCTGCTTAAAAGAAGAAGGTAGAATTAGTTTTCATTAAAGTATGTAATTTGTAAAGATAAAAGTAGCACATCTTGTTCAATCTTAAGGTTTAATCTTAAGCTGAGTCGGTGAAGGCAGCCCTTTCTGGTAGAAGGCCACAGTTAAGCTGTTTTTCTGCCTGTTTATTCACCTTCTCGTTCCCTATTTATTATTTAGTTTTTATAACAGTATTTAATCCTGATGTAATTTTTAGTTGAGTCGGTGAAGGCAGCCATTACCTACATGCATGATTGATTCATTCATTTTCATTTGTCATTGAGTTGAGACCAGTTGACAGTTTTTAACCAGACGAGGTCCTGAGAAAGTGATTCTCATCATATCTCAGAGAAAGCTAAGAGTAAACTATATAACACACACGCACCTTGTCTGACTTAAATTCCTAAACTTCTCAAAATAACTAAAACTAAATTAACTAAATTAACCATGACTAGCATCAATACCAACACTAGCAGCATCATAAAGCCAGCCAACTTCACCACAAATGGAAAAAGGAAGGAAGAGACTTGGGAGAAAAAGAAAGAGAGGGAGAGGAAAGAACGCAAGGAGAGAGAGAAGGAAAGAGAGAAGGAGAGAGCAGCTCGTAGAGAATCTATCACTGGAGCACAAAAGGAAAGTTTTAGTGGAAATACCAAGGGGGCGGGGGGGGGGGGGGTCCCAATATGACATGATACAAAAATTTATGGAGGATAGAGAGAAGAAAAGAGCCGAAATTCGGGAAGATAGAATTAGGGAGAGGAAGGAATGGCGGCTGAGGTATGCTGAAATGGAAAGAAAGCATGCCCAGCAGGAGGATACCACTGATAAACTAACCAGAGAAATGGCCGAGGAGAGAATAGCTGCCAACGAGAAGTTTATCGATTTGACAAACCAAATTGGCCAAACTGGGCTTGCAAAAACCACCAAATACACCAGACAGCTGTGTTGCATTGGAGGTTACTGCACTGAGGGGTGCTCCAGCAGCCACTGTGGCGTCTGTTGGGTCTCCACCTTGCAGCCCAATCCAAATTGTAGCAATTGCCGAGGTTCATGCTGAGGCAGAGGCCTTGGATAATTCTTTGGATAATTCCTTTATAAGAGAGATTCTACCCACCGATCTCCAGGTGGTTACTCCCGAGGGACCTGTCCCTGAAGAGTCATCATCTGGTCGGGGGGACACAGGCCCTACCAATGCAACACTCAAGGATCCAGCTGATCCCTGCTCTCCGGGCACCATCTGCCCAGATAAAAATATAGATATAATGCTCGCCACACCGCTGGTCAGTGCTCCTAGCAGCACTCTGACCCCGTCCCGCAACAAAGGCAAAAGAAAGAATTCAATAGACCTAGAGAGTGAGTTGGTGGAGGTGGTGGACGGACAGGGCTTTTACCACACCGTTGACCGGCAGGTCAAGAAAGTGAGGAACTGCCCTCCACCCACCACCTCACCCAAAGCACTCCATCATACTAACAATGAGCCTCAACCTAACCAGCCAGGGCCCCCCCTCACTCATGGAGACACCCTAGACAACAGTGGTTAAAAGAAAGAAGGAAAAAACTAGCATGATAGCCAACAGCCAAAATCAAAGGGGGGGGGGGGGGCAAAATTCAAACACCCCCACCAATAGTACCAACAGTACATAAAACAAAATAAACGGCAGCAGGGAGGGCAAGGGTAACAACTCACCAAACCTCACTGCGGTTATAACTAGGGTCCACCCCGATACACCCAGTGGAGCCATAAACCTCAGCCTTAATAACTGCAAATGGGGAGAGATTCCACTCCAGAGCCACGGGAAAGGCCACGTGGAAAATTAAAGTCACCTGTCCCAACAAGGAAACCAAAATAAAAATAATCAAAAATGGGATCCACATCAATGGCAGGTGGCACGCTGGGGAGGAATACAATACCTCCCCCAACGCCCATACAGTGCCACAAATGCCAAAAGTTCGGGCATATAGCCAACAAATGTAGAGGGAATCTAACCTGCATGAATTGCGGAGAATCACATCTCACCAAGTCATGCAGGTTAAAATCTCCCTCTTGCCCCAACTGTAAAGGAAGTCACCCCAGCAGCTACCGGGGGTGTCCTCATTTCAAAAAAGTAAAAACTGCCATCGAGCTGAAAAACCTAAATCTCATCAAGCCTGACAATGCGTCATTTTCACATACCGTCTGCTCCCTTATCGCCGGATCTCTTTATTCAGTATCAAGCAAACACGCTAAAACCAATCTGTCAGACATCTGCCAGGATGTCAGCCGATCAGCGTCCCGACTTTTCAAGACGCATATTTCGGAATCATTAATCAATGCCGCTATCAGCTCAGACTAAAGCACCTGTCCAAACCTATATCTAAAGCACCGCTACTAACTCCCAACCCCCGACATGAATAAGCTACAAATAGCCGTGTGGAACGCTAGAAGCGTTAATAACAAAAAATTTCAAATGAGCCGATACTTCGAAGATACAGACATTATCTGCATCTGCGAAAGTTGGCTTCAACCCAGCAAATTTGTTTTCAGTTAGCGGGTTCGGCACTATTGGAAGAGACCGACAAATCACTAAAGGTGGCGGCGTCGCTCTTCTAATAAAGCAGAACATCAAAACTAAAACAATAAAAACCAATCACCTCGATGCAGAGGTGATTGCAACTGAAATCACTGTCGACAACAAAAACATCGCGATTGTTTGTTATTATAACGACCCAAGCAATATTGTTTCTGACACTGTCTTTGAATTCTTTACGAGGAAATACAAACATTGCATTTTCCTCGGCGACTTCAATGCCAAACACCTGTACTTTGGTTGTAACAAAACCACCCCTAACGGTGAAGCCCTCCTTGAAATCACAAAAAGCATAACCTTCATGTAATAATAATAACTCTTTGGCCAGCCGCTGATTTGTCGCGGTCCTCATAAAAGAAGGCCATCATTCCCCCTGCACCCCACCCCCTCTTCCCCTCCTCTCCCCCCAGCATTCAGATATAAACTGCTTAATAGTGTCCTTCACTTCCTCTTTTTCAATTTCTTCAATAAGCATTCCTACCCTCTCCCTCGTGTCCCCCTTCAGCCATCTATCCTTTGTTTCTTCACCCCACTTCTGCATTATTCTTCCAGTAAATTTTATTCTATGAGGTATATACTGTGGGCATTCCAAGAGAAAATGTTCCAGGGTCTCCACTACTCCAGAGTGGCACATTTGGCATCCCTTTTCCCCATCTCTCCCAATTTTCCCCGAAGCTCCAGTGATCTTGATCTCAGTTTGAATAGCAGTGACCCTCCAAAGGTGCCATCTAGGTACTTCTCAAAAGCTGGCTTTTCTTTATATTGTAACCCCTGCAGTGATCTTTTCACGCTAACCCTGCTCGCCAGTTTCGATTGCAATCTTCCATGACTCTCTCTTTGACAAACCTTTTGCCTTCTTTCATTCCTACTTCTATGTTTGTGACCTCTATAGAGTAATTGTCCATTAGTTCCCTCACATGTTTTGACCACCCCGTTTCTATATTAGAATTCCAAATGGTATCGAGCATCAATTTGCACCACCGGTTGTCAGGCAGGTTATGTGGTTATGAATGACAGCTCTGCAACTTATATCAGTAATAACCCATTATTCTCATCTGAGATCCTCGATCTAATTATCGCCAGTGACTCCCCGATAAATCACATCGATGACCACTGGGTCGGCGATGACGACTTAGGCAGCGATCACCTCCCGGTCCATGCCTCACTGCAGCTAGGAAATGGCCCACTCAGGTACCCCCCCCCCCCCCCCACTCTCCGCAGAAATTTTAGAAAAATTAATTGGAACCTCTATCGTGACATCATCGCTGTCAAACTCACAAACACCCCCCCCCCCCCCCTCCAATGCAGCGGAACTCGAAACCCAATGCGAGGGCATAGAAAAAATCATTAACTCAACCCTAAACGAAATATGCCCAAAAGAAGAAATACGCCCCTGGAGAAATACTATCTCGGGCGACACACTCTCACTAATCAAAACTAAACGTAAAGCTCTTCGTGCTCTTAAAACCGAAACTGACCCCGGTAAGAAAGCTGACATCAAAAAAAAAAACATACAACCGCCTTCATGGCGAGGTCAAAAAAGCCCTCCAAGCTGAAAAACAAGCCAACTGGGAAAACCAGGAGTCAGAGGGAAGGTTAGGAAGGTCTTAAACGAGGACAAGGTGGCTTGTAGTGGGAGTGGGCAGAAGGTGGGGTGCAGTGTCCAAAATAGATTCAGTGTGTTAGGTAATCTCGAGAATTCTGAGGAGCAGGTTGGGTCCGAAGAGGTGGAGGTGGCGGTAGGCATGGGGGTTAGTGTGGCGAAGTGCAAGATTGCGAGCCGGCCCAGTGGGGACAGAGATGGTAACAGGGGTAGTAGAGGTAGTAGGACGGGAAAGAGGACAGGAAAGGACAGAAAGAGGCAGTTGGTGGTTGCAGGGAGTAGTGTAGTGCGGGAGTTGGATAGGGTAGTGTGTGGACCCGACAGTGTCAACAGGACCAATTTGTGCTTTCCGGGGGCTAGGGTGGAGGACCTAAGGGACAGAGTGGATGGATTAGTAAAGGGGTCAGGCCCAGACCCAGTGGTTGTTGTACACGTGGGGACCAACAACATCAGGGAGAGAAAATCAGTTCAGCTTATTGAGACTTACAAGGACTTAATAACTCAACTGAATGCCAAGAATGCACAGGTAGTGGTTTCGGGGCTTCTCCCAGTACTAGGTGGTGGGGGCGAGCGTAATTCGCGGATCATTGGGACCAACGAGGAACTGGGGGAGTATTGTAAGGAACTTGGGATACCCTTTGTAGACAATTGGGGATCGTTTTGGGGCAGAAATGACCTATATGGAAGGGATGGTCTCCATCTTAGCCCAAGGGGTACAAAGGTTTTAGGAAGAAATATGTTACAGGTGGTGGAGCCTTTTTTGGTATAGGGAGGGGAGGGGGAGGGGGGGGGTCAGTGAAGGGGGGAATAATCACAGAAATTGTGTCACGAACCATAGGTGTAAAAAATGGGACAAGGGGGATAAGGAAAAGGGACCAAAAATCCAAATCAATAGGAATAGCTTCCCAAGGAAAGAACAGGTACACAAAGTGGGATATACAAACATACAGGGACTAGATAATAAAGGGACCAGTAGGCGGAAGCCAATGAACCTTGACACCCTGAAAGTGGGTTATAGCAACATCCAGGGTCTCCACAGGAAAGTAAGTGAAATTGCTACATTGATTGAGACAGAGGAGTTTGACGTCATGGGCTTAAGCGAAACGTGGGTAAGACACGAGGAGCGGGTAGACCAAGTAAGGGGGTACGTATGGATAGGTGTAGGGCGAACGGAAGGCCAGAAAAAAGGGGGAGGGGTAGACATGTACATTAAAGAGGGTTTACAACCATCGCTGATCACAGACCTGGAAAACATCAGCACCCCGGCTGAGGTATCGAAAGAAATTGGATGGGTAAGGATCAGTCTGAAAAACAAAAGTATTGCCCTTGGGGTTGTGTATTGTGCGGTGGAGGGAAGCAAACCCGAATGGAATGATTCGATATACTCAACACTGAGGTCCAATATCACCGAATTACAAAACAAGGGGCTCGGTATAATTCTGATGGGTGACTTTAATGGCCACATAGGTAATGATGAAGAAGGCATAGAGGGTGGGGACAATAAAGTCAACAGGAATGGAAGGAAGCTGTTGAACTTCACAAACGAGCTTGGTCTGAAGATTCTGAACAGGGACGCGAGGTTGTAAGGGGAAATTGACCTGGGAGAGGAACGACAGAAAATCAATAATCGACTACATCCTCACAGATATTAATTTATGGAGGGAGGTGATAGGGGTAGAAGTGGATGATGAGGGTAAAATGGAGGTGGATAGTGATAACAACTTCATTACAGTGACGATCAGGGCCAAAACTCTAGTAAAAAGCAAAGGAAGCTCTAAGGAGATTTGGGAACTCAAAAAAGATGCTGACTGGGCGAAGTTCAATGAAAAACTGAAACCAAAGCTTGCAACCGTACCCAAGAGGGGCAGTGTCCAGAAGATGGCCGACGTCATAGTTGCCAGCCTGGTGGAGGCAGGAAAGGACAGTGTAGGAAAGGTCAGGGTGTCAACACGGGAACTTGGGTACAGAGTGAACGAAGAACTGAAAAGGGCCATAAAGGGAAGAAAAGCTAAATGTGCTGCATACACGAGAAGTAGAAAACTTAAGGGGGCGGAAAGCAATGAGGCCACAGTTGCTAAGGACGAATACCACCAAGCACGAAATAAAGTAAATAAGATTAAAGACGATAATCGGAGAGTATGAAATAGCAGTCTTATTAGGACGATAAGAACGACAGGGGGGTCGAGTTCGAACGTATTTTGGAAATGGGTGAATAAACGTAACAAAGGAAGTAACCCACAGAGTATTAAAGTAGATGGCAGAGTTACAGACGAGCAAGATCAAGTCGCATCAGAACTAGTCAAGCACTGGGAAAGGGTAAACGATAAGCGATGGGGCATGGGGAGCCCACCGGAGTGTCCGAATCAGGTCGAGGAAAACCTATCGAGCTTCGGAGGAGGTGCGAAAGGTGATATCAAAATTAAGGGATGGAAAAGCGGGAGGAGTGGATGAAATTCCTAACGAGTTTATCAAAAAAGGGGGAGAGGAACTCGTGAAAAGCCTAACTGCCCTATTCAATCTAGCCATAGAAAATCAAGAGGTCCCAAAGGAGTGGAGAGAAAGTAAAGTGACATTTATTCACAAAAAGGGGGGAAAAAGACGTTTTGGATAACTATCGAGGGATCTCTGTCAGTAGCAACATTGGAAAGGTTTTCTGTAAAGTCCTGTATGAGAGACTAGAGAAGGTGATTGAGGAGAAGGGTTTTTTGGGAGAAATCCAGAATGGCTTCAGGAAGGGAAGGAGAGTTACTGACCATCTTTTCACACTATCCCAAATGATAGAATCCGCGAAAGCAAAAAAAGAAAAAGATGATTATGGCCTTTTTGGATATCAAAAAGGCATACGATAGAGTATGGAGGGAAGGTATGTGGCGCAAGCTGGAGGCTATGGGCTTAGGAGGCGAGTTTGTTGGAATTATGAAAGCATTATATAAAGATGTACAGAGTGAACTTAACCTGGGGAACATTACAACAAAACGTGTGCCTATGGAGATAGGCCTAAAACAGGGGTGTATCCTTTCGCCGATCCTGTTTGCATTGTACATCAAAAGTTTAGGAGATGAACTCCTGCGTAGCGAGGAGGGGGTAGCAGTTGGGGACTTGAAGATCCCAGGGCTATTTTTTGCAGACGATATGGTTCTAGTGTCAGAAAGCGAAGAGGGGCTAACGAAAATGCTGGAAATTGTTGGGAAATATGGGAGCAAATGGAGACTCGAACTTAATGAAAGCAAGAGCAAAATTATACCTGTGGGCCGCAAAGTGGACCCCACTCGAAGGTGGAGAGTGTGTGAGTTCAGCATTCCGGAAGGGAGCAACAAACTTCTCAGTGTGGGAGAGACAGGTGATTACGAGTATTTGGGGGTAAATATAAACATTACAGGAAGAGGCATCTACCGGAACCACACAAATAAGTTGATTCTGAAGGGGAAGCGAATCCTTAACCAAATGAAACTTATAGGGAGAAACAGTTTCGATAAGGTTTTCGTGGGGAAAACCATTTGGGAAATGGTGGGGCTGCCAAGTATAACATACGGTACGGAAGTGGTACCCCTAAACCAGACGGCCGTAAAGAGCTTGGAAATCCTGCAGAACGATGCAGGCCGATGGATAACGGGGTCGAGTAATGCCGCAGCGCTAGAAGCAATCATGGGTGAGCTTGGGTGGATGAGGATCAAGGACAGGATAGACCTGTTGAAGCTCGGTTATCTTAATTATTTGGAAAATCTCCCCGACAGCCGATGGTGTAAAGCAATGTTCCTGAGAATTTTCAACTCAAATATCAAAACGGGGTGGATGGTCCAAGTGAGGGAGCTAGTAGAGAACTACTCATTGGAGATCTCGGACCTGGACGTTGGGGCAAACCAGGGTAAAAAAATCGTCAGAGAAAGGGTCATGGAGGATTGTAACCGTAATTGGCGAGAGGGGGTCAAATCAAAAAGGTCTTTGGGTGGCCTGCGTGATAAAGAGAAGCCAGGTTTTGAAGAGTACCTTGATGGCACCTTTGAGGGGGGGGGGGGGTCACTGTTGTTCAAGCTAAGGTCGCGATCCCTGGAGCTGAGGGGAAAAATTGGGAAAGACGGTGAAAGGGAGTGCCAGATGTGTAACTTGGACATGGTGGAGACCCTGGAACACTTTCTTCTAGAATGCCCAAAGTATCAGCCTAAAAGAATGAGATTCACTGGGAGTATAATGGGGAAGTGGGATGGGAGAATGAAGGACATGTGGTTAGGGGGAGACTTGAAGGAGAGGGTTAATATGCTAATCGGAGAGATTGGGAAGAATGGGACAAGGGATATCATCAAGCAGTTCGTCTCCGAGTGTTGGGAGGAGAGGAGAAGCGTGGGAATGGGGAGGCAGTTGGGAGTACAGGGGTAACCATGGCCTTCTCGTCCGAGAACCGCGACAAATCAGCGGCTGGCCAAAGTGTTATTATTATTATCACCGACTCAACTAAAAAATAACTAAAAGATACAATTGTAAAAGTTTTATAGTATTGGCTCCGGATAGTGTGCCCTGCGAGATGATAGAATAACTCATAACAGACATCGATCACTTGTTTATTGTTACAGTGTCACTGCAACACCTGTCTTCGGCGCTGAACGTGTCAGAAGTTTCGATTACGCAATATATGGCTCAATATAATAATAATAATAATAACACTTTGGCCAGCCGCTGATTTGTCGCGGTTCTCGAACGAGAAGGCCTTGGTTACCCCTGAACTCCCAACTGCCTCCCTGTTCCCACGCTTCTCCTCTCCTCCCAACATTCGGAGACGAACCAATATATATGACAACCAATAATTAAATACTGCGTGTCATCTGATAGTAACAAGTGAACAAAAGACATGTTCTGGAATGTTGTCGTAGTGGTATTTCTGGACAATGTTCTTATTTATTATCTACGAACATAGTTAAGAGATGCATTGATGCAGGGAGCTCAATTTATACAACAGATGAATCACAACAAAAAGTTGGGACGAACAAAATGTGACACGACTAACAGAAAACAGAGTGGTAAATGACAAATACAAAATGTACATTAGTGTTTTAACCTTACCTTTATAAAAGCTTAGGAACTCCCCACGCTCTTATACGTGGGAATCCTGACACTGCAAACTTTCTGGGCGACAAATTTGTTCGTAGAAATAAACGTCAAGATGATAAAATTGGTAACACAGTGCCCACATGCATTTCCTTGGAAAATTGATGAAATTTTAGAAGAGATATGTTTCAGCTCCACCTGAATTCCCCACTGGCTTCGCGCAAAATAAATTTCCACATCCATGCACAATATTTTCACGAAAACCGAAAATAGTGCTTTTGTTCAAGTCACCACTCAAGCTACAGATAAATTTGCGCTACTAAATGCTAATAATACTACAGAACATTCACGTTCGAAACGGACACGTTATTTTATGTGTCAGATCCCAAACCAGAATGAGAAATATATCTTAAGTATTTCCATGAAGGTCAGTGGGGCTCCCGTAAATGAATATTATTTAATAGAATGACATCTTTAATTGCGTTTAATTTCCCGATTCCGTCCCATTGAGATGTAATAAGCTATGTTTCTGAGACAGAAGTTGAAAAAAGAAAATATCTTAACCCTTTACCCAACGTAACGGTCAAAACCGGCCAGCGCTATTCTAAAAAATCGCCAATTAATTTTCATTATTTTTTCATTTTTTGTCTCAAAAACATAGGTTATGACCCCTCGTTGGAACGAGCTCGTCGAGCTCGTTCCAATGAGGGGTCATAATCTATGTTTTTGAGACAAAAAATGAAAAAATTTAGTTGTTCAAGAATTATTTTTGCAAGTGTCGTCTGCTTTTCATGTTAGGTAAAGGGTTAACCGCATTGTCTGTGAATGTTGTTGCTCAGTTATTACCTTTACATTGCGCAAAGAGTTGAAACTTTCTAACCTGAATGGTTTCGCCTCATACAGTACTGCTTACAGCATAATGAAAGAGTCCATCCTCTATTGATGGGCAGGTCCAGTGATAATTTCATCCTACAGCCTTATAGGGCTGTGGGATAAAATTATCACGGACACTCGTGCCCAGTTAGGTGTTTGTTGCCTACTCACAGACTGCAAGCTTTGCTTTACACAATTTTTTATACCTGGATGATGGGGTTTACCATGGTTGCATTGATATTTTATGTTGAATAGTAAATTGTAATAATTCTATGCAAACACAAATGATGGTTTCTAAGCTAAAATTAGATGTTCGTTATTTCTTTATTCGTGTTTTACCCTTTCAACCGTTTTTTTCTGGCCAGGAACATGATACGTCATAAGGTCATTATATAGGATGGCTGTTCAGTAAATATTGTGGGGCAGACCGAGGCTGCACGTTGAACAATACTGATTGGTCTACCCCAAATAAGGACTATGTACTCTTCTAATTGCTGTCATTGAACTGGTATGGGAGATACCACTAGAGTTAAAAGGGTTAAGGTACTCTCGGCATCTATGGCTACATCATGACCGACGAAATAGTTTCAAATCAATTCGTTCAATCGTTTATACATATGCTGTTCACTTTAGACGACTCCCACCCCAAGCGTTGCAAACACAGACTGTGCTCCCTAATTGAATGTTTAATACTTAATTATTTATTATTGTTAAAAATGACTTTTGGCTTCCATGGTTATAATATGATAATACGTGACACGTAATGGTGCACACCCAATATTGTCAATTTCGGTATATATTGCAGGCCGCAAGCAAGATTTTTCAGGAAAGAGATGGTATATATCGCAGAAATAACAGCGGTTATGTGAAATATAACAATTTGCCAAAAACGTGTTGTACAGGGACATGCAATAAACACAGAACCACACATGTATGTTCATATGTTAATGTGGCGACAAATATGGCAATCGAGAAATTTTGAAAGATCGCGGAAGGATCAAACTTCAGACAAGCTATAGTAAAACAAACCTTCATTTTTTAAACTGACAAAAGATCATAATTCAATGGCAAATAGGGGTTATCAACACTTTCAAAAACCAAGGCTATATTATAAGCGGGATTCTACGTCAATTTCAATAACTAAGGTTATTATATTCCCAAAATCCTTCCCATCCTTCAATACCTAGACGAGTAAATAATAGTCGTACGTGGAGTCACTCGTTCAGGCAATTACTCTATGGCTCATTTGTTCGATGGGATTCTGGTCGTTCGAGCAATCTGAGATGGTCAGCAAGCCTGTACTAGTGCTAGTAATGGTACAAGGCCGCAAGCGTGGAAGAAGACTGCGGGATTTGGTGACTACTGTAAAAGCTAATCATAGGTCAGACGATGGCAATACTGGGAAAATCAGTAATAGTGGTGTTGGAGATATGAAGATCATGGAGAGGTCTAGAACTGGGCAGATGCTAGGAGCTAAATTATCATCAGGTATATATAGTACTACATCATCATGTCATAGGTATCCTCCTAGTCAGGCCCGTCGGAACGAAATTTATACTCTCCCAAAAAAGAAAGTGTGCATGCTAAAAATAACACTAAAAAAGATATATATCAGTTTCATTCATGGAAATTTTATTCAATCACAGATGAATCAATTTGTGATCAACACAAGAAATTTCATTATGCTACGACGAATACTCTTGGTGCCATGGAGAGTCAAAGACACTTAAGGGTCAAGCGCAAAAGTCACACGCTCAATATCTGGTATGACCTCCGTCTGCATCGACTACTGCTGTGCATCTACGCCTCATGGAAGCGAACAAGTTAGCATGGAAGTGTTGTGGGATTTTGTTCCATATTCTGATAAGCTGTCTTTGGAGTTCCACAAGCGTTGACGGTGCATGGGGAAGCCAGCGTAGCTGACGTTTCATTTCGTCCCATACGTGCTCAATGGGTGAGATATCGGGCGAATTTGCGGGCCAGGGAAGAACATCCACTTGTTGTTGCTGCAGATACTGTTGAACAACACGAGCTGCGTGGGGTCGGGCGTTGTCCTGCTGTAGAATGACGCCGGGGCCGTGACGTTGCAGAAATGGGACAACAACAGGTGTCAGCACTTCATCACGATATCTGGCTGCATTGAGATTGCCATCAATAATGACCAGCTCAGTTCTGTTACGGGCAGTGATGCCACCCCACACCATGAGAGACCCTCCCCCATAACGGTTTCGCTCCACGACACATGGATCTGCGTAGCGTTCGTTTCGACGTCTGTACACTCTCTGGCGGCCATCTGATGATGAAAGATGGAAACGACATTCAGCTGTGAATAAAATACGTCGCCACCAGTGTAAGGGATGCCTGAGATGTAGACACTACACCACTGCAGTCGAGCACGACGATGACGTAACGTCAAAATCGGTCGAATTGCAGGTCTTCGAGGACGTAAGTTGTATTCTCTCAGCCGGTTGATTACTGTTTGAGGATGTATCCGTCTCAGGTTAGGGATGTTCCTGGCTGTCGTCGCTGCCGTTTGTTGCCGGTTCCGGAGATGGACGACACGGATATACCGATCTTGTGCAGGGGTGGTAACTCGGGGTCTCCCGGAGCGGGGTCGGTCTCGAACGTCATCATGCTGTGCATGTCGATAGACTAGCTTGTCTACAGTGTTACGGTGGCAGTTCAAATGCTGGGCAACCTCTCTGTGTGCCAGCTCTAATCATACCCAGGGCAAAGAGACGTTGATTCATTGTCAATCTTGGCATGCTAATGTGGAGTAGTTTTAACAGCAGCGCAAGTTTAAATGTGAACGATAGGAAGGCATTACTTTAGTGTTTAAATACCCAAGGATTCACATTGCTGCATGAATTTTCAGACTCTCCACGTGCAAAACATGCCTTTTCACAAACGTGCAGCACGTCATTTAACGTTAATGCAATATTAACGGGGAAAGCTGTTTTTGTGTTCAATATAACTTATTCATGAACAGGTTAACATTCTTTACACATACAAAATTATTTTTTGGGAGTTTGATCGATTTCTGCAATGCACACTTTCTTTTTTGGGCGAGTATATATTGGGGGGCTGATATTGCTAATTTGGGTGAACTGGCTGATACTAAATGGGTATGGGGTATCCAGATGCCGAAGGCATCTGTCGCGAGTGCTGAAGGCACGAGCTTTTTGAGGGGGGAGGAGGGTGGGGGTGGGGGTGGGGGGGGGGGGGTACTCCCCCAGAAAATTTTTTTTTGAAAAGGGGAAAAGGAAGCATTCTGGTAGCTTTTAAAGCAAAAACCTCTTGATTTTTTTAAACGGCAAAAGTTGTTTTTTTAACAAAATGTTTCAAAAATTCCAATAGAACCCCATAACATTTGGGGACGGTTCTCACACCGGGCTCACCTGCAGGCCGTGGCCGTATTCAGTCATGGTAAAAAACAGTCAGGCCTTATGGTGGATTCATTAGTTTTATCATTACGCCAACGGCTGTCGTGGTCTTCTAAGCTGCCAAAGGAATTGCTCAAAAGTTTTGCACATCAACATATGCAGGTGGATGTTATACATTCAGTGATACGTTCATAATTCTAATCCAGGAGCGTAGTGAGCTAATTTTATTTGGGGGGGGGGGGGGGGGGGGGGTAGGACCTATATTCCCATGACGCGACGCGTCATCCGAGCGGCGAGTGGGGGTGAACACGAGAGGGGTATCCCCCGTCTTCTTGGTGGGGGTCCGGGGGAAAATTTTCGAATTTAATATGTAAAAACATGCATTCTGGTTGATTCTGAGCAAATAAATCGTATATTCTTATGACGCGAAGCGTCATACGAACCGCGAAGAGGCGAGTGGGGGGTGAGCACGAGAGGGGGTACCTCCCCGTTTCGTTGGTGGGGATCCGGGTGCCTCCCCCCGGACATTTTTTTAATTTAAGATGTACAAATATGCATTCTGAGTGATTCTGAGCAAATACATCGTCAATAAGGAAATACGTCAGCTCTCTGATCAATTCAGCGTGATTTCCGAGCAGAATGACAGGAATAGTGAACAGCAATGAATTACCCTGTGGTTGGTAGGGGTTTAACATCGCTTTCCACAATTAGGCGAAAACACGACTGTCGGTTTTATTGGTGGAAGAAAGCCCACATGGAACCCACTCAATCCAGTAATCATTAACAGCAATGTCGGAATATGGTAACCAGTGGGCATCCCGTGTGGAGAAACCACCAACCTAGCCCAGTAAAGCCTACTTTTGACAAATTTGTGGGGGTGGGGGGATATCTCCCTTACCCCCCCCCCCCCCCCCCCCCCCAGGTTCCTACGCCACTGTTCTAATCTGAGTTAAATAATGTAATGTCCAGTTCTATTCAGATTACATCGGTTGCTCCCATCATGGATAAACTAACGACGAAATATGAGCAAATTATCGAGGGGGGGGGGGGGCTGCAGCCCCCCCAGCTCCCCCCCCTCCGGTTTCGACGGGCCTGTACCCTGATGAGCATTAAGAGCCGTAAAAGAAATCGCTCTTTCGATACTCATCTGCTCAATGGGATTTGAATCGTTCGACTAGTGACTTTTTCAGTAACTGCTCAAAAGCTTATTTGCTCGATAAAATTCGAGTCGTTCGAATAATACCTAACCCTGCTTGATTGTATTTTGGGTTTGAGGATCATAGAGGACTTCGTTATACACAGGAAAGGCAAAAACAGAGACGGCCAAGACAAAATAATCTGCTGGGATAGGCAGAAATGGGACCAGTGAAAGGCAAAACAGGCCAGGAAATAGGATAAACCCCAGAAAATATCGGGATAGATAAAATACCGAGACTATGGTGCACATCCGAAACAATAAAGTTAATCTTATACAAAGGAATGTGTCTATTGTTGGGCAAAAATAAGAATTCTAGGGGACAACAGATAGAAACCGAATATTTAGTGGGAAATCCGCACTAGTAAAAGAACTGTTGGATTTATTTGGGTAATTTTACAAAGTATTCGAACAAATACAATTACTCATACCAGGAAACGCACCTTAAAGCACTGTGTGCTACTCTTTTAAGCCCAGTATTGAGGAATTCGTGCCAAATAAAGTTGTTTTGATGGTTTGGAGAGATTGGCTGGATGTTTGTGGTAATTCGATGTATTCTAGTTCACTTCAATTTATCCACATGAGACCTCTCATCATTCATTTAGCACTACGTGCTACTATTATAAACCCTAGGTGGGGGTTTTCTAATTCCGTCTCGGTAGTTTTGGATTATTAAGAGGGACTGTCGGGTTGTTTGCTGTAATTAAAATTACTCCCATTCAATCGAACACACCCCTTTCCTACTAGAAGGTTTTGGGTCAGATAGCAACCATGGGCTACCATAGAAACCAAGATGGCGGCCTCAGATATACAAAATGGACGACGTACACTCGTCTCACCTCAACAAAACGCGCTGTGCATGCACACTAGGACCACGTATCACTAGGGGGATGTTGTCACAAGATGGCGCTCACGCACGCTACCATGACAACCAAAAATGAAGTAACTGGGCCATGTGCCTATGAAGTCACATGAGATCCGGGCAATGTGGGTCGATCGGGTACATGATCTACTACTAACATCTAGCCGAGAGATGCACAGTTCGATCCCCAGCAGGGGTAATTGCGTTGTGTCATTGGGCAAGGCACTTAATCACGATTGCTCAAGTGGGGGCACGGTGGCGCAGCCATGGGGGCACATCCCCTCTCCCCCCCCCCCCACAAAACAAAAAAAATTCTGATAGGATCACCGATCCAATGTCGAGTTGTGACAATACAAAAGTGGGTTTAATCATTTTCATCTTATCATCCGGAAACTAATTGTTTACAATTTACTATGTGAAGGGTCACTGTGGCCTTGACCTTTGATCTACTGATTCCAAAATAAATAGGGCTCTTTCTTGCAATAATGCCAACCTACCTATGAAGTGTCATGAACGTGCGTGGACCCATTGTCAAATTATCATCTGGAAACCAATTGTTTACGTTTTATTATGTTCAAGGTCACAGTGACCTTGACGTTCATCCTAGCGAGTTCAAGATAAATATGTGTCTTCCACTCACCTAAGCCAACCTACCTATGAAGTTTCATGAATGTGGCTTCAACCGCAGTCAAGTTAGCATCCGGAAACCAATTGTTTACAATTTACTATGTTGAAGATCAATGTGATCTTGACCTTTCACCTAGCATGTCCAAAATAAATAGGGTTCTTCATCTCACTGATGCCATCCTACCTATGAAGTGTTATGAACGTGGGTCGAACCATTATCAAGTTATCATCTGGAAACCAAGTGACAGTCTTTCCAATTGTTTCTCATCAACTGAGGCTTCAGTATGGGCGGGTGGGTGGGGTACTTGATTCAAGGAGAGAACAATATTTCACAGTTGTTACTGTAGTTTTGTGCTGTAACATGGGAACCGTGACAACAACGCTCGATCTGAACAAAATTTGATCGCATCTCTTTAATTTTGGGATTCAAATATCTTTGTCAAGTATAACCCTTCAGAGAACTTTTTCCGACCCCAAAACAGGGGGTCGTGCATCAAGTAGGAGGGAAAATTTAGTACTAGACTACTTTATTAGTACAAGACTACTTTATTGGTTGCTGTGCACAAATGCCATTCACTCACATTTGCAACTTTATTGTGTTATTTTTCCACTGTACCTCACCCCCAAATTTGTGTTCTAAAATACTCTTTCAATGAAGAAATTATTTTCTAACATTTTTTAACCCTTTACCAAATATAACGACCAAAAGCTGCTGGTACTATTTACAAGTATTGCCATTCCACGTTCATTATTTTCTCGTTTTTTTGTGTCAAACACATAGCTTATGACCCGCCATTGGAATGAGGTCATTCCAATGGTGTGAAAAGTCATGTTTTTGACACAAAAAAAATTGGTAAGTCAATAAGTTTGTGGGCAAGGGTAATCAGCTTTTCATGTTACATGTAAGTAAAGGGTTAACAGGATAATTCAGGCAAACATCTAAATGCCAGTAAATAAAAGTGCAATATGGGTTTTCTAGCTGTGGGTTTGAATGGTGATTTGGAAGGGGTTGGAAGATTGGAACCCCCCTCCGCCCTGTACTATGATGGGGAAACCATGGTTTAATTACATTTATTAATACATGTGTACATGTTGGGTAAAATAGGTTGTTATTTGGCATTTGCTGGGGGCTGTAGTGTGCCACTGGAGGCTACACTTGCTCAAGATGTGAATTTGCTTGCAATATATAGCCCCTATATTGCTGATGATGACAAAAACATACTTTTCAAAACAATAAAAAAGTATTGTAAGGTGTGTGGTACCCCAATGAATTTTTAAATGTGAAATAATCTTTCAAAATAATAATTAAATCAGGTTCAGAAGCCAAATTATGTATTTCCTTAATCAACCACAATCCTATGAAAGATACATTTTACCTCTTTCATGTGACAAAAGAGTCATTTCTGCATGAGAATTCAACTTTTGGCTTCCACTGAGTTAAAAACATGGGAAATTTATTCTTTTAAAGAAAACTGTCCAAACTGTGTCAAATGGCTTAAAAACTGCTGTTGCCTCCAATACATTTTTCTACTCTGTTTTGCTCTGTTACCTAAAGGAATTCATGTAGATTTTTTTGAAAACTAACCCAATCCCCAAATAAAACTAAAATCTGCATCAGCATGTAATACTTTGAGGAAAAAATTGTCTCCTTCAACCATACAGCAAGACAAAGAGTGGTGTTCCAACCCCATGAAACCATATAAATGTCAATTTTGATTCAAAAATTGGGGTTGCAGCTATATAATTCACCAATATTAATAGACAGTACCATTTTGTCCTAACAACTGGTGTCAAATTTTCTTCTACATACTGATGTGGCAAAATATAGCCCTGAAGGTGTCCTCCTAGTATGCCCCTTTTTATCAAAAACTATGATAAAATTCATAAATTAATTGATGTTGACATATAACAAACCTCTTGTGATATTAAATTTCCCATTTGTGATAATTTCTAAATCACATTCTGGCTTCTGAAGATATTTCACATTGCGCTTGATGAATGTTTTGCCATTCTTGTGAAAAAAGCCTCACTTTCTCAGTTAAGACACCTAGAGTCATTGGTATGGCACTGACACAACACTAAACACTGATTTTTTCCAACAGCATGACTAGCTGAGAACTGCTCCTATGTTATAGCATAGCACTGTTAAAATGCCTAAAACCATCAAATATTGATTCTGTAGTGATGTGCATGTCCCACAAGTACATGTACCCACAAGAGCTTGTTTACAACCTTGGATTTAATCCCTGCAGGCACCCATTCTGATAAAAAGGGTGAAATTAGGAAAAATACATGCATGCCTAGTATCCAGTGAGGATGACTCAGATATTTGCTTCAGGAATGTAGTGCTCTTTAATGTTTAATGTATTTGTGTATGTGTGTGTATGGGTGTGTGTGTGTGTGTGTGGGGGGGGGGGGGGTCAATTGCCAGTTATTGAAAATGTAGAACTGTGCAAATGGAAACAAACCAACAATTTGCATGATGGACAGACAGACATGCAATCACATATCTTGAAAGAGACAGTCTACATGTACATAGGAATGGTATGATGGACAGACAGACATGCAATCACATATTTTTAAAGTGACATTCTAGATGTACATAGGAATAATGACTGACAAACAATGAAAAATATAGCGAGAAGAGCCAGGACAGGGTTGTCAAAACAGAAAAAAACTCAGTGGACCCTGTGTGCTGCAGTACTAAAGCAAATCATAGGAAACTGAGAGTGCATGCTGTTAACTTTCTCATTGGCTGAAGGGTTTAGTATGGGTGGTAGAGGGACAATTGTCAATGCAGTTTTGTGCTATAACATGGGGACCCTGACAGCACCAGTATCAGACTACTATATTGGTAGCTGTGCACAAAAGCCATTCATTCACATTTGCAACTTTGCCCCCCTTTCCCCAAATTTATGTTCCAAAATGCTCTGTAAATGAAGAAATTGTTTTTTAACATTTTTCACCACTCACTCAATGTAATGGCCAAAACAGGCTAGCACCATTCACTGAAACTGCCATTCAATGTTCATTATTTTTGCACCAAAAACATAGCTTATGACCCCTCATTGGAATGAGCTCATTCAGCTCAATCCAGTGGGGGGTCATAACTATGTTTTTGACGCAAAAAATGAAAAGAAATTAGTTATTCAAAAGTGCTATCTTCTTTTCATGTAAGGTAAAGGGTTAACATCATAATATGGAGAAAGCTTCTATGAATCATTCACTCAATGTAATGGCCAAAACTGGCTAGCACCATTCACCAAAATTGCCCTTCAATGTTAATTTTTTTTGTTGCAATTTTTGGCATGAAAAACATAGCTTATGCCCACCTTATTGGAATGAGCTTGTTCAGCGAATACAAGTGAAGTATGGGTTTTCTGGCTAAATGTTTGGATGGTGATTTGGGAGAGGATTGGAATATAATTGGAATCCCCTCTATCACAAGTACAATGAGGGGAAAGCACGGTTTCATTAGATGTGTTAATAGGGTAAAAAAGGTGGTTACATATGTACATGTATTTGTCATTTGCCAGAGGTTATAGTGTGCCTCTCAGTTCTGGATGCCACACTTGCTCAAGATGCATTTAACTGCATTATATTTGGCAATATATGGCCTTTATTGCCGACTGTGACAAAAATATAACTTTTCCAAAAATAAAACAGTATTATTCAGTCTGTGGTTCTCGAATGAACATTTAAAAGTGAAATATGTGTAATATCCAAAAAAATATAATTAAATCAGTGTTGGAAGCCAAAATACATGTACATTTACAATGTACATGTACTTATTTCCTATAATCAAACCCAAACATTTCGAAGAGTAACCTACAAAACTTTTCCCTGACAAAAATCCCCCCCCCCCCCCACAATCATTTTCACACAATGTGCAAAAATCCCCCCCCCCCATGTTCTTTTCAGGTGAACAGAAATTCCTCCCTCCATAATTTCTGGTGAACAAAAATCCCCCCCACCCCCAAATTTTTTAAAAGTACGTGTATATTTAAAGCCATAAAAAAATGTCCAAAGCTTTTTTAACCACTTGAGGCTGAGCTCTTGTTGCTTCAATCAATGCTAACTTAGCTTGTGTGGAGTTAGCACGTTGGATAATTGCTCACTGTTACCAGGTGGTTCTCTCAGTGTACTTTAGTTTCCTCCATCCATAAAACTGTCCAACACGAGGTGACACTGGCTGCTGAAAGTGTCCTTAAACTCCAATAACTAAATAACTGTGTTGATAAATAGTTATTGAGGCATGTTTTCTTGTAAATAGTGATGAGTGTTTATGTAATTTACAAATTAAATACATAAGTTTTTAAATCCTTTTGGACTGCCTTTTAACCTTTTGGTGTAAGGGGCAGTGAGGGGGATTTTTCTACTGCTCTTAAAATAGTGTGAGAGAATGTGGTACTACTAAAAAACCGTGGGGGGAATTTTTGCTAAGTGTGTAAAAATGATTGGGGGTATTTTTTGTAGGGAGGGGGTGGGGGGGGTTAACCTACATTCTAATCCTTCCAAAGATACATTTTATCTCTTTCACTTGATAAAAGAGTCATTTCTGCATGAGAATTCACTGCTTTCTTTAAAAACTACCCCAATCCCAAAATAAAACTAAAATCTGCATCAGCAGACAATAGTTTGGGGGAAAATCTGTCTCATTTAACTATACTGCAAGAGAAAGAGTGGTGTTCACCACCCCCTCCCCCCTCCACTCCACACAAAACAAAATGAATGTCAATTTTGATTTAAAAACTGGAGTTGCAGCTATATAAATCACCAATATCAATAGACAGTGTCATTTTATCCTAACAAATTATGTCAAATTTTCTTCTACATATTGATCTTTTCCTAATTCATGAAAGTAATGAAGATTGAGACCAAATGTTATAAGTGGAGTGCTCACTGATTGAAGGCAGACATTTTCTTTTGTTTATGTTTTGATTTGGGGAGTTCAACAAAGGTCAACTTGAAGGAGTCCAGCAGAAGAAGTATGGAAGGACAAAAGAGTGTCTCCCAATATCAAGATGTATGTGTTACTGTAATGGTTTGGAAAGAAAATATGATATTCTCCTATGTAGAATGCACTGCAAAGTCATACATTGTAGTTGAATAAATATATTTACAAACCCCTTGCACTGTAACCCCTTTTATCCCATGCATCAATTTGATAGTGATTAAATTGTTAAATTTGTCTGGTTTATCAATAAGTACATTAGCTTTGTTTAACTCTTGGACACCAATACACTCATGATATCTGTTGGAGAAGAAATAAGGGTAACTGTAACCTGTCTCTGCAATAAACCATCTAATGTACTTAAAAGTACATTGTTATTCAAAACACATCAAATCAACCTTACATAACCATTATTGCATGTACTTTCCCCAAGGAGGCTTACTGACATATTGAGATCAGAAGGGCACATCCAGAGGGTCTCACATATTTTTTTCAAGAACGCAGTACACAAAGCAATCCCCAAAAGATGACAAGTGAGCTCCATTTGACACAGAAAATTTTGGGGGTGGGGAAGGGGTGGGGGGGTGGGGCTCTCTTCCTTGTATGACTCTACCTCCGGCACTCAAGGCATATGCCTTTTTTTCTCAAAGTTTAACTCTTTTTTTTTCTTTTTGAAGATCCTGGCCACACATGTTCCAAACACTATCAGACAGGTAAACCTCCAAATAAATGTATCTGCAAAAATCATGTTACATTGCAAAACATTCTTTTTAGAGTTTTAGTTCTGGACCTTTCATGCTTCTTACTTCCAACTATAACACTTAATTTATCGATTCATGGGTGAATAGAAAAGTCCTGCCATAATCAACATTTTGAGTTCCATAAGCCTTCAAAACAGCTCCAATAAAAGTGTCAAACATCAGATTGGTGGCTTTATACAGAATATTCATTAGGTTGTTGCTTGATAAGTAATAGGAACAAAATCTTCACAAGAAAATTCTGCAGCAATACAATTGAGGGTATTAGCAGGCACTCTGCAACAAATTGTAACAAATCAACTAGTTATAAACAAAATTTTCTAACTCAAAAGAGTGAAAAAGTACCACAACTCTGAAAAAATGTGGGAAGAAACACATGCTACAGCAGCTACACAGGCATTGTTTCTCCATGATGCTCGATCACAAAACCAAATATCCTTCAAATTGGAGTAGCAATGGTTGAGATACAAGGGGGAATGTTGGTACATGCAATGATGAATGGGTAAGACTAAGATTAAGAGGACAGGGGGTCACCACTGCACGGCCCTAGATGCACCTTTGATTTTCCAACTTCCACTAAGTTCCAGGTCTGGGGCATAATAATCGCAACACACCCAACTTATCAGTTCATAATTTCAGTTAAATAAAAGAAATTATCAATTTGAATTAAATAATAGATGATGTAAAAATATTTGGCTTCCTTCGCCTTCTCGTACTATTTAATTACCACAAACAATATCAGTTTGATGCCGACAAACGAAACTGAACGCATGTGGTTTGATTAAAAAGTAACTCGGCATGAATAATGAAGAAATTGCGAATATTTCGTGTATTTCATTTATTTAAAAGCCAATTGCAGCTAATATTGACCGTGCATTCGATAATTCGTTTCGGTTTTGACCACACGGCCACGCTGACACTCCGTGACAGCGGTTATGTTTATTGTGATATGCAAATTGGGGGATGGTTTCCGGTGAAGGAGATTTGTCACATTTGTCAGTGTAAAACGATAAAAAAAACCCACTGATCGACGCTTGTATTACTATGGTTGGTTGGAAGAAAAAACTAAATTCTCAGCATCGTCCAAGCGCACCTTATTTAAAAGCACGAATGCATCATTTTCAACCCATCTTCAATCGGTCCTTTGCAGACATCAAACATACCCGTCTTCAAATTCCATGGTTACTAGGACGTAAATAACTTCGCAGCGACAGGGGGAAATTAACACACTCAATATAGTTCCAGGTCACTTGGAATATACTTCGTGAAAAAGTGATTTCTGAAGCATTCTGCTTACTTTGTTATGAATATTGCCTTATTTTATGTGTATCGTCCCGATTTTATACACTCGGTTATTTTTTTTACAAGTGGTTCATGTTGTCTTTCTAGTGCGCAATAATTCAGATTTTTTGTCAACAAAAATGTTCAGACGCCCTGTAAACACGAGAGGGAATTTCGAACCATATTTTGCAGTTATGACATTAACAGCTCAAGTACTTGCTGTCACCTGTTTGCAAATACGCTCATACATTGTCTCGAACAAATAAAGGGCGTGATCACGTCCTTGCATTCTTACGATTGCCCAAATTGAGTATTTCTGCAAGAACCACATCGTAATCACATGACCGGAAAAACATCGTTGAAACATGGCCACATCCGGAACATCAAAAATTTGTGTTGATGTTATTACATTCAAACGTCAAAACCCACCAGAGTGTGTGTCAAAAAAATGCTTTCTCCGAGTCTGTAGTATGTTATCATTATATTGAGGACAAGGCTTTCGAATTACCGATTATTTTGTGGTTTTACCGGTTCGTTACTTATGCCATTTGCAAATTAATCTTCTTCAAAATCATAAAATT
Organism: Pictodentalium vernedei; assembly: GCA_031216915.1. Classification (NCBI taxonomy): domain Eukaryota; kingdom Metazoa; phylum Mollusca; class Scaphopoda; order Dentaliida; family Dentaliidae; genus Pictodentalium; species Pictodentalium vernedei. The sequence goes on from CM062297.1 coordinate 801,199,863, forward strand.
CACTTTTTTTCCTGAAAAAAAATATATGTACCTTTTCTATGCACTTTACTCATTATTTTGATATATAATTTGCCTTTCCTTACTTCTCTTATCTGTTTCTGAGGCATTGGGAAAAATGTCAAAAAATTGACCAAAGTTAGGTTGGACGACCCCTTAAATGGTAGTTCTGAGTGATTCTGGTATTTAGTCTTCAGGAAAACACGTCGGGTCACAAAATTGGCTGGCCGCTACACTGTAATTCTGACAGTCTTAAACTGTCATTGGACTGTATCATTGGTAAAAATAGTTCATAGACTGGATCCAGTGAACTTGTGAAGAAAAATCTAGGAAATAAATGAATAGGTATCGCTGTTCGCGTGCATGTCTGTTTCTGTACAATTTTACTACAACAAGCCCACTTCAACAAGACTGCATGCCCGTGTTTTGAGAACAAAGATTTCCCCAGACCTTACGTCAACATAACTTGAATTTATCCGAACTCCGGCTGTTTCTAAGGAAATCGCGCTAAGTTCTCCACAAATGAAAAAGGCCCACTAAAAGTGTCAATAAATCACTTGTTTTATTTTTTATTCGTTGTCAACAATTTGTGAAGCGTACGTTCTCAATTGAAACTGAAACTGGGCTTTAAATCTGCCGAAACCGGCAACGGACGGCATTGGCACTTCGAACTTTCAAACAATACCTAACTCGCAAACAACTACCTAACTTCGAAGGTCACTTCATTTCTTGACTATTTATCATAGTTTCCAGCATTCTGCAACAATATATTTTACATAATGTCCTTTGAAATGCCCAAAACAATTAAGTATCCGTTACAATGATTCTGGATTTTTTGCCAGTGGGAGAGCCGCGCCGCCAGATGGCACCCCAAACTCTGTTGCATGGTATATAGAAAAAGTTATAAAATCATGGACACGTACCCATTACCTATGTGCGCTCACGCCACTGCGTGGGTGTGCACTATTATAACTGTAGAAAAAGGATGAAATCAAGCTTGATCAATCGCTTATTGCACCCTGTCCACTTTGGGCGCCTTTCACCTCAGGCGTTGGTTTCCGGCTCCAATTTTACCTGTGAAACGAAACTTGTTTTCCACAGCAAACAAGAACTGTTCTGCTTCCCGGGGTTCCCGGGGGAGAGTGAATTTTTAGAATTTTGTTTTAAAAAGGCGAGAACTATTTCGCGTTTAACAGTCACTGGTAAGTCGTTCTAGAAAATACATTAAATAAAGTGGATTCAGCAGCAGGTTAGTAGCTTATTGTTAAGTAGACTAAAGACTATACATTAGCGACAGTGTTTACATTTTCCTGTCTCGTCAAGCTCATTTGGGAGAAACAGTCCTGTATCCACTTAGTATATCATCTTAATATAAAAATGAACGCGAAAAAAAAAAATATGTTTTGGTGTGTATTTTGTGTTCAAATTTGACAATTGCCCTACTAATGTCCCGTTTCGAATTCAAATGGAAAAAAACAAAACATTATTATTTGTTCCCTCACCTTGTTTTTCAAATCTCACAATTTTGAAATGACAGCCAGTGTAAATACTTAACCCTTTACCCAACGTAACGGCAAAAACCGACCAGCACTATTCTCAAAAATCGCCAATTAATTTTCATTATTTTTATAATTTTTTTTGTCTAAAAAATATAGGTTATGACCCCTCGTTGGAACGAGCTCGACGAGTTAAAGTCTTTCCCAAAACAGATATTTTAACATTTTTATTGAGGCTTACAAAATCAATAAATGTTGCACCGTGACGAGTAGAACGATGAGTCGTGGTCGGACCTCGGAGGGCGTGGCGGGGCCCTGATGCGTGTTCTGTTCATCCTCATGGTGGTGGTGATCGATTCATATTACAATATCTTGTGAATAAGTCAAGAATGTTCACGAATATAAAACGAACTATTTATTTGTGTGGATGAACAAAAAACAACACTTCAGAAACCACTGAAATGAATGTGCCTGTATCAGACCCCCTGATACAACCATCTGTATCAGGGGTTCTGATACACGACAGCTTCAGAGTGAACACAGACAAAATAGACGTTGTATGTAAGATAAATATTTTATATACTTTTCGAAACGCTCGCGATGGATCATTATGTTCGTGTCTGGGGGATGGGAGGAGCGACGGCAATCTGTCTTGTTATGGACGGTACTGTTCAAAACCAATTCGACAATCTTGATTCAGGTTTTTTCCCGCGGGGTGGGGGGGGGGGGACGTCATTGGATAATCAGATGTTGTGTTAATTCACAAATCATAAATCTCTCTCTCTCTCCACTCTCTCTCTCTCTCTCTCTCTCTCTCTCTCTCACACACACACACACACTCCCTCTCGTCCTATTTATTTCCTTATGCAACATTGAATGCAAGAGGCTAAGGAACAATCAAACATTTGTGTTAATATTAAAACTGATATTCTTGCCATTCTAACAGGTTATATGTAGCTTTGCTTGTTTTGTGGAGACGACGAGTTATAAGCTATCAGCCGCATAAGTAACTGTCAGGATTAACAAGGAATAGATCGGTAATTCGAATGTCTGAGTTGTAAATAAAAGACTTCACACTCCATACTCGGAGAAAGCATATTTTATCATTTCATCACCAACGTGGTGAGAACGCTCAGTGGAAAATGGATGACCACAAACGCTTGATTCTGTTCGGGCGACACGTTTGTTATGATCACGTGGGTTTTTGAGCAAAGTTTGGAAATGATTTGATTTCCCACGATCTGAATTCTTCAAACATTTCACTGCTGTTTTCGAATCTGAGAGGCGAAGTAATGTACAACTCACGACACATTCATAGGAAAATATTCAACTGACAATGTGATAATTGTGAGATACAGTCCATAATAACACTTTGGCCAGCCGCGGGTTTGTCGCGGTTCTCGGACGAGAAGGCCATGGTTACCCCTGTACTCCCAACTGCCTCCCAACACTCGGAGACGAACTGCTTGATGATATCCCTTGTCCCATTCTTCCCAATCTCTCCGATTAGCATATTAACCCTCTCCTTTGAGTCTCCCCTAACCACATGTCCTTCATTCTCCCATCCCACTTCCCAATTATACTCCCAGTGAATCTCATTCTTTTAGACTGATACTTTGGTCATTCTAGAAGAAAGTGTTCCAGGGTCTCCACCATGTCCAACTTACACATCTGGCACTCCCTTCCACCGTCTTTCCCAATTTTCCCCCTCAGCTCCAGGGATCGCGACCTCAGCTTGAACAATAGTGACCCCCCAAAGGTGCCATCAAGGTACTCTTCAAAACCTGGCTTCTCTTTATCACGCTGGCCACCCAAAGACCTCTTTGATTTGACCCCCTCTCGCCAATTACGGTTACAATCCCCCATAACCCTTTCTCTGACGATTTTTTTACCCTGGTTTGCCCCAACGTCCAGGTCCGCGATCTCCAATGAGTAGTTCTCTACTAGCTCCCTCACTTGGACCATCCACCCCGTTTTGATATTTGAGTTGAAAATTCTCAGGAACATTACTTTACACCATCTGCTGTCGGGGAGATTTACCAAATAAGTAAGATAACCGAGCTTCAACAGGTCTATCCTGTCCTTGATCCTCATCCACCCAAGCTCACCCCTGATTGCTTCTAGCGCTGCGGCATTACTTGACCCCGTTATCCATCGACCTGCATCGTTCTGCAGGATTTTCAAGCTCTTTACGGCCGTCAGGTTTAGGGGTACCACTTCCGTACCGTATGTTATACTTGGCAGCCCCACCATTTCCCAAATGGTTTTCCCCACGAAAACCTTATTGAAACTGTTTCTCCCTATAAGTTTCATTTGGTTAAGGATTCGCTTCCCCTTCAGAATCATTTTATTTGTGTGGTTCCGGTAGATGCCTCTTCCTGTAATGTTTATATTTACCCCCAAATACTCGTAATCACCTGTCTCTCCCACACTGAGAAGTTTGCTGCTCCCTTCCGGAATGCAGAACTCACCCACTCTCCACCTTCGAGTGGGGTCCACTTTGCGGCCCACATGTATAACTTTACTCTTGCTTTCATTAAGTTCGAGTCTCCATTTGCTCCCATATTTCCCAACAATTCCTAGCATTTTCGTTAGCCCCTCTTCGCTTTCTGACACTAGAACCATATCGTCTGCAAAAAATGGCTCTGGGATCTTCAAGTCCCCAACTGCTATCCCTCATCGCTACGCAGGAGTTCATCTCCTAAACCTTTGATGTACAACGCAAACAGGATCGGCGAAAGGATACACCCCTGTTTTAGGCCTATCTCCATAGGCACACGTTTCGTTGTAATGTTTCCCAGGCTACGTTCACTCTGTACATCTTTATATAATGCTTTCATAATTCCAACAAACTCGCCTCCTAAGCCCATAGCCTCCAGCTTGCGCCACATACCTTCCCTCCATACTCTATCATATGCCTTTTTGATATCCAAAAAGGCCACAAATATCTTTTTCTTTTTTGCTTTTGCGGATTCTATCATTTGGGATAGTGTGAAAAGATGGTCAGTAACTCTCCTTCCCTTCCTGAAGCCATTCTGGATTTCTCCCAAAAAACCCTTCTCCACAATCACCTCCTCTAGTCTCCCATACAGGACTTTACAGAAAACCTTTCCAATGTTGCAACTGACAGAGATCCCTCGACAGTTATCCAAAACGTCTTTTTCCCCCTTTTTGTGAATAAATGTCACTTTACTTTCTCTCCACTCCTTTGGGACCTCTTGATTTTCTATGGCTAGATTGAATAGGGCAGTTAGGCTTTCCACGAGTTCCTCTCCCCATTTTTTGATAAACTCGTTAGGAATTTCATCCACTCCTCCCGTTTTTCCATCCCTTAATTTTGATATCACCTTTCGCACCTCCTCCGTTTTAATTTCGCTGCACACGAAGCTCGATAGGTTTTCCTCGACCTGATTCGGACACTCTGGTGGGCTCCCCATGCCCCATCGCTTATCGTTTACCTTTTCCCAGTGCTTGACTAGTTCTGATGCGACTTGATCTTGCTCGTCTGTAACTCTGCCATCTACTTTAATACTCTGTGGGTTACTTCCTTTGTTACGTTTATTCACCCATTTCCCAAATACGTTCGAACTCGACACCCCCTGTCGTTCTTATCGTCCTAATAAGACTGCTATTTCATACTCTCCGATTATCGTCTTTAACCTTATTTACTTTATTTCGTGCTTGGTGGTATTCTTCCTTAGTAACTGTGGCCTCATTGCTCTCCGCCCCTTAAGTTTTCTACTTCTCCTGTATGCAGCACATTTAGCTTTTCTTCCCTTTATGGCCCTTTTCAGTTCTTCGTTCACTCTGTACCCAAGTTCCCGTGTTGGCACCCTGACCTTTCCTACATTTTCCTTTCCTGCCTCCACCAGGCTGGCACCTATGACGTCAGCCATCTTCTGGACACTGCCCCTCTTGGGTACGATTGCAAGCTTTGGTTTCAGTTTTTCATTGAACTTCGCCCAGTCAGCATCTTTTTTGAGTTCCCAAATCTCCTTTGAGCTTCCTTTGCTTTTTACTAGAGTTTTGGTCCTGATCGTCACTGTAATCAAGTTGTGATCACTATCCACCTCCATTTTACCCTCATCATCCACTTCTACCCCTATCACCTCCCTCCATAAATTAATATCTGTGAGGGTGTAGTCGATTATTGATTTTCTGTCGTTCCTCTCCCAGGTCCATTTCCCCTTACACCTCGCGTCCCTGTTCAGAATCTTCAGACCGAGCTCGTTTGTGAAGTTCAACAGCTTCCTTCCATTCCTGTTGACTTTATTGTCCCCACCCTCTATGCCTTCTTCATCATTACCTATGTGACCATTAAAGTCACCCATCAGAATTATACCGAGCCCTTTGTTTTGTAGTTCAGTGATATTGGACCTTAGTGTTGAGTATATCGAATCATTCCATTCGTGTTTGCTTCCCTCCACCGCACAATACACAACCCCCAAGGGCAAAATTTTTGTTTTTCAGACTGATCCTTACCCATCCAATTTCTTTCGGTACCTCAGCCGGGGTGCTGATGTTTTCCAGGTCTGTGATCAGCGATGGTTTTAAATCCTCTTTAATGTACATGCCTACCCCTCCCCCTTTTTTCTGGCCTTGCGTTCGCCCTACACCTATCGATACGTATCCCCTTACTTGGTCTACCCGTTCCTCGTGTCTTACCCACGTTTCGCTTAAGCCCATGACGTCAACTCCTCTGCCTCAATCAATGTAGCAATTCCACTTACTTTCCGGTGTAGACCCTGGATGTTGCTATAACCCACTTTCAGGGTGTCAAGGTTCATTGGCTTCCGCCTACTGGCCCCATTATTATCTAGTCCCTGTATGTTTGTATATCCTACTTTGTGTACCTGTGCTTTCCTTGGGATGCTATTCCTATTGATTTGGATTTTTGGTCCCTTTTCCTTATCCCCTGGTCCCATGTTTTACACCTATGGTTCGTGACACATTTTCTGTGATTATTCCCCCCTTCACTGACCCCCCTCCCCTCCTTATACCAAAAAAGGCTCCACCACCTGCAACATATTTCTTCCTAAAACCTCTGTACCCCTTGGGCTAAGATGGAGACCATCCCTTCCATATAGGTCATTTCTGCCCCAAAACGATCCCCAATTGCCTACAAAGGGATCCCAAGTTCCTTACAATACTCCCCCAATTCCTCGTTGGTCCCAATGATCCGCGAATTACGTTCGCACCCACCACCTAGTACTGGGAGAAGCCCCGAAACCACTACCTGTGCATTCTTGGCATTCAGTTGAGTTATTAAGTTCTTGTAAGTCTCAATAAGCTGAACTGATTTTCTCTCCCTGATGTTGTTGGTAACCCCACGTGTACAACAACCACTGGGTCTGGGCCTGACCCCTTTACTAATCCACCCACTCTGTCCCTTAGGTCCTCCACCCTAGCCCCCGGAAAGCACAAATTGGTCCTGTTGACACTTTCGGGCCCACACACCACCCTATCCAACCCCCGCACTATACTACTCCCTGCAACCACCAACTGCCTCTTCCTGTCCTTTCCTGTCCTCTTTCCCATCCTACTACCCCTACTACCCCTGTTACCACCTCTGTCCCTACTGGGCCGGCTCGCAATCTTGCACTTCGCCACGCTAACCCCCATGCCTACCTCCACCTCTTCAGACCCAACCTGCTCCTCAGAATTCTCGAAATTACCTAACACACTGAATCTATTTTGGACACTGCACCCAAGTCCATAGTAAGGCTGTTGAGATCAAAATCTGTACAATGTGATGCAAGTGTCAACAAGGGATTAATACGCCACCGATTCGAACTATTAGTATTTGGTTGGTGACGATGGTCAAAAAACATAAAAGTGGAAAATTTTATTTGTAAACAAAAATATATTCACTTCAACATCCATTACAGTCCTCACAATTGTATATTTACGAAAAAATAATTTTAGTGACGTAAAGAATACTTGATGAAGTCTGCTACGAAAATAGAAGACCAATGTCAAGGAGAATTATCAGAAAGGTTTCTCCCTGTTCACCAAATATAGCGAAATGTCGTACCATCGTAAATTTAAATATCTCCCTCGCACAACCACATTGTGTATAAGACGGATCAATGTCGATTTTGAGCGCTGTTAGCAACAGAAGGTTGCGAAAGTCTATGTGTGTTCACACTGTGTGGACAGAAAAAGAAAAATCCGCTAGGCGGACTAAAATTCAAACGAATTACCGAAATGAGACCACAACGTCTCATCAGTGTTTAAAAACCAACACAATCCCGATATTGTCCAGGCCGGCAACCCTCCGCCTATAAAATTGGTATTGGAAAGCAGACCAGTTATTAATGTTCTTACATCTCACAAGCAAACACCAGTCAAGCCTCCCCAAACAGCAACTATGAAAGGTCTATAGTTTCAAAACAAATGAAGCCAGGATGTCTAACTAAATGTAGCCGATTGGTGAAAGTATTCTGCACGCAGGACAGGTCATTTTTGTTGTTTTGGCCACACTTGAACATTCAAATGACACTCTTGGCAGCTGTCATTGCTCATGCAACCCCAGAAATGGACGCAGTTTACCCTTTTTGGTGTATCAATCTCATCGTATTGTACCAATTTGATACAGATCTCAAGCAAAATGGCACAGGAGTGTTGGGTATGGTAACAGCAGACTCACAAATGCCACATTGGACATTCTTCATTTTTAATTGATGCACTCTTTCATGTCTCCATACTTATTCTTCTGAACTGTGTGGATTTGACCCTTGGTGAACTTCATAAAGGTAAACAAACGCAAGGAAAATGGCAGCCCTTTTGAAATGTAGGCATCCTAAATTACAATTGGTCTCGTGGTCCGTTCTTTGCAAGAATTATAAAATGATTTCTCCGAGTCTGTACTAGATGGTTTGCAGAATTTAACTATTCAATAAATTTAAGGTATTCTATTGTATAAAATCTGATCTCTTACTTATGCCATAGCAGACTTTCAGGCAGTGCTTTCTGCCACATGATAACGGTTCCATGGCAAATATTAGTTTCCACAAAATCTATGTTTCATTCCAAACAAATTGATATATAATGTATTGGGGTTATTCCTTTCTGACCTTCTCTGGACAGTGGAATGTGGAGAAAATTACCTTAAATTTGACCAAATTTACGTTGGACGTCCCCTTAAAGTAAATCTTGATTGGACAATCCAGTCAATAACTTATCTACAGTGACCAAATGTAATTAATTCAGGTCTGGTGTTCTTCTGTGCTTTGTTCTGTTCTTGCAAAAAACAGTTCTCAATAAAAATATGTTTTGAAACTGTGTTTGTGAAAGGAAAGGTGTTCATAATGTGTTAAAGTGAATGTGATCTGGAAATTCAGTAATTCTTTGTTTCTGAGAGGATTTTCTCAGGATAAGGTGCGATCACTCAGGATTGGATCTTTCTTGCTAGGCACAATAACTGATGATCAAGGATGAAGATGCTGTAGCCACTGGTGGTTAGTGTGCCTCACTGAACTCATCACATTGAGGGAGTTCATTATTACTGTTATTGTTTATCTTGATATATGATGGTGAACTGACTGTGAACAAAGATGATGTTTAGCATAAAATAAACGAACCTACGTTAAGCAAACTTCTGCCTCAGTTATTTGTAAACAGTGACTGCGGTTACACTAATGGTTCATTTCAACCCAGTTAAAGTCATAACTAAAGAATGAATGAAAGGTTTTAGCGCGCCGAAGGCGCGCAGGGACGATGTGGGATTTACAAATCCCTTGCGACCCGGTTAACCTTATTTCATTTCACTTGGATCACACAGACCTAGCTTTCCTATGGCCTCAAATGGTGTCTGAGGGGGGCGGGGGGGGGGGGGGGGTATGCACGCGGTTAGAATTCCCAGCAGTTTACGTTGGAGTGTTAGATGGTCAATACTCAATCCCTCAGCGCCATTAAAACTATTGGAGAGTGGGCTCTATTCGGTTCCAGTTCGGTGGTGGTAGAGGTTTGAGTTCCACACTGGTGGCGAGCCAGAATGTAATGTTGTGCGATGGCAATTTTAAGGGAAGAAGAGAAAAGACAACCAAACATCAACGCCGGTTTGGTAGCGGCCCCGGTATATGACCATAGCGGTTACAAAAAAGGAGTGGAGAAAGCTCCAACAGTTTAGTTTTGAAAAACCGGGAGTCATCCATCAAGCCTTCTGGGAGATAGGATGCTGTATGTGATTATGAGGTATCTGGTTATCCTTCGGGAATTCCAAATCACCTTCTCCATCCCCCGCCCCTCCAAAAAAAAAAAAAAACAAAAAAAACAAAAAAAGCAACCTTCCACAGACACACTCCCTCAAGCCCTTAGAAGGGCTGTTAAATCTTTATTCAAATGTTTATTTATATAAAATGTACACTCGTCCCCAGCCAGACAAGCTTGTTTCAATCCTTGCCTAGTGTTTGGTGGTTTCTTGTGTATGTTGCAGAAAGGTAGGTTGCACCAATTCCTCCTACGCTTTGTCTACCATTTCCATGCGTCTTCTTTATAAGAGTGTTGCAAGAAAATTTGAGAATGTTCAATTAGAAACGTTATAGGTAGAGAGAAAGATAGGTATCCGCTATTGTATGTTGTGCCTGCTGTGTGATTGTTGCTATGGACGGGGTAAGGGGTGTGTTTCTTCGGAGCCCACTCCCCACACGCAGAGTTGCGAGGCAATCCTCACAGACTCAATCCTAAAGATCTCAATGAGTAGCGAGGCAATCCTCACTGACTCCACGCAGTTTAATTCTATTGAGTAATTTTAATTTACTGTGGATTATTTTGTTTTTCTATTAAGGGTTCGGTGTTCGTTCAGCTTCACCATTGATTCACTATCCTGGAGTATGTGGAGGGTTTTGTTATATAGATCTTATTAAACGCATTTCAATCGCGCTTCAGCAGAGTTGCGAGGCAGTCCTCACAGACTCTATCCTAAAGTTCTAAATTAGTAGCGAGGCAATCCTCACTGACTCCACGAGATTTAGTTATATTGTATAATTTTTATTTTATTTTATTTTATTTTATTTTTTTTCCGGAAACTTATTTTGTTTTTCTGTAAAGGGATCGGTGTTCGTTCATCTCAACCATTAATTCACTATCTTGGAGTGTGTTGAGGGTTTTGTTTTGTAGGTGTTTCAATCGCGTATCAATAGTTTCTATTTTTGCTAGCTCGGGAAGTTCCTTTATCTGTGTCCATTTCGGTTTGCATAGTGCCACTCGCAGGGCATAATTTTGAACCCTCTGTAGCTTCTGAATGTTGGTTTTGCTCAGGTCATTTGTTATTATGGAACCGTATTCTAGTACCGGACGTCATAACTAAAAAATACAATTGTAAAAGTTTTATAGTATTGGCCCCGGATAGGGTGCCCTGCGAGATGATAGAATAACTCGTAACAGACATTGATCACCTGTTTGTTGTTACAGTGCCACTGCAACACCTGTCTTCGGCGTTGGACGTGTCAGAAGTTTCGATTACGCAATATATGGCTCAATATGACAAACAATAATTAAATACTGCGTGTCATCTGATAGTAACAAGTGAACAAAAGGCATGTTCTGGGATGTTGTCGTAGTGATATTTCAGGACATTGTTTTTATTATCTACGAACAAAGTTAAGAGATGCATTGATGCAGGGAGCTCAATTTATACAACAGATGAATCACAACAAAAAGTTGGGAAGAACAAAATGTGACACGACTAACAGAAAACAGAGTGGTAAATGACAAATACAAAATGTATCGATCTCCAGTTATACGATCACAACACATATACGACACATCAGTGTCCATCTCGGAAACCAACACGGAGTATAGCCATTTCAGTTGTCAAAATTTAGCTTTAATAATTTCATACTTTTCTTCCAGGTGTTTTTGCTGATCGATATAGTGTTTTAGTGTTGTATAGGTGTGATTTGTAATAAAAGATAGTTATATTAGTGTTTAGTTTAGTTTCTCTGTCGGGTTTTAGTGGCGTGTTCCCTATCTTCGCGCGGGTCATTTTCGGTGTTTTGTTTTGTTGTGTTTACGTTTTCGACCGCTTTCTCAAATTTTTAGTTCCTCTTTGTAATTTTGGCTTTGTAATTATTTGTAATCATGAGTGGTAAGTGTACGACGGGTGCTCAGACGGAGGTAAGTATGGGTGTTAAGGGAGGTCTGAGGGAGGTGAGTCGAGGGGTGCAGGTGGAGGAGAGTGAGGATTCGGAGGCATGCAGACAGTGTAATATGAGGTATGGTGGTGGTCGGTCAATGGAGAGTAGTGGGGTATGTGCGAATTGCAGGGATATTTTACAGTTGTTAGAGAAGTGTGTTGGATTCGAGCGGGAGATTGCAGAGCTGAGAGGGAGGTTGGGGAGGGCTGGTGTATCTGGAGTTACCCCGTTGAAGGTTACCTACGATGGTGAGGTGGAAGGTGGGTGGAAGGTCGTTGTGGACTCAAGGAGGAAACTGGGAAGCAGGAAACGTGGGGGAATAATGCTTGATGTGGGGGGTGTAACTGAGGAGGGGGGTTCTAGTAGGAAAATTCGGAAGGTGGCGTCAGGTCAGGGCTGCGTCGAGTCCGGAAGCCAGAGTCGGCGTAAGGCTGCCAAGGTTGCTAGGCGGTGTTTAGAAAACAGGTTTAGTGTTTTAGACTCTGATACCCCTGGGGACGAGAGTGAGGGGGAAAGTGTGGCGGGTGAGATGGTTGTTCATGATGATAGGCCAGTCGGGGTAAGGAGGGCGGTCAAGAGAAAGAGGGGGCCAGGAGCTTGCAAAACGAGAGGAGGTGCAGATGATATAGGAACTGGGGCCAGAAGAAGAAAATTAGTGGTAGCGAGGAGCAGCATTGTACGTGGGATTGACAATGTAGTTTGTGGTCCTGATAGTTCCAATCGAACAGTCTTGTGCTTTCCGGGGGCGAAGGTGGAGGATCTCAGGGACCGGGTAGATGGCATTGTGGCAGGGTCAGGACCGGAACCGGTAGTGGTGGTCCATGTGGGGACCAACAATGTCAGGGAGAGAAGGTCAGTAAGTTTGGTGGAGTCGTATAGAGGCTTAGTCGGCAAACTGCTAAGTAGGAATGCAAGGGTAGTCGTATCCGGGATCCTTCCTGTCCTTGGAGGTGGGGACGAACGGAACTCAAGGATTTTGGCGCTAAATGAAGAGTTAGAGGACTACTGTGTTGATCTGGGAATTCCCTTTATCGACCATTGGGACACGTTTTGGGGCAATGGGAGCATGTACGGGCCTGACGGGCTGCATCTTAGCAGGGCGGGGAAACGGGTATTAGGGGATAAAATTCTACGGGTAGCTGAGCCTTTTTTGGAGAGGAGCGGGGTGGGAGGTCAGAGGCAAGTATAACGAGAGTGGACATAGGTGGGGTGAACAAGAGTGAGGGGGACAGAATAAGTTTACCAAGACTAGCACCAGAAAACAATGGGCCCAATAGGCGGAAGGCAATGAACCTCGGTACCCTGAAAGTGGGTTATAGCAACATCCAGGGTCTCCACCGGAAAGTAAGTGAAATTGCTACATTGATCGACACAGAGGAGTTTGATGTCATGGGCTTAAGCGAGACGTGGGTAAGACACGAGGAACGGGTAGACCAAGTAAGCGGGTGTGTGTGGATAGGTGTAGGGCGAACGGAAGGCCAGAAAAAGGGGGGAGGGGTAGGCATGTACATTAAAGAAGATTTAAAACCGTCGCTGATTACAGATCTGGAAGATATTATCACCTCGGCTGATGTGTCAAAAGAAATTGGATGGGTAAAGATCAGTCTGAGAAACAAAAGTATTGCCCTTGGGATTGTGTACTGTGCGGTGGAGGGAAGTAAACCCGAGTGGAATGACTCGATATACTCAACACTAAGGTCCAATATCACTGAACTAGAAAACAGGGGGCTCGGTATAATTCTGATGGGCGACTTTAATGGACACATAGGTGACAAGGAAGAAGGCATAGAGGGTGGGGACAAGAAAGTCAACAGGAATGGAAGGAAGCTGTTGAACTTCACAAATGAGCTCGGTCTGAAGATTCTGAATAGGGACGCTAGATGTAAGGGGAAATGGACCTGAGAGAGAAACGACAGAAAATCAATAATTGACTACATTCTCATAGATATGAATTTATGGAGGGAGGTGATAAGGGTAGAAGTGGATGATGAGGGCAAAATGGAGTTGGATAGTGATCACAACTTGATTACAGTGACGATGAGGGCCAAAAACCTAGAGAAAAGGAAAGGAAGCTTCAAGGATATTTGGGAACTCAAAAAGGATGCCGACTGGGTGAAGTTCGAAGAAAAACTGAAACCAAAGCTTGCAGCCGTACACAAGGGGGGTAGTGTCCAGAAGATGGCCGACGCCATAGTTGCGAGCCAAGTGGAGGCAGGGAAGGAAAGTGTAGGAAAGATTAGGGTGCCAACACGGGAACTTGGGTACAGAGTGAACGAAGAACTGAAAAGAGCCATAAAGGTTAGAAAAGCTAAATGTGCTGCATACAGGAGAAGTAGAAAACTTAAGGGGGTGGAAAGCAATGAGGCCATGGTAGCAAAGGAAGAATACCAACAAGCACGAAATAAAGTAAACAAGATAAAAGACGACAACCGGAGAGTGCGAAATAGCAGTCTTATTAGGACGATAAGAACGACAGGGGGGTCGAGTTCGAGCGTATTTTGGAAATGGGTGAACAAACGTAACAAAGGGAATAACCAACAGAGCATTAAAGTAGATGGCAGAGTTACAGAAGAGCGAGATCAAATCGCATTAGAACTAGTCAAGCACTGGGAAAAGGTAAACGATAAGCGATGGGGCATGGGGAACCCACCGGAGTGTCCGAACCAGGTCGAGGAAAATCTCTCGGACTTCGTGTGCAGCGAAATCAAAACTGAGGAGGTGCGAAGGGTGATCTCAAAATTGAGGAATGGAAAAGCGGGAGGGGTGGACGAAATTCCTAACGAGTTTATCAAAAAAGGGGGAGAGGAACTCTTGGAAAGCCTAACTGCCCTATTCAATTTAGCCATAGAAAAACAAGAGGTCCCAAAGGAGTGGAGGGAAAGCAAAGTGACATTTATTCACAAAAAGGGGGAAAAAGACGTTTTGGATAACTATCGAGGGATCTCTGTCAGTAGCAACATTGGAAAGGTTTTCCGTAAAGTCCTTTATGGGAGACTAGAGGAGGTAATTGAGGAGAAGGGTTTTTTGGGAGAAATCCAGAATGGCTTCAGGAAGGGAAGGAGAGTTACTGACCATCTTTTCACACTATCCCAAATGATAGAATCCGCGAAAGCAAAAAAGAAAAAGATGTTTATGGCCTTTTTGGATATCAAGAAGGCATACGATAGAGTATGGAGGGAAGGTATGTGGCGCAAGCTGGGGGCTATGGGCTTAGGAGGCGAGTTTGTTGGAATTATGAAAGCATTATATCAAGATGTACAGAGTGAACTTAGCCTGGGGAACATTACAACGAAACGTGTGCCTATGGAGATAGGCCTAAAACAGGGGTGTATCCTTTCGCCGATCCTGTTTGCATTGTACATCAAAGGCTTAGGAGATGAACTCCTGCGTAGCGAGGAGGGGGGAGCAGTTGGTGACGTGAAGATCCCAGGGCTATTTTTTGCAGACGATATGGTTCTAGTGTCAGAGAGCGAAGAGGGGCTAACGAAAATGCTGGGAATTGTTGGGAAATATGGGAGCAAATGGAGACTCGAACTTAATGAAAGCAAGAGCAAAGTTATACCTGTGGGCCGCAAAGTGGACCCCACTCGAAGGTGGAGAGTGGGGGAGTTCTGCATTCCGGAAGGGAGCAGCAAACTTCTCAATGTGGGAGAGACGGGTGATTACGAGTATTTGGGGGTAAATATAAACATTACAGGAAGAGGCATCTACCGGAACCACACAAATAAATTGATTTTGAAGGGGAAGCGAATCCTTAACCAAATGAAACTTATAGGGAGAAACAGTTTCAATAAGGTTTTCGTGGGGAAAACCATTTGGGAAATGGTGGGGCTGCCAAGTATAACATATGGTACGGAAGTGGTACCCCTCATCCAGACGGCCGTAAAGAGCTTGGAAATCCTGCAGAACGATGCAGGCCGATGGATAACGGGGTCGAGTAATGCCGCAGCGCTAGAAGCAATCAGGGGTGAGCTTGGGTGGATGAGGATCAAGGACAGGATAGACCTGTTGAAGCTCGGTTATCTTAATTATTTGGTAAATCTCCCCGACAGCCGATGGTGTAAAGTAATGTTCCTGAGAATTTTCAACTCAAATATCAAAACGGGGTGGATGGTCCAAATGAGGGAGCTAGTAGAGAACTACTCATTGGAGATCTCGGACCTGGACGTTGGGGCAAACCAGGGTAAAAAAATCGTCAGAGAAAGGGTCATGGAAGATTGTAACCGTAATTGGCGAGAGGGGGTCAAATCAAAGAGGTCTTTGGGTGGCCAGCGTGATAAAGAGAAGCCAGGTTTTGAAGAGTACCTTGATGGCACCTTTGGGGGTTCACTGTTGTTCAAGCTGAGGTCGCGATCCCTGGAGCTGAGGGGAAAAATTGGGAAAGACGGTGAAAGGGAGTGCCAGATGTGTAACTTGGACATGGTGGAGACCCTGGAACACTTTCTTCTTGAATGCCCAAAGTATCAGCCTAAAAGAATGAGATTCACTGGGAGTATAATGGGGAAGTGGGATGGGAGAATGAAGGACATGTGGTTAGGGGGAGACCCAAAGGAGAGGGTTAATATGCTAATCGGAGAGATTGGGAAGAATGGGACAAGGGATATCATCAAGCATTTCGTCTCTGAGTGTTGGGAGGAGAGGAGAAGCGTGGGAATAGGGAGGCAGTTGGGAGTACAGGGGTAACCATGGCCTTCTCGTCCGAGAACCGCGACAAATCAGCGGCTGGCCAAAGTGTTATTATTAAACTAGAAGCAAACAAAGAGGCCAAATTTTTGGGATTTATCCTAGATAGCAATCTCAGTCTAAACAGTCACGTTAACTCAATTACGGTTAGAGTTACTAAACGCATCAATTTGCTGAAGATGATCAGAGGTAGAAATTGGGGAGCAAACAAAGATGTGCTTCTCAAGCTCTACAAAACATTTATACGTCCGGTACTAGAATACGGTGCCATAATAACAAGTGACCTAAGCAAAACCAACATTCAGAAGCTACAGAGGGTTCAAAATTATGCCCTGCGAGTGGCACTATGCAAACCGAAATGGACACCGATAAAGGAACTTCACGAGCTAGCAAAAATAGAAACTATTGATACGCGATTAAAACACCTACAAAACAAAACCCCCAACAGACTCCAAGATAGTGAATTAATGGTTGAGCTGAATGAACACCGATCCCTTAACAGAAAAACAAAATAAGTTTCCAGAAAATAAAAAAAAATAATAAAATAAAATAAAATAAAAATTATACAATATAACAAAATCGCGTGGAGTCAGTGAGGATTGCCTCGCTACTCATTGGGAACTTTAGGGTAGAGTCTGTGAGGATTGCCTCGCAACTCTGCTGAAGCGCGATTGAAATGCGTTTAATAAGATCTATATAACAAAACCCTCCACATACTCCAGGATAGTAAATCAATGGTGAAGCTGAACGAACACTGAACCCTAAACAGAAAAACAAAATAATCCACAGTAAATTAAAATTACTCAATAGAATTAAACTGCGTGAAATCAGTGAGGATTGCCTCGCTACTCATTGAGATCTTTAGGATTGAGTCTGTGAGGATTGCCTCGCAACTCTACGTGTGGGGAGTGGGCTCCGAAGAAACACACCCCTTACCCCATCCATAGCAACAATCACACAGCAGGCACAACATACAATAGCGGATACCTATCTTTCTCTCTACCTATAACTTTTCTAATTGAACATTCTCAAATTTTCTTGCAACACTCTTATCAAGAAGACGCTTAGAAATGGTAGACAAAGCGTAGGAGGGATTGGTGCAACCTACCTTTCTGCAACATATACAAGAAACCACCAAACACTAGGCAAGGATTCAAACAAGCTTGTCTGGCTGGGGACAAGTGTACATTTTATATAAATAAACATTTGAATAAAGATTTAACAGCCCTTTTAAGGGCTTGAGGGTGTGTGTCAGTGAGAGGGTGTTTTTTTCTTTTTTTGGGGGGAGGGGTTTGGAGGAGGTCATTTGGAATTCCCGAAGGATAACCAGATACCTCAAAATCACATACGGCATCCTATCTCCCAGAAGGCTTGATGGATGACTCCCGGTTTTTCAAAACTAAAGTATTGGTGCTATCTCCACTTCTTTTTTGTAACCGCTATGGTCATATACCGGGGCCGCTACCAAACCGGCGTTGCTGTTTGGTTTTCTTTTCTCTTTTTGCCTTAAACTTGCCATCGCACAACATTACATTCTGGCTCGCCACCATGGTGGGACTCAAACCTCTACCATCGCCGAACTGGAACCGAATAGAGCCCACTCTCTAATAGTTTTAAAAGTTTTAAAGGCGTTGAGGGATTGAGTATTGACCATCTAACACTCCAAAGTAAACTGCCGGGTATTCTAACCGCGTGCATACCCCCCTCAGACTACATTTTGGGCAATAGGAAAGCTAGGCCTGTGTAATCCAAGTGAAATAAAATAAGGTTAACCGGGTCGCAAGGGATTTGTAAATCCCACATCGTCCCTGCGCGCCTTCGGCGCGCTAAAACCTTTCATTCATTCATTCATTCGGGAGCTCAATTTATACAACAGATGAATCACAACAAAAAGTTGGGACGAACAAAATGTGACACGACTAACAGAAAACAGAGTGGTAAATGACAAATACAAAATGTACATTAGTGTTTTAACCATACCTTTATAAAAGCTTAGGAACTCCCCACGCTCTTATACGTGGGAATCCTGACACTGCAAACTATCTGGGCGACAAATTTGTTCGTAGAAATAAACGTCAAGATGATAAAATTGGTAACGCAGTGCCCACATGCACACCCTTGGAAAATTAATGAAATTTTAGAAGGGATATGTTTCAGCTCCACCTGAATTCCCCACTGGCTTCGCGCAAAATAAATTTCCACATCCATACACAATATTTTCACGAAAATCGAAAATAGTGCTTTTGTTCAAGTCACCACTCAAGCTACAGATAAATTTGCGCTACTTAATGCTACTAATACTACAGAACATTCACGTTCGAAACGGACACGTTATTTTATGGGTCAGATCCCAAACCAAAATGAGAACCATATCTTAAGTATTTTCATGAAGTTCAGTGGGGCTCCCGTAAATGAATATTATTTAATAGAATGACATCTTTAATTGCGTTTAATTTCCCGATTCCGTCCCATTGAGATGTAATAAGCTATGTTTCTGAGACAGAAGTTGAAAAAAGAAAATATCTTAACCCTTTACCCAACGTAACGGTCAAAACCGGCCAGCCCTATTCTAAAAAATCGCCAATTAATTTTCATTATTTTTTCATTTTTTGTCTCAAAAACATAGGTTATGACCCTCGTTGGAACGAGCTCGTTCCAATGAGGGGTCATAATCTATGTTTTTGAGACAAAAAATGAAAAAATTTAGTTGTTCAAGAATTTTTTTTGCAAGTGTCGTCTGCTTTTCATGTTAGGTAAAGGGTTAACCGCATTGTCTGTGAATGTTGTTGCTCAGTTATTACCTTTACATTGCGCAAAGAGTTCAACCTTTCTAACCTGAATGGTTTCGCCTCATACAGTACTGCTTACAGCATAATGAAAGAGTCCATCCTCTATTGATGGGCAGGTCCAGTGATAATTTCATCCTACAGCCTTATAGGGCTGTGGGATAAAATTATCACGGACACTCGTGTCCAGTTAGGTGTTTGTCCGGTTGCCTACTCACAGACTGCAATCTTTGCTTTACACAATTTTTTATACCTGCTTGATGGGGTTTACCATGATTGCATTGATATTTTATGTTGAATAGTGAATTGTAATAATTCTATGCAAACACAAATGATGGTTTCTAAGCTGAAATTAGATGTTCATTATTTCTTTATTCGTGTTTAACCCTTTGAACCCTATCGGCCTTTTTTCCGACCAGGAACATAATACGTAATGTGGTCATTATATAGCATGACTGTTCAGTAAATATTTTGGAGCAGACCGAGGCTGCACGTTGAAAATACCGATTGGTCTACCCAAATAATGACTATGGAATCTTCTAATTGCTGTCATTGAAGTGACATGGAAGATACCACTAGAGTTCAAAGGGTTAAGGTACTCTCGGCATCTTTGGCGACATCATGACCGACGAAATAGTTTCAAATCAATTCGTTCAATCATTTATACATATAATAATAACTCTTTGGCCAGCCGCTGATTTGTCGCGGTCCTCATAAGAGAAGGCCATCATTCCCCCTCCACCCCACCCCCTCTTCCCCTCCTCTCCTCCCAGCATTCAGATATAAACTGCTTAATAATGTCCCTCACTTCCTCTTTTTCAATTTCTTCAATAAGCATTCCTACCCTCTCCCTCGTGTCCCCCTTCAGCCATCTATCCTTTGTTTCTTCACCCCACTTCTGCATTATTCTTCCAGTAAATTTTATTCTATGAGGTATATACTGTGGGCATTCCAAGAGAAAATGTTCCAGGGTCTCCACTACTACAGAGTGGCACATTTGGCATCCCTTTTCCCCATCTCTCCCAATTTTTCCCCGAAGCTCCAGTGATCTTGATCTCAGTTTGAACAGCAGTGACCCTCCAAAGGTGCCATCTAGGTACTTCTCAAAAGCTGGCTTTTCTTTATATTGTAACCCCTGCAGTGATCTTTTCACGCTAACCCCTGCTCGCCAGTTTCGATTGCAATCTTCCATGACTCTCTCTTTGACAAACCTTTTGCCTTCTTTCATTCCTACTTCTATGTTTGTGACCTCTATAGAGTAATTGTCCATTAGTTCCCTCACATGTTTTGACCACCCCGTTTCTATATTAGAATTCCAAATGGTATCGAGCATCAATTTGCACCACCGGTTGTCAGGAAGGTTTCTCAAGTAGTTAAAGTAACACAGTTTTCCCAAATCTACCCTGTCCTTGATTTTCATCCACCCAAGCTCCCCCCTTACTGCTTCCAAAGCTGCAGCATTACTCGACCCTGTTATCCACCTGCCGGCATCATTCTGAGTACTTTCCAACTTCTTAATAACGGTTTGGTTTAATGGAATCACGTCCGTGCCATACGTTATACTTGGTAAACCCACCCTCTCCCACAGTGTTTTCCCCACAAAGACCTTATTGAAACTATTTTTCCCTAAAAGTTTTAGTTGGTTCCGAATTCTTTTCCCCTTCAGAATCAGTTTGGCTGAGTAATTTCTGTACACCCCTCTTCCCGTTATATTTATGCTTACCCCTAGATACTCATACTCTCCCGTTTCTCCTACAGTGATTTGTTTGCTTTCCCCTTCGGGGATTGAGAACTCCCCACTCTCCATCTCTTCGTCATATCTACCTTGCGTCCAACGGGTATTACCTTGCTTTTATTTTCATTTAGTTCGAGCCGCCAAGTGTTCCCATATCTACCAGCAATTTCCAGCAGTTTCTCTAGCCCCTGTTCAGTTCTAGACATTAACACCATGTCGTCCACAAAGAATAAGCCTGGTATCTTTATGTCTCCAACATTTACCCCCTCCGCACCCTGAATTAGTTCGTCCCCTAAATCTTTAACATACAATGCAAACAAAATCGGTGAAAAGATACACCCCTGCTTGAGGCCTATATCCATAGGGACTCGTTTTGTAGTGATACTCCCTAGACTGAGTTGGCTTTGCACATCTGTATACAGTGCTTTCATGATTCCCACAAAGTCACCCCCCCCCCCCCAGTCCGATGCCCTCGAGCTTTCGCCACATACCTTCCCTCCACACTCGGTCGTACGCTTTTTTCACATCTAGAAATGCCAGAAACACCTTTTTCTTTTCAGCCTTTGTTGATTCTATCAGTTGGGTGAGTGTAAATAGGTGATCAGTGACTCTTCGTCCTTTCCTGAAACCATTTTGAATTTCTCCTAAAAAACCTTTCTCTTCAATAACTTCCTCTAGTCTACCGTATATGACCTTACAGAATACTTTTCCGATGTTACTACTAACTGATATCCCCCTATAGTTATCTAGAACTTCCTTATCCCCCTTTTTGTGTATGAACGACACCTTACTTTCCCTCCACTCTCTGGGGACCTCTTTCTTTCGCAGAGCCAGGTTGAAAAGGTTTGTCAGGACTTCAATAAGTGCCTCCCCTCCATTTTTGAGGAATTCGTTCGGAATTTCATCAGTTCCTCCCGCTTTACCATTTTTTAATTTCGAGACCACGTTCCGCACTTCTTCTGCCGTTATTTCGCTACATACACGATTGGATAGGTTCTCCTCCACCAGTGTATTTCTTTTTGGTGGGGACCCACTGCCCCATCGCCTATCGTTTATCTTTTCCCAGTGCTTGACTAACTCTGAAGCGATACGGCCTTTATCTTCTGTACTTTCCCCATCCACTTTGATACTCTGCACACTACTTTTCCCCCGTTTATTTACCCAGTTCCAAAATACGTTTGAGCTCGAACCCCCCGTTTTCTTTATTGTTCTGGCAAGACTGCAATTGCGCTCCTTCCTATTATTATTCTTTATCTCATTCACCTTTCTCCGTGTCAGTTCATATTCTCCTTTCATTAGTCTCGTGTCATTATTATCCACCCCTTTAAGCTTCCTACTTCTTCTGTAAGCAGCGCATTTTACCTTCCTTTCTTTTATAGCCTTTTTCAGTCCCTCGTTAACCCTGTATCCAAGCTCTCTCGTTGGGACCCTCACCCTTCCTATACAATCCTTCCCTGCCTCTGTTAGGCTATTTACTATGCCATCTGAAATACTCTGGACATTTGCATCCCTAGGTATACATTCAAGATTTGGTTTTAGTTTTTCCCGAAACTGCTTCCAGTCGGCTCCTTGTTTTAGTCCCCAAACTTCCTTGAAGGTATTTCTGTCTCTATTCGTCTTTTTGCCCATAATCTTAACTGTTATCAGGTTGTGATCACTACCCAAGTCATTTTTTCCCTCGTCATCTATTTCTATATCTATAACCTCCCTCCATACGCTAATGTCAGTGAGTATATAATCAATTATTGTTTTCTTATCGTTCCTCTCCCAGGTCCATTTACCCTTACATTTCGCATCCCTGTTCAGGATCTTTAAACCAAGCTCTTTTGATAGGTCCAACATCTTCCTCCCATTCGTGTTAATTTTCCTATCACCTCCCTGTATGCCCTCCTCCTTATCCCCGATGTGCCCATTGAAGTCCCCCATTAGGACAATACTGAACCCTCTGCTTCCAAGCTCTGTGATATTCGATCTAAGAGTTGTATATATTGAATCATTCCACTCGGGCTTACTTCCCTCCACTGCTAAGTATACAACACCAACGGCAACACTCCTGCTTCCTAACTTGATTTTTGCCCAGACTATTTCGTTGGATACTGGAATCTGAGTCCTTGCTTCTGTGAGATCTGTAATCAATGAGGGCTGTAATTCCTCTTTAGCGTAGATGCCAACACCCCCACCCCGTTTCTGACCCTCAGTTCGCCCAGCTCCTATCCACACACAACCCTTCATCTGATCAACCCGCTCATCCCGTCGTATCCACGTCTCACTTAGACCCATTATATCGAAGTCTCCTTCGTCCATCATTGTTGATATTTCGCTTACTTTCTTGTGCAGACCCTGGATGTTGCAGTACCCAAACTTAATGAATCTTTGTTTTTTTGTCATCACTGGCACATTATTATAACCCTGGTATGTCCCTGTATTGTGCATGTTTGTTGTTCTTCTTATGTTCCCAGCATTTGTGCCCCCCCTGGGTTATCGGCTGTGGTCTCCTACCCCCCTTTTCTCCAAAAAAGGCCCAGTCACCTGTAAAATTTTTTGGCCCAACAGGTCTGTACCCATCCTACTTAAATGCAATCCGTCTCGCCCATACAACTCTCCTTGTCCCCAGAATGAATCCCAGTGGTCAATGAAATGTATTCCCAAGTCTTTGCAGTGCTCTTCCAGCTCCTCGTTTAGTGCCATAATCCGCGAGTTCCTCTCATTCCCACCACCCATAACGGGGAGCACCCCTGAAACGATGGTCCGAGCATTCCTGCTAAGTAGCTTACTAATTAGGTCCTTGTATGTGTCCACCAAACGAACTGATTTCCTCTCCCTGATGTTATTGGACCCCACATGTAATACGACTACCGGATCAGGCCCCGACCCAGCTACAATACCGTCCACTCTATCCCTCAGGTCCTCCACTTTAGCCCCCGGAAAGCACAGAACTGTTCTATTTTTACTGTCCGGACCACAGACAACCTTGTCGATCCCCCGAACTATGCTACTTCCCGCAACCACCAACTTACTTTTGGCCCTCGCCCTATTTATCTCCTCTAGTCTCCTATTGTTTACAGCGTCCTCTTCCTCTCCAACAGCCCCACTCGGAATCAATATCGGTATCGGTATCTTTGACCTAGGATTACTCCTATCCTTGTCCCTCCGTCTCTTTCCAGGCCCTGAACTACCTGGACTACTCCCCTGGTCTTCTCCCGGATCCCTCCTCCTTTTTCCTGGCCTAGACCCCAAGCTACTATATGTTGCAACTACCTCCATCTCCCCCTCTGTCTCTTCCGAATCGAGCACATCAAATCTGTTTCTGGTGCTGCACTCCCCACTGCCTTTGGACTTTACACCCCTATCTACCGGCTTCTCTGGCCCCCCTTTCCTACCACTTTTGATAGTCCACGCCAAACGCTTTACAGCATTGCTCCGGCCTGGGCCCCCCTCATCTGTCCTACGTACTTTTCTAGCAGCCCCCACCTCATCACCTACCTCATTCACATCAAAGGTTCTACCCCCATGTTTCCTCTTGGAGCCACCGACAACCTTCCATCCTTCTCGGAAAGCAACTTTCACAGGCGTAACTCCAGACAAGCCCCTCCCTACCAAGTTTTCCCTTCAGCTCAGCAATCTCCCCCTCAAACTTAACAATTGTCTCAAGTAGGCGGAGGATTTCCTGACAGTTTGCACATACCTCTCCATATCCCATCGAGCGACAGTCCCCATACATCATAGAACACTGTTTACAAACTTCAAGCCCAATATCGCCATCGGTGGCCCCACCAACCCGGCTCTGACCGACACCCCCAGTGACCTCTGTCTGCACACCAATACTTACCCCGTTGGTACCGTTGACCTGGACCGCGATATTACACGTATTTACCTCCATACTTACCTCCGTCTGAACAGACTTGCTCGCCATCATCAAGACAAAATTACGCGATCGGACAGGGAAAACTGTAAACACGCGACAAAAGGCAACACGACGAACCGCTCGACAACTTAGCGCTCACAGTTTTATTTAAGACCTCCTAACTTTGTCCCAGTTACTATACTAAACTAACTCCCCACAAAGTTGAATAAAATAACCTGAAAATGAAATATATATGATTAGTAAACAATAAAAATACTTAATTTCGATTCGTAACCAAGGAGACTTCTTCTGTATACTTGCGGATCGATCAGATGCTGTTCATATGCTGTTCACTTTAGACGACTCCCACCCCAAGCGTTGCAAACACAGATTGTGTTCCCTAATTGAATGTTTAATACTTAATTATTTATTATTGTTAAAAATGACTTTTGACTTCCATGGTTATATCATAACTGTAGAAAAAGGATGAAATCAAGCTTGATCAATCGCTTATTGCACCCTGTCCACTTTGGGCGCCTTTCACCTCAGGCGTTGGTTTCCGGCTCCAATTTTACCTGTGAAACGAAACTTGTTTTCCTCAGCAAACAAGCACTGTTCTGCTTCCCGGGATTCCCGGGGGAAAGTGAATTTTTAGAATTTTGTTTTAAAAAGGCGAGAACTATTTCGCGTTTAACAGTCACTGGTAAGTCGTTCTAGAAAATACATTAAATAAAGTGGATTCAGCAGCAGGTTAGTAGCTTATTGTTAAGTAGACTAAAGACTATACATTAGCGACAGTGTTTACATTTTCCTGTCTCGTCAAGCTCATTTGGGAGAAACAGTCCTGTATCCACTTAGTATATCATCTTAATATAAAAATGAACGCGAAAAAAAAATATATGTTTTGGTGTGTATTTTGTGTTCAAATTTGACAATTGCCCTACTAATGTCCCGTTTCGAATTCAAATGGAAAAAAACAAAACATTATTTGTTCCCTCACCTTGTTTTTCAAATCTCACAATTTTGAAATGACAGCCAGTGTAAATACTTAACCCTTTACCCAACGTAACGGCAAAAACCGACCAGCACTATTCTCAAAAATCGCCAATTAATTTTCATTATTTTTATAATTTTTTTTGTCTAAAAAATATAAGTTATGACCCCTGGAACGAGCTCGACGAGTTAAAGTCTTTCCCAAAACAGATATTTTAACATTTTTATTGAGGCTTACAAAATCAATAAATGTTGCACCGTGACGAGTAGAACGATGAGTCGTGGTCGGACCTCGGAGGGCGTGGCGGGGCCCTGATGCGTGTTCTGTTCATCCTCATGGTGGTGGTGATCGATTCATATTACAATATCTTGTGAATAAGTCAAGAATGTTCACGAATATAAAACGAACTATTTATTTGTGTGGATGAACAAAAAACAACACTTCAGAAACCACTGAAATGAATGTGCCTGTATCAGACCCCCTGATACAACCATCTGTATCAGGGGTTCTGATACACGACAGCTTCAGAGTGAACACAGACAAAATAGACGTTGTATGTAAGATAAATATTTTATATACTTTTCGAAACGCTCGCGATGGATCATTATGTTCGTGTCTGAGGGATGGGAGGAGCGACGGCAATCTGTCTTGTTATGGACGGTACTGTTCAAAACCAATTCGACAATCTTGATTCAGGTTTTTCCCGCGGGGTGGGGGGACGTCATTGGATAATCAGATGTTGTGTTAATTCACAAATCATAAATCTCTCTCTCTCTCTCTCTCTCTCTCTCACACACACACACACTCTCTCTCTCGTCCTATTTATTTCCTTATGCAACATTGAATGCAAGAGGCTAAGGAACAATCAAACATTTGTGTTAATATTAAAACTGATATTCTTGCCACTCTAACAGGTTATATGTAGCTTTGCTTGTTTTGTGGAGACGACGAGTTATAAGCTATCAGCTTACAGTCGAATCCACCAGCTTGTTCTATTCACACTATGTTTGCTTGTACATTTGGAAATAAATATTGTTTAAACAAAACGCGGGAGTCCGAATCGATCGCTCAGACGGTCACCCATCCATGGACTAACCGAGCTCGACGTCGCTTAACTTCAGTGATCTTAAGAGAAGCGGTTACCGCAACGCCAACTCCCCCCCCCCCCCCACCATCCGAAATCTTGTTGAACACTGCGAATATCAACGCCTGGTACATGGGTATCTAAGTGCCTTTCTCTTGACTGCATGTTTAAATATATCTTACATGTGCCTCCCACAAGTACCTGAGAATTTTATTAGTTCTATAATGCCACACGCAAGCTCAATATAAACTATATGCGGCCAGCCAAACACTTTATACGATTGACAGACAAGAGTGATCTCCCCTTTTTCGTTGATCTTTGAAATTATCGGACATTTCACATTAAACAAATAAGAATTTATTATTTTTCGCAGTGCTAAATCAGCGTACAGAAAGTGTAATCGGTAAGATATGTTCATTATACAGTTTTAGATGTCTAATATTGTATATACCGTGTCGGTTAATCCCATACTGGGCTCGATAATTCTTTTCGAATTGACTAACACTGTATTATATTTTATTTATTAGATGTGATTTTCTTTCACAAAATTGCTCATTGTGAAGCTCGGATAATATGACACGCCTAATGTGACGCCGATCTCGGCCGATGTAAACCAAACAAGTGTTGCCCTCCCCCCCTCCCCCCCCCCCCCCCGATGCGTTACCAGGGGCAGACAGCGTTATTCGTCGAAAGCAATCAGTCAGTAAAATTGGCTTCAACAAGATGAGAAATTAATTATGGCAATAAGTAAGGATTAGGTGGGGGCGCGGTGGCTCAGTTGGTAGAGGTGCAGGCTGCAAGCCGAGAGGTCCTCGGTTCGAATCCCACCTGCGGCAACCGCGTTGTGTCCTTGGGCAAGACACTTCACCCCCATTGCCCACGTGGGGGCACGGTGACGCTGTGTACTAAGGCGTACTGCACGTCGATGATGCACCTGTCTTCAACCAATGCTGACCCTGCTTGTGTGGAGTTGGTATGTTGGGTGGAGCTGACAGTTGCTCGCCGTTGCTCGGTGGTTCTCTCCGGGTACTCCGGCTTCCTCCACACGTAAAATTGTCACGGTCATGGTTAGCCATTGTGCAGAAATATGTGACCTTAAACACCAATAAATAAATAAATAAATAAATAAATAAGGATTAGGTGGACGAAGAGAAGAAAGAAGGCAGTAGAACATTCAACGTAAACTAAGATTAAGAGTCGTTAGCGGAGATTCGTCGAAGTAGAGAAGAGATAGTTTAGTTATCTGAACGTCATGGCTTCCCTGTTGGGGAAGCCGCGACATTAGGATAGCTGAACTGGGAGAAGAGGAAATTTCGGACTTACGAAAAGCTTGAGAAGCAATAACACTGTTAGAAAACTGTAACAGGTCTGAGAACATTTTGTAATTACATTGTATTTGGTTTGGTTTAATAAATAAAGAGGTTATAACTTGGTTACTTTCATATCGGCTGAGATATCAGCCCTAAGTAACTTAACACCAGCCTTCGACCTTCGGTCTAAGGCTGATATGAAGTTACTTCGGGATGATATCTCGGCCGAAATATAACTAACCAAGTAATAATCTCTACATATAACACACTGTGAAAAGCAGACGACACTTGCAAAAAAAATTCTTGAATAACTTATTTTTTTCATTTTTTGTCTCAAAAACATAGGTTATGACCCCTTATTGGAACGAGCTCGACGAGCTCGTTCCAATGAGGGGTCATAACCTATGTTTTTGAGACAAAAAATGAAAATTAATTGGCGATTTTTGAGAATAGCGCTGGCCGGTTTTGGCCGTAACGTTGGGTAGAAGGAGAAGAGTATGTGAAGGGTGAGAATGGTGAGCCATAGTGAACTATTTTTACTCCCCTGAATGCGCATGCGTGTAAACGGTGGTAAAACTGACAATCGAAATTACTATAGCGATCTATGGGAGAAAAATGAAAAACTTTCATTTGCAACAAATTTCATTTTTTTACATAATGGACGGACATGTGATCAAATATTTTATAATATACTTTTTAAAATGGTATCAAATACGTTTTGTTAACATTAGTTTTCAATGGTTCCATTTTGTTTAAAATTTTTACTTTTTATCCCAGTTCATCACCTTATTAATTTGGGGGATATCTCTGCCTTTTGGAGTGTTATATATGGAAGGAATCAATATTTGAGTGTGGGAGATTGTACCTTCAGACGTGGTCTATCGTGTTTGTTGATAATGTCGGCGTCACAATGTGATTCCAGCAGTTAGAGTCGGTCTTTGCATACACCATACCCCCATCCCGAAAAAATATCATCATTGAAAAGTACTTTTGGTAGAAATTGTCCCCCTAGACATTACCAGGCTTATGAAGCAAATCCAATTAGAAAATCAACGTAACTGGTGTGAAAGACGTTTGAAACAATATAGTTCAAAATGCGAGGATAGCCCGAAAAAAGTTGTCGAGTGATGGGCATCGTGGTAGCTTTAAGTGATCTAGTCACATGATATGTTCTCGAGTTATTAGAAACGTTTGATTTAAAGGATAAACTGGGGGACCTTACCAAATATGGAATTTGCGGTTTTCAGATTATAAAATTTAAAGATAATTAAGTAAAGTGCTACTCATTCAACAAACCCCAAAACTTCTAATAATATACTGTCCGAAAAAAGTTATGCCCCCCCCTCCCCGCCTCCTCCCTATAATAGCAGTGTGTATACAGTGAATGGGTAAATTCTCCAGAGAAACCCTGCTATTTGCAGTAGAGGGAATATGCCTTATTAGTGAAGCAAGGGTTTCTAGAGCTTTCTTTATACTGAATAAATATTAGGCACCGGCAACGTCATCACAGCGTTAAAAAAACGTCACGTTGTTCAGTACCTGATGGAACAGCCTCAAGCATATCTAACACACCTTAACCCTTTACCTAACATGAAAAGCAGACGACACTTGCAAACAAAATTCTTGGATAACTAATGTTCTTCATTTTCTGTCTCTTCATACTGCCCTGTACCCCTACGTATTCAAAATTATTCTATAAGACCCTCTTGTCATATTTCCCTTTTCGACTCTTTCGTAACAAGAAGGCAGAGTATACTGTATCGTACTGAGTATAATGTATATATATGAATTGCGGTTTGTTTGTTTTTTCGCATTTTTTTTTTTTTCGCATTTGTTATCGTCTCATGGTGGCACGCTAACATCGGTGGATGCAGAGTAAATCCTTTGGAGAGGTTATAATAAAGCCCAGACTGAGCATCGAGGCGTCTAGACATAAGTAATAAGTAGACGATAAATGTCGTCCCTGCCTTAGTAGGTCCTTCTGGGGGTGAATATATGTGTTGCGTGTCTTGTATCCTATAACTCCCCTCGACACTCCAGATTCGGTTTGGTTGAGAGGCGGCCCGAGTTGGATGAGTTGAGTGAAAGCCAAGTAGGTTCGTGTTCGCCCGGCTCACCTGATTTGGATTGGTTCTTGACCTGGCCGAATTTGGAGTGGAGTTTTTGTGCTTCACCTCACCACATAGCACAGGACCTAATATGGCGTACCCAAACTTTCAGAAGATTATGATACTAAAGAATTGCATCGGAAATTGAATATTAATTATCGATCATCTTCCCCTACTCCATAGATAATTCAAATATTGCTGAGGCCAGTATTCGGATGCTGATAGCTCCAACAGTCCATTGATTGCAACGTGAAAACGATTACCCATCTCTAAGTAAAGAGTACTTCGAAACTTCGATAATCAGATTTTACCCTTGTTTTCAAAACATGTTCTACAGTTTTCATGTATGTATATTTCACCTTTTCCTCTACTTCATATGTTATGCTTCTTCCTTACTATGCCTAACTATCTCCTTTTGACTACCTTTCACTCAGATATCTTTCTTGCAGTCAGCTTGACAACATTTTGCTTTCAAAACAGTTTTGTTTGTTTCATGTACCTTTGACCAATACCCCACTCCGAGCAATTAGTAGCTTTTGTTATATTCAAATAACATACTATATTACATAAATGTGTGCCATAGAATCTTACCGTGCTCGGATAGGTATCTTCAGTTTCTTAGTTTATGTTCGCAGCTTAAAGCACAAACTTTAAAAAAATCAGTCAGTTGTTGCTTTATTCTTTCTACACCTGCGACTCAGTGGGAGCAAAATCCAAGAAAGCTATGGTAAATTTGTTTTGGTGGTTATGTTCCACAACAAGTATCTCAAATACAATAGCGGCCCTTGTTGGACACACACGAAGACACAACAGTTCCCACGTCCAGTTCTTTCTATTCTCTTTGAGAATATTAATCTCAGTCGTAATCATTAATTTAATGATTCTTTGTCTAAGTAAAATCTTACTATTGTCGGCTGACATCGAACTCAACCCTGGACCAAGCTCCATCAACACACACAATTTGAAAATTTTCCACTTGAATATATAGAGTCAAAGACCAAAAATAGAAGCCGTCGAATGTGAAGCGCCCTTTCATGATATCCTGGCGCTAACGGATACATGGCTGCAGGACAGCGACCCCACTTCAGATATTTTAATCCACGGGTTCCATGAACCGTTGCGCCAAGACAGAACAACAAGAGGTGGTGGGATTGCCGTTTATATTAAAGACCATATTTCTTTTCGACAACTGCCAGACCTGGAGATAGCGAACATAGAGTGCTTATGGGTCGAAATATATACCAAACATAGTAAGTCACTATTGACAGGGGTCTTCTACCGCCCACCAAACAGTCCTTCAGAAACATGGCATAGTATATCAGCTTCCATAGAAAAAGCAAGAGACACGCCAATTGAAGATTTGATTGTTACTGGATACTTTAATGATAACAAACTTCTTCCTTCAAGACGTGGGTTTGTGGAAATAGGAAATGTCTTCAATTTGCGACAGCTTGTGAATGAGCCAACATTTTTCACTGAAACGTCAGCCTCTCTGATAGGTCTCTTTGCTGTGAGTGAGTCAGTGAATGTGAAGGCTTGTGATGTCCTAGAACCAATTGTCCCAGACATGATACGTTACCACTGCCCAATATCCATGGACATCGACTTTTTGAAACCACATCCCCAATCCTTTAAGAGGAAAGTATGGCTGTATACCCAGGGTGATTATGAAGCCTTAAATGAGGCCCTCTCGAACGTTGAGTGGAGTTCCCTTTTTGATGAAACATGCCTTGATACTATCATTTCGAATTTCAGTCACAAAATACTTGAAACGGCATCTGAACATATTGCAAACAAAATCACCACTGTGCGATTGGAATAGCCAAAATGGTTCCACAGCGAGATTAGATTACTAATCAGACAGAGAAAAAGGTTATACCGCGTCGCCAAACGAACTGGGCATCCGAATGCATGGGCCAAATATAAATGTAAACGCAATGAAGTAGTAACAGCAGTAAGAAAAGCCAAAGCTGCGTATCTATCCAAAGTCCAAGCTATTTTAGGAAGTAACAAAACACCAGCTTCACATTGGTGGAAAACGCTTAAAAACGCTTATTGCTAGCAGCAAAACAACGACAGTTCCTACGCTTATTCATTCAAATAAAGTCTTTTCCACCAATGTTGATAAAGCCGAGGTGTTGAACGAATACTTTGTTTCGATATCAACCGTTGATGATTCCAAAGTGTCTCTCCCTGACCGCGAACCTCAAGCTTCACAAACTCTTGACAGTATTACTCTCCATTGTGGAAAAATACTAGACGTGATGAAATCTATAGAGGCTTCTAAGGCGTATCCTAAAGGAATGCAAGTCGTCGCTATGTGAACCTCTCACAATTTTATTTAATGTACTGTCGAATAACTCGTATTTTCCTTCACTGAGGAAAAAAGCGAATGTCTCGCCAATCTTGAAAAAACAGCCATCGAACTCAGTCACTAATTATCGTCCAATATCATTGCTCAGTTGTGTAGGTAAAATTTTTGAAAAATGTGTTTTCAAACACTTGTGGCAATACTAAACTGATAATAACACTCTTAGTCAGTTCCAATCAGGTTTTACACCTGGTGACTCAACAGTTCTTCAGTTGACTGATATCTTTGACGAATTCAGTCGATCTCTCGACGAAGGAAAAGAGATCAGGGTAGTTTTCTGTGATGTCAGCAAGGCATTCGATAAAGTGTGGCATGATTGTCTTATTCACAAGCTAAAGCAAATTGGTATCTCAGGTGAATTACTCTTATTTTTTTAATCCTACCTTTTGAATAGGTCACAATGGGTTGTGTTAGGGTCTGAGGCCTCATCATGGAGACCCATCAATGCTGGCGTTCCACAAGGTTCGATACTCGGTCCCCTACTCTTCTTAATATACATTAACGACATAACTGAAAATTTACTTAGCAGCATACGACTCTTTGCAGATGACACTTCCCTGTACTTAATTGTTGAGAACTCGGAACAGGCTTCGATCCTAATCAATCATGATTTGGCGACAATTGAACATTGGGCCAATGCATGGCTGTTTGAGTTCAACCCCCTCAAAACAGAGAGTATGCTTATAACACGTAAAAGTGAATCTACCACCCATCCACCTCTCTTTTTAGGTAATTCAAAAATAACTGAAGTCAGTAGTCACAAACACTTAGGAGTCATATTAAACACCACGTGCACCTGGAACGACCATATTGACCATATATGCTCTAAAGCCTGGACCCGTTTAGATCTGCTGAAAAAGCAGAATTCAAACTCGACCGCAGCATTCTAGAGAAGATATATTTTGCATTTCTTAGGCACCTGCTTGAATACACCGACGTTGTCTGGGACAATTGCACAGCAACTAAAGTTGAAGAATTAGAAAAAATCCAGATTAGCTGCGAGGATAATTACAGGGGCTACAGCCAGTTGTAGCAAAGCTTTACTCTACTCCAAAACTCGTTGGGATCCCCTACATGAAAGACGTAGGAAGCACAAATTGGTACAATTCTTTAAAATGTATCAACGCATGTCGAGTCCATATATTGCCAACAAAGTCCCTCCAGTCATCTCGTCGTCGAATTTCACGCACAATCTCCGATCAAGTCATAACCATAGAATCCCATTCTGTAGAAAGCAGCTGTATCAGTCATCATGCATTCCAAGCACTACAGACCAATGGAACCAGCTGCCTCTTTCCGTCCGTGATAACTCTTCACTGACCACTTTTAAAATGTATCTAAATGCAGGAAATCAACGCCCTCCTAGGTTTTACTGCTGGTCAAAGTCTCGAACAGCCCAAATACACCATTGTAGGTTGAGACTTGGTTGTAGTCATCTCAATTCTCATTTATTTGCCAATCACCTCTCTCTCACCTCTTCCTGACAATGCGGTATGGAAGAGACGCCAGGTCATTTCCTTTTACTCTGTCCTATATATTCAAACGTTCGCGATAGTACTATCAATTTACTCCCATTCCCTATTAACGTATCAATACTTCTTTTTGGCTCAGAGCTTTTGAGTACTTCAGAGAATTATCTACTGTTCGAAGAGGTGCATAATTTCATTCTATCAAGTGGACGTTTCTGATGACTGCCAGATACAAACAAATAACCTTAACTTCTAACTTCACTAGGAAGATTATCTGCCTTGTCCATCTTCAATTTCCCTTCTTGTAGTATCCACCAAAAGGCTTCCCTCTACCTTGTCGCTTATTTGGTGTATATTTAAGCTGCCTCACAAACGATTGTCGTGAATCTTAAACCATTTCGTCATGTTATAAAGCTGGCATTCTATGATCTGATTCT
Source organism: Pictodentalium vernedei (assembly GCA_031216915.1). Classification (NCBI taxonomy): domain Eukaryota; kingdom Metazoa; phylum Mollusca; class Scaphopoda; order Dentaliida; family Dentaliidae; genus Pictodentalium; species Pictodentalium vernedei. The sequence continues at coordinate 801,234,316 of CM062297.1, forward strand.
TCTTGCTTTCGTTTGCTCCTTTCCACATCTTCTTGTACACAAACAAGGTTTAAACAATATGATGTATTGCCGTGTTGGGGTCTGGCTTTTCACTCCCAGAACTTTCTGGCATGGTTCTCCTACCTCATGATTCAGAATCGTAGACTACTCAAGCTGCGCAGAATGGTTTTGGTACCAGGATGCTGATTATAGAGCAAACTTAGCCACAAGACCAATACGGCAGTATATTCACTCATTACAAAATTGTATACCACCTTCCTAAGTTGTCTATGTCTAGTTTTGGGAGATGGCCTGTGTAAGCTACAAGCTTTTTGTCAAATTCCTCATTTACCTTGTATCATGTAAGTGTTTATTGTGTTATATTGTCTTGCTCTTTATTTACTTTTGAGTTGATAATACGCTGATGTCTCTATTATGTTACAATTAACACTTATTGAATAAAATATTGTTTAATCTAGGTGTCAGCAAGGAATTAATACGCCACCAATTCGAACTACTAGTATTTGGTTGGTGTCGATGATCAAAACATAAAAGTGGAAAATTTTATTTGTAAACAAAAATATATTCACATCAACATCCATTACAGTCCTCACAATTGTATATTTACGAAAAAATAATTTTACTGTCGCTGAACTATATTAGTGGCGTAAAGAAGACTTGATGAAGTCTGCTGCGAAAAAAGAACACCAATGTCAAGGAGAATTATCAGAAAGGTTTCTCCCTGTTCACCAATATAGCGAAATGTCGTACCATCGTAAATTTAAATATCTCCCTCGCACAACCACATTGTGTATAAGACGGATCATCGTCGATTTTGAGCGCTGTTGGCAACAGAAGGTTGCGAAAGTCTATGTGTGTTCCCACTGTGTGAACAGAAATAGAAAAATCCGCTAGGCGGACTAAAATTCAAACGAATTACCGAAATGAGACCACAACGTCTCATAAGTGTTTAATAACCAACACAATCCCGATATTGTTCAGGTCGGCAACCCTCCGCCTATAAAATTTGTATTGGAAAGCAGACCAGTTATTAATGTTCTTACATCTCACGAGAAAACAACAGTCAAGCCTCCCCAAACAGCAACTATGAAAGGCCTATAGTTCCAAAACAAATGAAGCCAGGATGTCTAACTAAATGTAGCCGATTGGTGAAAGTAGTCATTTTTCGTTGTTTTGGCCACACTTGAACATTCAAATGACACTCTTGGCAGCTGTCATTGCTCATGCAACCCCAGAAATGGACGCAGTTTACCCTTTTTTGGTGTATCAATCTCATCGTATTGTACTTTTTTCTGCTTGTTTAATTCGGCCCGAGAGGTTTGGTCTTATCTAACGGTTCATGGACTGGCGCTCATCGACATCGACGCCATTTGTATTCTATGTTCGGGGGGTTGATATGCCCTCTCGTACATTGGTAGCGTTTCTCTCACAAACCGTTTACTATCCACCATAATATTATTCCAAAAGAAGTTCTATCACTAAACCTAATGTGCCAATGGCAGAAACTATAGCCCTCACCGAATAGTTGTTTAGTGTATTACATACTGAATTAATTATTGTACTAAATAAAAAAGTCGTATCCCTTGTCTACATCCTTGTACAGTGGTGAGGGAGGTCGCTACAGAGGTATCAGTGGTGAATTCTCTATCGACAAGTTTCTAATAACTGACGAATATTGGCCACGGGAACTGGCGATGGATTTTCGGTCGTGGGGTTGGTCTTATCCAACGGTTCGCGGACCGAGGGCTCATCGGCGCTTTTTGTATTCTATGTTCGAGGGTTTGATATGCCCACTCGTACATTGGTAGCTTTTCTCTCACAAACTCTTTACTATCCCCCATAGTATCTTTCCAAGAAGAAGTTCCGTCACTAAACTTAATGAGCCATCAACACAAATCTTGCTGTCATGAATATTCTTTTCGTCAAAGGGGAATGGCAGGAAGACAGCCTCTCAGGCTATGCCATTTCCGTGCAGCGCATTTAACTATAACCTGTTTTATTGTTATCTTGTATATTCTTATGCTGCAAAATAAAATCAATCAATCAAACCAATTTGATACAGATCTCATGCAAAATGGCACAGGATTGTGGGGGTACGGTAACAGCAGACTCACAAATGCCACATTGGACATTCGTCATTTTTAAATGATGCACTCTTTCATGACTCCATACTTATTCTTCTGAACTGTGTGGATTTGACCCTTGGTGAACTTCATAAAGGTAAACAAACGCAAGGAAAATGGCAGCCCTTTTGAAATGTAGGCATCCTAAATTACAATTGGTCTCGTGGTCCATTCTTTGCAAGAATTATAAAATGATTTCTCCGAGTCTGTACTAGATGGTTTGCAGAATTTACCTATTCAATAAATTTAAGGTATTCTATTGTATAAAATCTGATCTCTTACTTATGCCATAGCAGACTTTCATGCAGTGCATTCTGCCACATGATAACGGTTCCATGGCAAATATTAGTTTCCACAAAATCTATGTTTTATTTCAAACAAATTGATATATAATGTATTTGGGGTTTTTCCGTTCTGACCTTCTCTGGACTGTGGAATGTGGAGAAAATTACCTGAAATTTGACCAAATTTACGTTGATCGTCCCCTTAAAGTTACTCTTGATTGGACAATCCAGTCAATAACTTATCTACAGTGACCAAATGTAATTAATTCAGGTCTGGTGTTCTTCTGTGCTTTGTTCTGTTCTTGAAAAAAAAAACAGTTCTCGATATAAATATGTTTTGAAACTGTGTTTGTGAAAGGAAAAGTGTTCATAATGTGTTAAAGTGAATGTGATCTGGAAATTCAGTAATTCTTTGTTTCTGAGAGGATTTTCTCAGGATAAGGTGCGATCACTCAGGATTGGATCTTTCTTGTTAGCCACAATAACTGATGATCAAGGATGAAGATGCTGTAGCCACTGGTGGTTAGTGTGCCTCACTGCGCTCATCATATTGAGGGAGTTCATTATAACTGTTATTGTTTATCTAGATACATGATGGTGAACTGACTGTGAACAAAGATGAGGTTTAGCATAAAATAAACGAACCTACGTTAAGCAAACTTCTGCCTCAGTTATTTGTAAACGGTGATTGCGGTTACACTAATGGTTCATTTCAACCCATTTAAAGTCATAACTAAAAAATACAATTGTAAAAGTTTTATAGTATTGGCTCCAGGATAGGGTGCCCTGCGAGATGATAGAATAACTCATAACAGACATTGGTCGCTTGTTTATTGTTACAGTGTCACTGCAACACCCGTCTTCGGCGTTGAACGTGTCAGTAGTTTCGATTGCTCAAAATGTGGCTCAATATGACAACCAATAATTAACTACTGCGTGTCATCTGATAATAACAAGTGAACAAAAGTCATGTTCTGGAATGTTGTCGTAGTGATATTTCTGGACATTGTTCTTATTATCTACGAACATAGTTAAGAGATGCATTGATGCTGGGAGCTCAATTTATACAACAGATGAATCACAACAAAAGGTTGGGACGAACAAAATGTGACACGACTAACAGAAAACAGAGTGGTAAATGACAAATACAAAATGTACATTAGTGTTTTAACCATACCTTTATAAAAGCTTAGGAACTCCCCACGCTCTTATACGTGGGAGTCCTGACACTGCAAACTATCTGGGCGACAAATTTGTTCGTATAAATAAACGTCAAGATGATAAAATTGGTAACGCGGTGCCCACATGCATACCCTTGGAAAATTGACGAAATTTTAGAAGGGATATGTTTTCCTCCATCTGAATTCCCCACTGGCTTCGCGCAAAGTAAATTTCCACATCCATACAAAATATTTTCACGAAAACCGAAAATAGTGCTTTTGTTCAAGTCACCACTCAAGCTACAGATAAATTTGCTCTTCTAAATGCTAATAATACTACAGAACATTCACGTTCGAAACGGACACGTTATTTTATGTGTCAGATCCCAAACCAGAATGAGAACCATATCTTTAGTATTTTCATGAAGTTCAGTGGGGCTCCCGTAAATGAATATTATTTAATAGAATGACATCTTTAATTGCGTATAATTTCCCGATTCCGTCCCATTGAGGGGTCATAAGCTATGTTTCTGAGACAGAAGTTGAAAAAAGAAAATATCTTAACCCTTTACCCATGGTAACGGCCAAAACCGGCCAGCGCTATTCTAAAAAATCGCCAATTAATTTTCATTATTTTTTCATTTTTTGTCTCAAAAACATAGGTTATGACCCCTCGTTGGAACGAGCTCGTCGAGCTCGTTCCAATGAGGGGTCATAACCTATGTTTTTGAGACAAAAAATGAAAAAATTTAGTTGTTCAAGAATTTTTTTTGCAAGTGTCGTCTGCTTTTCATGTTAGGTAAAGGGTTAACCGCATTGTCTGTGAATGTTGTTGCTCAGTTATTACCTTTACATTGCGCAAAGAGTTGAACCTTTCTAACCTGAATGGTTTCGCCTCATATAGTACTGCTTACAGCATAATGAAAGAGTCCATCCTCTATTGATGGGCAGGTCCAGTGATAATTTCATCCTACAGCCTTATAGGGCTGTGGGATAAAATTATCACGGACACTCGTGTCCAGTTAGGTGTTTGTCCGGTTGCCTACTCACAGACTGCAATCTTTGCTTTTCACAATTTTTTATACCTGCTTGATGGGGTTTACCATGATTGCATTGATATTTTATGTTGAATAGTGAATTGTAATAATTCTATGCAAACACAAATGATGGTTTCTAAGCTGAAATTAGATGTTCGTTATTTCTTTATTCGTGTTTAACCCTTTCAACCGTTTTTCTGGCCAGGAACATGATACGTCATAAGGTCATTATATAGGATGGCTGTTCAGTAAATATTGTGGGGCAGACCGAGGCTGCACGTTGAAAAATACTGATTGGTCTACCCCAAATAATGACTATGGACTCTTCTAATTGCTGTCATTGAACTGGCATGGAAGATACGACTATAGTTCAAAGGGTTAAGGTACTCTCGGCATCTATGGCTACATCATGACCGACGAAATAGTTTCAAATCAATTCGTTCAATCGTTTATACATATGCTGTTCACTTTAGACGACTCCCACCCCAAGCGTTGCAAACACAGATTGTGCTCCCTAATTGAATGTTTAATACTTAATTATTTATTATTGTTAAAAATGACTTTTGGCTTCCATGGTTATATCATAACTGTAGAAAAAGGATGAAATCAAGCTTGTTCAATCGCTTAGTGCACCCTGTCCACTTTGGGCGCCTTTCACCTCAGGCGTTGGTTTCCGGCTCCAATTTTACCAGTGAAACGAAACTTGTTTCCACAGTAAACAAGCACTGTTCTGCTTCCCGGTGTTCCCGGGGGAAAGTGAATTTTTAGAATTTTGGTTTAAAAAGGCGAGAACTATTTCGCATTTAACAGTCACTGGTAAGTCGTTCTAGAAAATACATTAAATAAAGTGGATTCAGCAGCAGGTTAGTAGCTTATGGTTAAGTAGACTAAAGACGAAATATTTGCGACAGTGTTTACATTTTCCTGTCTCATCAAGCTCATTTGGGAGAAACAGTCCTGTATCCACTTATTATATCATCTTAATATAAAAATGAACGCGAAAAAAATATATGTTTTGGTGTGTGTTTTGTGTTCAAATTTGACAATTGCTCTACTAATGTCCCGTTTCTAATTCAAATGAAGAAAACCAAAACATTATTATTTGTTCCCTCCCCTTGTTTTTCAAATCTCACAATTTTGAAATGACAGCCAGTGTAAATACTTAACCCTTTACCCAACGTAACGGTAAAAACCGGCCAGCTCTATTCTCAAAAATCGCCAATTAATATTCATTATTTTTTCATTTTTTGTCTCAAAAATATAGGTTATGACCTCTCGTTGGAACGAGCTCAAAGATATTTTTGAGACAAAAACATGAAAAAAGTAGTTATTCAAGAATTTTTTTTGCAAGTGTCGTCTGCTTTTCATGTTATGTAAAGGGTTAAATTCTTTCCCAAAACAAACACTTTAACATTTTTATTGAGGCTTACAAAATCAATAAATGTGTCGCAATCACCCGATCCTCCTCCATTGTATGCTCTATTAAATGTTGAGGTAAAACCCGCTAGAAGGCGCTTTAACGCATATATGCTATTGTAACCTTTATACAACGCTGTCTCCGAAATCTTGTTATTTATTATTTTTTTTATTTATTGGTGTTTAAGGTCACGTATTTATGCACAATGGCTGATCATGACCGTGGCAGTTTTTCGGGTGGAGGAAGTCGGAGTACCTAGAGAGAACCACCGAGCAACGACGAGCAGCTGCCAGCTCCCCAACATCGTAACTCCACACTGTGGTACAGGCAGGGTTAGATTGGTTGAAGACATGTGCACCATCGACGTGCAGTACGCCTTAGTACACGGCCTCATCGTTCTCCCATGTGTACAACAAGGGTTAAGTGCCTTGCCCAAGGACACAACGCGGAAGTCTGAATCGATCGCTCAGATGGTCACCCATCCGAGGACTAAAAGGGCTCGACGTTACTTAAATTCGGTGATCTGACGAGAACCGGTTACCGCAACTCCACCGCGCCCCCTGCAGAAACTATAAGCAGTAGCAGTCATTACCGTAAAGTATAAGGAAGAGGTAACGGTAGCTGGTTGTCAGTAAATCTATCGTAATTTTATGGTGTTTTTGTTACAGTGTGGTCTAATACGGTATCAAAGGTGTCCGTTAATTCCATTTTGGACGGGGGCGAAGCCTCGGTACAAAATGCAGCAATGTCAGTCTGTTCGAAAATAACTAGTACCAAACGAAAGACCATGGTAGTAGAATGACCCTGGACAATAATGAAGTTATGTACAATGGCTAATCATGACCGTGGCAGTTTTACGGGTGGAGAAAGCCGGAGTGCCTGGAGAGAACCACCGAGAAACGACGAGCAGCTGCCAGCTCCCCGACATCGTAACTCCACACTATGGTACAAGCAGGATTAGATTGGTTGAAGACATGCGCACCACCGACGTGCAGTGCGCCTTAGTACACGGCCTCATCGTGCCCCCATGTGGACAATCGGGGTGAAGTGCCTTGCCCAAGGACAAAACACGGGAGTCCGAATCGATCGCTCAGACGGTCACCCATGGACTAACGGGCTCGACGTTGCTTAACTTCAGTGATCTGACATGAACCGGTTACCGCAACGCCAACGCCCCCCCCCCCCCCTCCCCGAAATTTTGTTGAAAACAGCGAATATCAACTCCTGGTACATGGGTATGTTAGTGCCTTTCTCTTGACTGCATATTAAATATGTCTGACATATACCTCCTACAAGTACCTGAGAATTTTATTAGTTTTAAAATGCCACACGCAAGCTCAATACAAACTATATGCGGCCAGCCAAACACTTTATACGATTGACAGTCAAGAGTGATCTCCCCTTTTTCGTTGATCTCTGAAATTATCGGCCACTTCACATTAAACAAATAAGAATTCTATCATTTATTATTTTTCGCAGTGCTAAATCAGAGTACAGAAAGTGTAATCGGTAAGATATGTTCACTACACATTTTTAGATGTCTAATATGGTATATACCGTGTCGGTTAATCCCATTCTGGGCTCGATAGTTCTTTTAGAATTGACTAACACTGTATTATATTTTATTTATTGGATGTGCTTTACTTTCACAAAATTGCTCATTGTGAAGCTCGGATAATATGACTTCAAACACGACTGATGTGACGCCGATCTCGGCCGATGTAAACCAAACAAGTGTTGCCCCCCTTCCCTGATGCGTTACCAGGCGCAGAGAGCGTTATTCGTCGAAAGCAATCAATCAGTAAAATTGGCGTTAACCCTTTACCTAACATGAAAAGCAGACGACACTTGCAAAAACATTTCTTGAGTAACTAATTTTTTCATTTTGTGTCTCAAAAACATAGGTTATGACCCCTCGTTGGAACGAGCTCGACGAGCTCGTTCCAACGAGGGGTCATAACCTATGTTTTTGAGACATAAAATGAAAAAATACTGAAAATTAATTGACGATTTTTGAGAATAGCGCTGGCCGGTTTTGGCCGTTACGTTGGGTAAAGCGTTAACAGGATGAGAAATTAATGATGGCAATAAGTAGGGATAAGGTGGACGCAGAGAAAAAAGAAGACAGTAGTACATCCAACGTAAACTAAGATTAAGAGTCGTTAGCGGAGATTCGCCGAAGTAGAGAAGAGATAGTTTAGCTATCTGAACGTCATGGCGTCCCTGCTGGGGAAGCCGCGACATTAGGATAGCTGAACTCGGAGAAGAGGAAATTTCGGACTCTACGAAAAGCTTGAGAAGCATTAACACTGTTAGAAAACTGTAACAGGTCTGAGAACATTTTGTAATTATTTGGTTTGGTTTAATAAATAAAGAGGTTATAACTTGGTTACTTTCATATCGGCCGAGATATCAGCCCCCAATAACTTAACATCAGCCTCGACCTTCAGTCTCAGGCCAATATGAAGTTACCTGGGATGATATCTCGGCCGAAATATAACTAAACAAGTAATAACCTCTACATATAACACACTGTGTGTTGAAAAAAAGGCAGCAAGAGAAGAAGGAGAAAAGTATGTGAAGGGTGAGAATGGTGAGCCATAGTGAACTATTTTTACTCCCCTGAATGCGCATGCGTGTAAACGGTGGTAAAAATGACAATCGAAATTACAAAAACGATCTACGGGAGAAAATGAAAAACTTTCATTTGCCACAAATTTCATTTTTTTTACATAACGGACGGACATGTGATCAAATATTTTATAACATACTTTTTTTTAAAATGGTATCAAATACGTTTTGATAAAATTAGTTTTTAATGGTTCCATTTTGTCTAAAAATTTCACTTTTTATCCCAGTCCATTACCTTATTAATTTGGGGGATATCTCTGCCTTTTGGAGTGTTATATATGGAATGAATCAAGATTTGAATGTGGGAGATTGTACCTTCAGATGTGGTCTATCGTGTATGTTATGTTGATAATGTCGGCGTCACACTGTGATTCCAGCAGTTAGAGACGGTCTTTGCATACAGCATACCCCCATCCAGAAAAATTATCATCATTGAAAAAAAAACGTTTTGGGGAAATAGTCCCCATCGACATTACCAGGCTTATGAAGCAAATCCAATTAGAAAATCAACGTTACTGGGTGTGAAAGACGTTTGAAAACAATAGTTAAATAAGCGAGGATACCCCGAAAAAAGTTGTCGAGTGATGGGCATCGTGGTAGCTTTAAGTGATCTAGCCACAGGATATGTTCTCGAGTTATTAGAAACGTTTGATTTAAAGGATAAACTGGGGGACCTGACCAAATATGGAATTTGTGGTTTTCAGATTACAAAAATTTAAAGACACGGCGTAGAATGTCAGTAGTAAAGCTTTTACGTCGGACCTAAAGTTTACACTCTTGTCTGTGCGTGCATGGAGCTGTTAAAAAGGAAATGGTCGGCAGTTTCGTGTTCTCCACATCTACCCAAGAAAGTCTCAGAACGAAAATTATTGTATAAATCGTAATTAGTCTGCAACAATTAAGACGCAAATGACAGTGTCAGATTTTATTATGATGCGAGGAATTATTGTAAAACGAGTAGTCTCACGTTGTTTGTTTCGACTCAGAAAAGTCTTGAAATTTGAGCGAAATGTTTTCTCTGATTTCAGAAGGAATATTATTCCAAGGCATGAAGGATGATACACATTTCTTCGATTTCAAAAGGGCGAGGCTGTAAGATTACCATGTTGGCGGCTATAGCTGTGAATTTCGGGGTGGTAAGAGAAACAAGTTTGATATATGGGGGTACCAGACCATGGAACATTCTGAAATACTGAATGAATTTGTAATTATCCTTCTTTCTCGTGTTTTCTAGCCATTTTCAACACAGTCAAAATTTACTTGTCTCTTTCGAGCCCAGTGACACGAGTCGTATTGCCCCAGCCTGCATATTTTCCAGCTCGTTACCCTCAGCTGCACGTGCAGTTATCTCAAACGTATTCGTTACTGGGCGAACAACAGCATAATACATTTCCCCGGGCTTTTTGCGAGTCTATATTTAACTCTTAGAAGCCTGGGAGTCGAGTTTTCGTGCCTGTGATGTAATACGGCAGGTAATCTGGCTGTGACGGTTCGGCCATCTTTGGTCTGGGGGAGAATTAAACACTGAGAAGGTGCTTCTAGTCAAGTGTCGTCTGCCTGAATAGGCAGACGACACTTGACTAGATGTACCTGCTTTACTGTAAGTTTTTCGCGATATGTCATGTTCAATAAATTCATTCTGATTCTCCGGCTTCTGAGAGTTAAAAGGCCCTAAGATGCACACAAGGTTCCAAGCATTTTTGTTATTTCTGCAATGGGTACGTCCCACATAACATGGTTATCAAACATTAGAGTTGAATGTTTGTGATGTTAAATAACAAAATTCCAATTAACAAATTTTACCCATGATGTAACGAGACTTTAACAAACTCAACCCTGTTTGACAGAGTTCGTTGAGTTGCGCTCTGTCAAGCAAGGCTGAATTGGCTAACTTAATTGTTGCATTATGGGGAGAATTTGCAGGTTGTAATTTCGACGATATCGGCGTGCAGAAGGTTATTATTCTCAATATTCAATATTATAAGCCTCGTTGTACGAGTGATCGCCATGTTCTCAATTTTGGTGTAATTTAACTTTTCTAGCCATTGACTGCACGACTCCTCGATTCGTTGCAGATGAGTACCGATTCTCTCAACAGCCATTTGGGGGTGGGGGTGGGGGTGCTCAACAATTAAGTAAAGTGCTGCGTCATTCAAGAAACCCGAAAACTTCTAACAGTATTATCAACAACGTCGGTGATATAAATCAGAGGATGAAGCTCTGGGCTACACCGGCTATCATCGGTTTCTAAGATGATGACACCGAGTTGGGAGCAACGCTTTACTGTCCATCACAAAAATATGATTCGTACCACATTGGAAGTTGGAGGGAGTGGATTCGAATAAATTCTATACTCGCAAAACGGTATCAAAGGTCTTACTCGTGTCATAACATATCAATTGTATATCTTCTCCAAAACCGAACCGAACTCAGTTCCAACAGAAGTTAGTTGTTTGGCTTTAGACTCGTATGTTAGTTTTCAAAATTGTACAACCTTTTGGAAGACGCGGCATTTCAGAAAAAAAACTTGCTCAGACAATTTAGTAATTGTGGGTAATTTTGTGTCAACCGCCTCTCACTTTGTTTATATACAGGAGTGTTGCTAACCCATTACGAATCACATCGACCGCATCCGCCCGCGCAATCTGCAAATTAAACAGCTGAAATATCATGTCACATGATATGGTTTTGGTGTATTTTTTAAAACTTTGAAAAAATAATATTTAAAATAATAAATTTTGCTATCGTCAGCGTTGGGTAAAGGATTAATCTTGTTTCCAGTCGTCAAGATAACATAATTTGTTCAACTTCAGTTTCAAGATAGTTGTTCAGGAGTGGCATATGTTATAGAAGCGTTTTTGAGAGGATAAGCACTGAAGTTGGTGGACCATAAGCTGTGGGTACACTGAAGGATTGAAGGACTTTCACTGTATCCTCAGATTTGATAACAATATTACTAAGATCGACGCAAGCAAAATTGGTTGACTGTAGAATACAGTTATTATTATAATCGTCGACCGATGCGATATTAAAGAAATATTTGTTGAACAGTTCCGCTGGTTCTTCTTGAGAAACAATGAGTTTGTTGTCCGCCTCAAAAGAACTGTTTTGACGGTTATAGAATGTGATAAAAACTAATATTATATCTCACGTGACTTCCTTGCATTCTGATTGGCTAAAAGATGATACCATATTTCGTGTAGTTTGCATCCACAGAACTGACCAGGCACTACACCCAGGCACTACACGTTTTCTATTTTTCGCACACTACTATATCAGTTTTCTTTTCATACTGGCCGAATAAAACTGATCAGGCTAAATTTAAAAATCGATTCAGAGAGGCACAGCATCCAAAAAACGATCCGGAAAGAAATCTTTGTGGAAAAATGTATCGCTTTTCCATTGTTGAAGTCACATTTTTCGAGGCGTTCATTTTATTCCTTCAGAAGATGATCCATATCTCGTTTCGAAGAGAATGATCCATACCTGGCTCCAACTTTCATGAGAACGCGTCCGGATATGAAAAATCGGTTGTTTTCCTGCTCATATTATTTCGCTATTTAATTGTATATTTTTGGCAGTAAACGAATAAATAATGGAATTCAATTGAATCTTCGGAGTTTGTATCCCATACTGACCCATTCGGTAATGTATATGTGTGACAAATGTGTGGAAATTATCAAACTGCGTTGTCAAATTTCGAAAATTTTAGTTTTCATTCGCGAGTTTCGCGATTCAAGAATACACAGTTCCGTTTGGGGGAAATGTTTTGTTTACCTTTGCCGACCGATTCAAAATCTGTCTTCTGCTCATATCAATAATCCAAGTTAGCCGTGTTTTGGAAGAAGAAAATGTTTTTTAAAAACTACATGGTATTTTTTTTTCTATATAACACTGGTTGGTAGGGCTGCTACCTTGGTCATATACTCTCCCAAAAAAGAAAGTGTGCATGCTAAAAAATGACACTAAAAAAAGATATATATCATTTTCATTCATGGAAATTTTATTCTATCACAGATGAATCAATTTGTGATCAACACGAGAAATTTCATTACGCTACGACGAATACTCTTGGTGCCATGGAGAGTCAAAGACACTAAGGGTCAAACAAAAAAGTCACACACTCAATATCTGGTATGACCTCCGTCTGCATCGACTACTGCTGTGCATCTACGCCTCGTGGAAGCGAATAAGTTAGCATGGAAGTGTTTTGGGATGTTGTTCCATATTCTGATAAGCTGTCTTTGGAGTTCCACAAGCGTTGACGGTGCATTTCGTCCCATACGTGCTCAATGGGTGAGATATCGGGCGAATTTGCGGGCCAGGGAAGAACATCCACTTGTTGTTGCTGCAGATACTGTTGAACAACACGAGCTGCGTGGGGTCGGGCGTTGTCCTGCTGTAGAATGACGCCGGGGCCTGACGTTGCAGAAATGGGACAACAACAGGTGTAAGCACTTCATCACGATATCTGGCTGCATTGAGATTGCCATCAATAATGACCAGCTCAGTTCTGTTACGGGGCAGTGATGCCACCCCACACCACGAGAGACCTTCCCCCATAACGGTTTCGCTCCACGACACATGGGTCTGCGTAGCGTTCGTTTCGACGTCTGTACACTCTCTGGCGGCCATCTGATGATGAAAGATGGAAACGACATTCATCTGTGAATAAAACACGTCGCCACCAGTGTAAGGGATGCCTGAGATGTTGTCTACACCACTGCAGTCGAGCACGACGATGACGTAATGTCAAAATCGGACGAATTGCAGGTCTTCGAGGACGTAAGCCGTATTCTCTCAGTCGGTTGATTACTGTTTGAGGATGTATCCGTCTCAGGTTAGGGATGTTCCTGGCTGTCGTTGTTGCCGGTTCTGGAGATGGATGACACGGATATACCGATCTTGTGCAGGGGTGGTAACTCGGGGTCTCCCGGAGCGGGGTCGGTCTCGAACGTCATCATGTTGTGCATGTCGATGGACTAGCCTGTCTACAGTGTTACGGTGGCAGTTCAAATGCTGGGCAACCTCTCTGTGTGTTCTCCCAACTCTAATCATACCCAGGGCAAGGAGACGTTGATTCATTGTCAATCTTGGCATGCTAATGTGGAGTCGTTTTAACAGCAGCGCAAGTTTGAATGTGGACGATAGGAAGGCCTTACTTTAGTGTTTAAATACCAAAGGATTCACACTGCTGCATGAATTTTCAGACTCTACACGTGCAAAACATGCCTTTTCACAAAAGTGCTGCACGTCATTTAACGTTAATGCAATTTTAACGGGGAAAGCTGTTTTCGTGTTTGTTCAATATAACTTATTCATGAACAGGTTAACACTCTTTACACCTACGAGATTATTTTTTTGGAGTTTGATCAATTTCTGCAATGCACACTTTCTTTTTTGGGCGAGTATAGATTAACAAATCGGACAGATGTTTTTCTTGATGGGTGTTCGATATAATATAAGGATTAGTGCATGTCTTGTCGTTGACTACGCCCATATAGTGCCAAGTGAAGTGGTGTAGTTCCCTCCGCTTCGCGGCGGGAACTACACCACCTCACTGGGCACTATATGGGCGTAGTCAACTCCAAGCCATGCATTATTCCTTAAATAGTAATAATTATAAACATCATTTTTATTACACATCCATTCAACTTTAAACCCCTTGTATTTTACTGAATAGTCGCTATGACATAAATGATTCTGTTTTCATTGGGTGATGCAGAAGCGGGAACTTTTTCCCCAGAACCGTTCATACTAGTTTCTTTCCCATCGACTCATTAGTTACGCTTCGAAAAGTTTCCAAATTTCGTTATACAATTATCGACAGTCTGTCGCATAGTGTGAAAATGAAAACGTCCAAAGCAAAATAAAGTCGGTTCACAAAAAATTAGAAAAAACCCAATCATTTCCAACCAGAACATTAACCCAGTCCCGTGGCCGTCTCGTTTTGTGGATCCGTTATATCTAAATTGGTCAACTTTATTTCGGTAAATCTTCGTACATCTTAACATACTTCGAGATTCTTTTAAAAATGTTTCTCCCAGCTGTTTTGCAAATCTGCACAAATTTGTACTTATATTTTTACTAACAGTAATGGCCACCAAATGGTTAGGCGCGAATAGGCACCAGCCGAAGAGAAACAGCGATACGAATTTCAACAAACTCTAGTTCCGAAAAGGATGTTTTGTTTTTCGTCGATCCGTTTGGACAGTACAGCTTTAGTCAAAACAAACAGACTCTTCACCCTTGGGTTTAAACACCGGAATTAAAATTTGCTTATTTAAATGAATTTTAATGCATGGGTTGTGTAATAAACACAGAACGCGATGTGTGTTTGAATCGGTGGGTGTTTTACATAACTCGTTTGAATGGCGTGATCATATTTCGCTCGAGCCTACGGCTCTTGCGAAATATGACAACGCCATTCCAACTCGTCATGTAAAACACCCACCGATTCAAACACACATCGCGTTCTGTCTATGTATGCCGCCTTTCCATGAAAGTTACGAGCAACCTGTAATAATAATATTAGTTTGAACATCCGCTGATGTGTCGCGGGCCTCTAACGAAGTTTTTTACACACCCATTACTTTTCCCACAGTTTCATATTTACAATCCCGTACTGAACACGTGTGTCATACGGATTTCCGTTGACGGCGTATTTTTCCTCCTGACGTCGTAAATCCATCAAAAGAACTAAACTCCGTCCATTTTCGTAATCAAAGCCGCTTTCTGACGTAGATCAATTTGCTGTGACGGCCGATAAATCGAACGTCCATTGGAATTTCTTTTTTCAAATCCATCAAAATTGGCTTATTCTATAAATGTAGAGTAATTTTATGACAATCAAGTTCTAACTTTGACGCGAATATCTCTCAGATGACGGCAGCTAATTTATTCAAAATGCGAATAAATAACTTATTTGGACACAATTTATATTTATATATTCTGCTTATGTATCGATCTGTCATACCTGTGTTTTGTTTTTGTTTTTATTTCAAGCAGACGTCAGGACTGTCAATTTCTACAAATAAGACCGAATTTTTAAATTAATGGATTCTATTTCACAGAGGCGGGTAATAAAAATAGAACTTTCGTAAATACGGCACTCATGGCATGGCGGAAGGATAAAACTCGAGGCTACGCCATTCGTTTTATCCTTCCTTCATGAACCCCGTCACTCTCCAGACTAGTCCTCCGCACCCCAACAGTATCCAAGCATTCAGACAAAAAATATTTTATAATTTACCACTTTGGCGTTTCTAGCCTCCCCACTAACTACAATATTGACCCCTACCTCAGACTCCCCATCATCCACCTCGATCTCATGTTAATCTACGCATTATGGGGCCACAGTAAGGCTATCAAATTCAGTACATATGGCCCGGGCACAAGCAATGTTTCAGCCAATGGACCTCCGGGTTATCCGGAGGTCCCTTGGCAGAAACATGGTCTGTGTTTGCTATGAGTAACCAGGAGAACCTGCCGTGATTTGGATGTCATTCGATATGGTAATTGCGCGCAATTCCTACGCGCAGTTAAGCCTAGATAAACGCACAGTTCGTGACAGGACTTCTAGTTTTAACTGTATTCTACTGGGCAAGCATACACCTGGGACTTAATTAAGCAACTACTGACATGTTTCATGACAGTGATGTTGCTGTTACTGATTATTACGTTTTAATGATGGCTATGTCTTGCAGTACATTTCATCTGGTGAAACATGATGTTTCTAGTTGATAGCGTACCCCAAACACATCCCTTCGTCGACGTGAACCATGCTTCCCACGGATGTCACAAACTACACTATCATCCAAATGCAATATCTGGGTATAAAACAAGAAAATTTGTCACTTCTTTTATTAATAAATGTTGGCATGGCAAGGAGGATACAATGCAAGACCACATCGTTCCCATGCTGCGAGAGCATTTCTTCAGTACAACGCTATTAAAACACTACCTTGGTCTGCAATGAGCCCTGATTTGAATCCCTTAGAACACATCTGGGACTTTCTTGGACGTCGTGTGCAAGCAAGGGATCCGCCTGTACAGAATTTTGTCGATTTGGAAGCTGCGTTGCATGAGGAGTGGCAGCAGTTGCCTCTGAGCCTTATCAGAAGGCTCACTGGTAGCATTAGGGGGAGGGTTCAGGCTGTCATCCTGGCACATGGTGGATACACTCGCTACTGACGTCAGACACTACTATGTGTTCATATCGCAAGTTTCATTTTTGGTTAGTAATTACCGGCATTGTTTCATCATGGACCGTTCCACACAAGCACCATACTTGTCGAAAGAACATTTTTCCATAAACAAAATACTGACAGATATGTGTAATTAGCGCCATTAAAATACTGCATATTTTCATCATTGTGTTGTCTGTCATTTGTCAATAGCCCATGCTTTCCGCA
Organism: Pictodentalium vernedei; assembly: GCA_031216915.1. Taxonomy (NCBI): domain Eukaryota; kingdom Metazoa; phylum Mollusca; class Scaphopoda; order Dentaliida; family Dentaliidae; genus Pictodentalium; species Pictodentalium vernedei. The sequence continues at coordinate 801,251,382 of CM062297.1, forward strand.
AATATTCACTTTTGGCCATCTTAAATATAGCATGAAAGGAATTACAGTTTCTATTAACACCACTGCAAAAAAAAAAAACAAACAACAAAAAAAAAAAAACAGATGGTCCTTAATTAAGTTCCAGGTGTATATTTGGGACATTCTAAAATGAAATGTTCCAGGGTCTCTGTCCCCCATCCTCAACTCCAGTGACTTTTGATCAACAATAACCAACCAAAAGACCCATATAGGCCATCCCCAAAAGCTGGCGCATGTTTTTGTATATAACCTGTCTAACATGCGCTTGATCCTAACTCCGGCTCGTCGGCTTCTATTGCAGTCCTCCAGAACCCTTCCGCTGATACAAATGCTTCCATCCTATAGCACCCCTTCTAGATTTACAGTCTCAATCTAATCATTCTCCATTGACTCGCTTACCTGTCTCTTCTACACTCTCTGAATGTTGACGCCTCACACATAATTATGAAATGAAGGGTTGATAATATAGATCATCAATTGGAGAATGGGTATTTGAATAGGAATGCTTTCAGACAGGATTTTTTATCCTGAACTGTTTTACCGCAGCGATTGCTGAACGGCAAGCCATTCCGGATTATTTTTACAAACCATAGAAAGCAAGTCTATTAGCACGAAAATAATGTTTTCGTCCTTTTGTTGCTTCTTTATGATTTTAATGGAATGTTTCAGACCCTGTCATCATTCTCAAAAATCCTCGTCAAGCAACATTTGTTTGCAGGTTGCCTCTGGTTGTCACATTAAAACATACTTCTGTTGTTCGTGGTTAACGTTTCCCCAAAGCAACGGCAAGTTAACCAGAAAGCAATATTCACAAAAATCGTCATTCAAATTTTAATGTTGTTTCATGGCTTGCTCAAAAAAGATAGCTTATGACCCCCCCCCCCCCCTCTCATTGGAACGGGCTCATTGGGATTGTTCCAACCAGGGTTCATAAGCAGTGTGTTTAGATAAAAATGAAGAATTTTTGTTATGGGCTCATTGGGATTTTTCCAACCTGGGTTCATAAGCAGTGTGTTATGCGACAGTGTATTTAAGCCAAAATGTTGTTATTAAATGTTTTTCTGCAAGTATGTAAAGGGTTTGTTTTTCGCTCGTAGATATATCGGAAAATGATTCTCACGCACATGTCGTATTGGGGGAAAGATATTGTGGGGGGGGGGGGGAGGGGGGGGGGGGGGGGGGTAGTCAGGTTTCTTCGAAACAGTTATTTTAAAATTCAGATATGGCCTGAGATAAGTGAAAAACTGTAGTTATTTGCCTAATAAAACATGACCTCTCACTGGGTTATGCCATGCCAATGAGGGGTCGTAAGTTATGTTTGAGTAAAAAATAAAACATTTTTGGTTATTCAAATAAATTAAACCTCCCCCCATAAAAAAGCTAGCTAAATAAATAAATATTGCAAGTGTTAGTTAAAAGGTTTACGAATAAATAAATAAATAAATAAATAAATAAATAAATAAATAAATAAATAAATAAATAAATATCGACACAATTATTGGACACAATTTATATTTATATATTCTGCTTATGTATCGATCTGTCACACAAGTTTGCCAGTCACACCTGTGTTTTGTTTTTGTTTTTATTTCAAGCAGACGTCAGGACTGTCAAATTCTACAAATAAGACCGAATTTTTATATTAATGGATTCTATTTCACAGAGGCGAGTAATAAAAACAGAACTTTCGTAAATACGGCACTCATGGCATGGCGGAAGGATAAAACTCGAGACTACGCCATTCGTTCTATCCTTCCTACATGAACCCCGTCACTCTCCAAATTAGTAAATAAATAAATAAATAAATAAATAAATAAATAAATAAATAAATAAATAAATAAATTGCAAGTGTTAGTTAAAAGGTTAACGCCTTCGTTGTCATTGTTGTATGCACTATAATATCGACAGAACATTTCACCGGCTTGACTTTCCGATCGTTCTCGATCTGCAAATGTGTCCGTTGGTTTCTCAAGTTTTATGTCACGATACCAATATGTATTCAGCATTACCCTATACAGTACAGACTCCGAGAAATGAGCTAGATACCCCACACGTGAAATCCGTCCTACGTGTAAGAACGCCATGTAAAGATACATCTGGTTGGTCGTGACGCATCTGACGGACGATATGACGTAAATGAAATTCTTCGACACAAACAGCGTCAAGCAAGAAACTAACATACCGCCGACGGTGAAATTTTTCTTTAAAAATATCACCTTCATTTACTTAAATTAAACAACAAATTTCGTACTTAATAACACGTACATAACTATCAAAGGGTTAATTCAAGTTTAGTCGTGGTATAAATACTGAACACAACTCAGGTAGAGTAAAGGGGGCAGAAATTAAGGACCCTTGTTGGAGTTTTTTTTTGTATTTCACGCGCGCTGAAGGCGGGGGGGGGGGGGGGGCAATCTACAGTAGCGTCATGCCCACGATGCCCATGCCTTCGGTAAAGGCATGGGAAGTGCCATTTCCAGCAATCTGGGAGGCATGTTTTGCAAAATTTTGGGGCACGCTCTGCGCCAACCGGTGGTGGCGCTCCGCTTATATGGTGTTACCGATCCCCACCGCCCCCCCCCCCCCGATTTTTACCTAGCCTGACGCCCCTGGTCATCTATCCGGTAAGGAAATGGTCGATATACACCGCTAGGTGCTCGGGGACCAAATCGTCTAATTCCAACAGAAAATGAAGTTTTTTAGAAAGCATGGTGCTAATAGTGGCGAGTTTTGTGGAAGGTATCAAGTCTTATTTCATTTTATCTTTTCGGAATGTGGTCATGATAAAGGCTTTGTGTTTGAAACATTCAAGGCTTTCTCTAAAATTATGACACACGAAAGCTTCCAATGCCTTACAAGAGGCAAATGTTCCCAATGGACTCGAATGGACTGAAAACCTTCTCTGGTTAGGAGATACACATCATTGTTATTTAATAAACAAACATGTTGATTATCTGTAGGACACTGGGGGTTCGAGTTAACGAGACAAAATTCCAAGGTTATTCTTTGTAGATGATATAGAGAGTAATCGCTTGACTGGACTGGTTACGTGAAATAATTCATGATAGGCGAGGGACGTTGTACAAACACGAGTGCGCGAATGCGCACGAGTGTTTTATAATATAGTCCCTCGCCTCGAATGAATTATTTCACGTAGCCAGTCCAGTCAAGCGATTACTCTGTTTATTACTTTTCATCATTAACGATAATTATATCATTTAACCCATTACATAACGTAACGGCCAAAAACGGCCACCGGTATTCTCAAAACTTGCCAATTAATTTTCATTATTTTTCATTTTTTGTCTCTAAAACATAGGTTATGACCCCTCATTGGAACGTGCTCGTCGAGCTTGTTCCAATGAGGGGTCATAACCTATGTTTTTGAGACAAAAAATGAAAATAATAGTTATTCAAGAATTCTTTTTGCAAGAATCGTCTGCTTTTATGTTAGGTAAAGGGTTAAAAAAAGTAAAAAAAAAAAAAAAAAAATGCCCAATGAAGTCCCCATTACACCCACAACAAAGCGTCTTCGTTTGCGCGCACGGATACATGACACAATTGTTGATTGCATAATTCACTCGTGAAGTTATCGTTTATAATCAAACCCGAAAATCCCAGTAAATCACACTTTGCAAAGTAATATTGTTGGCTTCATATATAGATAAAGTTTCCTTGTTCATTCAAGTTGCCTTGTTCGTTTCGCGATGCGGGCTTTGGACTATAGTCAGGGTCTTATTCGAACATGTACGTTATTGTGATGAATTTGCGGTGACATGGTCTGAGGTTTGCGGCTCAGGGCGTATGTTCAACCTCGACGCTTCCGAGCCGCAAACCTCAGACGATGTTACCGTCAAGTCATCGCAATAACGTATAATGTTCATACGTAAGAATGCTGTATTATCAAGGGGAATGTAATGTTTATTTTGTCCTCGTTGGTATTTTGGAGATTTTTAAAATAATTTCAAACATATAGTTCAAACCTATGTCTATGTTTGATAACACATAATAAAAAAAACATTGAAGGCCTTTCCCCCTCTTAACTGTTGGAACAGGAGTCAGAACATTGGGGGAGGTGTAGGCCTGAACCAAGAATCCTGAACTCTCAGACCAAGCCCGGGCCTCCAAGTTTTGGGCCTGGCGTTACAAGCCCTCCCCCAATCCTCTCCCGCCCTGGTTAAGCCTGTAATTTCATATTAATTGTTAATAATAAAATTGATTTTTTCCATTCGACATTTTTGATTACACTGCAAACAACTGTTTACAAATATTCATGATTTTGTTCTTCCAAAGATTATTTGGTTGATCGTTTGTCACCTATTTGAAAATAATTTTAGTTACATTTTGGATGATACAATAAGGTCGATCGAGTTTAAAAACAAGTTTGTTCTATTTTTTAACCGAGTTGTGGACCTTAAAGGGGCACTCCGATAAATGTCCATAATTTTTATATTTCTTGACTCTGGTCAATTGTGATATATTTCATCAAAATTCCGACGTAAGGGTGCGATTAAGCGTGTGAAATATTGCACACAATTATTCGGTTATTATATTAAGTGCGCCTAGTTTGGACCATAGCTTTGCTTTGGAATCCGAAACTTTAAGTGCACCAGCGATCTCTTTCATTTGCAAAGAGAGATTGTAATCCTGTGTCCAGAATAAATGAAACAGCCATTGACTGGTTTCAGTTATTTCGGTATACTTGCCACTCTATATCAATCGAGTTAGACAGACTTTTTCATGAGTTGCCGTCCATAATTTGTCGCTTTTTGCGACATTGAAGAAAATTAAAATGAGAATGGCTACTGTCTGGTATATATATACCACGTATCATTTTCACATGTGCGGGCAAGTGGTGTCACGTTAAGGGCTCAAAGTTCATCTCTTTCGATTCGTTAAATAAAGGGAAATACTGACATCCACATCAAAATGGCTGATGCCAATTTATATATTGCCCGACGATTTACACAGACGTCTTTTGTTTTGTACAGTCCGAACGTCCGTTGTTTTGAACAGCCCGGAATTCATTTACAGACGAAATTTTTGTAGTACACAGAGGTATGCATAGTGGAGCGCGCCCCAAGCTCCTGTGACTCATGGAGCGATATCACACAAACAATGGATTCTCGAAATGCAACATTGGAGTTTGTGCAAATTTAAGGCTAGAAAAGGTATATTACCCCTTCCCCACTTGGTAGAATTCCCCCGGAGACTCCCCCTCCCATGGCACTGACTCATACTGGGCATAGTCCAGGCTCGATGTGTGCCAAGCAAAGAAGCCAACACCGTACATGGATAATTAGCCATTTGGACTTTGGAGTACGACACCATCGCAATTACAACTTGAACATTCCATTAAGGTATCCACAATGAGTGACGTCACCGTCTATCGGTTGTGTATGACACCGCCTGAACCCGCTATTGGCTTTAATTAGCTTCCTATAGTGTAGATCTGGCCTTAGCTTGTGATCATTGTAAAGAATTATCATCTAATTATTCGTCCAAGGTATGGGTCATATATATAATATTTTATATAATTTCGTCAATTTGAGGTCATGTTCGGGAGATTACCATGTTCTAAGCGGCTTTCATTGTTGTCTAATTCTTATTCCGTTACGTTAAGTGCCGTACAATGTGTACCGCATCATGGAAACGTAAAAATCAGCGTCACGTTTATCCTAATTGTTAAATGGGAATTAGAAAATTGTTCGAGACACGCGTACGTCTTTTAGGTCGATTTATTACTTGACAAGTGGCCGCCTAGCTCCTAATCACGAACCCATTTATTAAATCACCGTTTCATATCTTAGGTGGGTAGCAACAAGTAAAGATATGTTCCGCGTTTCACGTTGTTCTCTGTACCCAAGTGTAAATTATGCACAAAGAATACCGTATCATATCTTCCTTGGGTGGCAACAATGAAGATATATTTCATATTATTACACGCAAAATTTGTTCTCAGCTTTAGAATTACGAGAATTCAATCATTTATCTCAATCTCGCCCTAGTAACAGGGGCAGAGGAGAGTTCGCATACAATATTCAAGCATCCAACCATTCCTTGACCCAAATCGTTCAAACGCGTTGTATTGCTTGCACAATCACCGTATCATATCATATCTCCCTTGGGTGCTAACGAGTAAAGATATGTTCCCCGTTTCACGTTGTTCCCCGTATTCGAGTCTATTAGGCGCAAAATAGCCGTATCATATCTTCCTTGGGCGGCAGCAAGTAAAGATATGTTCCGCGCTTCACTTTGCTCTTTGTATTCAAGTGTAAATTATGCAAAAATACCGTATAATATCTTCCTTGGGTGGCAACAAGTAAAGATATATTCCGCGTTATTATGCAACAAGCAAATATAAATTACACACTATTGCTAAAACCTCGCCCTGGTAACAGAGGCAGAGGCAAGTTAGTTCGTATACCGTATTCACACATCTAAACACTCCTTAGCCCGAATCATTCAATCACTCAAAAACGCGTCTCCATATCCCCACCCCAATACCCAATCCACGTCAATCAGACATCAGTACCGCTAATGAAAAATATAATCTTTTTATACCTTCCTTGCGTAGTAATAAAGACCCCCTCCCACCGCGCCCGATCCTTCCAGTGTGTGTAAATGTCTTGTCCCCACCCACTTTTGCAGCATATATATGCCCCCCACACCACTGACCTATATGTGGCCCCTGCTATAATGTCTACACTAACAGTTGTAGGCTAGGGTGTCCATGCACCCCATGCACACCCCCCCCCCCCATACGCATGATGTACACATTGATCATAATCTCATAACATATACACGTTATGCTCAACACCAACGCGCCTTTAGGTGTAATTACTCTTCAGTCTAATTTTTACCCCCCCCCCCCCCCCCATCAGCAAGTTTATAAATGAGACTATTTGGGGAATCATTCTTGTCTATTGAGCCCAGTGAAGAACATTTGGCTACAAGTTGTTCTCATGAAATATTATTTTAATATCAGTTCTGTTACGATTACAGTAGCAGACTTCCAGGAACCAGTGGTACCTGCTGTCAACTCTACGAGTTGACTAGATATGTGCTTCGTGTTCCATACATCTCAACCTTCATTTTGATGTATAATTTGTGTATATTTAAGTTGAATGTAAGAAATATGAGAGGTGGAAACTTCAAAATAAACACAATTCCATTACTTATATAGCCCCTTAAAATATGCTAGGAAAACTTCGCCGACAAATCGCCCCCAAGTAGGCACATAGAACACATTGGAACTCCGGGGACGAAATAGATACGTGAATGTCATCGAATGCGTGTAATCCCATCCTGCTATAGCTCGCGGGGTTGAAATTACTGTGATCAGGTCAAACAAACCAACAATACATCTACTTTAAAACGTCACCTGGCGAAAAGGCCACTAGTGCCAGTAGTGGGCCTTGGCACCACCACCAACTTGGGTAAAACTGTGCAGTACATGTATCCAGAGATGCCAGAACCATGGGGGCAGAGGGATCGGCTGCCTTTGGCTCTGGGACGTTTCGCCCCAAAACCAGTTCTTTCGGGGACGATTCGTCCAAAATACTTTATCAGGCGGGGACAATTCGTCCAGGATTATTCCCCCAAAAAGTAATTTTGGGGAATAAATGATCATGCTTTTTTTTTCAACAGTAACTTTATTTTCTTCAAAGTAGAAACTGAGTTTGGCGAACAGGCTGAGCCTATATAAATTCCTCCCCCTACAGAGACAACCAATTCTAATATACAGTATAGAAACAATGAAACGAGTGCAAGTGTTATAAGGAGTAAAGTTAAAGTATAGTAAAGAGCTTTACTGCAAATTGTTGTATAATAAATACGTTAAACCTAACTGCTTTGTAAAGTTGTACGTCTAGGTGGATATCCACTGAACATATTTCCTGTCATTACAGATTAACACTGTGTTGTTTTATTAGGCAAGATTTTCCAACATATAGAAAGCAACACCGTTTAGGGCTACTCGTCTTGTGGAAGGGGAATTAGCAGGCACCGAGGCAGAGGTGGCACCGAGAGCTTCAGTACTTGCTGGCGATGTTTGTGATTTAACCTTTCCTGCGCATTACCACCTATTACTGAATCTCTCGGTGTCGATTACATATTGCTAGAAGGCCACAAACACATCGTTGTTAGCCCCATCCGATGCCAGTGGGTCACCGAACAAAAGGGAATTTAAAGATACACCATAATTATTCAAATTGTTCCCAAGGGTAATTTCGTTGGGTTATGTAAAGTTGGAAATTGAAAACGAAATGTTCCGTGCTTTCATATCCAAAACCGCATTCACATTTCGGGTCACCGATAAGAAATCTATCAAATTTGTGAGCATTTAGATTGCTACAGCCCAAACGCAATTTCGCGTGAAGTGTCTGGCCTGCCCTTGAGCCCGATAGGTAGACCACGGGACAGTCCCGTCATCACGTTTTCATATACGCTCAAACGCTCGTGGTGTATCACAACTGCGCGATTCAGAGCCAAGTTCATTCCACAGCCGAATTTCCGATGGCAGAAATGAATCTGAAAATTTTTTTGTACTACAAAATAAATTACAAAATTGTTCGTAATTTTTGAGGACCTCTGTGCTACAGTACGAGGTAAAAGTCGCGACAAATAACCTGGAGCAAGTCCCTGTTTCATTTTTTAGCAAACCATTAACTTGTGTCAGGTTCGTCGTCGTGTTTCATGTATCCAGGGACTCCGGCTGCCCTTGGCTCTGGGACGTCTCGTCCCAAACCAGTTCGTTCTGGGACGATTCGTCCAAAATACTTAATCAGGCGGGGACAATTCGTCCAGGATTTTTCCCTCCAAAAAGTCATTTCGGGGAATAAATGATCATGCTAAAAATAAATACCTTTGACTTCCACAACAAAACATCAGTCAATGGTCAGTCAGCCAACCAAAATGTCACAACAACCCAAATGGATAACCGAGTAAAAATAACAGAACACAAATTGTTTATTCCTCTTTTTTTAATTTTCAAGTGATTTTCAGCCTCATTTTATTTTTAGAAAAAAACATTCCAAAAATATAAAAAAACATGTTGGAAATCTTAACTAGTATACTAAAATAAATATGATCAGGGATTGAAATGAAAGGTGACGTTTTAAATTACACGTGGGTGCATTTTACGAAGCATTTTTTATCGGGTATTAAATTTTTATCGAAGCGAATTCTGGATAAAAGGTAACAAAATAATATTTGTAAAGAAGCACATTCAATTTCTGAATACTGCATGTAACAAAATATTATTTATGAACAAGTGAGTGTAGGGATTTAAATGCTCACAAATTCGTAAGATTTATATCTGATGACCCTGGATGTTCGTGTGGGCATTTTGAAGAAAACGAGCAACATTTTGTGTTTAAGTGTCCCCTGTGCTCACTACAGAGACAGTAATTGAAGAACAAAATAAGCAGGTTTAAGATCACTTTAGATAGTATTCTTTTCGGTGATTTATCTGTGTCTAATTCGGATAATCTTCAGATTTTTCAAGCTTTCCAAGACTACATTATAGATACGGCACCTTTGCAACGGAATGGGTAAACTATGATAAACTCCAAACTCTCCTCTCTCTCTCTCTCTCTTGAGAGAGAGAGAGAGAGAGAGAGAGAGAGAGGGGGGGGGGGACTGAGGAGAGGAAGAGAGATCAATCAATCAGTCAATCAATCAATTATTTCAGTGGTCACAATTGCACTGTGGCTGTGATAGTAACAGTGATTACCACTCACGAAGAAAATTCAAGATTGTTTTCTAGAGTTGTTTATAAGTATTTCTTTTTATTAGTTTATTTTTAGGAGGGGATATTTATATATTTGGTTTGTATGTGTGTTAGGGAAGGATTTTAGGGTAAAATAAGGAAATTTAGCTAATGGGTTTTCCCGAGTTTGGATTTTTTTTACGCTGGTTGCCCTCTTTTCGTGTGTTTTGTTTTTTGCCGATCTCGGCCATTAGGCCCCGTATATTATATTTGTAAACATGAATGGTAAGTGCTCGACGGGTGTCCAGACGGAGGTAGGTATGGTCAATAAAGGGGGTCAGGGAGAGGTGACTTGAGGGGTGGTGGGGGAGATTGAGGATACAGAGACGTGCAGACAGTGTGATATGAGGTATGGTGGTGGTCGGCCAATGGACAGCAGTGGGGTGTGTGCGAACTGCAGGGATATTTTAAGTTTTAGAGAAGTGTTTTGGATTCGAGCGGGAAACTGCGGAGCTGAAGGGGAGGTTGGGGAGGGTTGGTGTATCTGGAATCACACCGTTGAAGGTTACCTATGATTGTGAGGTGGAAGGTGGGTGGAAAGTCGTTGAGGATTCAAGAAGGAAACTGGGAGGCGGGAAACGTGGGGGAAGAACGCTTGATGTGGGCTGTAACTGAAGAGGAGAGGGGATCCAGTAGGAAAATTCGTAAGGTTGCGTCAGGACAGCATCGCGTTGAGCCAGGAAGCCATAGTCTTCATTTAGATATAAGAAGGGAGACGCTACAGCAACCTCCTTACGCCATTGACGTGGAAACTCTTCTTTACGGAAATGTCAACTTCAACGTACAAACCAACTCTGCAAACTTTCTCTGCCTTCAAAGATATATTAAGGCAACTCGAAGATTCGGTGGCAATCAGTAGATCGTGTACCGAAATCAACACTGCAATCTCCAACATGGCGTATTCAATATATTGATCGCTCAACGTCGCCGATCCAAATGGGTGCTTCTCCCGGATCCCAACCTGAATGCGCTTCTTGCCAGACTGTCATAACTGGTCGGGTTCCACCTATCTTCGTCCATCTCACAGGAGCCCAACAGCCATAGTACCCACTCGGCCAGTCGAACTCCTCCAACTTCTACCTCCAATTTCAACATTCACCATTCAAAAACTCAAACCTCTGTGTTGTATAATCTAACCTCACTCTTCAGATTACCACGTTACAGGTACGACAAAAAGTGATCTTCGGACGTTCATACTCCAACGTTTATACCTAAGGTGGGGACAGCTTACATGCAGTTAAAACTAGAAGTCCTGTCACGAACTGTGCGCTTATCTAGGCTTAATTGCGCGCAATTGCCATATCGAATTACATCCAAATCACGGCAGGTTATCCTGGTTACTCATAGCAAACACGGGCAACGTTTCTGCCAATGGACCTCTGGGTTACCCGGAGGTCCATTGGCTGAAACATTGCTGTGCACGGGTCATATGTACAGAATTTGATGTCCTTACTATTGTCATAACGCGTAGATTAACGCACAGGTCGACGTGCTGTATGTGCGCATTTCATGACAGCACTTCTTGTTTTAACTGTAAGCATTAGCTTTTTTTGCTAGATCCATTTTCCAATTTACAGTTTATGTTATTGTGTAATTTCTGTTTTTTGTACTTTGTATATTGTTTGTTTGGAAATAAAATATTGTCAATCAAATCAATCAAATTCACAAATGAGCTCGGTCTGAAGATTCTGAATAGGGACGCGAGGTGTAAGGGGAAATGGACATGGGAGAGAAACGACAGAAAATCAATAATCGACTATATTCTCACAGATATTAATTTATGGAGTGAGGTGATAGGGGTAGAAGTGGGTGATGAGGGTAAAAGGGAGTTGGATAGTGATCACCACTTGATTACAGTGACGATGAGGGCCAAAATCTTAGTAAAAAGCAAAGGAGGCTTCAAGGAGATTTGGGACCTCAAAAAGGATGCTGACTGGGCGAAATTCGAAGAAAATTTGAAACCAAAGCTTGCAACCGTACACAATGGGGCCAGTGTCCAGAAAATGACAGACGCCATAGTTGCGAGCCTAGTGGGGGCAGGGACGGAAGGTGTAGGAAAGATTAGGGTGCCAACACGGGAACTTGGGTACAGAGTGAACGAAGAACTGAAAAGGGCCATAAAGGGTAGAAAGGCTAAATGTGCTGCACACAGGGATGTAGAAAGCTCAAGGGGGCGGAAAGCAACGAGGCCATGAGTAGTAGTGTATGTTCCCCTACAGGTCTATTCTGGGGGACCTCGGTGGGGGACCTCGGAAGTGACGTCATGTCACGTGACGTAGTGGCGCCATGTTTGGTTGTTATGGTAACCCGCGTGAGCGGCCATGTTGTGACGTCATCCCCATAGTGATAAGTGTTGTTAGTGCGCATGCGCAGCGCGTGTTGTTAGGGTGATACGAGCTTCCGTCGTCCATTTTGTATACTGGAAGCCGCCATCTTAGTTTCTATGGTAGCACGTGATTGCTATGTTACCAATGGCTTCTAACAAGACAGGGGTATGTTCGGAGGGTACGTTCGATTGAATCGGAGTATTTTCTGGAACGACTTCCCTGGATAATTACCACAAACAACCCGACAATCCTTCCAAATCTCCAAAATCTATCCCAACTTTTACTATTTCGAATTCTTTCAGAATTCTCTGCTTCTATCTATATATGTAATAGTTATCGTTTATCTGGCCATGTTCTTTTTTTCTAGAGTATACTCCAGTAACGTAGAAGCGCCTATTAGTTGGAACAGTTTACCTTATTATTACTATATTTAGCAATTTCTGGTCTATTCTTGTTAGTTTTGACCCTATTCCAAGTACTCTTGTTGTTTCATTTATCTCGATAATAACTAACCAATCAGACTGCTTGCCTTCCCATAATCTGTATGCAGGGTTATCTCCCTTGTGTATAACAAAAACAGTCCCAAAGACAATAAGCTATCGAGCAGTTACTGGTAAGCCATTGCTCGAACGACTCGAATGCCATCGAGCAAATGAGCCAACGAGCATTTGCCCGTTCGAGTGACTCCTCGAACGACTCTTAGACTCATTTCAGAGAAAAAGGGATTCTATAGCCATAGGCGTTTTCAAAAAAGGGATTCCACAAATGGGATTCCAAAAAGGGATTCCAAAAGTGGGATTCCGTCTTATGTCGAGTGACTCGCAACTATTGCTCGAATGACTCGAATCCCATCGAGCAAATGAGCCAACGAGCAATTGCTCGATCGAGTGACTCCTCGAACGACTCGACGACTCATTTCACTATTTGAGGATATCTATGACATGGCTACGTATCAATTGGGGATACCTTTTGAGGATACTAAATTGAGGATACCTATGGCCTGGTATTGTTGTAGGATACCTGTTGTAGAAACCTGGATTCCGTTTCCATCTTGTCGACAAAGCTCCAAGGCTACTACTGATTAATAGTCTATCTGTCCTATCATTAGCTTCTACAACAGTCTTATTCCATTGCGGCCTTGTACCAGTACTATCCAGGTGCTTCATATTATTGAGCGGTATTCTGGGGTGGGGTCAATGCCTGGTAATACAGAACGGCAGCAGAGTATGGTTGGTATATTCCCCCGTAGGTCCCATCCTAACCGTATATAGTATTAACCTACCAAATGCTTTGTATCATCCTGTTACTGGTAAGGTGGTACGTAATACCAGTAGTTCCTACCTTATTCCGAGTACTCTTGTTGTTTCATTTATCTAGATTATTTGTATAAATTATAATTAACCAATTAGAATGCTTGATTTTCCATAACCTGTACTTAATCGTACAGAGTTATCTCCCTTCTGTATAATAAAAACCTATATCAATGGCAATATCCCCGGCACCCCAATTTCGGCACCCCTTTTATGAAAAGCATATGGCCTTCGACACCCCTTTTTTCTGAAATGAGGATAAGAGTCGTATTAAAAATCCCTCACTGAGGGATTTTTAATACGACTCTTATCCTCATTTCAGAAAAAAGGGGTGCCGAAGGCCATATGTTTTTCAAAAAAGGGGTGCCCAAATTGGGGTGCCTTCTGGAGAATCCTTTTTTTCTGAAATGAGGATAAGAGTCGTAGTAAAAATCCCTCAATGAGGTCTAATTTTCTACGACTCTTATCCTCATTTCAGAAAAAGGGATTCTCCAGAAGGCACCCCAATTTGGGCACCCCTTTTTTGAAAAACATATGGCCTTCGGCACCCCTTTTTCTGAAATGACGATAAGAGTCGTATTAAAACTCCCTCAATGAGGGATTTTTAATACGACTCTTATCCTCATTTCAGAAAAAAGGGTTGCCGAAGGCCATATGCTTTTCATAAAAGGGGTGCCGAAATTGGGGTGCCGGGGATATTGCCATTGATATAGGTTTTTATTATACAGAAGGGAGATAATTCTGTACGATTAAGTACAGGTTATGGAAAATCAAGCAATCTAATTGGTTAATTATAATTTATACAAATAATCTAGATAAATGAAACAACAAGAGTTCTCGGAATAAGGTAGGAACTACTGGTATTACGTACCACCTTACCAGTAACAGGATGATACAAAGCATTTGGTAGGTTAATACTATCTACGGTTAGGATGGGACCTACAGGGGAATATACCAACCATACTCTGCTGCCGTTCTGTATTACCAGGCATTGACCCCACCCCAGAATACCGCTCAATAATATGAAGCACCTGGATAGTACTGGTACAAGGCCGCAATGGAATAAGACTACTGTAGAAGCTAATGATAGGACAGATAGACCATTAACCAGTAGTAGCCTTGGAGCTTTGTCGACAAGATGGAAACGGAATCCAGGTTTCTACAACAGGTATCCTACAACAATACCAGGCCATAGGTATCCTCAATTTAGTATCCTCAAAAGGTATCCTCAATTGATACGTAGCCATGTCATAGGTATCCTCAAATACTGAAATGAGTCGTCGAGTCGTTCGAGGAGTCACTCGATCGAGCAATTGCTCGTTGGCTCATTTGCTCGATGGGATTCGAGTCATTCGAGCAATAGTTGCGAGTCACTCGACATAAGACGGAATCCCACTTTTGGAATCCCTTTTTGGAATCCCATTTGTGGAATCCCTTTTTTGAAAACGCCTATGGCTATAGAATCCCTTTTTTCTGAAATGAGTCTAAGAGTCGTTCGAGGAGTCACTCGAACGGGCAAATGCTCGTTGGCTCATTTGCTAGATGGCATTCGAGTCGTTCGAGCAATGACTTATCAGTAACTGCTCGATAGCTTATTGGCTTTGGGACTGTTTTTGTTATACACAAGGGAGATAACCCTGCATACAGATTATGGGAAAGCAAGCAGTCTGATTGGTTAGTTATTATCTAGATAAATGAAACAACAAGAGTACTTGGAATAGGGTCAGAACTAACAAGAATAGACCAGAAATTGTTAAATATAGTAATAATAAGGTAAACTGTTCCAACTAATAGGCGCTTCTACGTTACTGGAGTATACTCTAGAATAAAAGAACATGGCCAGATAAACGATAACTATTAGATATATAGATAGAAGCAGAGAATTCTGAAAGAATTCGAAATAGTAAAAGTTGGGATAGATTTTGGTGATTTGGAAGGATTGTCGGGTTGTTTGTGGTAATTATCCAGGGAAGTTGTTCCAGAAAATACTCCGATTCAATCGAACATACCCTCCGAACATACTCCTGTCTTGTTAGAAGCCATTGGTAACATAGCAATCACGTGCTACCATAGAAACCAAGATGGCGGTTTCCAGTATACAAAATGGACGACGGAAGCTCGTATCAACCTAACAACACGCGCTGCGCATGCGCACTAACAACACGTATCACTATGGAGATGACGTCACAACATGGCCGCTCACACGGGTTACCATAACAACCAAACATGGCGCCACTACGTCACGTGACATGACGTCACTTCCGAGGTCCCCCACCGAGGTCCCCCAGAATAGACCTGTAGGGGAACATACACTACTACTGCCATGGTAGCTAAGGAAGAATACCAACAAGTACGAAAAAAGTAAAAAAGATTAAAGACGATAATCGGAGAGTGCGAAATAGCAGTCTTATTAGGACGATAAGAATGACAGGGTGCTTCGAGTTCGAACGTATTTTGGAAATCGGTGAATAAGCGTGACAAAGGAAGTAATCCACGGAGTTTTAAAGTAGATGGTAGAGATACAGACGATCAAGACCAAATCGCAGCAGAACTAGTCAAGCACTGGGAAAAGGTAAACGATAAGCGATGGGGCATGGGGAACCCACCCGAGTGTCCGAACCAGGTCGAGGAAAATCTATCCAACTTCGTGGGTAGCGAAATTACAACGGAGGAGGTGCGAATGGTGATCTCAAAATTAAGGAATGGAAAAGCGGGAGGGTGGACGAAATTCCTAACGAGTTTATCAAAAAAAGGGGGAGAGGAACTCTGGGAAAGCCTAACTGCCCTATTCAATTTAGCCATAGAAAAACAGGAGATCCCAAAAGAGTGGAAAGAAAGCAAAGTGACATTTATTCACAAAAAGGGGTAAAAAGACGTTTTGGATAATTATCGAGGGATCTCTGTCAGTAGCAACATTGGGAAAGTTTTCTGTAAAGCCCTATATGGGAGATTAGAGGAGGTGATTGGGGAGAAGGGTTTTTGGGAGAGATTCAGAATGTCTTCAGGAAGGGAAGGAGAGACACTGACCATCTTTTCACGCTATCCCAAATGATGGAATCTGCGAAAGCAAAAAAGAAAAAGATGTTTATGGCCTTTCTGGATGTAAAGAAGGCATACGATAGAGTATATGGAGGGAGGGTACGGGGCGAAAGCTTGAGACTCTGGGCTTGGGAGGCGAGTTTGTTGGAATTCTGAAAGCATTATATAAGATGTACAGAGTGAACTTAGCTTAGGTAACATAACAACAAAACGTGTGTCTATGGAAATAGGCCTAAAACAGGGGTTTATCCTTTCGGCAATTCGTTTTGCATTGTACATCAAAGGTTTAGGAGATGAACTCCTGCATAGCGACGAGTGGGTAGCAGTTGGGGACTTGAAGATCCCAGGGCTATTTTTTGCAGACGATATGGTGCTAGTGTCAGAAAGCGAAGAGGGGCTAGCGAAAATGCTGGGAATTGTTGGGAAATATGGGAGCAAATGGAGACTCCAACTTAATGAAAGCAAGAACAAAGTTATACCCGTGGGCCGCAAAGTGGACCACACTCGACGTGGAGAGTGGGAGAGTTCTGTATTCCTGAAGGTAGCAGCAACGTCTTAGTGTAGGAGAGACAGGTGACTACGAGTACCTGGGGGTAAATATAAACATCAGAGGGAGAGCTACCACTAATTTTCTTCTTCTTCCTCCAGTCCCTATATCATCAACTCGCCTCGTTGTACATGCCTCTGACCCCTCTTTCTCTTCACCGCCCTCCTTACCCCAACAGGCCTGTCGATATCAGCAGCCACCTCTCCCCTCAATGTCACCCTCTCTCTCATCCCCAGGGGTATCGGAATCTAAAACACTGAACCTGTTCTCTAAACACCGCCTAGCAACCTTGGCACCTTACGCCGACTCTGGCCTGCCTGTACGCAGCCCTGTCCTGATGCAACCTTCCGAATTTTCCTACTAGATCCCCCTCCTCGTTTACACCTCCACATCAAGCATTCTTTCCCCACGTTTCATGTTTCCCAGTTTCCTCCTTGAGTCCACAACGACCTTCCATCCTCCATAGGTAACCTTCATTGGTGTGACTCCAGATGCACCAGCCCTTTCCAACCTCCCCTTCAGCTCCGCAATCTCCCCCTCGAATCCAACAAACTTCTCTAACAACTGTAAAATATCCCTGCAGTTGGCACACACCTCACAACTATCCATTGGCCGACCACCACCATACCTCTTATCACACTGCCTGCACGCCTGTGTATCCTCAATCTCCCCACCTGCTCCTGCACCCCTGGACTCACCTCCCCCTGGTCTCCTTTAATCACCATACTTACCTCCATCTGGACACCCGTCGGGCACTTACCATTCATGTTTAAAAATATAATATATGTGGAGCCTAATGACCGAAATCGGAAAAAAACTCAAAACACGCGATAAAAGGCAACTAACGTAAACAAATTCAAACTCGGGAAAACCTATTACCTAAACTTCCTTATTTCATCCACCCACCCCCTAACACACATACAAACTAAATATAAAATTACACTTTCCTGAAATAAAACTAATAATAATAATAATAATAACATTTTGGCCAGCTGCTGATTTGTCGCGGTTCTCGGGTGAGAAGGCATTGGTACCCCTGTACTCCCAACTGCCTTCCTATTCCCACGCTTCTTCTCTCCTCCCAACACTCGGAGACGAACTGCTTGATGACATCCCTTGCCCCATTCTTCCCAATCTCTCCGATTAGCATATTAACCCTCTCCGTTGAGTCTTCCACTGACCACATGTCCTTCATTCTACCATCCCACTTCCCCATTATGCTCCCAGTGAATCTTATCCTTTTAGACTTGTATTTTGGGCATTCTAGAAGAAAGTGTTTCAGGGTCACCACCACGCCCAAATTACACATCTGGCACTCCTTTTCACTGTTTTCCCAATTTTTCCCCTCAGCTCCAGGGACCGCGACCTCAGCTTGAACAACAGTGACCCCCAAATACTGCGCACTGAAGTGATATCGAATTTTAGATTGCAAATCCTCATTGAAAAGAAAGTGACAGTGTTTTGTCAGTCCACTGCGAACACAATAATCTCAGGTGCTCATGCAAAATTATTGATTCATATAGACAAAAATAAAACAACTTGTTTGTTTCTGTTTTCTCAATCAACTCTATTATTTTAAGCGTGCAATCTGGTAAAAAGTTTTTGTTACCTTAATGCAGATAGAATGTATTGGAGGTAAAATGCATCTGCAATCAATACAGATGATCAGGAGCATGGGAACCAAATTGGAGTTGTCATTTGGGGATACTCCAGACAGGTTGGTTAGTACAAAATTGCTTTGAGGCTTATGGAGACACTTGGGGCAGTCGGGGGGGGGGGGGGTCAGTAGGTAGAGGTGCAGGCTGCAATCCGAGAGGTCCTCGGTTCGAATCCCACCTGCGGCAACCGCGTTGTGTCCTTGGGCAAGATGCCTCACCCCCTTTGCCCACGTGGGGACCCGGTGACGTTGTGTACTAAGGCGTAATGCATGTCGATGGTACACCTGTCTTCAATCAATGCTGGAGTTGGTATGTTGGGGAGCTGACAGTTGCTCGGTGGTTCTCTCCGGGTACTCCGGCTTCCTCCACCTGTAAAATTGTCATGGTCATGATTAGGCATTGTGCAGAAATATTTGACCTTAAAAAATAAATAAATAAATAAATAAATAAATAAATAAATAAATAAATAAATAAATAAATAAATAAATAAATAAATAAATAAATAAATAAATAAATAAATAAATAAATAATTGGGGCAGTCCAGCATGCTGTGTGTCTCTGAAAGGTGTGTGTTCAAACATGGCTATTAATGAAATTTATGAATATAACAACACTATGTTCTGTACACGCTAAAAACTAAAGTGTTAAAAACTACACTTGAAGTGCTGTATTTAACACTTACTAAGTGCTGAATTAGCACTTTGTTCAAATGTAGATATCCCAGAACTTTAGAGGTGTTACAATAATACCACTTGACAAGTGTAATGTCGCGACACTTAAACGGAAACAACGCAGATGACGCGGATCAGGCTCGAAATCTCGAGCCTGATCCGCGTCATCTGCGTTGTGTCCTTTTAATTATGTACCCACCAAGCGCAAATCAAATTATGGACGATTCTGGAAGAACCATCAATGCCAGACACATGGGAAGTGCCATCCATTCAAGTTTCAGATGTCTGACGATTGTAATGTCTAAGTGCTTAAAGCATTGCACTTTGAATGTTAAAATCAAACCCTAAGAGTTAGAATGGGTTTAACACCTTGAAAGTGTCAGTTTTAACACTTTAGTTTTTAGTGTGTAGCATGTCACTGAACGCCCGTTGTTCTAGATATGTCTTTTGGTCATTATAATTCACAAACTAATTTAAATAAAATACGTCTTCTGTCCCATTTTTGTCTTCACTCTGTACTGGTAGAATTGGACAGATCACATACACGTACTCACATACTCCCTTCCCCACATCCCAACTCCTCCACCCTCGTTTTATTGGGAGTGTGGTGACTCAGTAGGTAGAAATGCGATGCAGGCTGCAAGCCGAGAGTTCCTTGATTCGAATCCCAACTGTGGCAACCGCGTTGTGTCCTTGGGTAAGACTCTTAATCCTAATTGCCCACTTGGGGGCACGGTGGCGTTGTGTACTAAGGTGCACCGTGCGTCGATGGTACAATTGTCTTCAATCAATGCTTGTGTGGGTTTAGTGTGTTGGTGAGTCTGACAATTGCTCGCCTTTGCATGGAGGTTCTCTCTGGGTATTCCGGCTTCCCCGATCCGTAAAGGGTAAAACTGTCTGACATGAGGTGGCCCTGGCTGTTGAAAATGTCGTTAAACCCCAATAAATATATAATCCTCATAAGATTCTGCATAGTTTATTTGCTGTAAAAGGTAGCTCCGATTTACATCTTGATACAGTTCTTTTAAACAACCTGATGATAGATTTTAGCTTTTCTTACTGAATTAAATAAAATATTGCCTTGTCCACATGTTTCCCATGCCACTGATCTCTTGCAGTTAAACAGCTTATTGTCTCTTTCAACACTTTTAAGTTTATCTGTCCTAATGCATATAGAAATCACAAAGGCCACAGGCAAACAGTATTTAGCTTCTGAATGAAGCTTTTAACCCGTTGGCCTTATTAATTCGTTTCGTTTCGAATTGTAGGACTCCCAGTGATTGAGCTCATGAAGCTAACCAACGAGATTTGTCTTTTTTCTCAAGAAATGATGTGTTTAATAGGGTCGGCTATTATGTGGTAAATTCTCCAAACTAAGAAGCATGGAGGTTTTGTATATTTATACTGCATCTGCGAGGAAGGGTGTTCACAATATCTGCGTAGATTAAACACTTTTTTAAAGACGACTTTTTAGTTTTATAATATGTCTTGTTGTTTATGTTTTAACGGCTTTTTCTCGCACAGTTCTTTTCCATAGAGGAATCAATGAAATGCATTAGTTGGCGCACCATCAGTTTTTTAGAAGTCGATAAAATATATTTTAGAACGTTGTCTCCATCTTAAAGGAGAGCCCCTATCCTATTTGAAAGGAATGTCAACAGACCAAGCTTATCTTTTGATCCTTTTACGAATATTCTGAAAGTACATATATAATAAATTGCTCAAACCTACGTCATTTTTTCAGCTACCCGTAGTTTGTTCAGAGGATTGTCAATACTATAAAGCTGTCATTGTTGAAATATTCTAAAATTTGTGTAGGTTTACATTGTCCTTAATAATCAATTCAGACAACTGATAAACGTCTACGAGTAGGTGATAATTGAGAATACAAACACACCTGTACATGTACGTGTACGTATACACGTACA
Source organism: Pictodentalium vernedei (assembly GCA_031216915.1). Lineage (NCBI taxonomy): Eukaryota > Metazoa > Mollusca > Scaphopoda > Dentaliida > Dentaliidae > Pictodentalium > Pictodentalium vernedei. Next base: position 801,272,652 of record CM062297.1, read on the forward strand.
TTCGTGTACACCTCCATAGGAATTAGTGTTAAAATCGTGTACCTGTACACGATTTGAACGTTTTTTAGGGTGTTTTAGAATCCACTTTGAGAATTCAAACACCACTGAATTGTATCCTAGAGTGAAAAAAACGCCCGTAGTTTTACGTACACGTGCATGTACCGTTTTGTGTTTGAATCGGCAAATGGTTTTCCCCATAGGATTCAGTGTTAAATTGCAAGCAAAAAAACGTTTTGTCGTTTCTAAAACATCGTCTTGCCGATTCTAATAATCCGCGTCCGTACACGATTTTAACACTGAAACCCTATGGAGGCGTACACGGAGATCCACTTGCGGATTTTAGGTCGGAAATCGACTCGTGTACAGACGTTGTGTTAGAATTCGCAAACCCACTGTCGCGTTTCCCGAAGTAAGACTAACGCATGTGATTGCGAGGTAATCTTAATAAGCACTTAATGGAAATGTTTCGAATGAAGAATGTTGTCAGGGTGTTAGAATCCGCAAACCCACTGTCACGTTTTTATTGATATATAGGAGAGAAAAAAAAATATAAATAAATAGTTATTTAAAAAAAAAAAATATATCAAATCGAATAGATAATAAAAAATACGTAAATCATGAGCGATTCTCAGACTATTAGAGTAAGGTTTCTTTTAAAAATGCTGATGAGAGCCTACGCATTCTGCGTGAACGAACAACTAGGTCGTCTCTTGTTAGAACGATGCGTCGGATGTCGGGATCACCTAGACTTCGATCACGAGAATCATTCGTGTCTGGGGATGGAAAGGGAAGATATGGTCGTCAAGTATTTCGAACCGGCGTTCGAACGCGTTCAAATCAATGAAGTGATCGCGTTTTGGAAGAGATTACTCTTCTGTAAGGATCAAAGCAAGCCCACAGTTTCGGAAGAACAGAAATTGGCGCGTAAAAGTCTGACTTTACGAGATAAGGGATGCATCATGAAATTATTGTTCAATGAAGCATACTTCTAAGTTTTTTCGTTGATATAAAATAGGAGAATAGAAAATAAAAATAAATACACATATAAATTTTTTATCTAATATTAGAAAGAAAAAAACAAAAATGAGAACCAGAAATAAATTGTATCCTACGTTAGTGGACGACGAGGATGAGAAGCCGATCGACGTTTTGCCGACGGCACCGTCGCTAGAAGAAAGAGAAAGAGGAGAGAGGTATCGCATCGATCAAATCAGTAGAATCCAAGAGTATCTAACTCGAGAGAGAGAGATTCTCGTCGTTCTCTCAAGAAGAAGTATTCGCGTTTCGTGAAATTCGTCAACGCGATCGACACGACACTCATCACGATTTCCATGGGTTTACACTCGGCCGGCATCGGATTGTTGTCGACCGCGGTCGGCATTCCGATCGTGTTGACCGTAGAAGGAGTGGCTCTCGCCGCCGGATTGTTTAGCACGCTCGGAAACTTTTTGAGTAGGAAATTATATCTGAAAGCGAGGAAACACGACAAGATTCGCGTCTTGGCCGACTCCAAGATCGACACGATATCCGAAATGATCTCTATGGCGTTGAAAGACGGTAGGATATCGGACGGAGAATACTTCGCGATATTGAGCGAGAAAACGAAATACGATGCCATGAAAGAAGCTGTGAGAATCAAGACTCGTCAGATCATCAAGGAAGAGATGAAGGATTCTCTCGTGGAAAAGGGGAGGAAAGAGGCCAGGGGGGAATTCAGTAAGATGATAGAACTCAAGATCAGCGATTGAAAAAAAAAATATATATATAATAAGAACAGAATTAATTAATTATTAAATTTATATATAAAATAAAAAACGAAATTAATTTAAATAACTCTTGAAAAAATGTATTGCGTAAAGTGTAAGAGAGTTACCGAGACGAGTAATTCTCGAGAAGTACGAACTAAAAACGACAGACAGATGCTTCGCGGAATTTGCGACGTGTGTGGTTCTGTCAAGACTCGATTCGTCAAAAAAAAAAGAACACGAGCAAAGGTAAAGGCATCGTGAATAAAATGATCAATAATCTACCTTTTGAAATGCATCTGCCCGGTCACAGTTTCACGGGACCCGGAACGAAATTGAACAAGAGACTCAACGCCGATCTGACTCCAAAATCTTGGAGCAAACCTGTGAATAGGGTGGACGCAGCCGCGTATGATCACGATCTGTGCTACGCCGGACATCCCGACACCAAGACTCGCAACGACGTCTGTGATAAAAACGAAATTTGCAGTCGGTGATCGAGTGAGAATTTACTCTTATAAGAAGCACTTCGAAAAGGGTTATACTCCTCGATGGACCTCAAAAATCTTCGTGATAATCAAAATATTTCACACCGATCCGGTGACTTACGAAATCGAAGCTTTGGATGGAGAAGAGATCATCAGAAAGTTTTACGAACAACAATTACAGAAGACAAAGTTTTGATAAAGAAAACAAAATTTTTTTTGTTTACTTTCTTTAACATTTTCTTGTTTACACACATATATATAAGAGAGAAAAAAATAATAATTAAAAACTATTTTTTTAGATAAAGAAAGCAAGTTTATTAATAAACAAAAAAAAACTAAAAATCCTTTAAAATGACAAATATACTAGATATAGCACAAAGCATTGTGAAAGATGAAAGTATTCAAGAATATGAGGTTCACGAATACGAACCGGTAACCGGAACGAGTTTGAACAATGCGGGAGAGATAAGAATAAACGTTGAAACTCAAGATCTATTCATACATCCTAGCGAGAGTTACATAGTGGTGCAGGGATGTCTCACCAAGGAAGTGTGAGCGACTACGCCGACGACTACACGGTTACTCTAGCCAATAATGGCATCATGCATCTATTCAGTAATATAAAATACATGCTATCCGGACAAGAGATAGAATCTGTGTTTCATCCCGGTCAGGCCACCATGATGTTCGGACTTTTGACGTATCCTGATGATTTTTCGATTCCAGAGGACTTAATCAGTTGTGGGTGAACGACACCGTCGGCCCTGCTAGCGCCGGCGCCGCCTTGATATTCGACTACGTCGTCAAGACATCCAGACCTAAAGGAACGTTTTCGTTCAGGATACCTTTGAAACACATCTCGGATTTGCGGACGATTACAACAAGATCATGTACGGATTCAAACACAATCTGACGTTGATTCGAAAAGGAAACGACGACGCAATAGTGAGACTCACTGCGACCGATGCGGGTAAGATAACTCTACACAAGATATCGTGGTTCGTTCCGCACGTGGAGCCTTCGATCGTGGAGAAAGCGCGTCTCTACAAGACCATAGAATCCAAGAGTAAATTACCTGTGGGATTTAGAATGAGACAGTGCGACACGGCTAGCATTCCTCCCTCCACGAATCACTTCGATTGGAGATTAACGGTGAAATCCGCTACCGAGAGACCGCGTTTCATCGTGGTTGCGTTTCAGACCGATAGGGACGGGTCTCAGGAAAAGAATGCGTCGCTGTTCGATCACTGCAGTTTGAGAAACAGGCAAGTGTTTCTGAACGCCACGAGATATCCAGCAATCGACTACAACGCGTCGTTCGACAAGAACGATTTCTGCAGACTGTACGGCGACGCTGCTGATTTTAGAAAGAAGTATCACGGTCTAGACGAATTGATGAGCAATCCTAACATATCTCCCGGCGAATACAAGTCGATGTATCCCATGTTCGTATTCGACGTCAGTAAACAGAGTGAACGACTCAAGAGTAGCGTCTTAGACATTCAGATCAAGATGCAATTCGATAGGAACGTTCCGAGAAAAACCGAAGCCTTCGCCCTGGTCCTGTCGGACAGAGAATTACAATTCGAATCGGACGGAAATAAGATGTCGATCATTCGATGAGAGACGTGTGTGAAAAAAAAAATAAAACAAAAATAAAAAAAAGTAATGATTTATTAAAAACAAAAAAAACAACAAAAAAAATAAATAAAGTAATGTGATCTAGAGAGATTGAACATCTTTCTAAATCTCATTACTTTTTTTTTTTTTTTTAATCACACATTATTTTTGTTTAATTCATTACTTTTCACGCATTCACTGTTTGTTCAAAGGAACTAATTCGATCAGTAGACTCACCACGGAAGTGGCGGCTTCGGGATTATTGCTTTTTGTAACAAAATTAATCCTGTCTCCGGCGTTCACTTTGAGAGGCGTGCCGAACGTGCTAACATTCGCGTGTTGATTCTCAGTCTTTTCGACGCTGTATCTCTTATCGCTCTCTACTCCATTCACCATGAGATTGACGACCACTCTGTTATTCAAATCCGAGGAAGCCAGACTCATTCGAAGGATTTCACCTCCCAGCGGCATGGGATATCCCACCTGACCATGTTTCGATCCGCTACCTCCATTTCCAAAAGACCACTCAGCTTTTCCCTCATCTAAGGTGCCGGCCTCCTCGGCCCACACAGTGATCAATTGTCTAGCATATTTGACTTTCTCCACCACCGAAATCAGGGTGCAGGCATCCGTCATGTTCACAGGATCCGGTAGATTCGTGAGCGCGTGTCCACCCATGTCTAGTTTACCTTCCATGATGTCACCCTTTCTCCAGACCGAGTTGTCGTCCACGTACTTTCTGCTGACCACGCTGGAATCGAATTCGGGATCGTGATCGAGACCGAATAAATTGTGACCGTTCATGTTGATGCCACCCTTCATGGTTCCGCCAGATTGTTTGTTCAGGTAGAGATCATCCACTTGCGATTCTAGGTATTCTTGTGATTGTATCACGGCAGAATCTTCGTAGCCTTTGTTGACCGTGGTTGAGTCTGCATCCGTGTTGTTGATCTTCGGCAGATTCAATATCCTGTTGAATCCCGCATTCAGATCCGATTTCATTTCTCGTCTGTCAGACTTTCTCTGTTCCAGATCTACATAGTGTTTGGTCGCCACGTCCTTGGGATTCGTTATCTTGTTAGATTTGGCGTTCAATTCCGAGTGCATCATTTTCTGAACATATCTATTTCTCAGGTGTTCGCAGAATCTCGTGTGAGTGTCGTCCGCGTATTTCTTGGTCGCGGCATCAGTGGGATCTATGGGATTCGCGACGTTCACCAAACGTTTGGATTTCAGATCGAGATCGTCAGTCATGGTTTTATCCACGTAATTATCTAGCGGGATTCTTTCGAAATCGGCGTTCCCCCTGTCAATGTATTTTTTAGTCGCAGCATCTGCGAGATCTATCGGCTCGGGAAGATTGTAGAGCTTCTTATCATTCATGTTCAAAGGTTCTTCTCGAGGTTCATATCTCGGAACGTAACGTTCGTCCAAGTTGGCAACGTCGTAACCAGCGTCGACTTCGAACGTTTTCCTCTTCTTTCTTAGGTTGACTTTTTCGTCGTCACTTCTACCAAATTTATCGACTGGCATGTTGTTGTGGGATTTTTTGTTTTTAGAAAAAATATATTCAAAATGCAGTTTATTAAAAATAAACTATGTTATTTTTATTTTTCGTTTTTATTCGATTAAAATTTTTTCATGAACAGATGACTGTCATAACCTGAGAGATTGTGAAACATCACTGGATAGAAAACAGCGTCTCGATATTTTAAATTACACTTGCTGTGAGCCGGACTGTGATACAGACCCGTATAATGATCGTGGTCTCTGACCTTCTTATTTTCCTTCGAATTCTCGTCGAACGATTGTCTGCATATGTGACATTCGGTGGCTCTGTTATTTTCGTCCTGCTGCTCTCGCGTGATGATCATTTTTGCCGGAGTTTTAAATTTGTCGTATAACATTTGAATTTTCGATTCTAACTCTTCCACGAACCTTTGAGCCACGTCGTCGTCTTCATACTGCTTCGTGTAGGTGAAGGGACCCATGTCGTGTTGCGAGTCGAAAGCGCATTTCACGTAAATGCAATAGCCTGAAGGTATGTGTTTTTGATATCTTTCGACGTAACTTTGAAGAGCGTTGGGTTGACAGGAACTCATTTTTGCGGTGAAACATTCGAAATCGGCGTACACGACAAATGGTACTTTTAACCTTCTTTTGTGATTTTCAAACTTCACGATGGTGTTAGGTTTGGGCATTTCGACGGCGACACCTTGATTTTCATTGCAATATTCCTGATGTATTGCTAACGAGTCTTCGCTGTGAAACACGTTCATGCAATTACAACATAAAGATATCTTTCCGTTATGTTTATTATTTTGTTTCGACAGTAATCGGCTCGGATTTGGAACCCAACAATAATGATGATTGTCACCGTTCAAAATCAATAATAAAATAATCGTCTTTTCTCTTCCGAGATACGAAGTCAGTCTGAGAGGATAGATCGTTCGTTTTTCCTCATTGTATCCCAAGATGTTCACCACTACGGTGGGATTTTGAGCCACGAAATGTTCGATGTGTTTTAACTGCATTGGAAAAGTCACTCCGGTCCAATCGATATTTTTAGAAGTCTCCTCGTAATGAGAAACTCTATCAGGGTTCGTTTTGACAGGGTATAAAGCGGAGGTGACTGCCCATTTAAAACACTGATCATCGTTATTTTTCACATTGATCACGGCGTGTTTTTTAGCTAGGAAATACGGTAATTTCACGTAGGAAGACCCTTTCAACAAATCGTTTTTAGTTATGTGAATTTCGAGTTTCAACACCTCATCGAACGTCCAATTACTACCTTCATGTTGATAATTCGTGAGAGACGTCAACATCCTGTCTTTCATCTTTTCAAAAACGTCTGATAAATCTGAACCTCGAAATACGGGTTCGACATTAGATCTGAAATATGCATTTTTCATGATGCTCTCGCCGGACTTCACATCGATTTTATTCATCACACAATGGAGTATCATCTTAATTTTTTGTCCCACGTTCATGTATTTGTGAAACAAATCCAATACTTTTTTCTTGAACAATTTCGGATCGATTTTCTTCAACGAGGGAACCACGTCGAAAGTTTTAAAATGCCTTTGATTGCACTCTCCCATTCTACGGACTTCGATTGAAATAGTTCCATGGTGAGTTACGCTAGATATTCTTTTCCTTTCCCTTCGTCTATTGCTCGTCGAATTTCACTCGATATATCTCGTTTGCCTAGAATCTGAAGTGCATCACTCGTTTTCGTTTTAGTTTTTCTTTTCTTTTCTTTGGAAACTTGAAGTTCTTCTTCAATGGCTTTTCGTTTAGTCATCTTCTTATTTTTCACAATCGAAACGTTTTTAGTTTTTTTTGACGTCTGCATTTTGATTCCTTTTACTATCTTTTTCTTCTTCTCATTTTTCACAACCGATGCATTTTTTGACGTCGTTGCTATTGGCATTTCGTTTGCCTTTCCATCATTTTGCAAATGTTTCTGTATGACTTCAATCTTTTTTGATTTATTTCTATGATTTCTGAAATGTGAAATTTTTAATAGTTTACAAATCTCATTTAACTGTGGTACAGTTTTCTCATTTAAATTTTCCATTTTTTTTACCTGTTTGCTCTTTGTAAGAATATTTTTTTTTTCTGAATTTTGTATTTAAATAATTTGTTTAAAAAGTTTTGTTTTTTTCTTTAATGTGAAAAATATTTTTTTGATGAAATTAATCAATTTTTTTTATGTTCCTTAACGTGAAAAAAAATTGCATTAATACGAGAAAAAAAGGATGTTAAAAATTTAACTTTTTATTTATATATATATAAAGAGAAAAAACAAAACTTTTTAAACAAATTATTTAAATACAAAATTTAAAATATACATTATTTGCAAGAATTCGTAAAACAAAAAAACAAATAATCGATCATGACGACAACATCCACGATGGAATCTCGACATAAACGTCGACGTTGTTTAATAAATCATTATTCTCCAAAAAACCAAGAAGAAAAAAATCGTAATTTATATTTACGCATTTCGAAAGAAAACGATATGATTTGTGATAGAAAATCGAATCGTAATACTATTAGCGAACAAAAGTTAATTGACAATGTTGTTCGAACTATTAAAAAAGAAGAAGAAGGTTCAAAACAAATAGAACTCTTACGACTTTTACGTGAAGTCTCGCATGAGGTTCAAAACAAATTTCCGCAAAGCAGACGCGTGTTCATGTCACCCGATTCCTTCTCAATAGATGATGATAACTGCAAGATGCAAAGGCTAATTTTTAAACGTTTGAAGTCTTGCACGTTCTAAAACTCGTCTGCTTCTTTCATGAATCGAATCAAATCTTCTAAAGTCAAGAATTGAGATAACGTCTTGTTTGCATGATTCAATGTATTGTACAATTGTTCCTTCGTGTATCCGGATTGTAAAATACCCCTTAATAAACTCTCGTTTTTATTTCTTTCCCATTCTTCATCTTCAATTTTAATCAATCCCAATGACTGGATCTTCTTCAAATAATCGCAACGACCTTTGGTATTATTTATGTGTTCTACCAAAGGTCTGTTGTTAGGTTCCCAATTCATTAAATGTATGTTGCAACAAAAACATTTAACTCTGTCACTTTTACCCACATAAATGAAACCTGCAGCAGCTAAATCTTCGGGTATTTGAGCAAGATGCAAAGGCCAATTTTTAAACGTTTGAAGTCTTGCACGTTCTAAACTATAATTCGGATGTTCGGACTTGATCATTGTTTTTACCTCAAAATTCAGTTTGTAAGAATATTTTTTTGTCGAATTTTTGTATTTAATGATAATTTGTTAAAAATTTTAAAATTGAGATGTTAAATTTAACTTTTTATTTATATATAAAGAGAAAACAAACTTTTACAAAAAAAATTTTCACATTAAAGAAATTAAAATTAAAAAACTTTTTTTATATATATAAAGAGCAAAAAAAAAAAACAAAACTTTTTTTAAACAAATTATTAAAATACAAAATTTAAAATATACATTATTTGCAAGAATTCATAAAACAAAAAAAACCCAAATAATCGATCATGACAGCAACACCTAAAAGATGCGAATTGAAATTGAAACGAGTCGAAACGTATAAGAAATTTGGTAATAAAATCTATAGATTACAACGACACGATCCCATCGAATTGAATGAGATCGAGAAGGAGGACTTTGAGCATAAATATGACAGATATAAGATGACTTTGAAATTGGATGAAGCCATGCTCGATTTGTTTTATGACTATCAAAGCGATCTGCAGAAAATCGCCATCGCTAAAGATAAAGAATTCGACAAGGACGATTTGACATTGTTCTATGGAAGTTACATATATAAAAAAATCTTACGCGAACTTGTGGACAAATCGGGTGGTGAGAGCAAGTTCACCGATGTAAAAAAACTCAAAAGAGTAAAGATAAACATTCAACACGTTTTCGAAAAAGGAGAATACACGAGTGTCAACATGCTAATAATGGACTTGGAAATATAAACAATAGAGTGATTGATTTTTTAGCGAAGAAGAAAAAAAAACGTGATGAGATCATCTTGAAAACACGAGTGTCAACATGCTAATAACGAGCTTGGAAATATAAACAATGGAGAGATTGATTCTTAGCGAAGAAAAAGGAAAAAAAAAGTAATGAGATCTTTTAGATCTCATTACTTTTTTGTTTTTGTTTTCCTTCTTCACTATTACCCATATAATATAATAACGTTTACTTTTTTCTTAAATTTCAGCGTCGATTCTTCTTCTTTTCTTTTTTCCTTTTTTTTTGTAATATGATACGTTTTTATAACAACACATTTGTTTATCCGAATCATAATTATGAACGAATGTTGTGCATCTCTTGGTAACACTCACATCATTACCATTCTCTTCAGAAGGTAGTGGTGACGGTGGAAAGCATCTCATTCTTTTCATTTCCAACTGTCTATCCCGCGCTTTATCTACCTCTTTCATCAGTTCTTTCCTTATATATCCATCATTAGTGTCTAACCATTTTTCCACATCTTTTTTTTTTTTTTTCGCACTCTGTCTCGCGATATTCGTCATTATCGTCTAATTGTTTCTCCACATTTTATCCATTTTAAATATATTATTTTATACTTTCTATGATTTATATTTTATATAATTATATAATTTTATATTATAATAACATATTCAAAATCAGTATATTCTTAAACGGCGAATTCTCACCGAGCAACAAACCCTTGCCGAGTCGCTCAACGTTCTGTCCACTCTTCAGATAGAGACCGTTTCCTCTCAGAGAGTTGCCACCTCTAACGGGTTCTAGATACAATCCTTTACCACTGTAGTCTACGTGGACGCAACACACGGCTCCTCCCTTCTTCAAAAACAGTCCTCTGCCACCCATTAATTTCTCAACTGCCGAACTAGCGAGTCCCGTGAGAGCCCCCACGCCGAGAGTCTTTCTGAGAAAGGGTAGTGCCTTTGCGGCGAAGGGTAATGCTTTTGCGGCGATTCCTGCCAATAGCGGTAGGAAACCACCTTTCATTCTCAAATTGTATCTCAATTGAGCGGGACTCAATCTCACCGTCAACCCTCTTCCATCGCGAATCGCTTTCTCCATCCTTTTGATTTGACTTCTGGTCCAGGCGATCGAATCCTGACTGCCTCTCGTCAGATCTTCGTTAGTGAATTTGAATCTCACCGCATCGCCTCGAGTTGTTAACGCTCTCTTAAGTTTCTTCCTCTGTCCTGCGGATATGTTCACGTTTTTAATCACGTATTCTGTCATAATTCTTTTTTTAAAAATATATTTACTTCAATTGTTTCTTGTTTAATAATAATTATTTATATTAAAATAATTTTGTAAAATTAATATTGCCTTTATTTTATTTTTGTTATCTATATATATACACAATATTTTTTTTTTTTTTGCTTTTATATTTCTCTTATGTGAAATCGTATCGTCACCCTCTCTCCGCGAAGATCTAACCGTTCACCATTTTGTTCCGTCAACGTGGTTTTGAGACTATACAACGTGTCTAAAATCACTGGTAGATAAACTAAATTTCGAGGTCGCTCCACGATCTTATAACCCGGCGACACGTTTGGAAAGAAGGAATAGATCGTCGGTTGAGCACTACCATTCACGTAGCTTCCAGCAATCACATCCACGTTCACCAGAATGCTATTGACTGCGAGAATGTCGACCGTATTTTCAGATGCCGCGTGGTCTCGATACATATTTCGATCGAATCCCAACATCTTGCCTATAGAATCGTCCGTGTTGAAATCCACTCGAAAATTATCTTCCAAATCCAACATCGTCTGTAAGGTATTAGGATTGGGAGCGAGTCTGATCTTGTTGCTTCCCTTTCCATCCGTCTTCATTCGCGTCTGAATGTAATTGTTCAAATCGTCTATGTTGTAACTCCCTTTGGGAATTCGAATCTCCAACCAATCCACTCCGTCGGAATACTTGAACGAGTTATTGTTTTCGGTGACTTGGGAAAGGAATAATAAGTCTCCAGATTCACCAACGCCATCTCGTATCTTTCCTCTCTATTCAATTCGATGGAAGGTTCGAATTTCGTAGCGAATCGAGTCGAATCGCCACTCACCACGATTTGAATGGATTGTTTTGCAGCCGTATTCTCGGCTATCCGTTCTAACAATTCTCCATGTTCGAACATTATATTTAATTTTATTTTTTTTTTTATTCAAAACTAATTATTTGAAGATTTGTTATTTTCTAAATTTTATTTTCACGCTCTATCTTATTATCATCAGAAACATAAAACTTGTCGAATCCGCACCGATATTTTCCGTGATTAAATTCGCTTGTCAAATCGATCACGACGAAATTGTAAAGTCCACCATCCCAAACCCTCTTGCAGAATCTCCTGAATTCCGCCGCGCTCATGTCGTTTGCGACGTGATCGCCGTAGATGTGATTGAGATTCTTGAGATCTTGGCGAAAGAGACATAGAAAATTAGCGTTCTCCCTTATCGTCTGTCTGGGCAATCGAAAATAATTCTGCGACAGGTAGAAACAGTCCACGTTGCTGTGTCGACCCCTAACGTAATACGATTCGCATCGGTTCTGTCTCTCCAAAAGCAGATCGTCGAAAATCATGAGATTCTTATCTTCCGATTTCAATTCTCTAGGATCCAGAACGTCGCTAGCGTTCTCATAAAATCGACACTCGACGTTCGAAGATGCATTTCTCTTCATCAGCTCCATCGCCGCACCGTCCAAAAATGGTCGAAAGTGGAGCTTCGCTCTTGTCGAATTCCTCCCTACTGTCAAAGATTCTGGCTATGACGTCCTTGGGCAATCTACGATCCATGCACTCTCGAAGCAATCTGTATTCGGGTTGAAACAAGCTCTTGCCAAACACGAACAATCTGACGTAATCCAACCAGTCGGGTCGGGACAACAGATTCATCAACAGATTGGTCTTTCCACAATTCGATTTTCCCACTATCAAGCCTCTTATGCTTTTGGGAAAGAACTCGTTATTCGACCTCTTGGTCGCGGCGTCGTTCCAAGACATATCTTTAATGTTCATCTTTTGTTTTATTTTTTTTGTTTGTTATTTTAGATTCTTTTCAAACACAATTTTTTATGTTTTTTCAAACTCAGTTGTTTTAATATTATTATTTATTTATATCACACCGTCGTGAGTTCTCTTCAATCCAGATCCACTCGTCATTTTGGCTAAATCTTGTATGGGTACCACAGCATCCTTAAAATCTTTCCAACTTTTCGGCGTTCGATCTAACGCAGCTCGCTTCGCCGGCGGACTGATCAACTTGTCGATCAACGCGTCGGCTGCCCTCTTGCCAGCCACAGAAGCTATCCTACCACTGGCTTCGGAAGCGGCTTTCTTACCAGCATCCAAAGCCGTCTTCTTACCGACCTCAAACGCAGTCGATGCGAGTTTTCTACCCGCATCGCTCGTGAACGCTCGCATTATAGAATCGACGATGCCAGAACCGCCTTGAACGAAAGTTCTGACGTATCCCCTGTTCTTTATCACCAACATATTTTATTTTATAATATATTTTGATTTTTCACTGGTAAATCGTTTTGCTGTTTAAATACTTTTATTATTCTAGTGTAAAAATTTACTGTTTTATTTTTGTTTGTTTGTTTGTTTCTCTCTACTTATAATATACATCAATCCTTCAATTCGTTCATCAGCCTTTTATAACGGTTTTTATTCAAAACCTTCTGTCTTAACAATTCGTCAGATATAGTAACTATCTGATTATCTAATCCTGTGTTACCAGCCCGTCTGCTCGCCATCAACAAACTCAATCTCTGAGACAGAGCGTCAGAATCGCTCGGAAGAAAAGTGGTTTTCACCCCTTTGCCAGTCACCGATTCGACGAACTTCTTGTTCATATCCCATATGGGTTTCACCACTTTCGTCCACTTGTAACCTATGTTGGCTTTGGGTCTCGTCTCTCTGGCATCGTTATTTCTCTTCATGGCGTGGGTCTGAACCAGAATGTCGCCGTAATTGTCGAAATCCTGTTCCGTGTAATCGCTGGGCTTGTCGTAAAGGAGCAATCTGCGCAGACCATCAGTCAATTCGTATCTGTTCAAACCAAAGATCAATTTATCATCGCCAATATCTACTTCTGTGTCACCGACAAAAATTCTCCCCTCCGAATCCTTATAAAATCCATACAACAGATCTCTCTTACCGCCATCATCATCAGACGATGCGACGCTACCAGTGGTGATAGTCGAAGCTGTATCATCAGACTCGCTCTCCGTTTGAATTCCCGTGGGAACGTAATCCGGTGTAGATTGAACGGAATGCCGATTTCCAAAACTAAGGGGCAACGAACCCATTCTCAAAGAACTCTCTTTTATGGGTCTCAATTCTTCGACTATCTCCTTCCTGCTTCGCTCTTGACCCTCCGTCACGGGTTTAAATATTTTTGTGGCTTCGCGTTTGAGTTCCATCTCACCAAGACGTCTGCTTCTGTCAGCCGACTGAATGCTCTTCTTAGCACGTTCATACTCTTCTAAAATTCGATCTCGGCGTCTAGAATCCATCTGTAAAAACATTTTTCGTTTTTAATTGTTTTATTATTTTCAAAATTAAATGTTTAATTATATTTTTATGTTTTAAGTTAATAAAAAATCTTTCCGTCTTTAATATAATAAACTAAAAATATTCACATCTCAACTCAGTGTCGATTGAATTGGGAGAGTTTAAAATACGTCTTAAGCAGTACATGACAAACCGGTTTCTGATTTAACACATTTTGATAGTAATTTACGTTTTGTCAAAAGAATTCCATTCACATATCAAAGAACAATTCACTCAGTGTCGAATTAAGAGAGAATCCCTTTGGTGACGGTTAAAACATTTCAACACACAAAAGAAAACTGTTTTTTTTCTAATTTTAACGTTAAAGGAACTGATTCATTCATTTCATTCATTTCAAATCTCTCTGATCGCTATCGTGAATATATTAAAAATTTTACCACTCAAAACCTAATTGAGCGGAAAATGCGCTTAAACATTCCATTAAGTGTTTATTAAGATTACTTCACAAGAATTCTGATTCTTTTCTATAATTGTCTCTAAACTCAATCTCCTTTCGTCACATCGAAACAAGACACGAATGTCTATTTTTTACAGATCATATTTTATAATTGACTCTTTTGAACGAACGCTTAAAGTCAATTTCTCTTCTTTACATCAAGACAAAACACGAATGTCTATTTTACAGATCATATTTATAATCGACTCTTTTGAACGAAAACCTCATTCAGTCATAACAATAACATGTGTTAGTTTTTACTTCAGGAAAACGTAACAGTGGGTTTGCGGATTCTAACACCCTGACAACATTCTTCATTCAAAACATTTCCATTAAGTGCTTATTAAGATTACCTCGCAATAACATGCGTTAGTCTTACTTCGGGAAACGCGACAGTGGGTTTGCGGATTCTAACATAACGTCTGTACACGAGTCGATTTCCGACCTAAAATCCGCAAGTGGATCTCCGTGTACGCCTCCATAGGGTTTCAGTGTTAAAATCGTGTACGGACGCGGATTATTAGAATCGGCAAGACGATGTTTTCGAAACGACAAAACGTTTTTTTTTTTTGCTTGCAATTTAACACTGAATCCTATGGGAAAAACCATTTGCCGATTCAAACACAAAACGGTACATGTACGTGTACGTAAAACTATGGGCGTTTTTTTCACTCTAGGATACAATTCAGTGGTGTTTGAATTCTCAAAGTGGATTCTAAAACATCCTAAAAAACGTTCAAATCGTGTACAGGTACACGATTTTAACACTAATTCCTATGGAGGTGTACATGAATGTACGTGTACACGTACACGTACATGTGTGTTTGTATTCTCAATTATCACCTACTTCTACGTGTTAAGCCGTACCCTTATATTCCGAGACACCAGCGATTCTACAAGGTTGGAAAAACCCACGCTCTTGTAGTGATGGACTGTGAGGTATCAACAAAATCCTACGGCAGCGTAGAACCGCCACACCATAGTAGATTTCCAGGGGTTCCTAATCTGTTTAAACAGATTAACTAATCTGTATTTACAGAGTCCTAATCTGTTTAAAGAGATTACTAATCTGTAAATACAGATTAGTAATCTGTTTAAACAGATTACTAATCTGTAAAAACAGATTAGTAATCTGTTTAAACAGATTAGTAGGTGGCTAGTAGGTGGCTATTACTGTTACTGTTAGTACTGTTACTGCTATTACTGTTAGTAAAAATATAAGTACAAATATGTGCAGATTTGCAAAACAGCTGCATGGGAGAAATGTTTTTAAAAGAAGTTCGAAGCATGTCAAGGTGTACGAAGATTTACCGAAATAAAGTTGACCAATTTAGATATAATGGGATCCACAAAACGAGACGTCAACGGGACTGGGTTAAGGGGACGTCCAACCTAACTTTGGTCAAATTTCATGTAATTTTCTTTCAAGTCTAAAAAGGCCCAAAATGAATAACCCCAATAAATTATATACCAAAATGCTTGGAATGAAACATAGAACATGTGGAAACTGAAATTTGCCATGGAACTGCTGCCATGTGTAAATAGCACCACCTGAAAGTCTGCTATGGCATAAGTAAGAGAACAAAATTTTTACAATAAAATACCTCAAAATAAAATAACAGCTGTATTCTACAAACATTTAAGTACATACTCGAAGAAATCTTTTCCTAATTCATGAAAGTAATGAAGATTGAGACCAAATGTTATAAGTGGAGTGCTCACTGATTGAAGGCAGGCATTTTCTTTTGTTTATGTTTTGATTTGGGGAGTTCAACAAAGGTCAACTTGAAGGAGTCCAGCAGAAGAAGTATGGAAGGACAAAAGAGTGTCCCCCAATATCAAGATGTATGTGTTACTGTAATGGTTTGGAAAGAAAATATGATATTCTCCTATGTAGAATGCACTGCAAAGTCATACATTGTAGTTGAATAAATATATTTACAAACCCCTTGCACTGTAACCCCTTTTATCTCATGCATCAATTTGATAGTGATTAAATTGTTAAATTTGTCTGGTTTAACAATAAGTATATTAGCTTTGTTTAACTCTTGGACACCAATACACTCATGATATCTGTTGGAGAAGAAATAAGGGTAACTGTAACCTGTCACTGCAATAAACCATCTAATGTACTTAAAAGTACATTGTTATTCAAAACACATCAAATCAACCTTACATAACCATTATTCCATGTACTTTCCCCAAGGAGGCTTATTGACATATTGAGATCAGAAGGGCACATCCAGAGGGTCTCACATATTTTTTTCAAGAACGCAGTACACAAAGCAATCCCCAAAAGATGACAAGTGAGCTCCATTTGACACAAAAAATTTCGGGAAGGGGGGGGGGGGGGTCTCTTCCTTGTATGACTCTACCTCCGGCACTCAAGGCATATGCCTTTTTTCTCAAAGTTTAACTCTTTTTTCTTTTTGAAGATCCTGGCCACACATGTTCCAAACACTATCAGACAGGTAAACCTCCAAATAAGTGTATCTGCAAAAATCATGTTACATTGCAAAACATTCTTTTTAGAGTTTTAGGTCTGGACCTTTCATGCTTCTTACTTCCAACTATAACACTTAATTTATCGATTAATGGGTGAATAGAAAAGTCCTGCTATAATCAACATTTTGAGTTCCATAAGCCTTCAAAACAGCTCCGATAAAAGTGTCAAACATCAGTTTGGTGGCTTTATACAGAATATTCATTAGGTTGTTGCTTGATAAGTAATAGGAAAAAAAAATCTTCACAAGAAAATTCTGTAGCAATACAATTGAAGGTATTAGCAGGCACTTTGCAACAAATTGTAACAAGTCAACTAGTTATAAACAAAATTTTCTAACTCAAAAGAGTGAAAAAGTACCACAACTCTGAAAAAATGTGGGAAGAAACACATGCTACAGCAGCTACACAGGCATTGTTTCCCCATGATGCTCGATCACAAAACCAAATATCCTTCAAATTGGAGTAGCAATGGTTGAGATACAAGGAGGAATGTTGGTACATGTAATGATGAATGGGTAAGACTAAGATTAAGAGGACAGGGGTCACCACTGCACGGCCCTAGATGCACCTTTGATTTTCCAATTTCCAGGTCTGGGCATAATAATCGCAACACACCCACCTAATCAGTTCATAATTTCAGTACAATAAAGGAAATTATCAATTTGAATTAAATAATAGATGATGGAAAATATTTGGCTTCCTTCGCCTTCTCGTACTATTTAATTACCACAAACAATATCAGTTTGATGCCGACAAACGAAACTGAACGCATGTGGTTTGATTAAAAAGTAACTCGGCATGAATAATGAAGAAATTGCGAATATTTCGTGTATTTCATTTATTTAAAAGCCAATTGCAGCTAATATTGACCGTGCATTCGATAATTCGTTTCGGTTTTGACCACACGGCCACGCTGACACTCCGTGACAGCGGTTATGTTTATTGTGATATGCAAATTGGGGGATGGTTTCCGGTGAAGGAGATTTGTCACATTTGTCAGTGTAAAACGACCATAAAAGGCACTGATCGACGCTTGTATTACTATGGTTGGTTGCAAGAAAAAAACTAAATTCTCAGCATCGTCCAAGCGCACCTTATTTAAAAGCACGAATGCATCATTTTCAACCCATTTTCAATCGGTCCTTTGCAGACATCAAACATACCCGCCTTCAAATTCCATGGTTACTAGGAAGTAAATAACTTCGCAGCGACAGGGGGAAATTAACACGCTCAATATAGTTCCAGGTCACTTGGAATATACTTCGTGAAAAAGTGATTTCTGAAGCATTCTGCTTACTTTGTTATGAATATTGCCTTATTTTATGTGTATCGTCCCGATTTTATACACTCGATTATTTTTTTTACAAGTGGTTCATGTTGTCTTTCTAGTGCGCAATAATTCAGATTTTTTGTCAACAAAAAAGTTCAGACGGCCTGTAAACACGAGAGGGAATTTCGAACCATATTTTACAGTTATGACATTAACAGCTCAAGTACTTGCTGTCACCGGTTTGCAAATCCGCTCATACATTGTCTCGAACAAATAAAGGGCGTGATCACGTCCTTGCATTCTTACGATTGCCCAAATTGAGTATTACTGCAAGAACCACATCGTAATCACATGACCGGAAAACATCGTTGAAACATGGCCACATCCGGGACATCAAAAATTTGTGTTGATGTTATTACATTCAAACGTCAAAACCCACCAGAGTGTGTGTCAAAAAAATGCTTTCTCCGAGTCTGTAGTATGTTATCATTATATTGAGGACAAGGCTTTCGAATTACCGATTATTTCGTGGTTTTACCGGTTCGTTACTTATGCCATTTGCAAATTAATCTTCTTTAAAATCATAAAATTCACTTTTTTTCCTGAAAAAAAATATATGTACCTTTTCTATGCACTTTACTCATTATTTTGATATATAATTTGCCTTTCCTTACTTCTCTTATCTGTTTCTGAGGCATTGGGAAAAATGTCAAAAAATTGACCAAAGTTAGGTTGGACGACCCCTTAATGTTCTGGTTGGAAATGATTGAGTTTTTAAAAAATATTATCTCATTTTTGGCTAACTAATTTTTTGTGAACCGACTTTATTTTGCTTTGGACGTTTTCATTTTCACATTATGCGGCAGACGGTCGATGATTATATAACGAAATTTGGAAAATTTTCGAAGCGTAACTAAACCGTGCGGTAAAAAAGTTCCGGCTTGTATATCACCCGTTGAAAACAGAATCATTTATATCATAGCGACGACTCCGTTGAATACAAGGGTTTAAAGTTTAATGGATGTGTAATAAAAACAGATTAGGAATCCCTGGAAATATACTATGGTGTGGCGGTTCTACGCTGCCGTAAAATCCAGATTTCGAGTCCAACCTTGGAATGATATCTTATGATTTGTTTATTTCGATTGTGATAGTTCAGGGGTGTCTCCCCACTAGACCAATTCCCTTTAGGCCAATTCCCCTTAGTCCAACTACATACTGTTATTGATTAAGGGTTGATTAAGGATAATTAAGAAAACATTTATTTACTGATAAGCACTTTATTTGATAAAAAAAATATTTATACGCATAAAATACAAAAAATATAGGTTTATAACATTTCAGTTTATAAAATATCAACAAGCCAGAAAATAAGCAGACTATCATCTGAAAAAATGAGGTCCCCAGAGGGTGAATTTGGTGATGCTACCCTGCACAGCAGGGTAACATGACTAAATCTACCCTCTGTGAGCCTTAATCTGAATTAAAGTCTCAAACATAAACAGAAAGAGGTACCCAGAGGATAAACTGACCCACTGTATGGGATAGCAACAGCAAATTCCCCCTCTGGGGACCTCATTCTGCAAATGACAGAGTGCTTATTTTCAGACTTGAATATCAATAACATTAAATACATTTATAAATATTTATAAATATATCAAATTATATATATAGAATAATTTTAAAAGTAGAACCCATGAGTTGGTCTAAAGGGAATTGGTCTAGTGGGAATGAACCAGTTCAGGGTCAATATGTTAAGAAACTATCGGATGACACCATGTCATCGTTGGTGTCTTTCTATGACACAAGGCTCACCACAGATTAAACAATGTTCAAGAAATGGGGCGCGAGAGAGATAGAGAGGGGTGAGAGAGGGGGATTGAGAGAGAGAGAGAGGGGGGGGGGGAGAGAAAGAGAGAGGGAGACAGAGAGATTTCATCTTATTATTATGGGTTTCAAGTACCTTCGACTGATTGAAAGCTACATACACGGTTTTAATACCAATTTAAGAAAAATAAATAACTTAATACAAAAACAAAACAGGACAAAGTTGGGAAAGCATTGACATTTTGATGGTGGGAAGATCAATTTGTATATAATTGTAAGTACCCGCAAGGTACGTTTTCTTTACCACATAACCTAACACATCGACAATTTTATGAAAATGGACACAAGAAAAAAAATCAAATATACCCCCCCCCCCCCATGGTCCATTAGAATATCCTCCTCTCGTACTAGCGTTAGACTGCGATCTCCAAGTGAGTCAGTTCCCAAACTGTTGTAGATCAATGTTGATGTCTTGTGCATTCAAGCTGGCCCGTTTCAAATGTCATCCTTCTCCTTCACTAGTCCTCTTATTCTACTTTCTTCATTGCTTTTCGTGTTTAAACAATATCCAACCAACCAACCCGTTCTATCTGTCTAACTGAAATTGTGTGATTATTCAGACTTGGGAGACGGTTCACAAAAGCGTTCAGCTTTCTTCCGAATCCTCTACTACAACAAGTTAGTTTGATATGTTATGTGTTAATTTTATGCACTGAAATTTATGTACAAAACATTCAATCCGTTTACACTTGTTTCCATGTATACAGTTAACTTGTCTTTTTTCAATAAATATTGTTTAAACTAAATATATCTTATGATTTTAAAGGACAGATCTATTATTTTTGTGAGATGGTTTTTCAGTGTATTGTCAGTCAATTCGTTATCTTACAATTAAAACATATCGCCCGTAAAAAGAAAAAAATATCTTCAATTGAATGTCGACTTAATGTCTGTTTGTTAACAAGTAAACATATAAAATATCAAATTTTCAACACTATTTGGTTGCTTCTGTACAGGTATGGATTTGGCATCGGGTACATCAGATAAAACAAACTGTTCATATGAATACCAGAGACAGAAAATCGAAAATAAAAATCAGTGTGGACAGTCACAATTGAAGACTAAATTTCATATATATATTTAAACACAGGAATCTCAATTAATGGAAGATCCACCTGCTTGAATTTAATTTATATCGCCTGTGTCAAGCAGGAATTCCACCAGGTATTCGAGCAGGAATCCCAACACCGCGCCACTGAATTGAAAACTGTGAAGTTTTTTGGAATGTGGCCTCGACGGGAGTCGATCCCGAGTGTACGACACCCAATCGCCGGGCCATAAATGCTCAGCCACCATACCAACTGAGCCAACGACAGCCCCAAAAAGGTTGCAATTGACTCAGCCAGTATGTTAGTTTACATTTAGTTTAAGCAATATTTATTCAATAAGTATGCTATATGTTACAGAGTTGAACACCAAGAAAAGTAACAGTATATATAGTGAACATCAAATCTTTTTACATATACTATCAAAAGACCATATTAATGTGTAATGGGGGGATCTGACAGAAAGCTAGGAGCTTATGTTAGTCATCTCCCGAAAAGTTTACATTTACAACTCGCCCCGATACCGATATACGAGAATTGACAATTACTGAATTTTTGGAATTGTTTTCTGTGATGATTCGTAATTGTCTACAAGAAGCCTGTATTTTATTGTGAGATTTGTCCGTGGATCGTTTGCCTTAGCATCCAATGCAACTGTAACAGATTACTGTTATAATGGTGTATGGTCCCAGCTTTTAAAAACAGGAATCTCAACTAATGGAAGATTCGTGAAGATGCAACTGCTTGAATTTAATTTATATTGCCTATGTATGTCAATCAAGCAGGAATTCCACCAGGCTTCGTCCTAACACCGTGCCACTGGCTCGGTATCGATCAGTGTTAGAAGAGGACGGAGTCCGATGGAGGATTCTCCGGGGGTAATATCCGCGGGGGTACTCTCTCGGGGGTGGGGGTGGCATCGGTATTGTCACGCGGGGGTGCGCTGAGGGTGGGAGTTGGGGTGGATTTATCGCGGGATTCTATGGGAGTATAATGTACCGCGGGATTTCTCGCGGAGGAAATCTGTCCTGCGGTAACTCTCTCGGGGTATCAGGGTGTACTCTTCAGAAGGATACTGTACGCGCACCACATATATACAAATGTTTATGATATGTAGGTAGGCAAGTAGACAGTTATTATTTTTTAAAGTCAATGTCATAGATGGACAATCAAAGAGACCGTGAAATTTAGTGGAAATTATAAAATTTAACGAACTGGCCAGGCATACGGGGCAGTAAATTTAGTGTGGGACGTAGCTCGAACAAAAAATAATACGGTTCTAGTTTACGAGACGTCGTTTATCTGGATTGTTGTTTACACTTTGGCGTCATCATGATGGAGGAGGTCAAAAAGTTGGCCAAAATAGCTCGGAGCAACGATTGATACAGCAACGTTCTTATGAATAACCGCCCGTCGCAGTGCGCCAATATGAGGTTAAAAGTGTTGCAACCTCTACATACGTAGCCAAGCACCCGAGGTAGAAAAATTTAGAGCGCCCAAAAAACAAATTTAGAGGGTGATTTGTGATATTCTATAAACAAACGGCACGCTGAGATGTGCCGAATGTCAAACCGGTCGTCAAAGTTGACATCACTGAAACCTGTTCTGCACATAACGTCAGAGCTGTAAATATTATTTTTGAGCTATGCCAGTAACAGGAGATGTGGAGATCGTGCCCGGTTGGGGGAGGGGAAGTGACATCGCAGTCATCTGACCCAGTTACGTCATGTTTATTGTCGTGGTAGCCCGCGTGAATGGCCATCTTGTGACGTCATACCCATTGCAATACGTGGTCTTAGCGCGCATGTGTAATTAGATTTATTTTTTATACAAAGGAACGCGCCTATTATTGGAAGAAAATGAGGATTCTGGGGAATCCGAACACAGAAAAGTACATTTTTGGTATTTAGGGTTGTTATCGGGTCTATATTTGGTAATCTACGGAGTAAACGAAGAATCCGAACCAGCAAACTACTCCTATTCAATCGAACGCACCATCAAAACATACCCCCGTCCTGGTGTAGATCATTGGGTCACATAGCAACCATGTGCTACCACAAAAACCAAGATGGCGGCCTCCAGTATACAAAATGGACGATGGAAACACGTGTCATCCTAACAACATGCACTGCGCATGTGCAATAAGACTGTGTATCATTATGGTGACGTCTTCACAAGATGGCCGCTCAGGTGGGCTTGTACGACAATAAACATGACGTAACTGGGTCTCGTGACTACTTCCCCCTCCCCATTCCCTCATCAAACGGGCACGATCTAGCATCTCCTACTACTTATGCCCTCCATTAAATTTACGACCCCGTAAATACAGCCCCGGCCAAAATATTTTAAGAGTGTTGATCCCAAATAATATTTAAAAAAACGAGTCTGGGGATGTTTCATATTGCTGAGCTCATAGTGGAAAATTCAGGACAAGTCATATTCTTTTTTCTCAGATGATAGCAAATTTCTAAGAAATTCATCAATCAATGAAGCTGTGGAATGGTTTAACCGCCATGCAAAAAATAGTTCCAACAGTCTCATACTAGTCGTGCATTGTAGATAAATGTGGGTTATCATTTAATATTCCAATTATTTAATTAATATTTATCACACGGAACATCAATACACCTGGAACTTAATTAAGAACCCCCCCCCCCCCCCCCCTGATCTGTCTCATGACAGTGAAGTTGCTGTTACTGATTATTGTGTTCAAATGATTGCAATGTCTTGCAGTACATTTTATCTAGTGAAACATGATATTTCTGGTTGGTAGCGAAAGCCAAACACATCCCCTCGTCTACGTGAAGCACGCTTCTCACGAATATCACAAAAAACACTATCATCTACATACAATATCTGAGTAGAGAATAAAACAAGAAAAGTTGTCACTTCTTTTATCAATAAATGTTGACATGGCAAAGGGGAGACCGTCAGAGGCACTACGCGGGCAAATCGTTGGCATGCATGGAACAGGCATGTCATTCAGAGCTATTGGAAGACAACTTGGCTATAGTCATTCTGTCATCAGCAGACTTGTCCGAAAGTATCAACAAACCAACAATGTTAAGGACCGACCATGGCCAAGACAACTCCAAAAGACCTCTTCTCGAGAAGATCGGAGTCTGGCACGCCACGTTACGTGTGAACCCCTTGCCTCAAGTGGGGTTTTGAAACGCCTTTTGCTCCCCAACAGGCGTTTGTGCATCAGAACTGTCCAAATCCGTCTCAAAGCAATGGGTATGATGTCTAGAAGGGTCATCAAGCGTCCAGCTCTGTCCAATCAGCATGAGAGACAACGTTTGGAGTGATGTATGGCACAACATTGGAATCTCAGGACGTAGAGGAGAGTCCATTCGTCAGACGAGAGTAGGTTCCTGCTTAACGTCACAGATGGTCGCATGAGAGTGTGGAGGCATAGAAATGCTGCTTACGTGCCCAGTAATATCAGACCTACTGTTGGAGGATCAGTAATGACCCGGGGATGCCTCTCTCATCTGGTTGTAAACTTGATATGGTGACTGTACGTGGAAATCTCAATGGTCAGCAGTACATCCGGGACATTCTCAATCCTGTTGTCGTGCCTCATTTTGACAACCACCCGTTGGCTACTCGCCCTGTATTCATGGGCTACAATGCAATGCCACATCTTTCCCATGCTGTGAGAGCATTCCTTCGGAACAACGCAATTACTACACAATCTTGGCTTGCAATGAGCCCCGATTTGAATCCCTTAGAACACATCTGGGCCATCGTGTGCAAGCAAGGGATCCGCATGTACAGAATTTGGCCGATTTGGAAGCTGTGTATTTAAGACCACTTTCACCACTTGCGGCTTATCGCGATCACAACACAGGTGCAACGTCTAGTTTAACCTGTCGGCTAGTCATTTCCTTCTAACTAACATGATGACAAGTGTATCATATAGAAATTATGGAGTTCGAAAAAATAACCAAAGAAATGACTTGATGAGACTGATTTCACCAAACACCACAGCATAGAATTTTAAAATGAATCAAATATTACATCATATAGTGCGATGACTCCTTGGATGAACGGAAAGGACGCTCATCTCCCCATCTATGAGTGGCCTCTTAAGTGTTTTTTGTTAGTTCCTAACATAAATCTAAAACCACTTTGAAACAAAAGATTTGCACCTAAGTGAAGAGAAAGAGAGAGAGAGAGAGCGAGAGAGACAGGGAGAGGGTTGGTCAATTGGCCAACGTCAACACCATAAGGTGGGGTGGGGCAGATCGGAGAGGTCGTCCCTCACGGCTCGAATGAAGTCACCCGAAACTTGCTTATGTCCTTGCTTGCAATCTTATTGGGAAAAAGCATGAACTGGGTGCACACATACACTCAAAGTTTGCTGAGCACCAAGTATATCCAACTACCTGTTTTACATTTTAGTTGAAATATTGTAAGGAAAAGTGTATATATTTTTTATTTAATTATATCTTTAATGAATTAAGTACAGAAATTAAGATTTTATTTGTGTTTGACATTATTTTTTAGCTTTTGATTACGATAACCATGGAAAATGGATATTATTGGTAAAAGAGGAATTTTTTTTCAATTTGCCAAAAACTTGACGGAGCGAACTGGTATGGGCTCAATATCGAGTATGAGACCCATTACTGTTAATTACAGCTTGACAACTCCTTTTCATGCTCCCAATTAGGTTCCTGGTGGTCCTTTGTGATATGTTGTTCCATTCTTGGACCAGTATGGCACCAAGCTCAAGGACACTTCTTGGCCGGACTTGATGGGCTGAAATTTCAAGCTGCAACTCATTCCAGACATGTTCGATTGGATTGAGGTCAGGGGATCTTGCTGGCCAGTCCATACGCTCAAAGCCCTTCCTCTGTCGGTACTCCACGATAGCATGGGCAACATGAGGACGGGCATTATCGTCCATCAGAATGAATCTATCACCCACTGCACCTGCATACAATCTGACGTGGACATCCAGGATCTCATCAATATACCGCTGTGCAGTCAATGTACCACGTTCTAGGACACAGAGTTATGTACGTCCATCCCTGCTGATGCCGCCCCAGACCATGACTGACCTTCCACCATAGCGGACATGCTCAGCAATGTTGGCGGCATGGAATCGCTCTCCAGGTCTTCTCCATACCCTAGACCGCCTATCTGTGTGGTCTAGGCAGTACCTTGACTCATCTGTAAACAGGACAGGTCGCCAAACTTCTCTGGTCCATCCAACGTGGTCCATGGCCCATTCATATCGTGCCTGGCGGTGGTTCTGGGACAGCGGAATGCGAATACATGGTCTTCTCGATCGGAGACCACCTTCGTGCAACCTTGCCCGGATAGTCTGCGTCGAAACATTTACCCCCGGATGCATTCTGAAGGTCACCGCGAAGCTGGGTTGCTTTGGCAAAGTGGTTCCGACAGGCCTGAATGATCAACCGGTCTTCAGCTGAAGATGTTTCCCTATCTGTGCCACCACCATGCCGTCTTACTGGTGTGCCATACTGCTGAAATCGTACCCAGGCTCTGGTGATCCCCGTATGGTGCACACCAAGGGCTTCACCAATCTGACGATGGCTAGCCCCTTGCTCCACCATCCCTACAACCTGCACATTTCTGCTTCAGGCAAATGTCTTCTTACATTTGCATTTGCCATATTAAATCATTAAATCACTAGGGTTTTGTGTTGAAGTGAAGACTGAATACCTTACACATGTCATGTACATGTTGACAGTACACGATCATGAAAATCAAGGAGTACATGCTTTCCCAGACTGTCACGAAAAGTCTGCCTGTCACGAGAGCTAATGTAAACACTGGGGGCCATCTCAATACATTCCTCAATCATATCCATAAAAAATATCGCAAATGTGTCACAGGCAAATTTCACAATGATGTGTCAAATATTTGGTGTTTAGCAAACTTTGAATAGTATATTTTGTACTTTTGAAGTATGACAGAATATTCCCTCGCTGTTTGTGACTTCTTCGGTCGTTAAATCAGAAAAGGGTGACCATTTTGGCTCTATATTGAAGCAATTTCTTAATAGCCAAAAATGTGTACATTTCTCAACGTAGAGGTGCATGAGTCATAGACATAGCTTTATGTATTGTATTCTTCCCAGGCCACAAAGATATGTATATATACCAAATGGGTTCATATTCACTGAACCAGTTGATTTGGGTTGATTTTAGAGTGCAGCAACAAAAGATAGAAATATCACAATTTAAGCATCCGATTCAACATGTTAATATTCAGTAGGTACGATGGTACCTAGACTCTTGGTCGATAAATCACATGGACAACGGAACAAATAAACAGTTGTCCGGCGTTCAATGATTTTAATAAATTGCTTCGCAATCTTTCTGAATATCACCATCAGCTTCGGATATGTTATGCGTTCCTTTTCATTAAGTGTAACTGCCCTTGTTTTTGGCTTCGTCCTTGTGTTTTGGTTTTGTTTAGAACTATATAACTATGTCCAAGTAAAATTGTTTCCTATCAGGGGGCAAAGAGATAATGAGGGACCTTCCACAACGTAACTATTTCACAGGTCGTAGTAAATAGTAAATAGCTTGTAAAATAGTTGCATAAAATAACGAAATCGAATTTTAAAAAAAATCCCTTAAAAGGGAGCGTTGAGCTCGGTCAGTTGATTGTACTAGAATATTGCATGGTTATTCTTGGAAAGTGTATATACAGTTAAAACGAGAAGTCCTGTTACGAACTGTGCGCTTATCTAGGCTTAATTGCGCGTAGGAATTGCGCGCAATTGCCATATCGAATGGCATACAAAGCACGGCAGGTTCTCCTGGTTACTCATAGTAAACACAGGCAATGTTTCTGCCAATGGACCTCCGGGTTACCCGGAGGTCCATTGGCTGAAACATTGCTTGTGCACAGGCCATATGTACAGAATGTGATAGCCTCACTATGGTCAAAAAGCGTAGATTAACGCGCAGATCGACGTGCTATTTGTGCGCATTTCATGCCAGGGCTTCTAGTTTTAACTGTAGTGCACGGGAATAACGCATGATTGTTTTTAGAACCTTCGTTTGGTAAAACTATCGGGAATAGGATAGTACCTCTCTGTCAATCAGCGGGAGGGAAAGTCACGTGAGATATAACGATCCTAATTCTTATTAATGGAAAAGCTCTCGTTACATGGTATATCTTAACCCTGTGGGATTGAAGAAACAAAATGCTGAAGTTACCAAAATTTGAATGACAATTTTAGAAGGAATGTTCCAAATAATACATAGGCAAACATGGCGGAATGTTTAATCGACTTAGGGATGGGTTTCCTTTATTAGGGTACATTAACCCTTTCAACCGAATGTGCATACATTTTTGAGGGAAGGAAACATTAGAAGTAGAGGAGCAGACGATATAAAGAGCAAAACATCTGACGTGAGGCTCGGTAATAATTATTATTGAACCTCCCAACAAACCAGGATGGTTTCGCCCATTTCACCGTTGACAGTATTGACTGAAATGATACCTTCTAGGGCGCCACTGTTGAAAGGGTTAATAATTCACGCATATTACACAGTGCTCCGAACTTCTACAATTATTAGAGCTCATTGATGAAGCTCATTATTTTGGAAATTGGATTTCAGATCGAGAGGTCGCAGGTTCGAACCAGACCCGAATCATCTGCGTTATGTCCTTTGGCAAGACACTTAATCCCAACTACGAAAGAGGGAGCACGGTGGTGCAGGGTGCTAAGTCATACTGCACGACAATGATCCACATTCCTTCAACCAATGCTAATTCCGCTCGAGCGGGGTTAGTACGTTGTGGAGTTCGGCTGTTATTCGCCGCTGCTCAGTGGTTCTCACCGAGCAATCCGGCTCCATCTATCCGTAAAACTGACCTACAAGATATGGCCGTAGCTACCCTTTACCTAACACGAAAGGAAGACGACACCTTGCAAACAAAATTCTGGTTTTACTATTTTGTTTCATTTTTTGAGTCAAAGAACTTAGTATATGACCCCTCATTTAAATGAGTTCTTTCCAGTGGGGGTCGTAAGCTATGTTTTTGAAACAGAAAATGACAAATATAATGAAAATTGAATGGTAATTTTTGTTAATAGCGCTGATCGGTTTTGAAGGTTACGTTAGGCAAAGGGTTAAATCGCGATAAATAAAAAGGTATTGGAATTAGGCCTGCACGGTATATCGATAAACCGATATATACCGGTATTCAAACCAATATCGATTGAATACCGGTGTAATTACAAAATATCGGTTTATCGATTTATTTATTTACCCACAATTTAATTTTCAAGATGTCTTGAGTTTTTAACTGTAGCTCAGAATGAATAATATTATCGCTTTACCCAAGGAATCGTCCGCATGTGCCCACGTAATATATAATTTCAGCAGTTGAAAAAATAATTTTCAAAAATTTCATCAAAACTATATCATGTGACCCCTCATTGGAACGAGCTCGTTGAGCTCCTTCCAATGAGGGGGGTCACATGATATTGTTTTGTAAAAGATTTTGGAAAAATTTGATAAACTAATATTTAAAATAATAAAGTTTGATATCGTCTGCGTTGGGTAAAGGTTTTTAGAACCGTATCATCAATGCATGCTATTCGTTCTGACTGTGATGCCTCAAGTCTAGATTTATTTATTTATTTATTTATTTATTGGTGTTTAAGGTCACACATTTCTGCACAATGGCTAATCGTGACCACGACAGTTTTACGGGTGGAGGAAGCCGGAGTACCCGGAGAGAACCACCGCGCAACGGCGAGCAACTGTCAGCTCCCCAACATACTAACTCCACACAAGCAGGGTTAGCATTGGTTGAAGACAGGTGCACCATCGACGTGCAGTACGCCTTAGTGTACAGCGTCCCCGTGCCCCCACATGGGCAATGGGGGTGAAGTGTCTTGCCCAAGGACACAACCCGGTTGCCGCAGGTGGGATTCGAACCGAGGACCTCTCGGCTTGCAGTCTGCACCTCTACCTACTGAGCCACCGCGCCCCCTCAAGTTTAGATTGTGTTACTTATGTTCAGATATCTGAATAGTTTTCGATATACCGGTATACCTCGGTATTTTTTTGAATACTGATACCGATATTCTGTTTTGAATATCGTGCAACACTAATTGGAATTTCCGAAAACTTATATGAAACACCAACTCTTATGGTTTGGATAAAAAACTATATCATGGTTACTACACCATATACAAAATGTTGTGAGCTACTTTGCTCCTGACTGATATAAATTTCTAACCAAAACTGTTAAAATATCAAATTGACTGTTTCGCCATATTACCCTTCTTCCAAAATGCCGAAACAAGTGCATGGTTTAGCTTGTTACCAAAACATTAAACCTTCAGTTTTTGCTACTGCCTTCTTCTTCAGGTAGCTGAAACATGCGCTGTAACGCTTTACGTTGGAGTAATATCAACTGAAGAGATCTGATGGAAGGTCGCCCAAAGGTAAAAAGGTCTGTCACGGAAATGGAAATGCCTATGAACCCGAAGAATTCCCCGACAGTCGCTCAAATCGACCGAATAGAGATGAACGCTGGTGCCATACGAATCGTGGTCTTTGCAACAGAGAGTGCCCCACTAGACTGAATTGACTGACAATCTTCCTCCCTAGATGTTTGTTATGAAGTGAGGTTCGACTTCTCGAGATTAACTCTTCGGACCCACCGACTGAACAAAATCCAACATCTAAGAACACTCCCATCCTCACACGTACAGAAGATTTGGGTGGAAATGTCCCCCGAGGATGTCGAGGAGATAAACAGAAGACAACCATTATACGATTCATCATACGAGTGGTCGCACATGGAGTTGGACCAAGACAATATAGCCTACGGTTCCTCTGAACAAGAACCCGGGCGCTTCCTTCACGTTGACTTCTAGGGAATATGGTTGTATGCGTATTTTAGATATTTGCTGTAGTCATTCTCTTATCCCTTTACCCAACGCAGACGATATCAAAATTTATTATTTTAAATATCATTTTTTTTAAATTTTTCCAAAAATTTCAACCAAACCATATCATATGATATCACATGATATGGTTTTGTTGAAATTTTTTGAAAAATAATATTTTTTTATCGGGGATTTGTGGAAACGTTTTGTTTGTTCAGTTCTACGACAGGTCTTATTTGTCCGGTTTGTTTCGGCACAAGAAAGAGCCGACTGCAAAAACAGTACAGGCTTAGATAGCCAAGGCTCCTTTTTCGCGGTATACCAGTGAACATAGGGCTTTAGGCTATAAGCATGCGAAACAAGACATTTTTCCATTAACTCTTTGGCCTTAGGCTCTTGCTATTTGGAAGTCCAGAATCCTGATCTAATCTGGTATCATGGGTTTATACCGCGAGAAGGTTACATGTCCGGAAATCATAGGATGACAGGAGCCGAAAAGATATTTTGACTTTTAAAAGTTGCGAGTAGACGGTTGGCAGAAGGAAGGATGCTTGTGATCATGTGATCATTAGAATTCCCAAATGAGTCGAGTGGTCTGAACAACTGATCGAATCGAGCCCGGCTTCAATCAAACTTTTACCTAACTTAATGCACAAAACCCGCCGGCGTTATACACAAAAATCGCTATTCAAAATTCGTTAATTTTTTCACGTTTTGTCTGAAAACATAGCTTATGACCCCTCCCTAGAAAGAGCTCGTTGAGTTTGTTCCAATGAGGGTGATACATTATGTTTTTAGGCAAAGAATTAAAGTGTTTATTTAGTCCAGATTTGTTCTGTGTCTGTCAACTGCTACTCTCTGTTACGAAAAGATTAAACCAATCTCTTGCTTAAAACAACGATTTTTGTCTTAGAATACACCCATAGTAGCTTGGGTGGTGAACATTTGGTACACCAAGCTACTTTGGGTATATTCTATTTATACCATGGTCGTCAGATTATTAAGAGTCGCTATTAGTTTTTTCTCGACTTTACTGAGCAGCAGACGTAACGTATACACGTGCGAATCTGTTTGTTTACATGAGCACCGGCGATGGGCGGTACTTCTGCTGTCAATTTTATTGCCGAAACGGAATGGAAAAGCAAACGTGCAAATCACGAGGCCTTTTTCATCTTAATAACATTCTGTTTCGAGTTATGGATGATTTAATAACATGCGACAATGCATATTTGTTAATTTTTGGTATCTCATGAGGGAAACTCATTTGAAAACGTAATCAATAATTGTCGCTTTCATTTCACTCTTCGCGAGGCGACGAGCGATAAATTTAGAAAAATTTGCATCCAGGTCGAGGTCACCAAAGGTAAACTTGGATGTAGTTCCACTGCAGGTGTAAATTTTAACTATTGAAATTCCCTTGCTGGCGTGTTCACCACAGACACACGTGTTAACCACGGTTGGTGTGTAAACCTAAAATTTATGCCATAGGCTTTTTATATATAGTAGATTGTCCCTATATCCCGATAAATTATGTCTTTTGATTGGCCATAATGCCTCGGACAAATAGCCTTGGCAAAGGGTGCGCCCAACATCCAATGTATACGAGAGCGTACAACATCCAGGGTATAAACGCACGCGAAACATCGGAGGGTATATGGTTTCAATGAAAGCTTTTCGCTCCCGCTCGCCTCATTATAAAAGTCGAACGAAAAAACCCGAAAATAGTCACAAATATGCAGTGCACATAGAACACATTGGAACTCAAGGGACGATATGTCAGCAAAATACAGTTTACTCGTTTCCTTAACGACACAAGGGATGTAACTCTATCTGTTGTCTTCTGCGATTATAAAAAACAAAATAATTATCACGAATGTGGTCCCAATGATTGTGGAGCTGAGAAATGTGTCCACAAATTTATCTCCACTATGTTTGTATTGTGTTTCAAACGGGACAAAAACGTTATCTCCTCCAACATGTATGGTATATGGAGATTTAATACCTGGATGTCTCATTTTAAAAACCGACATCCAGGTATTAAATCTCCATATACCATACATGTTGACGGAGATAACTTACATGTATAATAGGTAATCATGGCATAAAAGGTATAACTCGAACAATAGATTGAAACGAGTATTACTCGGTCGACTCTTCGAACAATTCTACTAGCTGGGAGCCACATAGATGTATGACTAACCTCTCTTCTTGCTTACAGGATCTAGTGTGAAAACTGGCATGTGGAAATCAAAACAAAAGCATATTTTGTTTGTTTTTAATGACGAAGAACAATAGGAAACTCCGACAAGGTATTTGAATGCACCTCAAAAGATTATGCCACAGATACCACTTAATTTCCAAATTGCACGTGACTGATTTGGCCAGATTTATAATAATGTGTCTGATTACATTCACCAAAGGAAAGCAAATGTTAAGAAATAATACCCCATTTCATGTTATTTGAGAGAGCAAGTTCACATTTTACAGTACACTCCCCGTGGACCGGTCGTGGACAGTGATGTCCACGCATGCGTTTACCGGGTAATAAAAATCATGAACACTGACATTTTAATTAATAAAGCACCGAGTTGTACCCGGTGCTTTATTAATTAATTTTTTGATGATTATTCCTCTAATTAGTGTTTGGAATCTAATATTATTGCGTTCATGGAAATTTTACCCACCCATGGAAAGTGACCAGTCCACTGCGGCTGTGCTTTATCACACGACGAGGATACATGTCAATAAAACTAAAAAATCCCACAGATCATTTCACTGATGTGAGACACTGTTTTCCAATTTTAAGATGGGTTTGTTCAGTCGACAAAAGTCGTATTTTAAATTTATAAGAGGCAAAAATTGAAGAACGCTACATCGCATTTAGTTTTAAGCTAACCGCCAGGACACCGTGTTTAGCGTATCAAGCGGTATGAGCATTGTTGATTAGATGTTTCAACATTCTGAACTTTCAAGTCATAAATCGTTCTTTAAGTGCAACAGGGTTCCATCTGCAATGCTAAATGATTGCAGATGGCACCACTTTGCACTCAATGGACTATATGACATTCCCACACATTTTGGTTTTAATTTCGTTAAGAGATAAGTGAAGGGGAGATAACTTGGAAATAGTTGGCTATGAATTGCAGTCTCATATTACTTTGCGAGACAAATGCCACTAATATGCAATCAATAACTTGTGTATTGATATATATCGTATCGACCACTTGTTACTGGTTGATGAAGTACAGTTCACGTGGCATGTACTGTTTATAAATGGCGACATGCACTTCCATACGTGGCTGATGAAACACAAAAAACACCAGTCAACAAATATTAATGTAATCCACTGACGGCCCCGAGAGTATCGCAATCTATAAACTGTTGAAGTTTAGTAAGAATCAATAAATTATTACCAATATACAATATGAGAAATTCCATGAACGTAAATCCAATGTCACGCTCTACGTAAATGGTTGTTTGGTACAACAAAACAGTTGTTGTGCATGCCCAGGTGAGACTCAAGTTAAAACAGGGCGAAGGAGTTAACCATACACTAGCCATTATAACGTTTGTGTGAATAAAGATCGCATCACTTTAATTTTGGCATTTAAATATCTGTTGTCAAGTACAGCCAGTCAGACCACTTGCTGCCCTAAAAATAGCGTGTCATGCAACATAATAGGAGAGAAATCTTGAAAGGAATGACAGTACCACATTGAACGTGAACATTTTGGGGGTCAATTTCCGACAAAAACACCAATAGTCAATTGTATTTTTGACCTCAAAATTCATCAAATGGCCCTCTTATTTCTCTGAAATATTCAGCAATAACGCAACATGTTAATGGAGTACTTCCATAGTGTTTGAAGACAATACATTTGTTTGAAGGCTGCTTAGTTTAGGGAATTGCATCATTTACGACTGCCACCTTTCAAGGCGGGTAACTCGAATTCAAGTACTGGTATTCCTGACGATTTGATCCATGTTCGAGGAATGCTGCGTTTCATGAGAGCTAAACATACCTCGAGCGGGAACAAATCTTGTATCACTTTCGATCAGGTAGGTATTTATCGAACTGCAAGGGCAAATACGCGATCCGCTTTTTCTTCAACATGCTCGCAGAAGAAGAAAATATTCACCGCTTATTGTGAATAATGTGCATTTCACAGGCGGATACCGAAATTATTTAGCGCTTTAGTAACAACAACAACAACAACAACAACAACAACAACAACAACAACAACAACAACACATTTTACTAATAGAGGACATCTTGAGTACGTACAAAAATTATTTCACTAGTGAGAAAAAAATAGAATATTTTCACGCGTGGCTTCGTTACGCCTGAAAACATGCTATTATTCTCACTAGTGAAATATTTTCCGTATCCACTCAAGATATCCTATATTAATAAATTATTCAGAAAACACTCGAGTAATAAATAATCGTGGTGTTATGCTATGAACGTTATTTTTGTTTTACACCGCGTTACTCACCTGCATCGATATCTTGTTTTGTTCAACACTATGGCTCAATTTAATTGAGTGGACTTTTATAATATAATCGCACATGCGCATAAATATGTTATTGTAGCCTCACTAGGCAATAATATATTTTTTGTAAATAAATTATTCATGTAAGTTCAAATTAGAATTTGTTATCGCTTATTACGTTTTAATTAAAGCTTCTGATCAATTGTTATCTGCTCCATATGTTTCATTTCCCAGGCAATGAATTGCATCTTTAAATATCTTGAGTGAAGTGACTTTTGCACAAACAGAGTCGCAAAAAAAAGTCTGGGGCTGGCCACTGTGTTTATATGGATTTTGTGGAATTGAGCCCCCATGATAAAGGTGTGTGGATAAAGTAGCGCCGAAAGCCAGAAAACGTTGGGAAGCATACTCTCCATTTATTTCATTTTATAAATCGAAACTCCGGCTATCCCTAACTTTTTCTCGTAACGAAAATCGATAAAGTTATCTCTATTGAAATTGATTGTTGAACGAAGAAGGTTCAATTAACCCTTTGAACCCGAGCGGTCCTTTTCCGGCCAGGAACATAATATGTCATAACGTCATTGAATAGGATGGCAGTTCAGTAGATATGTGGTGTAGACCAATCAATATTTTCAACGTGCAGCCTCGAGGCTGCACGTTTAAAATATTGATTGGTCTACCCCAAATAATGAATAGGGAGTCTTCTAATTGCTGCGTTTGAACTGGCATGGAAGATACCACAAGAGTACAAAGGGTTAAGAAGCAGGTAATTGCTGAAGAAAGGCCTGTGACGTCAGGAGAAAATACAGTTAAGTTTTCTTTTGTTTCTTTTTAATAAACAAAAAACAACAGACGGCTCTTGGGGCTATCTGCTGTTTTCGTTTATTTTAACTAACAAGGAAACTTGGCTTTTTATCGTAAGCCAATTAGAAACAACTTGTCCACAGTTTGTCCCTCATAAGAATATCTATCGGCTTCACGCCTTCCAACGTGTCCTTTTTGCCTCTTCTGTCGGTCTGTCTGTCCGTATGTATGTTCGTCTGTCTAGCTGTCTGACTGTCTGATTGACCATACCTGTACATCCGCATAAATATTTATGTAAAAACAGTATGCAATTGTGTGTACTAATATGGTGGGTGAAAAGTGTAAATTTAATGGATAGGTGTGCGTATATATATGTGTTGAGAACATCCTTAAAAATTCCCAGTAGTGCATTCATATATATTTAATCGTATACTCTAAATCCCCCACCCCCCCCCCCCCCTTCCACAAGAGCCATAAAAATTATTCTCAAGGAATGTATTCCACTTTATATTCCTGCCGCCACAAAACTGCGTTCATCTTCTGCTTATTTTATTTTCAATGCTATACAGATGTGTTTGGGAAAAACCTTAAAAATTCTTTGTAGTCCATTCATATAAATTTAATCTCATACCCTGATCGGGGGCACATATAAGTAATCAGTGACTGAATCGACGTACTCAATGATCAGTCAGATGGCTGGTCATTGAGTACACCGAGTCTATCACAGATGAATGGTGTCTCGATCTTGCGGAACGAATACCTGCCCCCCCCTCCGCCTCTGCCCCCCCCCTCCTCCCCGTTGATATTATTTGACTTATTACCGGTCTTCTCCAAAGTTCTTGAAAAAATAATGTTTCGGAGACTATCCGATTTTCTGAACGATTTTAATATACTTTATGAACACCAGTACGGATTCCGCAAAAAGCACTCTACTGTTCATCCAATTTTACATCTTCTACGGTATGTAACTGAATGCAACGATAAACCAACCAAGGACTCGACTTTAGCGGTGTTTATAGACCTGTCCAAGGCATTTAACACTATCAGCCATGAAATATTATTAAAGAAATTGGAATTTTACGGTATCAGGGGAATATGTAACTCTTGGTTTCAAAGTTACTTATCGGGCCGGCAACAATTTGTGGAATTAAATTCTCATCAGTCTGCAACTCGAATTGTTACTTGCGGTGTTCCTCAGGGATCTGTGTTGGGACCGATTCTCTTCTTACTCTATGTCAACGATATGCGATATTCCGCCTCTCCTAACTTGCTGTCATTTGCGGACGACACAACCACGTATACAGCAGGACATGACTTGAAAGTTTTAGAAACAAAAGTGAATACCGAGCTAATTAAAATATTCAGTTGGTGTTGCTGTAATAAGCTTCAGGTTAACGCTAATAAGTGTAAATATATTATGCTGCACCCACAAAACAGTCCACACAAAGCCGACAAGTTAAACATATTCCTCAATAATACCAAGCTCTCACCCGTTGGCAATTCTTTAAATGATACAGTGGCTAAGTTTTTAGGAGTATACATTGATGAACATGTTAACTTCAAATACCACATATCGACCATTTGCTCAAAAATGTCCATCGCGATTTATTGTTTGAACAAAGTAAAAAACATTCTTCTTAAGAAAGCATTGAAATCATTGTACTATGCACTTGTTCATAGTCACCTACTCTAAGCAATACTAGCCTGGGGTCATGCGCCATCTACCAGTAAAATAAATTATCTGCAGAAGCGCGCGATGAGAGTTATTAGTCGCAAAAAGTTCAGTTGTCATACTGATCCCTTATTTAAAGAGAATAATATTTTGAAATTTAAGGATCTCTACACATTGAATGTTTCACTATTTATGTACGACTGGAAAAATATGAATTTACCCGACTCATTCAATACATTTTTCAATATTCATTCCTCAACCGGAAGTCTTACAAGACAAGCTGGGCTGATACAAACACATAAAGCAAGAACCCACTTCTCTGCTAACCTGCCGAAACATAACTTCCCAAAGATTTGGAATTAAATTGAAGTGAACTTAAGACCATTACCCACCAAACACGTCTTTAAGAAACAAATAATTAGAAAATATACACACAGTTATTCCTCGAATGTCACATGCACGTATCGTATGTGCCCAGACTGTCGGCCTACCTCCTGAAAGATATTTATTTACTGATAATACAGGAGCAGCTTAGCAAACTTCGAGATGCAAGTCTTCTGATGTTAAGAATAACACAGCTTATACTACACAGTTGCATCCGCATATGCTAACCCCCCCCCCCCCCCCCACGTAACGGCCTAAACCGGCCTGCGCTTTTTATACAAAATCCCCAGTCCATTTTTTCTAGATTTTCATTTTTGTTTCGGAAGCATGGCTTATAGCCCCTCATTGGAGCGAGCTCATCGAGTTCGATCCAATGAGGAGTCGTGGGCTGTATTTCTGGAACAGGGGTTGACAATTATTTAGTTATTCAAAATATCTACTCTGCAAGTCCCGTTTGCTATCTATGTTGGGTAGAGGGTTAATAGAATACCTGTTACTTCCTTCATGTCTCACTCATTCTGTTGAAAATGTAATTTGCTATCTCATCCTAAAAGACCTCACATTTATGCCCTCAAAAGATTCTAAATGGGTATTCGAGGTCGTCCGTACAGCCACACAACTGCAGTGCCTTGGGTAGTGGTAACCGTGGTCGACTTCCCCAAGAACGTCTACTCAATTATAGTGTAGTTTTTTTTAAATTTCTTTCGAGGAGACGGCAGGAGGGCAGCCAATTGGCTATGCTATCTCCTAACAATGTACCTCAATGTCTTGTATTTGTTATGTGTTATTATGTAAATGTGATTATTTGATATATTGTTAAATAAACCTATTCTATTCTATTCTTTGTTTAGCGAATGTGTGTTTACAGTAATTTGCAAGTTGTTTATTCTTCCCATGAACAAATGTAGCAAATCTCACATCCTAGACCTTATATTGATGGGAAGGACGGTGTCTGTACTCTGTATTATATGTCACGATGCTCATTCATAATGAACAGATAAAAAGTTACAGAGCATCAACAGATGGCGAAAACGCCGTTTTCTTAGTTCTAAATGGGTTTCAACAGAGAATACTACCCAAACGTTTAAACAGACTGGGTAAACATGTAAAGTGCCAGCTTCTGAATTTTTATACTACTCTGCAGCAAATTGTATGAAGTTTGTGAAATGACGTGCACATCGATGGTGCAAATTCTCTAACATTTCGAAATTACAATTCATCTATGAAATTCCCATACCCTAAGTGTCAAAGTTACTAATAATAACACTTTGACCCGCCGCTGATTTGACAATTTCTTCCAGTAACGAATATTGCCAGTCATGCACATGCACTGGTTGTTGTCACACTATTCTAACGAACTCCCCCATAAGCAAGCGCTATCAAGTTCAATGAAATACCGTGCCTTCGGAACGTATAGTCTTCACATTCCATATTTCAAATAAAGGTACATTGAAAAAAATATCTGCCACAAGTAGGCACATGTGTCTTAACTGGTAGAATGCTAAATCATTTTTGGTCATCAGAATTTGTTCATATGTGTTTGACTTGTTACAAATTGGCATGTAGGCACTCTCCCGTACATGTGATGTGTAACAAAGCAAATTCATACGGACTAACAAATTTCACTCAGAGGATAATATGATCCACATCCACAGAATATGAAGCTTTCAAATTGCGGCCTCTGCACTTCCGAGTCTATGTGAAGTCCAAAAATAGGTTTTCAGCACACTACCAGTTTACCCTTTACCCAACGAATCGTCCGCATCCGCCCGCGTAATATGCAAATTCAGCAGCTGAAAAAATATTATTTTTCGAAAAATTTCAACACAACCATATCATGTGACCCCTCTTTGGAACGAGCCCGTCGAGCTCGTTCCAAAGAGGGGGTCACATGATATGGTTTTGTTGAAATTTTTTAAAAAAATTTAAAAATGATATTTAAAATAATAAATTTTTAAATCGTCTGCTTTGGGTAAAGGGTTAAGGGAGGATGTCTTTCCACCTAGTTTAAAATTTCTATTTAGAATAGATGTAAGGAGAGTACTACCTTCTTAGTTCTCTCTGACAAAGTATTGGCAATTTGTTTAAGAGTGAACAGGCAATTATTTATATAAAACAAATCCAATACAACAAGAGATGTCTGAAAAAAGTCCAAGGAGATGGTGGGTGCTGTCGTCTCCATTATTCTATTCCAGTGACTCTAGCAATGACTAAGTTGAATGAATAGTGTATATCCGTTGGTGAGTTCTCTTTTATAGTCTGTCTAGGTAATCTGAAGTAATTTTGAGACAGATATAAACAATCCACGTAGTTGTGACGTCATCGAACGTAATAAAATATGCATCGATTTTGTTTCTCCAACAGCAGGTGGTCGAAGATCATCAGATTTTTATTTTCCGATTTCAACTATTTAAGATCGAGCGCGTCATCAGCGTGTTCATAAAAATGGCATTCCACGTCCGAATTTTTCCTGAGCTCTCAACGATTCTTACGAGAGAATCATAGATGATACTTCGCATTTTTCGATCTCGTCTCGATAATCGAAAACTCTCACTGCCGCGTCATTCTGTACTTTCTCGTTCAGAGCTTCTCGCAATAATTTGTAATTGGAATGAAAGACACGCGTGTCGAATACGTATAATCTATAGTAATCCATCTACTCGAGTCGCAACAACAGATTCATCAACAAATTCGTTTTCCGCAATTCGATTTCCCACGACCAGTCCTCTTATTCTTCTTGGATAGAATGGATGATTCGACCTTCAATTTTTGTTTTTATGACTGAACTCATTGCAATCACGGGTGTTTTTCAGGGATGGGGGAGGTGCAACATGGGCAGTTGCCCTTTGAGCCCTCTCCGATAAAGATAACCAAGTAACTGATAATACAAAAACTATTTTTGATTGTTCAAATGTGTGTTCTAAGTTGCCGTTGACTTGTTCACATATTTATATATTGGTGTTTCACGTCACTTTCAACAGCTATAGCTATATCATGTCCGCAACTCAAGAGTATTATGTTTAGTCAAATGTTTTTATCTATGCTGCCTTCTTTTGAGGGTTCCCACTCCAGACGTTGATCATCGGTTCATATTTTACCAGTAAAACGCAACTTATTCACCACAGAAAACAACAATCGCCTCACCTCCCGGGTTTCTCACGAGATTGGAGGATTATTGTGTATTGATCACGTGGGCCACTAAGTCACTGGTGAATCCACTGATGAACTAAATTGTTACCACGTGGATAAAAATTATTCAAAACCAAATAAATGGTGTCTTTTGCTCAGCGTACCCTTAACATTCCTTGCTGTCAGGTGTTGGTAATTTTTTGGTTCCACAACTTACCTTAAACGTCCAACTCTAACGGCTGATGTTATCATGTTTTACACAACTGCCAACAGGGAATGGATAGGTAGTTTTGTATTTGAAGGGAGGGGAGCACGGTGGCTCAAAGGTTAGGACATTGACATTCAAGTCGTAACGTCCACGGTTCTATCCCGCCTAGCTGTAACTGCGTTGAATCCTTGGGCAAGGCACTTATCCCGATTACGAGGACACGGTGGCGCTGCACCGCGAAGTGCTCTTGCCTTCAACCAATGCTAACCCTGATTGTGCGGAGTTAATAAGTTGGGGAATCAAACAGTTGCTCGCTGCTGTTTGGTGGCTCTGTTCGGGTACTCCAATTTCCTCCACTTGTAAAACTGTCCGACACGAGGTGACCATGGCTGTCGAAAGTGTCATCCAAAACCAATAAATAAATTTGAAGGGAGGTTTATTAATAAAACCTTACCTTATCGGTTTTCCAACATTGTGAGTATTATGTTGTCTGTTCATGGGCAGCCAACTTTTTCTTTACACAAAAATATGTATCGAGATGAAATGGTGAAATTGTTCCACATAAAATCAGTGGTACGACACAATTGCAATCCCCGAATACCTGGAAGAGTGGACTATCCTTGTTGGCAAGGTACAAACCGTTTACCAAACTGCTGTTCAAACCATAATTGATTTTACTAATGTATAATAAACAAAGGACATTTCTAAGTAAGGGGCCATTGATCTTTCGGGAGCGCGGTGGCGTTGCGGTAACTGGTTCTCGTCAGATCACCGAAGTTAACTGGTTGCGTGCTAGATTATTTTTGGAAGTTGGAATTTGTTCATATAGATTTGCATTATTAAAAATTATTGGAGAGTGCCTTAAGGCACTCTCCAATAATTTTTAATAATGCAAATCTATATGAACACAATTGTATTTGCTTATGACTGAATAGGAAATTTGTGTAAAGAATATGAAGACTTTAGTATGGAACCCTCATGTTTCTTGAAAGCCATGATAGTGGCTTCTAGCACTCAACCAGTTAAGCAACGTCGAACCCGGTTAGTCCTTGGAAGGGTGACAATCTGAGGGATCGGTTCGGACTCCCGCGTTATGTCCTTGGGCAAGGCACTTGAACCCGGTTGTCCACATTGGGGCTCGGTGACGCCGTGCCCTAAGGAGTACTGCACGTCGATGGTGCGCATGTCTTCGACCAGTCTAACCCTGCCTGTGCTGCAGTACGGAGTTACGATGTTGGGGAGCTGGCAGCTGCTCGTCATTGCTCGTTGGTTCTCCCCCCACCCGTAAAACTGTCACCGACACGATATAATCTTGGCTGGTAAAGTGTCG
Source organism: Pictodentalium vernedei (assembly GCA_031216915.1). NCBI lineage: Eukaryota > Metazoa > Mollusca > Scaphopoda > Dentaliida > Dentaliidae > Pictodentalium > Pictodentalium vernedei. The sequence goes on from CM062297.1 coordinate 801,315,669, forward strand.
TTAAACCTTAATAAATAAATAAATATTGATCTTCCACACAAATGTCAAACCAAATATACTATTTCGCATAATGAGCGACAGTCAAACATAAAATACTGAAGCGGTATGAATTCTTTTGAGTACTCATTACTAATTAGCAAATTTGTTAGTTCAAAGTAATTAGCGAATAATGATGCTGATACTTTGAGGCAGTATTTATTGCACGTTTTCTTATTTTATTTTCAATCGATGCTTAGCAATCTATAATCAAAGTCGCACAGACTTCCCGGAACAAAAACTATCTAGAAATCTGACGTCTAAACGGCAATTCACATCACAAAAAATAATTCAGGTGCATATTTTAATCGGGTCGTAAATTTTAATCCAGGGGTTTAGCAAGAAAATAATCTGCTTTTACACATGCTTTTTAAGTGGAGTTTGCTTTGGTGAGATGCCATTTTCAGCACAATAATAGAACGAGTAAGATATATTAGAAGTAGTACAGCTAAAACTAGAAGTGCTGGCACGAACTGTGCGCTTATCTAGGCTTAATTGCGCGTTGGAATTGCGCGCAATAGCCATATCGAGTGGCACCCAAAACACGGCAGGTTCTCCTGGTTACTCATAGCAAACACGGGCAATGTTTCTGCCAATGTACCTCCGGGTTACCCGTAGGTCCATTGGCTGAAACATTGATTGTGCACAGGCCATATGTACAGAATTTGATAGCCTTACTATGGTGAAAACGCGCAGATTAACGCACAGATCGACGTGCTATCTGTACGCATTTCATGACAATACTTCTAGTTTTAACTTTAATTGCTGGTTCTGTAGTAGGTGCTGTTTGCTCTGCAGTTGTGGTGGTAGATTCAGAAGCTGTACTTGGCTCTATTGTGGTTATTTATTTATTTATTTCTGTTTAAGGTCACATACTTATGCACGATGGCTAATCGTGACCGTGGCTGTTTTACGGGTGGAGGAAGCCGGAATACCCGGAGAGAACCACCGAGCAACGACGAGCAGCTGCCAGCTCCCCAAGATCGTAACTCCGTACTGCAGCACAGGCAGGGTTAGATTGGTTGAAGACATGTGCACCATCGACGTGCAGTACGCCTTAGTGCACGGCGTCTTCGTGCCCCAATGCGGACAATCGGGGTTAAGTGCCTTGCCCAAGGACACAACGCGGGAGTCCGAATCGATCGCTCAGACGGTCACCCATCCGAGGACTAACAGGGCTTGACGTTGCTTAATTTCGGTGATCTGACGAGAACCGATTACCGCAACGCCACCGCGCCCCCTCTATTGTGGTTGTAATGAGTTCGGTGGTAGTTGTGGTTGGCTCTGTCATGGTAGTACTTTTTCAGCGGATATAGTTATTGGCTCTGTAGTTTCAGCAGTGGGTTTTGTAGACGTACTTGTAATTATCGCCACTGTTGTTGTAATATTTGGTTCTGAGATAGTTGTTGACTTTGTTGTGGTAGTTGTTAAAAGAACATAGCTCTTTCCAACTTTAACAATGTTTTCAGCTCTGGGTCGTTTTATTCAGTGATAATGGTGTACAGTACAGTCATCATGGACAGGCCGTAATCCACACGTACATGTAGGCAGTCATGTCCACGCATGCGTTTACCAGGTAATAAAAATCATCATCAGCAAAATTTTAATTAATAAAGCACCGGGTACAACCCGGTGCTTCAGTAATTAAATTGTTGATGATTATTCGAATAATTTGTGTTTGGAATCTAATATTATTGCGTCCATGAATATTGCGCACCCGTGGAAAGTGACCAGTCCACAGCGGCTGCAATGTAACTACTTTCGACACTTTCTCAATTCGATTGGGGATTATTTCGAAAGAAACTCACAATGAGTGCAAAAAAGCAATTTACGCCTGGATTATCCGAAAATGCACAACCTCTCCAGCTTGAGTGTTTATGAATATTTTATCCTCCGAATTTAGTAATAAATAACTCTTTACCTAACACAGTATTTTTAAGAAATAAATGAAATTTCACATTTTCGAAAACAAATTTCACAATTTTTCAATAAAACCATATAAATATGGATAGCATTAGAACAAGCTGGACGAGCTGGTTCTAATGATATCCATATCTGTATGGTTTTATTGAGAAACGTCCGAGATATTTTAGACTGTTTTGGGCTCATTCTGGTTAATTTTCTGACCTCTTTGGCCGCTATGTTAGATAAATGGTTAAAATCGAGGATGCACTTTAATCTAGTATTATATTAGACTGATGAGCCAGTACATTAAAACCTGTGGTTATCTACACATTTTCACCTCACGTTTTTATGTTTTTTCTCATGATAACACCGAAAGTGTAGAATCGAAGACCAAATATTACCAAGAACTGTGGTCGTTGACTCTTTCGCTTGACCAGTGGAGAGCAGTGGCTCATTAGTTCAAGTATAGGACTTCAGGTCGGAAGGTCGTAGTTCGATACTGACACACGTCATCTACATTGTATCCGTGGGCAAACCACTTAATCCAAATTACTGAAGCACAGTGACGTAGGGTGCCAAAGAATACTACATGTTGGTCGTATACACGTCTTCAGCCGATACTGACCCTGCTTGCGCGGAGTTAGTAAGTTGGAGAGTCAGAAAGTTACTCGCCGCTAGATGGTAACCCTCTCCGGGTACTCTTTCGGCTTTCTCTGAACTGTCAATACTTCCAATCTGCATCGATGGTGGGGGTTCTGTTAAAAATAAATATCGGTTTACGGAACAATGTAGAAAGGACCAGCTTACAACACCATGTAAAGGGTGTCAGCTAACAACAAACCATGTAGAGGGTGCCAGTTAACAATAAATGTTGGATTACACCACCAGTTAGATGTTAGCTAACAATAAATGTCGACTTATACCACCGTGCAGAAGATGTTAGCTGACAATAAATGTCGACTTACACCATCATGTAGATGTTAGCTAACAACAAATGCCGATTTACACCACCATGGAGAAGATGTTAGCTAACAATAAATGGCTTACACCACCATGTCGAATATGTTAGCTAACAATAAATGCTGGCTTACACCACCATGTAGAAGATGTTAGCTAACAATAAATGACTAACACCACCAAGTAAAATATGCTAGCTAACAATAAATGTTGGCTTACACCACCATGCAGAATATGTTAGCTAATAATAAATGTCGACTTACACCACCATGTAGATGTTAGCTAACAATAAATGTCGACTTACACTACCATGTAGAAGGTGTTAGCTAATAATAAATGTCGACTTACACTACCATGTAGATGTTAGCTAACAATAAATGTCGACTTACACTACCATGTAGATGTTAGCTAACAATAAATGTCGACTTACACTACCATGTAGATGTTAGCTAACAATAAATGTCGACTTACACTACCATGTAGATGTTAGCTAACAATAAATGTCGACTTACACTACCATGTAGAAGGTGTTAGCTAATAATAAATGTCGACTTACACCACCATGTAGATGTTAGCTAATAATAAATGTCGACTTACACCACCATGTAGATGTTAGCTAACAATAAATGTCGACTTACACTACCATGTAGAAGGTGTTAGCTAATAATAAATGTCGACTTACACTACCATGTAGATGTTAGCTAACAATAAATGTCGACTTACACTACCATGTAGATGTTAGCTAACAATAAATGTCGACTTACACTACCATGTAGAAGGTGTTAGCTAATAATAAATGTCGACTTACACTACCATGTAGATGTTAGCTAACAATAAATGTCGACTTACACTACCATGTAGATGTTAGCTAACAATAAATGTCGACTTACACTACCATGTAGAAGGTGTTAGCTAATAATAAATGTCGACTTACACCACCATGTAGATGTTAGCTAACAATAAATGTCGACTTACACTACCATGTAGATGTTAGCTAACAATAAATGTCGACTTACACTACCATGTAGATGTTAGCTAACAATAAATGTCGACTTACACTACCATGCAGAAGATGTTAGCTAATAATAAATGTCGACTTACACCACCATGTAGATGTTAGCTAACAATAAATGTCGACTTACACTACCATGTAGATGTTAGCTAATAATAAATGTCGACTTACACTACCATGTAGAAGGTGTTAGCTAATAATAAATGTCGACTTACACTACCATGTAGATGTTAGCTAACAATAAATGTCGACTTACACTACCATGTAGAAGGTGTTAGCTAATAATAAATGTCGACTTACACCACCATGTAGATGTTAGCTAACAAAAAATGTCGACTTACACTACCATGTAGATGTTAGCTAACAATAAATGTCGACTTACACTACCATGTAGATGTTAGCTAACAATAAATGTCGACTTACACTACCATGTAGATGTTAGCTAACAATAAATGTCGACTTACACTACCATGTAGATGTTAGCTAATAATAAATGTCGACTTACACTACCATGTAGAAGGTGTTAGCTAATAATAAATGTCGACTTACACCACCATGTAGATGTTAGCTAACAATAAATGTCGACTTACACCACCATGTAGATGTTAGCTAACAATAAATGTCGACTTACACCACCATGTAGATGTTAGCTAACAATAAATGTTGGCTTACACCACCATGTAGATGTTAGCTAACAATAAATGTCGACTTACACCACCATGTAGATGTTAGCTAACAATAAATGTCGACTTACACTACCATGTAGATGTTAGCTAACAATAAATGTCGACTTACACCACCATGTAGATGTTAGCTAACAATAAATGTTGGCTTACACCACCATGTAGATGTTAGCTAACAATAAATGTCGACTTACACCACCATGTAGATGTTAGCTAACAATAAATGTCGACTTACACTACCATGTAGATGTTAGCTAACAATAAATGTTGGCTTACACCACCATGTAGATGTTAGCTAACAATAAATGTCGACTTACACTACCATGTAGATGTTAGCTAACAATAAATGTCGACTTACACCACCATGTAGATGTTAGCTAACAATAAATGTCGACTTACACCACCATGTAGATGTTAGCTAACAATAAATGTCGACTTACACCACCATGTAGATGTTAGCTAACAATAAATGTTGGCTTACACCACCATGTAGATGTTAGCTAACAATAAATGTCGACTTACACTACCATGTAGATGTTAGCTAACAATAAATGTCGACTTACACTACCATGTAGATGTTAGCTAACAATAAATGTCGACTTACACTACCATGTAGATGTTAGCTAATAATAAATGTCGACTTACACTACCATGTAGAAGATGTTAGCTAATAATAAATGTCGACTTACACTACCATGTAGATGTTAGCTAACAATAAATGTCGACTTACACTACCATGTAGATGTTAGCTAACAATAAATGTCGACTTACACTACCATGTAGATGTTAGCTAATAATAAATGTCGACTTACACTACCATGTAGAAGATGTTAGCTAATAATAAATGTCGACTTACACCACCATGTAGATGTTAGCTAACAATAAATGTCGACTTACACTACCATGTAGAAGGTGTTAGCTAATAATAAATGTCGACTTACACCACCATGTAGATGTTAGCTAACAATAAATGTCGACTTACACTACCATGTAGATGTTAGCTAACAATAAATGTCGACTTACGCTACCATGTAGAAGGTGTTAGCTAATAATAAATGTCGACTTACACCACCATGTAGATGTTAGCTAACAATAAATGTCGACTTACACTACCATGTAGATGTTAGCTAACAATAAATGTCGACTTACACTACCATGTAGATGTTAGCTAATAATAAATGTAGACTTACACTACCATGTAGAAGATGTTAGCTAATAATAAATGTCGACTTACACTACCATGTAGATGTTAGCTAACAATAAATGTCGACTTACACTACCATGTAGAAGGTGTTAGCTAATAATAAATGTCGACTTACACCACCATGTAGATGTTAGCTAACAATAAATGTCGACTTACACTACCATGTAGATGTTAGCTAACAATAAATGCCGACTTACACTACCATGTAGAAGGTGTTAGCTAATAATAAATGTCGACTTACACCACCATGTAGATGTTAGCTAACAATAAATGTCGACTTACACCACCATGCAGAAGATGTTAGCTAATAATAAATGTCGACTTACACCACCATGTAGATGTTAGCTAACAATAAATGTCGACTTACACCACCATGTAGATGTTAGCTAACAATAAATGTCGACTTACACCACCATGTAGATGTTAGCTAATAATAAATGTCGACTTACACCACCATGTAGATGTTAGCTAACAATAAATGTCGACTTACACCACCATGTAGATGTTAGCTAACAATAAATGTCGACTTACACCACCATGCAGAAGATGTTAGCTAATAATAAATGTCGACATACACTACCATGTAGATGTTAGCTAACAATAAATGTCGACTTACACTACCATGTAGATGTTAGCTAACAATAAATGTCGACTTACACTACCATGTAGAAGGTGTTAGCTAATAATAAATGTCGACTTACACCACCATGTAGATGTTACCTAACAATAAATGTCGACTTACACTACCATGTAGATGTTAGCTAACAATAAATGTCGACTTACACTACCATGTAGATGTTAGCTAACAATAAATGTCGACTTACACCACCATGTAGATGTTAGCTAACAATAAATGTCGACTTACACTACCATGTAGATGTTAGCTAACAATAAATGTCGACTTACACCACCATGCAGAAGATGTTAGCTAACAATAAATGTCGACTTACACCACCATGTAGATGTTAGCTAACAATAAATGTCGACTTACACCACCATGTAGATGTTAGCTAACAATAAATGTCGACTTACACTACCATGTAGATGTTAGCTAACAATAAATGTCGACTTACACCACCATGTAGATGTTAGCTAACAATAAATGTCGACTTACACCACCATGCAGATGTTAGCTAACAATAAATGTCGACTTACACCACCATGCAGAAGATGTTAGCTAATAATAAATGTCGACTTACGCTACCATGTAGATGTTAGCTAACAATAAATGTCGACTTACACCACCATGCAGAAGATGTTAGCTAATAATAAATGTCGACTTACACCACCAAGTAGATGTTAGCTAACAATAAATGTTGGCTTACACCACCATGTAGATGTTAGCTAACAATAAATGTCGACTTACACCACCATGCAGAAGATGTTAGCTAATAATAAATGTCGACATACACTACCATGTAGATGTTAGCTAACAATAAATGTCGACTTACACTACCATGTAGATGTTAGCTAACAATAAATGTCGACTTACACTACCATGTAGAAGGTGTTAGCTAATAATAAATGTCGGCTTACATCACCATGTAGAAGGTGTTAGCTAATAATAAATGTCGGCTTACATCACCATGTAGAAGATGTTAACTAACAATAAATTTTGACTTACATCACCTTGTAGAAGATGATGGCTAACAATAAACGTTGAAATACGCAACCAACCATGTAGAAGATGTTTGCTAACAATAAATGACGACCAATGCCACCATGTAGAAGATGTTTGCATAACAATAAATGTCGACAAACGCAGCTATGTAGAAGATGTTAGCTAACAATAAATGCCGGCCTAATCCACCATGTAGAAGATGTTAGCTAGTAATATATGCTGGTTTACAACACCATGTCGAAGATGTTAGCTAACAATAAATGAGAAGGTGCTAACTAACAGTAAATGCCACCTTACACCACATATAGAGGGTGGTAAGCTAACAATAAATGCCCCTTTCCACAACCATGCAGATTTATTTATTTATTGGTGGTTAAGGTCACATACTTATGCACAATGGCTAATCATGACCGTGACAGTTTTACGGGTTGAGGAAGCCGGTATACCCGGAGAGAACCACCGAGCAACGACGAGCAGCTGTCAGCTCTTCAACATCGTAACTCTGAACTCTGCACCGCAGCACAGGCAGGGTTAGATTGGTTGAAGACATGCGCACCATCGACGTGTAGTAGGCCTCAGTACACAGCGTCATCGTGCCCCCATGTAGGCAATCGGGATGAAGTGTCTTGCCCAAGGACACAACGCGGTTGCCGCAGGTGGGATTCGAACCGAGGACCTCTCGGCTTGCAGCCTGCACCTCTACCAACTGAGCCACCGCGCCCCCACAACCATGCAGAGACTGCCAGCTAAAATAAATGCCATCTTACAGCACCATGTAGATGGTGCTTGCTCACAATAAATGCCAGCTTACACCATCGTGTAGAGGGTGACAGCTGACAATAAATGCCAGTTCACAGCACCATGTGGATGGTCCAAGTTAACAGTAAATTCCGTCCTCTCCCACCTTATAGAAGGTGCTAACTAACAATAAATCTCGAATTACACTACCATGTAGATGGCGCTGGTTATGCAGAGGAAACTAGCTAACAATAAATGCTGGTTTTCACAACCATGCAGAAGGTGATAGATAACAAGAAATACCGACTTAATCCTTTACCTGACGAATCGCCCGCATCCGACCGCGTAATATACAAATTCAGCAGTTGAAAAAAAAAAAAAAATTCAAAAAATTTCAACGAAACCATATCATGTGACCCCTCGATGGAACGAGCTCGTCGAGCTCGTTCCAACGAGGGGTCACATGATATGGTTTTGTAGAAATGTTTTCAAAAATTTGAAAAAATGATATTTAAAATAATAAATTTTGATATCGTCGGCGTTGGGTAAAGGGTTAAACCGCTATGTAGAGGCTAATAGCTAACAATAAATGGCGACTAACTCCACAAAGTAAAGAGTACCAGATAACAGTAAATTCAAGATACACCATCATATTGAGGATACTAGGTAACAATATATGCCACTTACACACCAAATTGCCATCTTACAATGAATACCCGCTTACCCCACGAGGGGAGGGGGCGCCTAACAGTAAATACCGCCTTCCACCGCCATGTAGATGTTTGGTGATAATAAATGCCGACTTAAACCACCATGTACAAGGTGCCAGGCAACAATAAACGCAAACTTAAATTACCATGTAGAGGATGTTAGCTAACTATAAATGCCTGCTTACATCACAATGTAGAGGTGCCATGTTACAGCAATATGCCACCTAACACCACCATGTACAAGGTGCTTGGTAACAATAAATATCGACTTACACCACCACGTAGAAGGGGTTAACAAACAATAATGCCGACTTACCCCAACATGTAGAGGGTTCTAGCTAGCAATAAATGCTGGCTTACACCATCGTGTAGTGTAGAAGGTGCCAGCTAATACTAAATGCTTCCTTACACCACCGTGTATAACATGCTAGCTAATAATAAATGCTGATTTGCACCACCATGTACAAGGTGCTAGCTAACAATAAATGTCGACTTGCACCACCATGTACAAAGTGCTAGCAAACAATAAATGCTGACTTACACCACCACGTAGAGGGTGTGAGCTAACTATAAATGCTAACGTACTTCACAATTTAGAGGGTGCCAGATAACAAAAATACACCACAATGCAGAGGTGCAAAGTTACAGCAATATGCCACCTAACACCACCGTGTGCAAAGTTCTTGATAACAATAAATACCGATTTACACTACCATGCAAAAGGAGCTAGCTTACAATAATGCCAACTTACTCCAAAATGCAGAGGGTGTTTGCTAACAATAAATGATGGCTTACACAATCATAAAGGGGGTGTCAGCTAACAATAAATGGAGGTTTACACAATCATGTAGAGGGTGTCAGCTAACAATGAATGGAGGTTTACACAATCATGTAGAGGGTGTCAGCTAACAATAAATGCTGCCTTACGCCACCGTGTAGAGAGAGCTATCTAACAATAATGCTGACTTACTCCAACATGTAGAGGGTGCCGTTTAACAATAAATACCGGTTTACACAATCATGTAGAGGGTGCTAGTTAACAATAAATGATAGCTTATACCACCATGTAAATGGTGCCATCAAACAGTAACTGCTACCTTACACCACAATGTAAAGAGTGCCAGCTAACAATAAATGCTGACTTACACCATAAAGCCATGTAGAAGGTACTAGCTAACAATAAATACCCACTTACCCCACAGTGTAGAGGGAGCTAGCTAACAATAAATGCGGTTGACCATCTAAAAAATGCTAGTGAACAATAACCTCTAACTTACACCACAATGTAGATATTGCTTGGTAACAATATATTTCGGGTTACGCCTCAAGCTAGAAGGCGTAAACAGTAGATAATCCTTGCACCACCATGTAATGGGTACAAGCTAACGATAAATTCTGGCTTACGCCACCACAAAACAGTAAATGCCGACTTACACAGCCATGTATAAGATGCCAGCTGACAACAAATGCGGTTTACAACACTATGTAGAAGGTGCTAGCGAACAATAAATGCCGACTTATAACACTATGTAGAGGGTGCCAGTTAATAAAAATACAAGCTTACAACACCATATAGAGAGATCCAACTAATAGTAAACTTCAGCTTACACCACCATGTAAAAAATGCCAGCAAACAGTAACTGCTTCATTACATTACAGAGGGCACAACCTGATGATAATTGCTGACTTTAGCAACCATGTGGTGGGTGTAAGCTGTGTAAGCTAACAATAAATGATGACTTACTCCTCTCAGTAGAGGGTGCAAGTTAACAGTAAATGCCGAGTACACCAGCATCTAGAGGGTGCTTGGTGACAATAAATGCCGCCTTACGACATCATGTAGAAGGTGATAGCTAACAATAAATGCCAACTTACACAACCATGCAGAGAGTGTGATGTAAGAATAAACGCGGTTGAGAACACCGTGTAGAAGGTGCGAGTGAACTATAAAAATGCCAACTTACACCACCTTGTAGAGGGTGACAGCCATGTGCCCGAAAACAATCAATGCCGCTTTACACAATAAATGTCATCTTACACCACCACGTATTGGGTACGAGCTAACAATAAACACGGTTTAGAATACCATGTCGAAGGTGCTAGCGAACAACAAATGCCGACTTACACCACTTTGTAAAGGGTGCCAGCTCAGAAAAACTGCCAGCTTACACCACCATGTAGAGGGTGCCAACTGACAGTAAATGCAGACTTACACCACCATGTGTAGAGGATGCTATCATAAATAATTTCAGGCTTTTTGCACCATTTTGAGGGAGACAGATTACAATAAATGATGTCTAGGGTGCCACCTACCTGTACATGCCGCCTTCTACAGCCATGTTAAAAATACCTGCAAATTTACACCACCGTGTAGAAGGTGCTAGCTAAAAATAAATGCTGACTTACGCCACCATGTTGAAGGTACTAGAGACCAATAAATATTGACTTACACCACCATCTAGATGGTGTTTGGTAACAACACATGCCGCCTTACACGACCATGTGGAAGGTGCTTGGTAGTAATAAATGCCGGCTTACACTACGATGTAGATGTACCACCTGGCAGTAAATGACGGCTTACATCACTTTGTTGGGGATGCCAGCTAAGAATAAATGCTGGCTCACATCACCGTATACAAGGTTCCGTCTAATAACAAATGTCGCTTTACACCATCATATACAGTTAAAACTAGAAGTCCTGTCACGAACTGTGCGCTTATCTAGGCTTAATGTCGCATAGGAATTGCGCGCAATTGCCATATCGAATGACATCCAAAGCACGGCATGTTTTCCTGGTTACTCATAGCAAACACAGGCAATGTTTCTGCCAATGGACATCCGGGTTACCCGGAGGTCCATTGGCTGAAACATTGCTTGATCACAGGCCATATGTACAGAATTTGATATCCTTACTGTGGTCATAACGCGTGGATTAACGCGCAGATCAGCGTGCTATGTGTTCGCATTTCATTTCAGGACTTCTCGTTTTAACTGTGGAGGGTTCCAGCTAACAGCAAATGTCGGGTTAGTCCACCGTGTAGAGAGTGCCAGCTAACAATACATACTGACTTCCACCACGATTTAGTGCCAGTTGTCGGCGACAAATCAATTAGCGAAACAATAGCAGTAGTCAAGCAATCTGTCATCACATTTTTTTAAAATAACCTATGTTTGTGTGTATACGTAATTATAATTTGTAACGGAAAAAATAAACAGTGCTATTCACAGAAAGCACCATTCAAATTTTATTATGTTTTTAATTTTTATCGCAAAACAGCATATGACCCTTTATAAGAACGGGTTTCATTGAGTTCGCTATGTTGTACTATCGAAACTTCGCGGAATAACTGCAATAAACGTTTTCTCCCATGTCCGTACCATGTGGTTGGGCCGGTATCATCATTACAGAAACAGAAGAAACAATTTCTAGTAGAGAAGTTTTTCTGTTGTGTCTGTACTAAAAATATGAGCCAATTATCCCACAACTTATTTCCCCTGCCGTTTTACATATTATCTGTTTATAATGTTCAGTCATTTCTTAACCCTTTACCTAACATGAAAAGCAGACGACACTTGCAAAAATAATTCTTGAATAACTAATTTTTTTCATTTTTTGTCTCAAAAACATAGGTTATGACCCCTCGTTGGAACGAGCTCGACGAGCTCGTTCCAACGAGGGGTCATAACCTATGTTTTTGAGACAAAAAATGAAAAAAATAATGAAAATTAATTGGCGATTTTTTAGAATAGCGCTGGTCGGTTTTGGCCGTTACGTTGGGTAAAGGGTTAACTCGGTCTTTATGGTATCACAGCAGTAAATATTTTCCCATAGGTGGCCATTATAACGTTCAAGCTAAACAAATCATGACCGCATCACTTTAATTTTGGCATTCAAAAATCTTTGTCAAGTATAGCCCTCCAGACAACTTTTTCTGACCCGAAAACAGGGGACCATGCAACAAATAAGGCAGAAAACCTGGCTGGAAGGGAAGCACCGGTCATGTGCACCTATTTTTCAGGGAATTCCCGACAAAACCACACCAAAAGTAAATTATATTTTTTAAGTTCAAAAATTATCTAATTCACTCTCTTTATTTGTCTGGAATATTCAACAATAATGTAAGATGTCATTAGAATGTTTCAAATGTTTATTGGAACAATATATTTTCCCAAGGCTGCTTATTTTTAGAGATTACCTCACTTCCGACATTTCAAGGCTGGCAACTCTAATACAAATATTTACTGCAGCGATACCTTATCGTCCGCATTCATACTGAACCTCTTTCTTGTTGTACATGTGTACGCAGCATTCCTTGTTCTGTACATTCCTATTTTTATACTTTAAAATATATAAGATAAGTTGTGAGTTAAGTTGTGATTTATTTTATCAATTACATGTAGGACAAAGCAAAGTACATCTCCAAAATATCTTTCGTGTACAAACAATTTAGAAGCAGTGAAAGCTGAAATAAATGTTCAAAACATGTATAAATGCCGAACATCCAAACAAAATAGTGATGTCTCATTTTCATTCGCTGGTAAAAATTATCGAATTACCCAAATCTGGATAACTCGAACACCTGGATAACTCGAAGTTCACTGGCGGTCCCGCGAACTTCGAGTTAGCGGGTTTCGACTGGAGCTCAAATGACAAGTCCGATGAAATTTGAACATGCAGCGATGTTTACAATGTATGATCGCGTTTTACGTACAGAGCTTTCCATTGGGTGACAGTGGCATCGAGAGAGTTAATGCGCAGCTCCATATTAATGTCAAATCCGAAGAAATAGCTATGCAGTGATCAAACAACCCTTTCATTCCGGATTGCATACTTTTTTGCGTAAAGAAAAAAATTGGCACTGGACGAGCAGACGAGACGATGAGCAATAATTGGTAGCGAGGTTTGGTAATAAATTAATCCTACAGCTCTACAGAACTGTAGAATTAAATTATTACTGAACCTCCCTACAAATGCAGAATGGATTCTCCCATACCTGTAGGCAGTATTGTATGAGACGATACCATCCAGGAAGCCAGTGTTCAAAAGGTGAAAGTTCCCCTTGGGATATTATGTCGGAACGGAAGCGAAAGCATGCATCAATTGCTGTTCACTCATTAAAAGTTATTGCGCAAGTCTATTCCCTTTTCACTGGGGGAAAAAAACCTTTGCAAAGCTTCACGGGGCAGGGGGTAAATTCTTTTGTTGAAATATATCGTTACTCTCATTGGATTTATATGCAGTGTTTATTACCTTTCGCTGGGTCATGCTTGGAATGCATGAAAACTCTTTGCACCTTCAGTGTTTGTCGACTCCTGTGACTATAACAAAACGGTCTAACTGCCAAAGCGTATATGTTATCGGTCACGAAAAAAGCGACTTCTGCAGGTATCAAACGTAACCTCGAGCTTGATAATAGCAGCCGCCTAAACGTAAATAATAAAATTACCCCTCCATACTGATTTCAATTAGGCGCGTAGCCAGGTTTCTATAATAGGGGTGCCCAAGCCATTTTTGGGGGGAGGGGGTGTCAAAGATGATATTTGAAAACCTTTCTGCGTCAGTAAACAAGAGATAATTCACTTGACGAGAATTCCATTGGGAACCTAGGGTTTGTAAAAATAATGAAATGCTCACAAACATTTAAGGACAGTTTTATGTATAGCGACGGCCGGATTCAGCCATGTGGTTTAGCAGTGACGTACATGCATGGGGTTGGAAAGGCACCCGCATTGGAAACAAGGGCTTCTGCAGGACTTTAGAGTTTTTCCATCTTGTCTTAATGCCATGGTAGGAATACAAAACACAAAGCTGTATTTGGGACTGGCGCAATTTTACATCAAGACAAATACAAGTGTTTGGTTCAATATTTAAGAAATTTGTTAAATATTGAGCCAAAAATGAGCATTTTTCTCTGTTGTGAAGGCCACTGTAGAGACAAACCAAACGAAAAAATGTTCGGTCATCTTAAGAGTAAAGAGTCTGCTCACCGCCTTTCGGCTAATTCTCATTACATTAACTCTTTACCTAACTTGAAAAGCAGACGACACTCTCCAAAAAAATTCTTGAATAACTGTTTTTTTTTCATTTTTTGTCTCAAAAACATAGGTTATGACCCCTCATTGGAACGAGCTCGACGAGCTCGTTCCAATGAGGGGTCATAACCTATGTTTTTGAGACAAAAAATGAAAAAAAAAAGAAAATTAATTGGCGATTTTTGCGAATAGCGCTGGCCGGTTTTGGCCGTTACGTTGGGTAAAGGGTTAAGATTGCAATGACGGGTTGGAAAAGATAATGTTGGTCTAAACGTGTTCTGCTCCCCTCTTTCTCAAGTACTTATGGAAAAAGGTTT
Source organism: Pictodentalium vernedei (assembly GCA_031216915.1). NCBI lineage: Eukaryota > Metazoa > Mollusca > Scaphopoda > Dentaliida > Dentaliidae > Pictodentalium > Pictodentalium vernedei. The sequence goes on from CM062297.1 coordinate 801,330,885, forward strand.
GGTGGTGGTGGGGAGGACTGGTGGGGGTAGGGGGGTGCATGTGCCCTCCTCTGCTCCCCGGTTCCTACATCCCTGCTTCAGCACATCACATGTTAAATTCTTGGAAAAAGTATTTTTTTCATCCAACCCAGAGTACTTTTAGAGCCCCACGAATCGGGAATTTGAATTTGATTCGATTCTCGAATCGAATCGGTCGACAGTTTGGTGAATCGATTTGTTTTCGAATCGAATCGGCAGAATAATAATATTCGAAAATTCCCGTTTTTAGCACGTTATGCGGGGATGCTCTGACACGTTCAACGTTTAGAAGCTGGCCAAACTGCAACGGTTTGTTCAAGCAATAATTCACTCTCTCTCGCTCTCTCATTCCCCCTGCATGTCTCTCTCTCCCCTCTGTCTCTGAGCATTGTCAGAAAAACTGCAAGTAGTCCCTCCAGTGCATCAAGGCACCATCTACAATACTTTAGCATTGCAGATGGCACATTGTTCCATTCAGGGGGCGATGTGCTCCATCAGAAGACATGCGAATCGCGGACATATTTGAAGTTTATAGCCTGTTTCTCAGCCAAGCTTGTATCATCCACAAAAATACTTCAGAGATATTCCGTATTCACAACTTAACCCTTTACCCAACGTAACGGCCAAAACCGGCCAGCGCTATTCTCAAAAATCGCCAATTATTTTTCATTATTTTTTCATTTTTTGTCTCAAAAACATAAGTTATGACCCCTCGTTGGAACGAGCTCGTCGAGCTCGTTCCAACGAGGGGTCATAACCTATGTTTTTGAGACAAAAAATGAAAAAAATTAGTTATTCAAGAATTTTTTGTGCAAGTGTCGTCTGCTTTTCAGGTTAGGTAAAGGGTTAAAGCAATGCTAAATATACTACAAAGATAATGGGATCAGGACTACATTTGTAATTCTACGAACTATGCGAACATCGGACAGCGATGGACCATTGTTGATAATTGTCACATTGTTTTGATATTCGTGCATCATGCGAAATGAAGATGTGCCTTTCACCCCAAATAACCGAGTAGGGTGCTGGGGCTATTATTACCTTCTTAGTTATTTTTTATATAAATAAGTACGAGTTAGCTTTTATTACATGCCTGTTCTATGAAATTCCCATCTACAGCAACAGTAAACCATGCAGAAAATGAAAATCCTTTCTGCACACATGTGTGGAACGGAAATCGTTGACAGACTCTTTTTACATAGAAGCAAAATTTCACAGGAATTTTGTACAAAAATCGTCCTCTGAGTTTCAATGTGTTTTATGTACCAGTAGGCACACATAACACATTGGAACTCAGGGGATGAAATAGTAACACGGGTTTCCCTCGCAAATTTGGTTGGCGATAAAATGTGTTCTTTGTGTTGTTGACAGTTGTTAAATGAATTGCTGAGTGTCCTAATAATTGTTTTTATAGACCTGAAGGTGTATAAAAAACACAGAACGACACACACAGGTGGAATGAGTTAATTGATATGGCACTTGTGCCATCGTGGAAGGATAAAACTCGAAGCCTATGGTCTCTCGTTTTATCCTTCTGCACTGGTACTTGTGCCATATCGATTAACCCATTCACATGTGCGTGTCGTTCTGTGTATTTGCTGCAAGTCGGGATCAAACAATAACCCTTGTAAGACCCCACTTGCAATATGCAAGAAGTGTGTGGAGCGTTTATGAAAACGAAGGACAATAAACCTTAAAGCTGTCAAAAATATACGAAGGAGAGCTGCTAAATGAATCCCTGTGCTTAGCACCTAGCATATGGTGAATGACTGAAAAAAGCAAAAATTACAAACACCGAAGTTTAGAAATCCCAGAGGAGATATGGTGGTAACATACAAAATGATTTGTGGTACATACACTGTATGACACAAGAGTTACAGCAGGGATATTCAACTAGTCTTCTGATTCATTAACAAGAGGTCATCGATTTAAATTTAAAAAGAAACATTCCAGAAAAGAACACAGACAGAAATATTTCTCTGCAAGAGTGATTAATCATTGGAATAGTTTACTTCGCTACGAGTCCAAACATTTGAAAAACTGCGAAAAACTGTTGGACCCATTGGTGAGAAGGCCATGCTCTAAAATTGTGATTTTTATATAAACAAAACTGGAAGGACAAAGGAAAAATGAACGGAAATCACCGACGGACTATCTCCCCCAAGACATTTATGTTAATGGAAAGGGCAGTGTCTGTATTTATTTATTTGTTTATTTATTGGTGTTTATGGTCACATACTTATGCACAATGGCTAATCGTGACCGTGACAGTTTTACGGGTGGAGGAACCACCGAGCATCGACGAGCAACTGTCAGCTCCTCAACATTCTCTGTTCAAGCTCCGCTCAAGCAGGGTTACAGCGGTTGAAGACATGTGCACCATCGACGTGCAGTACGCATTAGTACACGGCGTCATTCTAACAACAATCAACAACACAAAGAACACACTTTATCGCCAGCCAAATTTGTGAGTGGAACTGGTGTTACTATTTCGTCCCCTGAGTTTTTTCTGGGAAGCATAAAAGCGTGCAAATTACAGTAAACACACATTCGCTAAACAAAGGACTAGAGTGAACTCTTGTTTAGTGCTGGTTGGTCTGATACTGATTGGTATTCTTAGTGAAGGATTAGCTGTGAGAGTGGTTGCTTTCAATTAGCTTGCCATAAAAAGTCAAGTTTCCTTTAGTAACGTTTAGTAAATAAAAACAACAGACATCTCCAGATAATCCATGTATTATAGCTAACAAACTGAAACTTGGCTTTATTCTCCATTGATGTCAAAGGTTTTTCTCAACGATTATCACTTGCTTCTTCACTGGACCTTCCGCTCATCTTATAATTTCAAGGGAGATAACTTTTTCGATAGTCGATTTTCATGACGAAATAAGAAAAGGATACATAAACCCTTTACCTAACATGAAAAACAAAATTCTTGAATAACCAATATTTTTCATTTTTTTCTCAAAAACATAGGTTATGACCCCTCATTGGAACCAGCTCGTCGAGCTCGTTCCAAAGAGGGGTCATAACCTATGTTTTTGAGACAAAAAATGAAAAACAATAAACGTTAATTGGCGATTTTTGTGAATAGCGCTGGCCGATTTTGGTCGTTATGTTGTGTAAAGGGTTAACAGGGGCGTAGAGTAACGCCGGAAATAATAATTTTGTTGAATCAAAACGTCCTTTTCGCATGCGAATGTAGACCTCCGACTCCATATTAATTATAAAAAAACCATTGGAAAATGTACTCGGAGGCAAACAAATATCTTAATAGAAATTTAGCCCTAAACCTCAAAAGAAAAAAAGGCTGTCACATCAAAACTACCTTTCCACAAGCGCATCTAAATATTTATAAGTTACAGGAAGTTTCGTAAAAATTCAATACAAATGTAAAGGGCATTGAGCGGACTAACGTTTACGATAGAAATCTTGTGATATAACTCTGCATAAACCTTGAAAAATCGCTGAATTAAACGTTTCATTTGACATAGGCATCTGCACTTCGTACCTTTACTTCACACCAAAATTCGCAAAAATCCAATTCCAGAAAAAAAGTATTGGAGGAGATAAGTGAATAAACCTTATGGGTAGATATGCTGCTGTAAAAAGAACCGCAACACTGGCAGAATTTGTCAAATTGAAAATGTTTCATACTCAAAATGCACACCAAGTTTCGTAAACACCGACAACCTCACCCCCCAAAATGAATAAAATAATAAATAGATAAAATCCGAGAAGGATTAAATTCACAATCTTTTGAGATAGAAATCTAGCCATGAAGAAGACCATAACTATGGTAAATTCCACATGTGCATCTGCATGTACACTCCTTACTCATACCATACATCAACTTTCGTTAAAATCCAATAAAACGTAGTAGAAGCAGGCCTGAAAATAAAGAGATTACATGGTAACCTGTTTGCAGTTTACTCCATGTAACATGTTGGTAACCTCCATGAAAAGAATGTTGTGATGCTTTCTTGCCTTCTCCGTTGTTACGAGTACGCCCCATGTGCTGTTTACATTTTAACAGAATGCTCACATAAAACAAATATCACAAACTAACGCGTGATCTCGCTTCGGAGAGATCGCATGTTATTTATTGTTATGTATTTCACCAGAAATTATGTTAAGATGGATGCAATGCCCTAACTTTTGGGGTGTGTTTTTTATGCGCAACCCATATATATGGATACAATGTGCATTCTTTGAGTGGTGTAAGTCCCGGAAGGTTGTCTCGTTAAACTGCGAGAACGTGAGGTGGGAAATTTAATTTATGTTGTATTATTTTGTCACAACTTGTAGTTAGTTCGCGTATTTTACGAATGAAGTAACCCAACGTACAGTTAAAACTAGAAGTCCTGTCACGAACTGTGCTTATCTACGCTTAATTGCCCGTAGGAATTGTGCCCAAATGCCATGTCGAATGGCATCCAAAGCACGGCAGGTTCTCCTGGTTACTCATAGCAAACACAGGCAATGTTTCTGCCAATGGACCTCCGGGTTACCCGGAGGTCCATTGGCTGAAACATTGCTTGTGCACACGCCATATGTACAAAATTTGATAGCCTGACTATGGTTATAACGCGTAGATTAACGCGCAGATCGACGTGCTATCTGTAAGAATTTCATGACAGTACTTCTAGTTTTAACTGTAATTACTGGTTCTGTAGTAGGTGTTGTTTGCTCTGCAGTAGTGGTGGCGAGTTTAGTAGATGTACTTGTCTCTATTATGGTATAATGAGTTCGATGGTAGTTGTGGTTGGCTCTGTTATGGTAGTATTTTTTCAGTGGATACAGTTATTCGCTCTATTGTTGCAACAGTGGGTTTTGTAGACGTACCTGTAATTGTCGCCACTGTTGTTGTAATATTTGGTTCTGAGCTAGTTGTTGACGTTGTTGTGGTAGGTGTTAAAAGAACATAGCTCGTTCCAACTTTAACAATGTTTTCAGCTCTGGAATTGCGCGCAATTGCCATATCGAATGGCATCCAAAGCACGGCAGGTTCTCCTGATCACTCATAGCAAACACAGGCAATGTTTCTGCCATTGGACCTCCGGGTTACCCGGAGATCCATTGGCTGAAACATTGTTTATGCACAGGCCATATGTACAGAATTTGATAGCCTCACTATGGTCATAACGCGTAGATTAACGCGCAAATCGACGTGCTATTTGTGCGCATTTCATGACAGGACTTCTAGTTTTAACTGTAACTTAAACGACCGTTCTCGTGTTATTTCCAGGCCTGGAGGCGTAAACCCGACAAACCTTCATGACAGTTGGACGAACATCACTTCAATATCTTCTCCTGATTAAGTAGACTTCGATAAAAATAATCCACATTTAACAAGAATAAAGTCTCGATTATTTGCAAGGACATAAATGCCAGCAGCTCGAAAAGAACAAGAGTTAATACATTCCTCATCAAACGTTCAGGAAGAAAAGTCTCAGTTGGTTTGTTCGTCTATAATCAAACAGCCCCCGCAATTAGAGTTTTCTTCTATTTAGTCCAACGAATGACAAACTGCTGTAAATTAACCCTTTGAACTCTAGTGGTATCGTCCATGCCAGTTCAATGGCAGCAATTAGAAGAGTCCATATTCTTTATTTGGGGTAGACCAATCAATATTTTCAACGTTCAGCCCCAGGGCAGCACGTTGAAAATATTGCTTGGTTTACCACACACGTTTACTGAACAGCCATCATATTTAATGGCGTTATAACGTATCATGTTCCTGGCCGGAAAAGCGGCCGCTCGGGTTCAAAGGGTTAAGCTCTGTAAACCGACAAAAGCCGGAAATTAATTTAAAATTATAGGACGTAAAGAATTATCATTTGTCGCGGCCTTTCAGATGTGTCTTGTCAAGTGTGATTTGCCGACTCAGAATGATGACACGTCACAAGAAACGACTGCACCGGGAGCGCGGTGGCTCAGTGGTTATTGCACTGAACTTCAAATCGAGAGGTTCATGGTTAGATCCACACCAGGGGTAACTGCGTTGTGTCCTTGGGCAAGGCATTTAATCCCGATTGCCCACGTGGAAACGCGGTGATACTATGTACTAAGGCGTACTGCACGTCGTTGGTGCATCTGCCAACAACCAATGCTAACCATACGTGTGTGGAGTTAGTACGTTGGGGAGTCTGACAGTGGCTCGCCGTTGCTCGGTGGTTCTCCCCGAGTACTCCGGCTTCCAGTCGTAAAACTGTCTGCCACGAGGTGAGCCTGGCTGTCGAAAGTGTCGTTAAAGTCCAAAGAAAAAATAATGACGACTGCACTCAGGTTATACTTGCAGGATGTCATCTCTCCACCGTTATCCGAATTGTCAGTACTATAGTACTTGATTGACAACACCGGGAGTGATTGGATTCGATTATGGTTTTATAATTGCTATACACTTATTGATACGGTATCTACCACCATATCTCAAGTGTTGGCGTTAACCAGCGATATCAATTTTCTGCAATGCTTTTTGTTGACATGGATTGTTGTCATTTGTTCCTTTTACCGTTTCAAAAAAAATTTACAAAAATATTCATTAGGGCTGCACGATATTTGAAACTGAATACCGGTTTCGGTATTAAAAAAAATACCGCGGTATATCGGTATATCGAAAAACTGTTCAGATAGCTGAACACACGTACCAAATCGGAACTTGAACCATCACAGTCGGAACGAATCGGCATGCCTTGATGATGCAGTTCGAATAAAACTCAACGCAGACGATATCAAAATTTATTTTAAATATTAATTTATCAAATTTTTCAAAAAAATTCAACAAAACCATAGCATGTGACCCCTCATTGGAGTAGTCACATGATATGGTTTTGCTGAATTTTTTGAAAAATAATATTTTTTTCAACTGCTCAATTTATATATTACCTGGGTGGATGCGGACGATTCGTTAAGTAAATGGACATCTTGAAAATTAATTCCTGTGTAAATAAATAATATCGATAAACCGATATTTTTGCAATTACGCCGGTATTCAATCGATACTGGTTTGAATATCGGTATATATCGGTTTATCGATATATCGTGCAGCCCAAATATTCATTCAGTTCTCTTCAACGGCTGTTCTAGTTGTTGCCACTACTCAAAACCTTGACAACCGAACAGACAGGTATTAACTTCTCTGTCAACAACTTTAACAAATACCCCTTCACCTAACACGAATAGCTGATTAAACTTGGAATAAAATTCTTGAATACTTGAATATTGTTCACTTCTTTTGTCTGAAAAACGTTGGAACCAGGTCAGCATTGAACGATTGAAAGTCTTTCACTATATCCCCAGGACTGAAAGTAATATTTTATAATCGTCGATCGATGCGGTATTACAAAAGTATTAGTTAAACAATTCTGCCATTTTTCATCAGATACAATGAGTTTCTATCAGCCTCCAGAAGGACTGTCTTTAAGGCTGAAGATTGTGATAAGAACTCTGATCGATGCAACATTTTTCGTCCTTTTGTTGCTTACAATTTCCTGAGGATGTTTCAGAACCTGTCAACATCCGCACAAGTCCTCGTCAAAGAACATTTCTTTGATCTTATTTCCGGTTGTCACATTAATAATGATTCCACTCTTCGCACTGAATCCTTTACTTAACCCTTTTACCAATTTAAAGTCCAAAACCGGCCAGCGCTATTCTCAAAAATCGCAATTAATTTTCATTATTTTTTCATTTTTTGTCTCCAAAACATAGGTTATGTCCCCTCGTTGGAACGAGCAAGTGTCGTCTGCTTTTCATCTTAGGTAAAGGGTTAATATAGCGAGCATAAACCGACGGTGCTATTTACAAAAATCGCCATTCAAAAAACGTTTATTATATTTTATTTGTTTAAAAAAGAACAGCTTATAATCCTTCATTAGAACAAGATCGTAGAACTCGTTCTAGTCATTAGCTACGTTTTTGAGACAAAAATAAAAAAAATAATTTACTTTACGAAAGAACAATATGATTTCCGTCTGATACAACGAGAATATTTTTGCGATCTACAGTTAAAACTAGAAGTTCTGTTACGAACTGTGCGCTTATCTGGGCTTAATTGCGCGTAGGATTGCGCGCAATTGCCATATAGAATGGCACCCAAAGCACGGCAGGTTCGCCTGATTACTCGTCGCAAACACAGGCAATGTTTCTGCCAATGGACCCCCGGGTTACCCGGTGGTCCATTGGCTGAAACATTGCTTGTGCACAAGCCATATGTACAGAATTTGATAGCCTTACCATGGTCATAACGCGTAGATTAACGCGCAGATCGACGTGCTATTTGTGCGCATTTCCTGACAGGACTTCTAGTCTTGAATGTAGGCCGTAGGAGTCTGATCACGTGTTAAATCATCTTCAATACAACCCTAAACATACAAACTCATAGATGGAGAACGACTATTTATGAAATAATTTTCGATATCGCTTCAGTGAAGAATCTTTTCTCAAAAGGCACAACCATGAACTCTAACCCCCAGTTCAGATGTACGCATTTTGGACGAATCAAATCTTATATTAGGTTCTATTTGAATTGTATACGAAGATCATGTGTCTGTCTGAGTCAAACAAATCTTTCAGTTGCATTTCAGGCGAATCTTCGTCTGAGAGCGACGCATATATTGATTCCGACACTCGAACTAGCGACAAATCTAATCTAATGTTCCGCCGATGTTCGGGTGTGTCCGGGTATTATCGTTCGCATACCGGTTTATGCTAATCAGGGAATCTATGTGCCGGGGTTTATGTAAGAAATGCCCAAAACGTGTCCAGCAGGGAAAGAGTTAACAATCCAAGGAGATTGTCGCAAGTACACCGGGCAATTAAACTAGATTCGACGATAATGTGTGCGTTTGAATCAACAGGCATTATGTACGACTGGGGACGCATCTAAAACAATTAGATTCGATTCATCCAAAATGTCCACGTCTCAGCTGGGGATTAGCGGTGATATTAGAGAGCTCATGAAGGTGGAACGATAACACTGACCATATATGTTCCAAAGCCTGGTCATGCTTTGACCTGCTGAGGGGACACAGATTTAATCTTGACTGTAAAGCCTAAGAAAGAACATACTTTGCTGTTATTAGGACTTTCCTCGAATACGCAGATGCTGTCTGGATAACTGATCGATATCCAAAGTAGCCCTCTTGGAAAAATGCACATTGCAGCAGCCAGACCAATTACAGGGCAACCATAAGTTTCAGTAAGTCCTCCTACATACCGACACACACTGAGAACCACTACAAGGAAGACATTGTAAACATAAGCCAATACAGTTTTCAAAGTGTAACCGCCTCTTGTCCGCAATACATTTCCAACAAAGTTCCTCCGTTTGTCTTCTTGGGGGAATCCTTCGGTCAATCATCGTTCACACCAACACCATCAAGTTATATATTGTCGCGCACAACTGTATCAGTCTTTCGTACCCAATGCCACTGACTGATGGAATAATCTATGGTTGGTCCTCCGCGAGAACTCTTCATTGAATAACTTTAACCCTTTACCCAACGGAATGGTCGCAACCGGCCGCGCTATTCACAAACCCACGATTCAGTTTTCATTATTTTTTTATTTTTTTTGTCTCAAAAGCATGAATTGTAACTCTCGTTGGAACCAACTCGTAGCGTTCCAATGAGGGGTAGTAAGCTATGGTTCTGATGCAAATTCGAGAATTGTGTTCGCCAGTGTCGTTTGCCTTTTGTGTGAGGTAAAGGACCTTTTGGGTATGGACACCAGCGACAACAATCGTATAACAGTTGTGTTAGATCTCGTGCAGCTCAAAGTAATCACTGTAAAATACGCTTGCGTTGCAGTAATCTGAACGCACACTTAAACAATATCCATCATGTATTGATCCCCCCTTGTCGTTCTAACGAACACGAGTTACCAGGACATTTCTGGCAACATTGCCCAATTTATGAAGATGCTCGTCGAGTCACGATCGATATACGTGCACTTTGAACGAATGACGTATCTTTACTGCTTTTTTGCCTCTGAATTCTTTAGAAGTGACGAGAATCATCTAATATCCATCATGTATTGATCCCCCTTTGTCGTTCTAACGCACACGAGTTACCGGGACATTTCTGGCAACATTGCCCAATTTATGAAGATGCTCGTCGTGTCACGATCGATATACGCGCACTTTGAACGAACGACGTTTCTTTACTGCTTTTTTGCCTCTGAATTCTTTAGAAGTGACGAGAATCATCTAATATTCGAGGTCGTATAGACATTTATCTTATTGAGCAGGAACTTCCAGTGAACTACAATCCTACCACATGTACTTAGGTTGAATAGATTCCCATTCAGGCACTGAATAATTGGGGCTCCACGCACCATACCCCAGAATATGTAGGCCTACACAGGCATCGAACTGACAGTGATTTTTTTTGTATTGTTTCCAAAGATATTGCATTTAGGGTTCAATCTGGCTTTGGTCCTTCTTTTCTTCCCCACACGACAAATTATACAATCTCATGTACCGCCATCTATGGGGGTAGACTCTCTCTGAACTGCTTTCTTATTCGAATCAGTGAACGTCCGGTGTTCTCCCCTACCCTCCTATTGGATTGAAATTTTGCGTGTCTGACCTCGTGATTAGTTGTGTTGTGAAAATGTAAACTTTTAAGGAAATGGTACCTGTCTAACGGTGAGTTCACATCTTCACCTTTCCGTTTGACTGCGTGTGTGTAGGATATAGCGCTTTGGATAAGTGTGTGATGAAGACAGGCGGTGATTGATCTCGGTAGGTGGGTTGATTACTAGATTTCATTTGTCCACAAGGTGGCGAAACCTGAGCTTAGCTACTGGTCCTAACAATCTCCTTGTGAAAACATATTTACGAGGTGAGGAGACGACCCATATAAGCTCTAAGTTTCCTGTCGAATCCCTCCTTAACATGTATTTCTGTTTATTGTTATACAGCATATTATTGTATCGTATTCTCTCACGAGTAAGTATTTCATTGTGTATGTTTTAAACGTAATTTGTTCCAATAAATATTGTTTAACCCTTTACTCAACGTAACGGCAAAAAGCGGCCAGCGCTATTCACAAAAACACCATTCAATTTTCATTATGTTTTTATTTTGCCTTAAAAACATAGCTTATAACCCCTCATTGGAATGAGCTCGTTGAGCTCATTCCAATGAGGGGTCATAAGCTATATTTTGTGACGCAAACATTAAAAAAATAGTTATTCAATAATTTTTTTCGCAAGTGCCGTCTGCTGTTCATGTCAGGTAAAGGGTTATACTAAAGTAAAATACTCAGATGTTGAACATGAATTATTTATAGCAGTTAAGAGTTAGGTGTGCTCCATTGTGCGTCGTAGTTTACCCTGAAAAATTGCCGTATTTGTCGACATTTTTCATTTCACAGTTATAAATATTTCCGTTTTAAGATACAAATAAACCTTATAATTTCACCACACAGATTATAAAATGTTACTTTTACTGCATTTATTCATTATGCGTTTTTATTCCGGTCTTCAATAAATAATCCGAGACATTTTACGGAAATGACTTGCACTATGCACCTTTGTCAACCAAAACATCAGACTGTATTCAACTGGGTAATAAATATTCAGATTAAATAATCGATAAGGAAAACTGAAATCACACAAGTATAAGGCAAACATCAATACAACACTTAAGCGCATTAGCCCTAGTGGTATATTCCATATTAGTTCCATGTTAGCAATCGGAAGAGTCCTTATTCATTATTTGGGGGTAGACCTGCAGTTAAAACTAGAAGTCCTGTCATGAAATGCGCACAATTAGCACGTCGATCTGCACGTTAATCTACGCGTTATGACCATAGTAAGGCTATCAAATTCTGTGCATATGGCCTGTGTACAAGCAGTGTTTCAGCCAATGGACCTCCGGGTAACCCGGAGGTCCATTGACAGAAACATTGCCTGTGTTTGCTATGAGAAACCAGGAGTACCTGCCGTGCTTTGGATGCAATTCGATACGGCAATTGCACGCAATTCCAACGCGCAATTAAGCCTAGATAAGCACACAGCTCGTGACAGGACTTCTAGTTTTACGAACGAACGAACGAACGAACGAACGAACGAACGAACGAACGAACGAACGAACGAACGAACGAACGAACGAACGAACGAACGAACGAACGAACGAACGAGCGAGCGAGCGGACGGACGGACGGACGGACGGACGAACGAACGAACGAACGAACGAACGAACGAACAGATATTCAATGTGCGACTTATTGGACTCTATGAACAGATCAGTTCTTGCCTCGTTGTATAGAGGACCTGGTCGGTTAACCTCAGTTGAGTATTATGTCAGTAAACCAGTACGGCATAGTCAATGTCAATACATTCTACATTATTGTTAGAAATAAGCTTATCACCCCAATCCTTAGAACGTATCGACACCTCCCATACCACAATAGTCGTCAACAAACTACAAGCAATTTTAAGGCCCACACGACGAACATCTGGGTTTGTTGCAGTGTATTGCAGAGGAATGTGAATTCAGAAATGACTGTGTTAGTTTTGATCCGTTTGATTCCGTAGGATTAGAAAGGTTTTCTGTGGAAGTTGGGACAGGGAGTTTGTTCTTGGTATGTCAGTACTAAGTTGCCCTATTTGCCAACTGAAGATTCAGGTTGTTCTGTTCGAGTATAAACTGTCATAACTCAAAGGTAGGTGTTTGTTATGGTAATCGTACACGAATAGCAGAACTTGTCCACAGTATAGATCGTCAATGTTTAACTGGTAGAGTATTGGAAGCCCATATTTGGGCTTTACTCTGAAGTGTCGGTACCAGCACTTAAAGGTTTCATATTTTGTGGATGTTGTTCATATCACCTTTGAAATGAAATTATTTAGTCTGCTAGGATTTGCCTTGTTACAATTTATGGGAGAGTGCCTATTGGCACTCTCCCATAAATTGTAACAAGGCAAACATATGCGAACAAATTCTGATGATCAAAAATAATTCAGCACTCTACCAGTTAATATCTGATCTTTTTTTTATTTATTTAATCTTATTTGTTTTACAAGGATTGGCGAACAAGTTATGCAACTTATATTAACGCCTCTCCTTGGCCCAATGGCGTAGGTGTGTGGGATGACCTTCATAGCGGCAACTTCGTGGCCTAGCTCTTCTCGAATACTACGAAGGGATCTTTAGCCTGCACGGAGCGTGTCTCTCTCCGCACAGAGGACAGCCATTTTACGTCCCCACCAGATAGGGTGGTACGCCGTGACAGCATCAACCCCACAATTGATGCTGACAGAGAGTGTTCGGACACCTCGAGAACTTTCTCCGACCGGGGATCGATCCCGGATCTCTGGCATGAGAGGCCAGCGCACTTATCCACTCGGCCACCACTCTCATTAGGAAACAGGGCTCAGTGTGAGAATTGTCTGTTTTATTGTTGATCATACGAATGCCGCGTTTCTGTTGAATAAACAGTTTTTTGTGATGGAGGTCGCATCACCTCATATTTGGATGCAATACATAGAGATTATTATGACAGTAAGGTGATGTGGTTTGTCGTATTCTGCCGAGCTGACGAGGTCAGATCCCCTTCTGACTCTACGGAATGCGCCAAACCAGATCATTTTACTGCCATAATGATCTGTTTATTGTATGGCGTTACGGAAATTCATCTTTTACACGAGAGATGAAAATAAGGATAAATAACGTGCAATTGTAGCTAGAATTGAAGCCGAGGGCGGCTCGTGTGATCCGGCGATCTTACCTCGTCAACTCGACGGAATACGGCAAAACAGATCACTTTACTGTCTTAATGATCTGTTTATTATATGCCGTTATGGAAATCCACCGTTCACACTAGAAATTAATTTAAGGGTACATACCGTGTAATTGTAGGTAGAACTATATTTATTTTCAAACAAACAACACTTGTAAATTATGGGGACTTCCTAAAATAGCGTTTCAAAGTTCCAAAAGTTGACAGCATTCAGCATTTAAAGATAGTTTATTGTGATTAATTGGGGTTAGTACATATAAAATTGTATAAGAACAATATTAGAAATTCGTGTTATTCGATAGAGTTTATTTACAGAAAATGAAGCGCACACAGAAACGATTGGTAAGCTGGGCGGGCGCGAATGACGTTCTCCAATGTCATCCTCGTTCTCTGCGATCAACAATCAGACACGGAATCGGAAAACCACTCAGAGTGATCCTGCGATCAGCATTCGTTGGGTGAAAAACACGGCGTATCATTGATAGGTGTATAAAAAAATAGGTGGCTACGTATCAGCGCAAAAATAGTGACTTCAGGGCATCATGAACGAGCATCCTATTTATTTTGCTGATCAAGTAGACATCTTTCGATATCTTGGGACATACATGCAATATATAATAGTTGACCCTTAACTTTCCATCAAAGAAAACACCTAAGAATTTAACAGATTTTTCTTAGGACGAATTCCGAATACGGACTAACTTTGTCTTATTCATGGATAAGGAGTTTTCAACCATGTTGTTGTCATTATGTGGTGAGTTAATTAACATGTATTTGTTGTTTTTAGCATTACAGGAAATTTCATTTACCTCAAACCACACGCTCAATTTATCAATCTTGTGATTAACGTTACTGTATAGGGATTTACATTCATGTCCAGACGTATAAGCTGTTTCGTCACCAGTGAAATACAGCATGTCTAGTATGGCAGATTTACTTATATCATTATAAATCTAAAACAGACGTGGTCCGAGTTCTGAGCCTTGAGGCACACCATTTGTGATTGGTTCAATGTCTCAAGATGACCTGCGGTACGTGACGAAACTAGGTACTTCCAGTAAAATAACTTCCAAACCATTCATTTGTAATGCCTCGAATACCCTAAAAATGTTTGTTATGGTGAACTGGTAAAGTGGCAAATTATTCTGTTTTACAATATAGTCCCTCGCCTCGAATGAATTATTTCACGTAACCAGTCCAGTCAAGCGATTACTCTGTTTATTACTTTTCATTATTAACGATTATTATATTATTTAACCCTTTACCTAACGTAACGGCCAAAACCGACCAGCGCTATTCTCAAAAATCGCCAATTAATTTTCATTATTTTTTCATATTTTGTCTCTAAAACATAGGTTATGACACCTCATTGGAACGAGCTCGTCGAGCTCGTTCCAATGGGGGTCATAACCTATGTTTTTGAGACAAAAAATGAAAATAATAGTTATTCAAGATTTTTTTTTGGCAGGTGTCGTCTGCTTTTCATGTTAGATAAAGGGTTATAAAAACAAAAAACATTGACGTCCCCATTACACCTACGGCAAAGCGTCTTCGTTTGTGCGCACGGATACATGACACAATTGTTGACTGCATAATTCACTTGTGAAGTTATAATTTATAATCAAACCTGGAAATCCCAGTAAATCACACTTTGGAAAGTAATAAAACATGGAAAACTGTACAGCCTATTATACATAAGTTTGTCAAGTAACTTTGGATAAAGTGCTAATTGGCCTATAGTTATCTGAGAGTTGTGTATCACCTGCTTTGTGTATTGGGAGGACTTTAGCAATTCTCATTTTATCTGAGACAAGTGTACGGCGGCCCATACCTGACATGCATTATTATTTTTTTTTTGAATTTTCACCATGGTGTAAATTACTTTTCACCATGGTACAAATTACTTTTCACAATGGTGCAAAGTACTTTTCACCATGGTGCAAAGTACTTTTCACCATGGTGCAAATTACTTTTCACCATGGTGCAAATTACTTTTCACCATGGTGCAAAGTACTTTTCACCTTGGAGCAAATTACATTTTACCATGGTGCAAAGTACTTTTCACCATGGAGCAAATTACTTTTCACCATGGTGAGAAGTAATTTGTACCATGGTGAAAAGTAATTTACACCATGGTGAAAATTCCAAAAAAAATAATAATGCATGTCAGGTATGGGTCGCCGTACACTCACCATTCACTGCCTCCTTCAACATCAACTCCTTTTTCATTGCCGTCACCAGTCTCCTCTGCTCCAAGCAGAGGAAACTGGTGACGGCAGTGAAGAGGGAGTTTAATCCGGAGGTGGTAGTGGTGAAAAAACTAGCGATTCTTAATATGAAAATGAGTGGGAAGTGGATAAATGGACCTCACCTGCATGCTTTACCGACGTTTTTTTAACGGCTCTCAAAGTGCGAAATCTGTCAAATACATCTCCTGAAAAATCTAAATATATCCGCTCAGATGCATGGAAGTGGGGGTTTTGGGACCCTGGAATTTAAAATTTTCGTACGACGACCATCCATCGCCCGATCCACCCCCCACCCCACTCTGAAAATCGTTCCGCCGCTCCTGAATATGGAGTACACGATAGAGCACGAACATTCGTTGACTGCATGTTTAACGAAAGAGTTCTCCCTGTAAATACACATCCAACACGAGTAACGGATTCTTCGGCCACCATACTTGACCACATCTACACTAACACATTATCGTCAATTTTCAAAGCCGAAATAATTATTACAGATATCTCCGATAATTTTGAAACGTTCTACTCTGAACAGTCTATTAAGATAAAGCATGGTGAGAAAACATATGTCAAAACGATCCCTTGATTCTCACAGTATCAACTCCTTTAAAACAAAACTAGGCAATGCTGATTTTGAATCGGTGTTTGAATCACCATGCTCAAATATGGCATATAAAAACTTCATGAATATTATTTCGAATTCGTTCAAAAATAATTTCCCTCTAAAAAAAAATTAGCATTCCTAAAAATACATCAAACCTCAACCCTGGATGACAAATGGTCTCATCCGATGGTTACTGAATAAAAACAAGCTATATCGCAATAAGTTGAAACATCCATCGACTGAAAACATTGGCATGTACAAATCATATTGTGTTATGTATAATAAAATAAAGCGAGCTGCTAAAGCGTTGTTTTATAAAAATATCTTGAATGACAATATAAACAATATGAGAAGAACCTGGGACATTCTCGGTTCTCAGGGCTGGGAGGAGTTAAAATTTTCCATAACACGTTAACGTGTTAAATAATTCTGCGTTAACGAGTTAAATGACGTTAAATGTTAAAATGAACAAAATTTTAATAACTTCGGCCATTTTTATTGATTTGAATTTGAATATAATTGAACTTACGCACAGTTCGTCTCTTGAGTTCCAATGTGTTCTATGTGCCTACTGGCGCATAGAACACATTGGAACTCTGGGGACGAGTTGTTAAGATAGTTCTCTCAGGTTATCGTAAATTCTAACATACAGCGATGTTTTCATTTAAGAATAATACAATCGCTGCGGCCGTATCCCTAGAAAGAGACATCCGACGTTGCTCGAATACCAGTCCTTACATGGACAATAGGCATTCGGATGAATCCGATATTGCTGTATCGTCAAATATCGGCGGACCAACTTCGCCAACGTTGGTAGGATGGCTGCGGACATCTAAATTATTCGTGTTCTTCAATTTCGTCAAATGGCGCAAAATTCGACGTCATCGACACGCGCGATCCGGCTTGGGTAAACACAAGATAACGAGGCAATGTTACATATTATACAATTATAATCTTCAAAGTTAAACGTTTTTAACTTGGTTAAATTTTTGTAACGTTGTTAAAATAATTTAACACGTTAACGGTTGAAACGTTAACTGCTCCCAGTCCTGTCCGTACTGCTATTAACAAAACATATAACAACCATATCGGGGGGGGGGGGGGGGGGGGGGCGGTGACCCAGTTGGTAGAGGTGCAGGCTGCAAACCGAGAGGTCCTCGGTTCGAATCCCTCTTGCAGTATCCGCGTTGTGTCCTTGGGCAAGACACTTCACCCCCATTGCCCACGTGGGGGCACGGTGGCGTTGTGTACTAAGGCGTACTGTACGTTGACGGTGCACCTGTCTTCAACCAATGCTAACCCTGCTTGTGTGGAGTCAGTATGTTGGGGAGCTGACATTTGCTCGCCGTTGCTCGGTGGTTCTCTCCGGGTACTCCGGCTTCCTCCACCCATAAAACTGTCGCGGTCATGATTAGCCATTGTGCAGAAATATGTGACCTTAAACACCGATAAATAATAATAATAATAATAATAATAATAATAATAATAATAATAATAATAACAATCATATCCTCCCGACAGAATTTGTTATAAATGGGAAACTGGAATCAAGCCCAGTGGATATAGGCAATCACGTCAACAGCTACTTTTCTTGCATTGGCCAAACAATAAATGACAACGTTGGCTCCTCCACCAAACATTTCTCTGATTTTCTAATTGGTAGTAATCCAAATAATATATTTGTTGCTCCTTTATCGAAGGAAGAAGTAATATTCGTAACAAAATTAATGAAAGCAAAAACGAACAAAGATTGCAAGTCCAAGAAGAAGTAATAAGTGAAATTATTTATATTTATTGATCGTTTTTAAGGTCACATATTTCTGCACAATGGCTAATCATGACCGCGACAGTTTTACGGGTGGTGGAAGCCGGAGTACCCGAAGAGAACCACTGAGCAACTGCGAGAAACTGTCAGCTCCCCAGCATACTAACACCACACAAGCAAGGTTAGCATTGGTTGAAGACAAGTGCACCATCGACGTGCAGTACGCCTTAGTACACAACGCCACCGTGCCCCCACGCGGGCAATGGAGATGAAGTGTCTTGCCCAAGGACACAACGCGGTTGCCGCTGGTGGGATTCGAACCGAGGGCCTCTCGGCTTGCAGTCTATACCTCTACCTACTGAGCCACCGCGCTCCCAATAAGTGAAATTGCAGATCCGTTAACTCACATAATAAATCTCTCATTTCTGACGTGACTTGTGTCTGACGAAATGAAAATTGCCAAAGTAGTACAGTGGAACCCTGTTAATTGAATAGCCATTTTGCCAATGAAAATTATTCAATTAACATGAGTATTCAATTAACGGTGCTTGTGTCACGTTCCTGTATTCTAGAGATAAACTTAGCATTTATTCTTCTATATCTTGTTTGACAGAGCTCCATGAGCTCTGTCAAACAAGATATAATAGATTAAATGCCTGTATTGGATGTACTGAGGCCAAATAGGTCTATAAACAAAGGAAAACTGGGGTGAGTCAGGGTAACTTGGTTACAAGATTTGATTTTTTATTCAATTAAGAGGGGTTTACTCTATAACCTATATTCAATTAACAGGTCAAATTTGTACTGGAGGTGTGGTAAATGGTTTTGTGTTGGGAAATTATATTTAATTAACAGGGTTATTCAGTTAAGAGGTATCCAATTAAGTGAGCTCTACTGTACCTGTTTACAAATCTGTAATCTTTAAAACGCTGATAACTGAAGACCAATTAGTATTTTACCTGTTTTCTCTAAAATACTGAAAAACTCATGTTCAGGAGAATTCATGAGTTTCTGTCGAAATTTAATATCCTGTACTAGCATCAGTACGACTTTAGAAAAAGTCACTCCACCTTTCACCCTGTGCTGCATCTCCTTAATTATATTGCTGAAAACTATGATAAAGCCACGAAAGATTGGACTCTGTCACTGTTTGTAGACTTCCCAAAAGCATTTGAGACTGTTAATCACGAAATACTTTTACATAAGTTAGACTTTTACGGGATCAGAGGCACAGCGAATTTGTTTCTCAGTTACCTCACCAGACGAGTTCAGCTTGTAAAATATGGAGAAACTGCATCGGAATTACAAGAAACGTTATGCCGAGTTCCACAGGTCAAGGTCCATTACTATTTTTTATTTATACTATTCAAAAAAAGTAGGGGATATTTGATAAAAGTGAGATTATGAAGAAATATATTTATATTTTCATCAAAAATACAGTTGAGGAACTGCGACATCTAGTGAATTATTTCAGCGATGGTTGGGTGTCTGACAAGCACACATTCCATGCACTGAGCTGTAGAAGACATGGACGGTCAATCAGAGAATTTACCACATTCAGTCCAAGACCTTAATACCTTGTAAATCCTCACCGGTTCGCGAAACAAGCGCGGATCCGACGTGGCATACTCCTCACCAAACGTCCAATATCAGCTTTACTGATGTTGTTCCATTCTTCCTGCAGTGCAGTGACCAGTTCCTGGACATTGGTAGGGGGCTGTCGGCGTTGTCGCAGCCGCCTGTGAAGCATATCCCAGACGTGCTCGATTGGTGAAAGGTCTGGACTTAGTACTGGCCAAGGCAGTGTAGTTATTTTCTGCTCCTGGAGGAACTCTAGCGACACGGGACCTGTGTGCTCTTGCATTGTTATCTTAGAAAATGAATCGATGGCCATGACGTCGCACAAATGGCACCATATGAGCTGCTAACATGTTGCCACGGTAGTACTGCCCCGTGACACGCCCTTGGATGAGATGTAATGCTGTTCTGCTTGTCACGGTCATGCCTCTCCACACCATAACCCATCCACCACCAGCACAACGATCGCGTTGCCTACGGTTACGTCATGGTATCGTTCGTTACGCCGCCGCCACACTCACAATCACCTGCCGTGGAAGTCGAGAGTGAACCTCGATTCATCGGAAAACATGACGTTGGTCAATCGATGATTGTCCCAGCGCTGTCGTGCTCCACACCAATTACGCCTTGCTGCGACGTGACGTTCAGTCAAACGTGGAATTATTCGAGGTCGTCGAGCGTACAAATTCCAGCTGTGTAGGCGATTTCGAATAGTATGACCACTGACTCGCACATCTATCGCTCGGTGCAGCTGCTGTCCAGTTCCTGAGGCACTTTGATGGCGGTTACGTAATGCTGTGGTCCGGATGAAACGATCCTGGTTAAGAGTTTTCGCCCTTGGACGACCAAACCGACGTCTGTCATCAACATTGCCTGTTAATCACCGATTGAGTAACGTTGAGAATTTGAGCCACTGCAGTCTGTCTGTTTCCAGCTTCCAACATGCCAACGGCACGTAAATATTCGTCACGTGTCAGTCTTCGCATACCTCAAAGTTCCATTTGGACCAGAACGATGAGCCTTCCGAAAAAGCCCGTCCAGTAGAAATGAAAATTTCAAAACGTACCCCACAAACATTAAAGCGGCACTCGTGCAAAAAACCTATACAAAGTTTTCGTGCACCGGTGACGTTCTTGATCCACACTAAACTTGGTAACATATTGATGTGTCCAGTCACGCGTATCCAATACCATTTTCCGAAAATATCAACATCAGTTTGGATATCCCCACTTTTTTAACTAGTATATATTAATGATAGCAGTAAATCTACAACATTGAATGTTCTTTCTTTTGCGAATGACACGATTGGATATGCATCAGATAACAACATTGATAGGTTACACAACTGCATAAATAGTGAAATCGTGAAGCTGTGTGAATGGTGTAAGGCAAATAAAATTGCTATAAACGCAAAAAACCCAAAATATTTTCTCTATAACCCCTCACATATTAAAAGTGAAAATTCCAATTTACGTTTGGTCATGGACAACAATATACTTGAACGGAAATCAAATAAAGCTGACAATAAAACCGTAAAATTCTTGGTTGTTTATTTTGACGATTGTCTGAACGTTAAGCATCATAGTACGGCCATTGCATCTGAGATATTGAGGGCGATATATGATATAAATAGAGTAAAGAAAATCCTTCCCCATAGAGCGCTTAGGTCCGTGTACTTTGCTCTCGTGCATAGTCACTTGTTATACTGCATCCAAACATGGGGATATGCCAATAACAGTAATAAGCTCTTTCTCCTACAAAAACGAGCTTTACACATTATTAACAATAAAAAATTCAATTCGCATACAGATCCCTTATTCAAGAAAGAAAGAGATTCTGAAGTTTCCCGACCTACACAAACGTAATGCCTTAGCTTTTATGTATGATTGGAACAATGGAAATCTTCCAGTGAGCTTTACAAATCACTTCCAAATATATGGCAGTGAGTCTGGTAGAATAGACAGACAGAAAGCAGGGGCGGCGGAACGATTTTCAAAGTGAGAGGGGAGGAGGAGGGGGGGGGGGGCTGGATCGGCCGATGGATGGTCGTCGGTGTGAAAAATTTAAATTCTAGGGTCCCAAAACCCCCATTTCCATGCATCTGAGTGGATATTTTGAGATTTTTCAGGAGATGTATTTGAAAGATTTCACACTTTGAGAGCCGTTAAAAAACGTCGGTAAAGCATACAGGTGAGGTCTATTTATCAGCTTTGGTCGTAACGACCAAAGCTGATAAATAGACCTCACCTGTATGCTTTACCAGACGACGTTTACAGCAATTATACTGTCTGTGGATTATCTTTTCTGGTGGTGGATTTGGTACTTGTATGTCTGTAAGATTACGATCTACTTCAGTTAACCGATTTTTTAACAGATGGAATACATTTTAGCGTTTGCTGCCACTTACTGCAAAAAATGATCCGAAATCCATCGAAACTGAACCAGTACGAGAGAAACATAGCTGGCGAAACTATGGGGGAGGCTCTAGATCCGCCCCTTGTTTCACCAGTCATTGGTTGTGTTAAAATATATGCATACAAAAAATATGGTCCGCCAAAGAAAAGCCCCCCCCCCCCCCCCCCCCCCCATATTTAAATGTATACTGTTCAAAAAAAAAAAAAAAGAAACGCAAAACAGGTTTTCTATGATGAGGGACGTTCCCGCGTTATGTAATAATGAGATGGAGAACGAAATCAATTCATAACCGAAGTTTTAATGGATGAATGAAGCACAAATGGAGACGTTTCAGACGTTAACGTCACGAGTCGACGGCATCCAAACTCAGTAACTGGTGTGACCGCCATCTGAGTCTAAAACTGCTTGTCACCTCCTGTTCATTGAAGCAATCAGATTCCGGATGCAAGTTTGAGGTATCGTGGCCCACTATTCCTGCAACGCTTGCGCCAACTGCGGTAACGGCTGATGTTGTGGTTGGCGTTGTCGCATAAGTCGATCCAGTGGATCCCACAGATTGTTCGATCGGGTTCAAGTCTGGCGATTTGGAGGGCCAGGGCAGGACTTCGGTGTTGTTATCCTGTAGATAAGCTGCGATGAGCCTTGCTGTTTGAAGTTGGGCGTTGTCATGCTGGACAATGGCGTTGGCATTTTGCATAATGGGGAGCACGGGGCGTGACAGTTACGTGTGTTGGTAGATACTAAAGGGTGAAGATCCCTCACCCTCGTTATTATTGTTAATTATTTGAGAGGGCAGAAAAAGTCGTACCTGTCACTTGACTTTATGTCTTCCAGTGTAATTTTCCGAGACATTGAGGACGTGGGCAACCATAGTACAGTGTTATTACTTTCCAAAGTGTGATTTACTGAGATTTCCGGGTTTGATTATAAAGAGGTCTTCCCGTTCACCCCACATCTATTGTTCCCAGTCAAGGTGTGATAATCCTCTACATCAAAGGAAGGCCAACTATAGTTGTTATCAGACAAGTAGTCAGTAGTAATACGTTTGGGGACTTGAATTGCAGGTTAATTAATTTAAGAATGTGGGGTGAATGAGAAGCAAAAACAGTTTTAACTTTGAAAGTTTATTATTGCAACATGGCAACACTAAATATTTACATATCATGGCATGACATTTATAAGATAACATTTAATTTTACAGACACATTAAAAAAATATATTTAATGTTTGACAATGACATTTATAAGATAACATTTAATTTTACGGATACATTTAAAAATATATTTAATGTTTGACAATGACATTTATAAGATAACATTTAATTTTACAGATACATTTAAAAATCTGTTTAATGTTTGACAATGACATTTATAAGATAACATGTAGTCTTACAGATACATTTAAAAATATATTTATGGTCTGACAAAGCAAAAACATGTAATACAACATATTATATATACATTTATAAATTACATTATTAAACCAAATTAAATTATATATACAATTTTTTAATGTTTTAAATGTTAGCAACATCATCCATATATGATAACAACGTTCTGCGATTCTCTCGCAGATCTGTCTTCAGTTTGTCTAGTCTGGTATCAATCTTCCTGTACTTTCGTTTTCTTGGCATCAATTTCCCACCACGTTGAAGCTGCATTATGGTGCCTTCTTGGTAGGCCTGTTCTTTTTTATTAAAATCTATCAACTTAAATAGATTGGGATGGGAGCCTGGCATAACTTGTTGTAATTTCCTATGCCACCCTTCAATGTGGTTTGTGGTTCTAGGTCCTGAGGTCTCATAATGGTTCCACATGTTGAGACCGTGGCCGTTGCTACCTTCGACCCAATACACCGTCACATAGTCTGCGAATTTTGTAATGTTGGTCTCTGTGTGGGTCTCATCACTCTCTTCATATTCACTTAACTGGTTGAGTGCTGGAAGCCCTATTTTGGGCTTTACTAAAAGTGACAGGCAATAACTGTCTGTAGCTACATTCCACCTGAGGAATCCTTTATTGTCCCTAATATGAATCAGATTTTTTATACAATACCTTGCTCTCTGACATTTAATTGGATAGTGCCTATAAGGCACTATCCAATTAAATGTAATAGAGCAGTATATGATGAGCTTTGATTTGTTGTCAGAAAAAACTCAGCACTTTACCAGTTAAGGCCTCAAACCACGCATCGCTCACCAAATTTACCGGCACCAAGGGTAGAGCCAATACTCGTCGCATTAATGTTTTTTGTTGGTTGTCGGACGGGTCGTAAATTTGTGTTGTAGATGGAGCTTCTTGATGTTCTTTAGTACCGCTCGGCAGAAGTGAAACATATAACCTTTCAACATTGTTGATGGGAATGTCAGAGAAAGAGCATTCCGTGCGGCTGTCTCCTAGTCTGTAAACGCGGTCGTAGCATTCATGAAGATGCACATTTCAGCCGCTTTTTGCTTTATCTGCTCAAAGAATCTTCTGTATGTAACTTGCGTCTTGTTTGGGAGCAGACCGTAAACTAGAGGACGCATCTTTCCTTCTACAAAGGCATGTATTGTGTATAGCTGGTGGAAAATCGACGGACACTTGTCAAAGGTACCGTCGCAAAAAATGGAGTCAGCTGCTGCCAAAAGTTGAAGATTTCCCTGTGTTGAAAAGATGAGTAGTTTGTACTATATCTAATGCAGTCGTCGTTCGAGCTCTACACGTTGATTCAACACACTGCCAGTAAACTCGCTCACGTCTTCCAGATTTGATGCTAACATTGAATCGGTTGTAAACAAGATATTTGCCGCCTCTGCCGTTTGGAATAAAGTTGAAATTAACTTGTGCGCTAGCCATGATTTTCGAAATGATATGCTGAACGATTGAATGAAAAGTTTCTGCGCCCCGAAGGCGCACAGGGACGATGTGGGATTGAAATCCCTTGCAACCCTAATAACTGTATGTGCTTTATAGCTTTATTTGCTTATAAATCCACGAGAGTCGGGAGCGAGAGCCAATAATCTTATTAAGTTTGAGTGTGCGACTGGCAATAGGATAGTGGGTTGAGATCCCCGAGAACCTCGAGCTGGAAAATGGCTAGGAATTTCCATAGTTACAAGAGTTCTGCTCCGTGTTTGCTAAGAGAAGTGGGCAAATTTATGGTAATACTGAAACCGCAGTTTGGTGGTTATTTTAGAAAAAGAAAAAGAAACCCAAACAGTCGCTGGTTTGGTAGCAGCCCCAGCATATTATCCTTAACTGTTACAAAAGGGAAAAAAATCCACCAATATGTGTTTTACTTTTCTCCCAAACCTCTGCTCCAAAAGCTTTCAAATTTCACATATATCATCTTTGGAAGATTGTTTCACATGTTGATTGAAATCAATTCCCTGGGTCCATATTTGGGCTCTCTATGGGAGCCCAAATGTTTAAATTAGTGCAGTATGAGGAATATTCTTTAAAACTCTTCTTCTTCAGATCTACTAACAAGAATCTTTTGATATTTGGTACGCAGCATCCTTAGGGTGGTGAGATTCAAATTTGTTCAAGCCAAGTCCCTTTGTTCATATTTAGGCTGAAAATTTGGGGTTCCGTTCCGGACTTAGAAATTTTGGAACAAAATCCGGAATTTTTTTTTTGTTTTTTTTATGCGTTTCGGTCAATTTTAAGACAAAAAAATTTTTTTTTTTTTACACTGAAAATTTGGAGGCCGGGTGTGACTTAAAAAATTTTGGACCAAAATCCGGAAATTAGTTCTTTGAATTTTTTATGCGTTTTGGTCAATTTTAAGACAATTTTTTTTTTTTACTGAAAATTTGGGGTCCGGATGGGACATAGAAAATTTTGGACCAAAATCCGGAAATTTTTTTTTGTTTTTTTATGCGTTTGAGATTTCCGGGTTTGATTATGAAGGGGTCTTCACGTTCATTATAAACGATAACTTCACTAGTGAATTATGCAATCAACAATTGTGTCATGTATCCGTGCGCGCAAACGAAGACGCTTTGCCGTGGATGTAATGGGGACTTCATTGTTTTTTTGTTTTTTAACCCATTACCCAATATGAAAAACAGACGACACTTGACAAAAAAATTCTTGAATAGCTATTATTTTCATTTTTTGTCTCAAAAACATAGGTTATGACCCCTCATTGGAACGAGCTCGACGAGCTCGATCCAATGAGGGGTCATAACCTGTGTTTTAGAGACAAAACATGAAAAAAATAATGATAATTAATTGGCGATTTTTGAGAATAGTGCTGGCCGGGTTTGGACGTTACGTTAGATAAAGGGTTAAATAATATAATTATCGTTAATAATGAAAAGTAATAAACAGAGTAATCGCTTGACTGGACTGGTTACGTGAAATAATTGATTCGAGGCAAGGGACTATATTGTAAAACACTCGTGCGCATTCACGCACTCGTGTTTGTATAACGTCCCTCACCTCTCATGAATTATTTCACGTAACCAGTCCATTCAAGCGGTTACTCTCTATTTATTGAACATGGTGTACCCGAGTTGAACTTCGGAACACTATCCACCGGTGAGAGTAAAATCTAATTACACGGGATATAAGTTGTCCGATAAAAAGGTTGTGTTCTGGTTGTGTACTCCCATCAATTGCCATATACAGAAATGAAAAGAATAAAAAGAATAATAATAAAAATACTAAAATGAAATAAGACTTTTTAACAAACTTTGTCGCGGAGAATGCACTCTGGATTATTGTCTATGGGGATAAGCGTCGCCAAAGCTTATGAATAATGGGCAGAGATCAGGAGAAATATATTAATCTTATATATGCTTAAATAGTCGCAGTTGAACTAGAGTGTTTGCTTTCAAGTAACTATTAGTTTTGTTTTGTGGAATGGGGCTTCGGAATGCACTTTGAAAATATTGATTGATTTACTTCACACATTCACTAAGCAGCTATCCTACTTAACGAAATTATGACGTATCATGTTCTGGGGTTGGAAAAAAGGCCCCTCGCGTTCAAAGTGTTAAATGAGACAAAAACTTGTCAGGACGTTGTTTACGTCAATTATCCAGCGAGTCAGATTTCAGTAATAGTTTGTAATGAACTATTTATTTATTTATTTATTTACTAGTGTTTAAGGTCACATACTTATGCGCAATGGCTAATCGTGACCGTACAGTTTTACGGGTGGAGGAAGCCGGAGTTTCCGGAGAACCACCGACCATCGACGAGCAACTGTCGGCTCCTCAACAATCTAACTTTGTTCAAGCTCCGCTCAAGCAGAGTTACAGCGGTTGAAGACATATGCACCATCGACGTGCACGGCGTCATCCCCCATGTAGGCAACTGGGATAAAGTGCCTTGCCCAAGGACACAAACCGTGTCGTCCCGGACGGGGATCGAACTCGGGACCTCTAGTATAGAAGTCCAACAGTCTACCACTGAGTCACCGCGCTCCAATGAACTAGTTCAAGAACACATGTTGATAATGTCAACAATAGTTAACCCTCTGCACACTGATGTCAAAATGGCTTAGTTGTCATCAGCAAATATTTCCCATAATGCAGTTTGATATTTAACCAAATATACCTTGTTTGACCGAGCTCAATGAGCTCTGTCAAACAAGATATAATTGATTAAATTTATAGTTAACCCTTTACCCAACGTAACGGACAAAACCGGCCAGCGCTATTCTCAAAAATCGCCAATAAATTTTCATTATTTTTTCATTTTTTGTCTCAAAAACATAGGTTATGACCCCTCATTGGAACGAGCTCGTCGAGTTCTTTCCAATGAGGGGTCATAACCCATGTTTTTGATACAAAAAATGAAAAAATAGTTATTCAAGAAATTTATTTGCAAGTGTCGTCTGCTTTTCATGTTAGGTAAAGGGTAAAACAAGGGAAAAAACAGAGTGATTAAAGAAAATTATGTTGCACTACCAGCGTGCTAGGGGTTAACCCTAAAAAATCTGTAAGCACGGATCGGATCGACATCATAATAAGCTCCAATTTCAGAAGGTAAATAGTTGTTCACAAACTCTCGGGCTATCAGTAATTCTGTGTGACACTGTTGTGGACTGTTTGTTTCCCGACTTTCCGTGAAGTTAGCGCGCAGACTACGGTTGATTTAATGGGTTGTCGCTTTACTCGCAAAAGTATACAGATCTTCTGACGTGCTTCAGGCGTAGATATTCCAATCAATAAGTATCTAATTCACATTGAAAACGCCAATATATTAACAGTTGGAGAAACTACGCGGAGTAATCATAAAACAGCAGCTGTGGTGAGTATTCATTTCGTAATATTTATGGTAAACACCGTGGCTAATACTGAATTAATCATGAATGGGACCAAAATAGGTGTCGATTGCGAAATATTTCACGCGTTGATTCAAAGATAATGAACGTTTATGGTACTTTTTATTTTAAACCTCTAAGGTTCGCTTTTCCGACCAACTGAAACATTCCATTCGATTGAATCTACAAACAGACGATGAACTATTTAACTGGTAGAGTGCTGGATGCCCATATTTGGGCTTTATTCTGAATTGCACATACACCAGTTCAAAGTCTTCATACTCTGTGAGGAGCGCGGTGGTTCAGTAGGTGGAGATGTTGACTGCAAGCTGAGCGGTCCTCGGTTCGAATCCCACCTTCGAATTGCTCGCGAGGGGGCACGGTGGCGCTGTGTACTGAGGCGTACTGCACGACGATGGTGCACTTACCTTCAACCAATGCTAGACCTACTTGTGTGGAGTTAGTACGTTGGGGAGTCTGACAGTTGCTCGCCGTTGCTCGATGGTTCTCTCCGGGTACTCCGCCTTCCTTCACTCGTAAAACTGTCCGACACAAGGTGATCTTGTCGAAAGTGTCGTTAAACCCCAATAAATAAAATAATAAATCATTCTCTGTGGATATGCTTCATATTTTTTTGATGGGGATCGCATTACCCCATATTTGGATGAGATTATTATGACAGGAAGGTGATGTGGTTTTTCGTATTCCGCCGAGTTGACGAGGTCAGGTCGCCTTCTAACCTCGTCAACTCGACGGAATACGCCAATCCAGATCACTTTACGGCCATAATGATCTGTTTATTATATGCCGTAATGGAAATGCACCTTTCACACGAGAGATGAATATAAGCGCAAATAACGTGCAATTGTAGCTAGAATTGAAGCCGATGGCGGCGCGTGTGATCCGGCGGCCTCACCTCATCAACTCGACGGAATACGACAAACCAGATCACTTTACTGTCATAATGATCTGTTTATTATATGCCGTTATGGAAATTCACCTTTCACACTAGAAATCAATATGAGGGTAAATAATGTGCAATTGTAGCTAGAACTACATTTATTTTCAAACAAACAACACTTGTAAAATTATGAGGATTTCCTAAAATAGCGTTTCATAGTTCCAAAAGTGGACAGCATTCAGCATTTCATTCTTCTACATCAGAGTCAGATTCATGCATTAAAATAGCAATAAAGTAAGAAAACAAATATATTTTATTGTGATTAATAGGGGTTAGTACATAGAAAAAAAATGGTTAAGAACAATATTAAAAATTCGCGTTCTTCGATAGTGTTATTTTCAGAAAATGAAGTGTACATAGAAACGGTTGGTAAGCTGGGCGGGCGCGAATGACGTTATCCAGTGTTATCCTCGTTCTGACACCAACCATCAGATGCGGAATCGGAAAACCACTCAGAGTGATCCTGCGATCAGTATTCGTTGGGTAAAAAACACGGCGTATCATCGATAGGTGTATAAAAAATAGGTGACTACGTATCAACGCAAAAATAGTGACTTCAAGATATCATGGGGGAGTATCCTATTTATTTTGCTTATCATGTAGACAGCTTTCGATATCTTGGATGATGGCTGAACTTTAACTTTTCATCAAAGAAAACACCTAAGAATTTAACAGATTTTTCTTGTGACGACTTCAGAATACGGACTAAATTTGTCCTATTCACGGATAAGGAGTTTTCAACCAAGTGATTGCCATTACGCGGTGGGTTAATTAACATGTATTTAGGGCTTTTTTAGCATTAAAGGAAATGTCATTCACCTCACACCACAGGCTCAATTTCTCAATCTCGGCCAAATTAGGCCAAAATAAGTGTCTATTGCGAAATATTTAACGCGCTGATTCAAAGAAAATGGATTTTTATGGCACTTTTTATTTTAAACCTCTGAGGTTCTCTTTTCCGACCAACTGAAACATTCCTTTCGATTGAATCTACAAACAGACGATGAACAATTTAACTGATAGAGTGCTGAAAGCTCATATTTGGGCTTTATTCTGAAGTTCACACACATAGTTCAAAGGCTTCATACTCTGTGGGGAGCACGGTGGCTCAGTAGGTAGAGATGTACGCCGCAAGCCGAGAGGTCCTCGGTTCGAATCACACCTACGGCAACCGCGTTGTCTCCTTGGGCAAGACACTTAATCCCAATTGCCTGCGTGGGTGCACGGCGGCTTTGTGTACTAAGGCGTGCTGCTCTTCGATGGTGCACTTGTCTTCAACCAATGCTAACCCTGCTTGTGTGAAGTTAGTACGTAGGGGAGTTTGACAGTTGCTCGGTGGTTCTCTCCGGGTACTCAGGCTTCCTCCACCCGTAAAACCTTTCGACACGAGGTGACCCTGGCTGTCGAAAGTGTCGTTAAACCCCAATAAATAAATAATAAATCATACTTTGTGGGTGAGCTTCATATTATCTTTGAAATGAAATTATTTTAACGGTATGGCTTTACCTTGTTGCAATTTATGGGAGAATGCCTTTTGGCACTTTCCCATAAATTGCAACATGGAAAAGACCGGTGAATAAATGTTGCTGACCAGAAATAATTTAGCACTTTACCAGTTAGTGGGTAGAGTGGTTACAGGCCGCAACAGTTTTGTTTAAGAATTTGACTGTTGGCATTAGAGCTTAGGTTGCTCAGTAAACTTGTGCTGTAGACCATTCACAATTTTCATCTTGGGGCTGCACATTGAAAACTATTAATTGGTCTTCCCCAAATATGGGAGTATGGAAGCTTTCAATTGATGTCATTTAGCAGGAACGTAGAGAACATTTCGAACGCGTGGGAAGGGGCACAGCCATAGAAGGGCAATCACACATATCAGTGGCTACTCATCTGCCATAATGGCATGGTAGGGATACAATACACAAAGCTTTTTTTTAGGATTAACGCATATCTACAGTACAGTCGCCGTGGATTGATCACTTTCCACAGGTGGGCAATATTTCCACGGATGCAATCATGTTATATTCCAAACACTAACTATAGGAATAATCATAAAACAATTAAGTAATGAAGCACCGGCTACAACCCTGTGCTTCATTAATAAAAGATTTGCTGAGGATGAGTTTTATTACCCGGTAAACGCATGCTTGGACATCACTGCCTACGCGTGGATTACGACCAGTCCACGGCGACTGTAAAAATCATTGAGAACAATGAATAATTTCGTCTCCATATTTAACAAATTTCCTCACTGGCTCTGTGAGAAAAATGATTAAATATGGAGTAAAAAGTGTGCACTTTTCTCGACAGAGAAATCATACAACGGCATCTTCGGCATCATCTTAGGAATCAAGAGACCGTGCTCACCAATATCGCCGGAAGCAGCAAAGAGCAGAGATGGGGGTATTAAAAAGGACACTCGACTTGTTATGAGTTAACACCGGGAGAAAACAACGTATCATAAATTGTAGGGTGACACAATAGTATTGGCATTATATATATATAAAGCTTTAGAACTCACCCTTTCGATTGTATAGTTGTTTGGTGATTTTTGACCAGCCTCCGTCATTATACCTAATACACCCCATTCATTCACTAGCATCGACACAAGTAAAATACATTAGAAACAAGTACAGTGGAGCCCACTTAATTGGATATCTCTTAACTGAATAACCCTGTTAATTGAATATAATTTCGCAACACAAAACCATTTACCACACTCCTAATGCACATTTGACCTGTTAATTGAATATAGGTTGTAGAGTAAACACCTGTTAATTGAATAAAAAATCTTGTAACCTGTCGAGAAATTACCCTGACTCTCCCCAGTTTTCCATTGTTTATAGACCTATTTGGCCTCAGTACATCCAATACAGGCATTTATTCTATTGTATCTTGTTTGACAGAGCTCATGGAGCTCTGTCAAACGATGTATAATAGAATAAATGATAAGTTCATCTCTAGAATACAGGAAATTGACACTATCCCTGTTAATTGAATCATCCTGTTAACTGAATACTTTCCAATTAACAGGATGATTTCCATAACAGGATTCCACTGTACTCGAAAGTTTCATAGTTAAAGTTCTCTGAAAGTAAAGTCTTTTCCACCAGTGCACTCCTGGAAAAAAGGGCGCACGATGCCCCCTTACCTAGGGGAAAGAGGCAGCAGCTGCCCCCTCCTCCTGCTTCCGGTGCCCTTCTTGCATCCCTTCCTGCTAGTTCTCAAAACGATTGCAATGACGGTAATCCAAAAGAGAAATACACAACTAGTTTCAACACTCCCCCACTGATCGTGATTTCCCTGGTTTGGTATTATGGTGTGAACACAAAGATTAATGTTGTCCTAATCTCGTAATCTCTGTCTCACTATCAAGCTCTTTTGAAAACGTGTGTGTGTATGTGTATGTGTGTGTGGGGTGGGGGTGGGGGTGGTCCCAATTCATACACCCCTGTCATTAAACTGGCATAGAAGATATAATAATGGTTCGAATGGTTAACAGACCCCAGACTGTTGTCACGGAATGCTCTAAAAGTTTCACCTGGATAGCTGAAAAGTTTCGAAAGGACAAATGAAATATGTACTGATACCTTAATTCAAGTGCAATGATCATTGTTTCACAAAACGAAAATGCTAAAGAAGCTACAAAAGGTCAAGAAATACTACCCCAGCCTCAAGTCAAAGTCGCAGTCTTTTATAAATACGAGCATCCATTTTCAGAAAAATCGCAAAGAGAAAACGCTCTGCCAAAATTACCAAGACTGTCATGTCCCCACAGGGTACTATAAAAGGAGAGAAAGTAAATTAAGATTGATTTCCTTTGCGAACTTACTCTTTAACCCTTTACCTAACGTAACGGCCAAAACCGGCCAGCGCTATTCTCAAAAATCGCCAATTAATTTTCATTACTTTTTTTCATTTTTTGTCTCAAAAACATAGGTTATGACTCCTCGTTGGAACGAGCTCGGCGAGCTCGTTCCAACAAGGGGTCATAACCTATGTTTTTGAGACAAAAAATGAAAAAAATAATTATTCAAGAATTATTTTAGCAAGTGTCGTCTGCTTTTCAGGTTAGGTAAAGGGTTAATCTGTATAAAACAGTTAAAGAAATTCTTATGTTATTTCTGGACGGCAGAGAAATTCAACTTCGTCGCAGAGATTACCGATTGGGGGTAGGGTGGTGTAAACACAATTTGACCGAAATGTCATAACTCAAATCCAGACTGAAGGAATATTTCAGGTACATCATCAAGCCACGCCTTCGGAGAAGACAAGGCATGACTTCTCCGAAGGCATGCCTTGATGTGGTTGGAAGTCTTGTCAATGAGGTTATATATAAAAAACACCCACACTGCCAAAAAATAGGTTCTCTTTAGAACCAAAACTGGTTCTAATCTTGTCCCTGAGATGGAACCAGTCCTGTTTAAACAGTATTTATTTCAAATCAAATAAATTTACCAAGATTTGCATTCAATTTTAACAGAATATTACATGAACTGAAGTAGATTCAGCAGTAAACTTGGAGCTTATTCAACGCAGTCGCCAAACATTTTGAAACAAAGGAGATATGAACAGTTGGCATATCGAACCAGTTTTGGTTCTGTATAGAACCAAAACTGGTTCGATATGCCAATTGTTCATATCTCCTTTGCTTAATAATGATTTGAGACAACCTCGTATAGGCTCTAAACTTACGGCTGAAACCCCCTCAATTTATGTTTAATTCTGTTAATATTTAATGTTAATCTTTTTGAATTTATTTGATTTGAAATAAATACTGTTTATACAGAACTGGTTCCATCTCAGGGACA
This sequence comes from Pictodentalium vernedei, assembly GCA_031216915.1. Taxonomy (NCBI): domain Eukaryota; kingdom Metazoa; phylum Mollusca; class Scaphopoda; order Dentaliida; family Dentaliidae; genus Pictodentalium; species Pictodentalium vernedei. Next base: position 801,365,289 of record CM062297.1, read on the forward strand.
AGATTAGAACCAGATTTGGTTCTAAAGAGAACCTATATTTTTTGCAGTGCAGGAAGTTTGTTTGTGGATAAATATACATAGCAGACGCGATGCATGGGTTTCCCAATTTCATTTTTATTGAGTACGAACAAGAGTCAAAAGTGGTCATGCTGGGACCCCAACATCCCCAATCAGCCCAAAACCTCCATTTGCATGAGGCAATTTGCGTGTATGACATAAGTCCAAGAAGCAAATCTAGTGTTGTAAGAACGTATATAAACAGTGAAGACTTGGCTTTACTATGAACCACTGGTAAACCACTTCACTCATCGGCTGAGGGTTAGAACAAACTGTGGACAATAGCTCAGGCATTTGAGAGTTGAGCGTGTTACATTGTGTTTTGATTAGCTTATTGAGCACACACGGATTTTAGAAGCCTTCAGTGTATCAAGTATTTTTTTTTAGTTTGAGAGGACATTTACCGGTCTCCTTATCTTCAAATCAGGCGGGTCATAAAGGGCGTGGGCGACCGTCCATCTCAAACCTCCAGGTCTGTAGACTATAGACTCGAGTACACTATGGCGTAAATAGCATTTTTCTGCTTGTGTTCGAGACTATGATGTTTAGAACCCAGACGAAAACAACAAAAAACACCCCCCCCCCCCCAAGAAAAAAACAAGACAAATTGAAACAAGAATATAGCGAATAACCTTTCTTTTTTTTCTCTGTCTCTCTCTCTCTCTGTCTGTCTGTCTCTCTCTCTTTCTCTCTCTCTCTATTTGTGTATCCCTTTGTCTCTCTCTCTCTCGCTATTTAATGGAGAGGTTTGGGACTTCAGTTGCAGTGTAAAAAAAAAAACAAAAAAAAAAAACACGCGTACTATGTGCCAAGTGCATTTAAAGTTTTTACTCACCCATATCAAACTGAATGCTCAGAAAGAGCAAACCAAGTCCAACAGGCACCATGCGCCGGGCTACCATAGTGGCTGAATCAGACTCTGTAGTTTTATACTAAATCATTCGGGTTTCAAGCGGTTGATAATGCGCACATTTCTGAATGTGTGTACTAGAATGAATGAGGACAAGCAACAGTTGCCCAAGGGAAAAACATAAACAGCGCATAATCAATAAATCATCTGCAACCGGGTAGTTAAGCGGTTTTTAACCTTTCGACTGACTGTTTTCTGTGATGCAGTTATCTTAATGTCTTTGATAACATATCCCTTGACGCTGCGAACAGGAGGGGTAGAATCTGTCAACCTAAAAAAAATCACTGCTCTTCAATAGGAAGTATGAAAAATCCTAATAACATTCTCAAAATTTTAAAAAGCTTGTATTTCCCATAATGCAACTAGGAATTCAACCAATTCAGTATTGTTTGACAGAACTCATTGGGAATTACTATGGGAATTACTATAGAAGAACAAATCTGTGTTCATTTCCCATTACCCATTAGGTAATTACCCATTAGGGAGGGGGGATGCGGCACTCTTGCGCAGTGGCGTAGCCATAGGGGGGCCCAGGGGGCGACGGCCCCCCTATTATTCTGTCTGCCCCCCCCCCCTAAAAGTTTGGCAGGGTCAACTAAAACATGCCCATGTCAGTTGTTAAATTTATGATGATAAGACTTGTGAATTTTCATTCATTTGGGGCGACACTGTACGCGCGATAACTGCGTGTGTTCACTTGTTGTGTGATGTGTGTCCGGTCATCTTCGGTAGCTGTTGGATGGTTGGAGCCAGAGGCTCGTGGGATAGCCCCCCAACAATCCAACTCATAGTGTAAATACGTTCTAGAGATGAGTGATTTTCTAATTTCTGTTCAATTTTCGATTTCGATTTTTTTTGACAAAAAAAAAAAAACAAAACACACAATTCAATTTTTTGATTTTATTAAATTACCCAATTCTGTCATGAACGTTTCACATAGTTTGGAGTTTGTGAAATGTAGTTTTCACTGTTGAAAGAACCAAGAGGATTTTCACCCCAAAAGCCATCAGAATGCCTCATTTGATCGCTTGGTTCGAAAATTTTCTGGGGAGAACCAAAGGCAACCGCCCCAACTCACCCAGACGCCTCTCATATTATGTAGACCCCGAAGCCGTCGCCATGAGCCGCCGCCGCCAGCCATATTTTCCGTCAGCCACCGCCAGCCACATTTTTCGTCAGCCACCCGTATTATAAATCAACCACCACGAAATTTTGCGCCGGCTTGAGCCGTGTAAATTGTCAAAATTTCATAATTAACTCTTCACATAATGCTAGTAGCAGACGACAGTCGTGAAAAAAAGTTCTCGTATAACTAACAATTTTCATTTTTTGCTTCCAAAACATGGGTTATGACCCATCATTGGAACGAGTGCTCGTTCCAATGAGGGGGTCATAACCCATGTTTTGGAGGCAAAAAATGAAGATATTTAAAAAATTGAATGGCGATTTTCGTGTCCACCTTCGTAAGATTTATACATCTCCCTTTCTAGCGCATTTTAGTTTTGTTTCATTCTACCAATCTGGGATGGCCATGTTTTTACACCTCTCAGTTAGCTGAGTCGCCATGAGCCGCCAGTCGTTAAAGCTAAAACTTAGCCAGCTGAGCTAGCTAGCCAGCCATATATTCCTTCAGCCAGCCACGAAAATGAATTTACATAGCTTCGGGGTCTAATATTATGACATATAGATCGTGGAAACGCTGCCATCAAAATGAGTCATTTTCAAGTGGATCTCTGGTACACGACTGGCTCTGGCTGGAAGGGAACTTGACACGGCTGTGGTTGTCCTTTACTCCCCATTTGCTATGCGTTAAAAGAGTTGAAAATGTGTCTTGAATTATCCTTTTTTTTTGCCTGCATCAAAAATCGCAACATCATGGTAAAAAATATCAACTTTTGATACCATGAAAAAATAGACAATATTCTCCCCCAAAACCCACCAGAATGCGCCATTGGAGACTAGAATTTTAAAATTTTCCTGGGGGGAGAACCCCCCAGACCCCCTTTTAATCCTCGCGCCTTCGGCGCTCGGAACAGATGCCTACGGCATCTGTTAGCTGTGCCCCCCCATATATAAGTCGGGCCCCCCCGAAAATTTTTTCCTGGCTACGCGCCTGCTCTTGCGCCGTATGGGAATTTACTATAGAAAGGCATGCTGGATGACAAAAAGGTAGGCACTCTGAACGATTTTTATCAACGTTGATCAAAAATAGTCCAGAGTGCCTTCCTTTTTGTCCTCCAGAGTGCCTTTCTAAAGTAAATTCCCATACGGCGGCAGACTGCCGCACCCCCCTCCATGTGTAATGGGAAATTAACATAGGATTCTTTTTCTGTAGTAATTCCCATACGGCCCCAGAATGCCACCCCCCCCCCCCCCCTTATTGGGTGGGGACTCTTATCGGGGAGAAAAAGTAGACTACCAAGGATGTGAAACAGTTACATGTTACTTTTGACTTGGATCAAATAGGTGTAAGGATCGGAAGTTGTTTTTCGTAATTTTGGATTATCGAAACGCAAAGTGGGAACGCTTCACGAGGTGTTTTCAACCGCAGCGCGAAACAGTTTACTGAAGAAAACAGGTTTACGATCACGTCGTGGGAGTTCGAATGAGACTGTCAACTGAAGCTGAGTTATTTTATCAACATGGATTTTTCTAAAGTGAAAGAGATAACAGAAGAGGATACAGAAAGAGAGGCAAAGAAAAAAATTCTAGAAGAGAGGAGTCAGAGGACGAATGAAATTTTTTTGTTAACCCTATACCAGTGGTGTAGTTCAACCCTGCCCAAGAATGAATGAATACAGAGAAAGGACGGAATAATTTGCAGAGGTGGGAGTGGCGAGACGGCCGTTTGGAGAGATGCGGTACCATAACAGAGCAAAGCATATCAGCAATTACCCAGCGGCCGTCTATATGAGGCGATCATGTTTGGCGGAAAAGAAAACAGGGAAGAATAGTTCTTCACCGATGAAGAAATGAGATCGCCTCAACGGCCGCTCCTTGGCAGGGCGAACTTCATCAAAGTGGCTTCGTGACGACCCTTTTCGGGGCCTACACAATCTTAAAAAGAGTACCTTTTACACATGTAACAATGCTCCTTTCCCCAAAAGTTTGACTGTCAAGTGTGTGATTTTTTTCTATCAAACAAAAAAATGTCCAAGTGAGCCCATCCCCTCTCACTTTCCTTGAACATAAAAGTAAGAATTAAAAAAAAAATGGATTTCCCTATGAAAGTCAAGTACGTGATTTTTTTATCCAAGTGAACTCCCTCCCACTTGCTTGAACATGATGAAGAATAAATTATTAAAAGAGGGAATGTGTGTCTATGAGACTTTAATGTTTTTGTGAGCGTGTGTATACACTTAAAACTAGAAGGCCTGTCATGAAAAATGCGCACAGATATCACGTCGATCTGCGCGTTAATCTACGCGTTATAACCATTATAAGGCTATCAAAATCTGTACATATGGCCTGTGCACAAGCAATGTTTCAGCCAATGGACCTCCGGGTAACCCGGAGGTCCATTGGCAGAAACATTGCCTGTGTTTGCTATGAGTAACCAGGAGAACCTGCCGTGCTTTGGGTGCCATTCGATATGGCAATTGCGCGCAATTCCTACACGCAGTTAAGCCTAGATAAACGCACAGTTCGTGACAGGACTTCTAGTTTTAACTGTACAAGTGTTTCTCTTTCGAATCATTTTTCTCTTTCATCATCGACTATTCTATGGAAACGTACTTAGTGGAAACGAACACGGCGGAAGACCGGGAAATTTTCACTAAGCTTCGTATCAGCAATCATAAGTGAGCTATGGAAAAAAGGGCGACATTATCAACAGTGGAAGCCTGTTATCGACAGGATATGTACTCACTGTGAAGCAAACTCTGGGAAAATAGAAAACGAATACCATTTTCTTATGGAATGTACACATTATTCAGAGCTTCGATCAGAACTATTTGTTCTGATGAACAGTGAGATTGACGGTTTTATTGATCTGAGTATATTTGAGAAATTCAAATTAATATTTGAAAATAGAACCCCCAGTTTATGCCATAAAATCTGCAGCGTGATCCGGGATTTTTTCGCCAGACGATTATGATATGTTTAGTGATGTGTATTGGAAATTGTAGTTCACGTCTCCACGATCTTTTGCGTAACAAATTAAAAAAAAACATATATAGTACTTTGATCATGGAAAATTGGTGGATGAAATTTTAATATTTTGAGTTCTACTTTTGTTCATGTTACTTATAGATTATCGCATACTGTCCTATATAGGATGTTTTATGCTAATAAATGTTATGTTATGTTATGTTATGTTATGTTTAGGTTGTCTTGAAAAAGACCGATCAATGAGAAAAGTAGTGTTAAAATGAAAGTCAAGTACTCCCTCTCACTTGCTTGAAAATAAGGAAGAAATAAAGTATTCAAAGAGGAACTGTGACTCCACGAGAGTTCAATGTTTTTATGAGTGTACGTAGGCCTATACAAATATTTCTCTTTTGAATCATTCAGATGGGCCTTGAAAAAAGGCTGTTATTTTATTTGGACGAGCATATCTTAGTTGTCAATCCGTTTCGCATATCTGCCAAGTCCTCCAAAGTGAACGAACAGATTTTTTCTCCTTGGGCTGCTTGAGTTTTTCCTCATCTCCTGTCTGAATACTAGCCCCCGAATATTTCTTTCGCTTGCGTCATGATCTCGCTGTTTTTGGTGGGTTGGGATGTTGAATGGGATTAGCTGGCGGTGTAAATTCTACAGGTATGTTGAGTTTTCTGGCAGCCAAGTCAGTTGTTTGTTCCCCATAAATCTCTCTAAACTCGTCTACATTTCCTTTATCAATATGATGTAAATCGTCGTTAAACTTTCGACCATACTAGGTTTTGGAAGTGGGTGGATGCTCTCATTATTAAATTGTATGAGATCGGTGAAATTTGTGAAGTCGTAGCAAGGCATTGTGCTAGTCAAAACTGCCTAAGTGAAACAAAAATCGCCCGTATCTACTTTTTATGCCCGTATCTACTTTTTATAGGCCCAGCTTGATCGTGGGAGAAAAAAACATTGACTTTGAGAAAAGTGTTTGTTGCCTTGTATAAAAGCAGTGAGTTCTATTTTGTTTTTCTGCTTCATTCACTATTACATTTATGTTTGGGAAAATATGTTTGTCCCGATGAAATACAATAAAAAAAAAAAAAAAATAATAGAAACATGTTTTCTGCAAAATGATGTTTAATTTGAATGTTTCAGTTTGTGTAACTCACGAATTACGTCATACACTGCAAGAAAAATCAATACTTTTTGATGTCACCTATTGCATTTTAAAACTGTAACGCTTGTCGCTGAAAAAAGCCGGTCAGTGGAGACGGAAAATCCGTCTACCCTACCTCTGTTTCCACTTCGATAACAATTGAATGCGAGTTCTAATCTGTTTAAAGATGGTATCCCCTTCATTAGAAAGTATTGTACTTTACGTCTATCGAAAAGAGTCTGAGATAAAAGTAAAAAATAACGATGAGCTCACGCTTTTGAATAAGATACAGTTCAGTTTTATGATTTTTCTCTCTGCGTGTCGAGTGATAACGCTTACGGCTGAACTGAAAAGAAGCCTAAATACCTTAACCAACTTTTCCAGCCTCAGAGCAAATGAATGAGTTCTCATGTTTTTTATTTCTTGGTATCACTTCATCACAAAGGATTTCCACACACACCTGTCTATGTGTGTGTGTGAGAATAATCGAAAATAACGGCGAGCTTGCTGTGTGAATATAACTGAAACTTTGATTTTTTTATGCATCCTATGAGGCTCCCCCTCAGCGAAAAACATATGTTCCCGTGCCATAGAATTTCAGCCATCATATCTTTGTAATACCTGGATGGCATTTGATGCGGTCTGTGGTGTGAAAAAGGGTGGGCTACAGACTTTCCAATGGCGTACGTTTGGAATTTCTCCCAAAGCGTAGAATTAATGATAGAGGGCTCGAGATGGTGGAAGATCAGCTGTCAACGTGTGACTTTCGCTTCAACCATTATTTCTACGGTAGGCATCCTGGCGTATTTCTTTAGCAACGTTGATCAACCCCCCTCCCAAGTTCCTACCTTTTTGTACCCTAGAATGCCTTTCTATAGTAAATTCCCGTTAGTCCCCAGAGTGCCACCACCCTAATATGTAATGGGAAATTAAGATCGGATTTCTTTTATAGTAAATTCCCATAGGGTCCCCAAGTGCCGCCCGTTTAAGGGGACTAACACTTTTCATCTCTCATGTCTTGCTGGCAGGATTGTCAATGGGGAAATTCAGTGTTAAATGTTGAGAAATACATTAAATTTATGCCAGACTGTTTTTATGATATCGCTGATTGATACAACAAACATTCAATAAAAACAATCACTCACAGTAAAGGTGATGGAACTGTGTTTCTCAGTTTTACGCCAGAGTGCTTCCTGGGTCGTCCATGTGGAAATATTATTTTTCCGCGTTTCGTAGAATAGCGGAAAACATTTGTCTGCACGTTGTGTAAAACATTCACATATTTTAGTTTGGTCATTTTGGACCAATGAGAAAATTTGAAAATTGTTAGCCAATTAGAAAATTTGAAAGCAGTGACGTTAAAATAGGTTATTGTAAGAGCCAATAGTTTTGTAGATTTGAGGCATGTGATAGTTTGTAGAAGGCGGTAAAATTAGTATTTTCAATTCTAGACTTCGCCATTGCTGAGACCAGACAACTTTGAATATTCATGATTTTATCTGACAATTTGTGTTTGAGGCTGCAGGTGTAAAGATATTTTCACCTTTCTGATTTCAAGTTGCAACTCCAGTAACTTCCCTGAGACGTACTTCGCAGCTGCTATTGGATACAGGTTTCTAGAGTTTTTTCCTTTCAAATATAAAAAGGTATTTTATCTCTATTTGTTCCTGGGCGGCGTTGTACGTCTAGGATGGGTATATAAGCATTACAGTTTGTTTATTTAACGTTATTGTTTACAACGTGTATCTTGAATACCAAATATGTCTTATTTCAAAATAAATGTCTTTCGGCGGTCTAAGCTCCTCGGTCGGCTAGTTGGCCACTATGCAGTAGTTATTGAACTGTAACATAGTTAAGACTCGGCGTTAAATATAGGGGAATAGGCCTACCATTTACGCCAGTCTGTTATTTCAGGAAATTCTGATTGATACAACACTCATTATCAACAATCAATCACAGAATGGGTGATGGAACTGTGTCTCTCTTTCTGAGACATTTATTTGTTTTGAAAGAAAAAATCTCTTTCTAATATTTGTAGCCTTGAAAAGAGCTGTTCAATTCTGCATATACAGATTATGCTGATAATGTACATGTCCTGTGATTTGTATCAGAATCGAGGTCGTGTCCAGTATGGGATCACAACGAGCCGGCTTTGCCGGAGAGTTGTCGTCCCATTTTTGCACACCACCAAGAATCTGATGCAAATCACAGGACATGTATTTTATCATAATTCTTTTATCTAATAATTCTGTCAGATATACAGATTAAATCTTAAATTATTAATACAGCGTTGGGACATAATGTTGGGCGAGAAAATTTTAAAAAAAACTCTATATTGTAGGGAACAATATTGTTGTGCACTTTAACAAACAATGAGTAACGCGGTCACTGCAAATTTTCAAAGTTGCGTTGTAAACGTATTCACTCTCAATGTCACTTCCTGTGATGCAACACTTGAATTCACAAGTGTGTGATATTTAATTGCACAGTTTCTATTTATTGTTGTGGTGGTGGTGGGGGGGGGGGGAGGGGGTGTTGATTGTCTATTAATAGTTCTGTCGCTAATTGTAAGAAATTTTGTTTTGTTTGTAAGCGGTCAGCTGAGTCGATCACTCAAACGCACATGGAATGTATTCATGCTCCTGTTATGATAGCCCGTTGCGTTCCCGGAAACGAGTCGTCTATATGATACGGAATCAGAATGAGTCGTCTGTATGATACGGAATCGGAACACATTATGTGATACAGTACGTAACGTTTCTCGTGGTTTTTAAGCCCAAATCAATATGATTGTTAGATAAAAGGAAAGATGTTAATTGTCATATCTCCCTTCACGTCTTGTTATTGTAAATATCCAGTCAAGTAAACAATTGTACGTCCCACGGATGTCTCTCCGAATTAAAAATGATACAATAGCTCCAGTACATTGAGCTCTTTGAATGTTCATCAAGTCGAAAAAATAAGAGACAGTCCGTGGTTGTAAATTCATATTCGCACAAATCATATTTTTGCGAATACGAATTTGCAAGTACAAGAACGCTATCCTTTATCTGAATCGTAAAAACATTGTAACTGCATTGAAGAGAACACATCAATACCTGCAAATAATTCAAGTAAAAATATCCATTATAAGTGATGAAATAATTCTAATTCAATAGTTATACAAGCAAATATCCCGCCGATAAACGATTTCCAGTTTAATCGTCACAAAATACATTTTCGGGGAACTGGTGATAAATACGGCATGTCGTCGCTGAATTCGACAGTGAGATGGAGATCAAAACATCAATACAGACTTAACACTTAGTGTTGTATCGACACCAGAATAACAGCTGAAATATTACTTTCCATCAATGAAATGCGATCGATCAACTTCATTTTTGAAATACATGAGTTCCCACGACTTATACCATGCATTTAACGACAGAACAATTTATTATTATTTTTTAACAACGTGTCAAGCACTCCCAGCATGTCCGTACTTTCGCCTATTTATTCGAACATCTTCGTCCATAATTACTCTATTTGGACATATTATATACCATCGTAAAGCTTGCGAGCTGTCGTTTAAGATGTCTTAATCAACACAATTGTAGTGGGGGCTTGCACTATAGGGACAAGCATTTAACACTGAATTCCCCATACCCAAAAATGGCACTATAGGGACAAATTTAAGATAGGATTCTTCATAGGGTTTTGTCCCTATAGTGCCATTTTTGGAGGCAGGAAAAGAATTTTTTAAAATCTTTTTCCTACCTTCAAAAATGGCACTATAGGGACAAAAATGGTACTATACGGACAAAACCCTATGGAGAATCCTATGTTAAATTTGTCCCTATAGTGCCAGTCCTGGGGTATGGGGAATTCAGTGTTAAATTAAATGCTTGTCCCTATAGTGCCAGCCCTCACTACTCACAATCGGTTCGAAACTTAAAACGTTATGGACTATTATCTGTCAAAAGAAACGCAAATCCGTATTCAACATTTGCATTTCAGTAATCGTCATTAAGCTTGAGTGATTTTTCCTGAGACATCCGTGTTGGATATTTCTAATCTCGAAATGGCGGGAAACAGTTCATTGGATACTGAACCAGCGACGAGAGAAGATCGTTCTTAACACAGATGAAGTTGATCAGAAGATAACGGAGAGGATGGAATTCAGCAGTGAATACAAGACAAACCAGAAATAAATTCAGCGGGAAATACAGAAAAAGCCCGACGGCATGTTAGCAGGCGATTGAATATACAGTGCTGACAGAATACTTCTACAAAGAGAATTTTACAAAACCGCTCTTTTCAGGGCCACTGTTTCAAAAACGCTACCTTTTCACACACACACAGTTAAAGACACTTTTCGGTGGTATTACGAGACGGTCGAATGTTAAATCTTGAGGCCAAGGCTTTGACATTTTATTAAAAATTCATTTTTAAATTGAATTGGCGACAAGACTGAATAATTCGAAAATCTTGCACGTTCGAACTCAAGGCTTGGCATCAAGACTTGATTTAATTCAAAGGGGTGTACATCTCACAGTTTCCAACGTGTTTTGGCAAAATAAAATACTTTGTGGTTAAAGAAGTTAATTGTATCTGGAGGGATCTAGCTACAACTTAGTTTGCGGTTCCGAGCTGAGTATTTTTTTATAGCGGCGAAAAAACGTGGAGAGAAAAAACTTAAGACATATCCCCTGTAATCACAAAGTATGCAAATATCTCATACTAATGTGCTTTTTAACCACCAAGAAATGAATTTCAAATGGTGTAATGCTAAACGTATTTGTGTTACACATAAGTTTTTTGTTTGACAGAATTTGTGCAATGAAGGCCAACAAATTCTGGAAAATAAAAACGAATGTGTAACATAAATACATTTTGCATTGTACACCAAATTATTTTTCTAACATAAAATTATTTTTACTTGCACGAATAATTTTTCAAAACAAAATAAGTTTGATGTACTGCAAAAACGTTTGGGCGGCACAGAAGTTTTTTAGTTTCAGAATTTATGCAATGCGCAAATTCTGAAAACAAAAAAACTGATGTGTACCACCAAAACGTTTTTGCTGTACACCAAATTATTTTTCTAGCATGAAATTATTTTTACTTGCACGAATAATTGTTTTAGAAGTTAAGTTTGATATACAGCATTTATTATTTTTTTTTCTTATTTATTCATTTATTTATTTATTTATTTATTTATTTATTGGTGTTTAAGGTCATATATTTATGCACAATGGCTAATCATGACCGTGACAGTTTTACGGGTGGAGGAAGCCGGAGTACCCGAAGAGAACCACCGAGCAACGACGAGGAGCTTCCAGCTCCCCAACATCGTAACTCCACACTGCAGTAGAGGGAGGTTTAGACTGGTTAAAGACATGCGTACCATCGGCGTGCAGTACGCCTTTGTGCACGGCGCCATCGTGCCCCCATGGGGGCAATCGGGGTTAAGTGCCTTGCATTGATGTACAGCAACAAGTTTTTTGTGTCGTGCCCAATTTTTGTTTTCACAATTTTTGCATTGCACAAATTCTGAAAACAAAAATTATGTGTAACACAAAAACTTTTTGCTGTACAACAGATTTATTTTTCTAACATGAATTCTTTTACTTTGCATGAATATTTTTTCAAAAGAAAATAAGTTTGTTGTATTGTAAAAACATTTTTTGTGTTATACATAGGTTTTTTTCAGAATTTGTGCAATGTACAAATTCTGAAAACAAAAAAAAAAAACTAATGTGTAACATAAAAAAGTTTTTGCTGCACATCAAATTAATTTTTTTCTAACATGAAATTATTTTTACTTGCACGAATTTTATTCAGAAGAAAATAAGTTTGTTGTTTTACAAAAAACCTTTTTGTGTCGCACATAAGTTGTTTTTTTTCCCTAAAAACAAAAAACTTATATGCGACACAAAAATGTTTTTGCAGAACATCAAACTGATTTTTCTTTTGAAAAACCTTCCTTTCATTCAAGAGATAACATGAACATCATTACCTTTTCTAAATTTTATTGAATGAATATTTTGTAACACAACTCAGTTATGTTTCACGTTCTGAATGTCATTTTTCAAATGTTTATTAATAGTTTCTTAGCCAGTTTCGACACTTTTACTGTCCTTAGCTTTGTTGCGTTTTCTTACAACTTTCATTGGTGGTGGTTCTTTCTCTGGAAATAATGTGTCTCTAATTCATCATCTGTTTTTGTTTCACTTGGTGTGTCACACATTAACATATTCTCATCAATATCTCATCAAAATCTTGTAACACGTTATCAACAGTCTGTTTCGGTGAGGTATTAGGCGTTATGATATCCACTGGTGAAATCTTTCGATCGATCTGCTCCGAATAAATACCAAATCCTGTAGTAGGTGTTGGAACAGCCGGTGTGCCCCACTTTGGTTGATTAGATATTTTGTTTAATGCACATTCATTAATCCAATGTCCTTTCTGTTTGCAAAAATAACAATCCTCTTTCACAGCCGAGTTCTTCAAACAATCTTTAGCTCAATGCCCATCTTCGTTACAGATAAAACAATTTGTATATTTTGGATTCTTAATCGTGTGCAAGTCATTGACAGGTTTCTTTATATGCGACCATTTTGTCAGCTTTTAATATATGCTGTTAACATCATTAGCTTTACCAATCTCGGATCTCTTGGGTAACTCAGCGCGCTATATGTTTTATGAGCAATCGGAATATACGTCTGGCTTCTTTGCGGATAAACAAGCAGGTGATCTGAGGGGATTTTTGGGACTTTTGTTTATACCATCTCCCCAATACACCAAGTGTGTCTCTGTTAACGTAACTAATGTACACTGCATGTTTACAATCACACAATAATTGTAAAAACTTGCAGTGTACATTAATTACGTTAAAAGAATTTGCAATGTACATTGCAAGTTCTATCAAGTCAACAGACAAACATTGATACAGTTTTTTTGTGTGCATAAAAAATGGTAAAAGCAACTTTTCAAGTTGGTACAAAAGTGGTTTCAAGACACACTTACTATATGGGGGAGATGGTATAAAAGAGTCTTGAAACTTTCCTCAGGTCACCTGCTTGTTTGTTCTCAAAGAAGTCAGACGTGTTGTCAGACTGCTCAAGAAAAAAAGATGAAGAGAAGCCTTGTACCCTACGGTGATTCAGAGGAAGAAGAAATTGAACATCCGGCAAAGAAAAGCAGATACCATCAATGACAATTGTATAATTAGAAGACAACAATACAAACCCTCTCGAAAGTTTAAGTCAGCCTCCTCAGTTTATGGGTTGAACATCAAACCATTTTACCCTTTACCTAACCTCAAAAGCAGACGACACTTGCAAAAATAATTCTTGAATAACTATTTTTTTTCATTTTTTGTCTCAAAAGCATAGGTTATGACCCCTCGCTGGAACGAGCTCGACGAGCTCGTTCCAACGAGGGGTCATAACCTATGTTTTTGAGACAAAAAATGAAAAAAATAATGAAAATTAAATGGCGATTTTTCAGAATAGCGCTGGCCGGTTTTGGCCGTTACGTTAGGTAAAGGGTTAATGAAGAGAATCCACACCAATTTACTGAACACCTGTTCGACGCCATACTTCAAGATGTGAAAGAGAAATGCCAGAGCAAAAATAGTGACTACATGAGGATGTGTATCGATCATCCAGGGCTGAAGTTAAGTATTTTTATTCCATTTATGAAATCTCCATCATTCACCAGTAAACTCGTGTCAGATGAATCTTTTGACAAAATGACACGGGGGAAAACAAGTATTGTTCATATAAATGATATTAGAGATTCCATGAGCTTCGCTTGAGCGGTTGTAGTGGGAAGTGTTATGCCGAGAAAGAAAATACAGAACTTTGACATAAACAATGGAAAACAACTCGTGATTCAGGAAAGAGGTTTCAGGAAAGGGAAGCCATGGAATTGATGGATTAGGCAGGTCTTGAATACAACACGTCGTGTAGGATAGAGGAATACTGAAAGATTCAAGACCAGCTTTATCCTGAATATGTCATCAAAATTCATGCACAGTTTGTCAAATCAGGTTTTTTGTTTGAACCTCAAACCACCACCAGGGATAGTAAAGTGATTCACATTTCCCACCACGACCAGCATTATGATACCATACCACTATTACAGGTTTTCTAGGTTGCAATTATTGTTGTGAAATGTGTAATGAAGGTAGGGTACATAAAGAAAACCATAAATGCCCTCAAGGTTGTAAGTGTTCTGCTTCATCACCAGGTTTAGTTGAACAAAAGGTGAACTGTGACAAGTGTAACCGAATCTTTAACAGTAAGGCTTGTTTTCAAAGCCATCAAAGTAAATCAGGGAAAGAAGAAAAGAGAATATGTGACAAAGTTAAATACTGCCATACAGATAAAACTAGAAGTCCTGTCACGAATTGTGCGCTTATCTAGGCTTAATTGCGTGTAGGAAATGCGCGCAATTGCCATATCGAATGGCATCCAAAGAACAGCAAGTTCTCCTGGTTACTCATAGCAAACGCAGGCAATGTTTCTGCCAGTGGACCCCCGGGTTACCCGGAGGTCCATTGGCTGAAACATTGCTTGTGCACATGCCATATGTAAAGAATTTGATGGCCTTACTATGGTCATAACGCGTAGATTAACGCGCAGATCAACGTGCTATTTGTGCGCTTTTCATGAGAGGATTTCTAATTTTAACTGTACCTGTAAAGTGGAGTACATTAAAACCAAAGGCACCCATATTTGTGAGGGAAAGAAAAAAATGTACAACAGCTTGTCGAGTCTGATCACGAGTGTTACATTCCAAATTATGAGAATCCATCCCCATCAGGGCTGGGGGGAGTTAAAATTTTCCTTAACACGTTAACGTGTTAAATAATTCTGCGTTAACGAGATAAATTACGTTAAATGTTAAAATGAATAAAATTTTAATAACTTCGGCCATTTATATTACGGACATTTCGTCTCTTGAGTTCCAATGTATTCTATGTGCCTACTGGCACATAGAACACATTGGAACTCACGTGACGAGTAGTTAATATAGTTCTCGCAGGTTAAATTCTAACATTCAGCGATGTTTTCATTTAAGAATACAATCGCTGCGACCATATCCTTAGAAAGAGGCACCAGCCGTTGCTCGAATACCAGTCCTTACATGACAAATAGGCGTTCGGATGAAGATGATATTGTTGTATCGCCGAAATTAATATCGGCGGGCCAACTTCGCCAACATTGGTAGGAGGGCTTCATGGTCTCTCCACCAAATCAATGGGTCGTTTATAATTGACGGACATCTAAATTATTCGTGTTCTTCAATTTCGTCAAATGGCGTAAAATTCGACGTCATCGGCACCACGCGCGATCCGGCTTGGGTAAACACAAGATAACGACGCAATGCTACATATTATACAATTTTCTACCATGCTCAACAACGTCACTACCTGTTAAAAGCCTACATGTTAAATTTCAGCTTTTAATCCCACTAGGGTTAAAAGCGTCTACTGTGCTTAAAAGGTTTTCAATGGGATTTCCCAAACAAAAATTTTAACCTATAGTAGGAACTAAAGTGAACTTGACCTTTGACATGATCGAATTTCCCGACTTCAATACATTCACACTTCACGATGTTTTCGACAATCAGCGTCGAATCAGGTGTCGTTTACGGCACTGGTACGATATTAAATGGCTATTTAAGTATAAAGTTGATTACAATTACACATTTAGAGTATAATTTGAGGGCCGATAATATTAATTTGACTGAAAATACAAGTTCAGTTCAATAAGCATTGACGATGTGCGTAGCTGTCAATCAAACATCACGTGCTGACGGAAGTACTGCCCACAGACGCAAAGATAAGCAAAACTCATGTGTTTCTGCGTCTGCTTGTGCTACGATCTAAAATTAGTTTTAAGAAAGACGAAATTTACTAAATATGGACGATATGTACGGTGATTTTAATATCGCCAGTGATCTGGAGGACATTTTCAATGACCAGCAATTTATGAGTTGTTTTGCAGAAGAATTTAACGACGAAATTGACGAAAATGATATTTCAAGTTCAACTTCAACTTCAAATTCAATTATGAATAGGCCTACTCAGAAACAGACAAGGGAGGTGATTGACATGAAAGGCCAAATTATTGCCATACCTCTTGGAAAAATATTTTCGAAAGTTGCTGATTCCAATGAATTAACCACTCCAAAAGAATCGTATCAGCAACATGCTATTAATGACATTGAAAATCAATCAGATACTGCATCATGTGAGCCCCAATTGCCAATTGAGAATGCACAAGAGCATTCAAATAAATTTGTAACTTTGACTTTTGATGAAACTGATGAGTTTATAACAGCCCAGGAGAGCAAAGGGACCTTAAAGAAATCCCTATCTGATATAAACACATTTAGGACATTTCTTCGAAACAAAAATGAAACCAGGGAAATTAATGAAATTCCGGTTGCCGAATTGGACATTTTAGTTGCAAATTATATAATAAGCGTGCGAAGAAATGATGGCAGCGATTATGAGCCAAGCACCTTAAGAGGGCAGATTTCTAGTATTGACCGATTCCTGAAAAGGCATAAATATGGCACATCAATCATGAATAGGGCAGATGACGGATTTGATACGGCCCGAAGAGCTTTGACTGCAAAACAAAAACAGCTAAAACGTCTCGGGAAAAGAAATAAACCAAACCGCGCCCAACCAATTAGAGATCATGAAATCGATAAACTTTACAGTAATGGTTTGCTCGGTGGCTCAACACCGAATTCAATTTTGAACACATTATGGGTCAATAATACAATCCAGTTCGGACTTCGTGGAATAAAAGAACACTATAATTTGAGATGGGGTGATGTTACCCTACATGAAAGTGAGGGCAAGGAGTATCTGCTTCTTAATGAACGCCAGACAAAGACACGGACAGGGGAAGACGTTCGGAATTTTCGGGAAATTTCTCCACGAATGTATAGTACTGGAAATGACGATGAGAGAAATCCTGTGTACATTTACAAACTATATGCCAAAAAGCGACCAATCGAATTTAGTGAAGAGGACGATCCCTTCTATATAGCGACAAGGACAACGCCTGTAAATAATGCATGGGACTGGTGGTTTAAACGGCAGAAAGTTGGTGAAACAAAGTTATCAACAATTATGTCTAAAATGGCCAAAAGTGCAAATTTGAGCTCAAGATTGACAAATACCAGTGCCAGGAAGCATCTTATACAGAAGTTGAGAGACAATAAAGTGGAGCCAATTGACATTGCTACTATTAGTGGACATAAAAATTTGTCGAGTATAAATAACTATTCTGTAACAGGTGAATCAGAACAGGAAAGATGCTCCAGGCTGTTGAGTACTACATCAAAAACAAATGTCAGTGCACTCATCTCCACAATAAGTCGTAGTCCGGATTCCAATGTTACTCCTGAATTGATTCCAACAACACACGAAATTACGGAAGTTCCTAAAAACAATGTCGTTTCCCAATCCCAGGAAAGTTCCAACACACTAAATGTTAACATGTGTGGCGATTTCAGAATGCCAACAAATCCAAATAACTTGTTGAATACACTCTTCCATGGAAATCACATACAAATAACAAACTTTAACATTAACTACAAAACAAAAAACTAAGTAACTTCCTGATGACCTTGCTTTTTGAATTTCGAACGAAAGTCGGGAGGCGGACCAGAATGTTGTTTTAACAAAAAATAGTTCCCAATGAGATGAACAAAAACGCTGTTGTTTATTTCTGAATAAATATTTATTTCTGATTTTCTTATGGAATGATCTGAATTCCCATGCTGGTGGAAATATTCGGTTATATGAATTCACCTCGGGTAAGGCACTGGTGTATCACTCTCACCAGTCGATATGTATTCATACGCACGTTAAAGTTTTTCATTGAACTGTCAACAGAAGGGGCGTTTTCGAAATGTTTGTTGGTTTTAAGTGACGAAGTGGAGAAATGATAAAGAGCATGGTAGAAATAAAACAAATAGGTACTAGGGACAGGAAACAGATTTAAACCACTCGTAGAATGAGGGTTTTAACCACTCGGCAAGCCTCGTGGTTAAAACCCTCATCCTACTCGTGGTTTAAATCTGTTTCCTGTCCCTAGTACCTATTTATTCTATATATAATCTTCAAAGTTAAACGTTATTAACTTAGTTAATTTTTTTTAACGTAGTTAAAATAATTTAACACGTTAACGTTTGAAAAGTTAACTTTGAAACATCTCAAGACACAGGAGTTTACATTCCTAACTTCTGTATTGCACATCGTGCCTGCAGTGTATTCGGGGGGATATTAGCAAAGAATGTGCCCCCTGTCTCTTTTCTTATGGTGGCGAGAGGGTAAAAATTACAGGATGTTTGTGGCTGGGTTTTCAGTGATGTCCATCGGGGTGCTACAGCCATTGCCCACAATTTACATGGGTTGGACGGCCAATTCATCTTGAAGCATATTGTGGAAAAGGGAGAAGCTACACTGAATCTTATCATCGATGGGAATAAGATTATTTTTCTTGAGGCTTGTGAGGTAAAAAACAAGTATTCTTTAAGTTACTTCACCATGAGATTGGCAGATTTCCCATCCACATTTGGTTTGACTGAATTAGCCAAGGGATATTTTCCTCATTTAGCAAATAAGAAAGAGTACCACCATTATCGCAGTCCCTATTTGGATTTCACATTTTTACATGCCCGATGCCATTTCATCATCAGCCAGAGAAGAGTTTTTCAAGTAGCACAATCAGAAAATAGAAAGTAATGTCATCTTTGATTTTGATATTGAAATGGAACAATACAGCCAATCTGATGTTGATATCTTCGCTGGGGTCATGGGAAATTTAGGCAGAAATGTTTGGATAGTGACAGGATCGATCCCTTCAAAGAAGCTCACTCCTTAGCCAGCGCCTGCAATAAAGCATGCAGGAAAAATGCAATGTCAGAACATAAAGCCGCCATTATTCCAGACATAGGCTATCCAAACAAAGTAAAGTACTCCATCAAGGCTGTCAGATACCTGTAATACATTGAGCAACAGGAAAATATACATATACTCTCTATGGTGGAGAAGTGCAAATTGGGCAGTATCACGTCGATGGGTATCACAAGGAAACAAATACCATCTATAAATTTTATGGATGTATGAGGCATGGGTGTCCAAGATGTTGTCCTGACAGATTTGCCAAAAATTTCATCAATCTACAGATGAACAAGACACTCTATGGAAAGACCAAGGAACGGGGAGAATATTTTAAGAAGATGGGATATACAGTTCATGTCATCTGGGAATATGACTAAGATGGTGTATACAAGAACTGTCGGGATTTCAAAGCAGAGAACTATTTTCCACACTTGTATCTCATTCAATCAAGGAAAGCATTATTTGGAGGAGGAATGAATGCCATCAAATTGTACCACAAAGTAGAACCGGGGACAGAAATTAAATGCAAAGAGGTTTGCTCACTCTATCCATTAGTCAACCACAATAGTAGTTATGTTGGGGCTGGATGGCCCTGTTCTTCCGGAGGCCTGGGCCAGAGATCTGGGCCGGAGTCCTGGGTCGATGACGTCATCTTAATTAAAAAGTTACGTAAGGTAATTAACGTCACTTAATTAATATTTTTTTAATCATTTTAATGACTGTTGCATAATTAATGTAATTAATGAGTGTAATTAGAGTTCGTTATAATAATTAGTATATTAATAAATGAATTAATAATGACGTACTGGACATATATATGAATGCTATCGACTGACTGACCCGCAAAGGTGAACAGTTCATAGTGTGTTTAGGTGTCATTAAATCGATTTTTCTTTTCAAACGCCAACTACTGACAGATGTTGAAGCAATTAAATCTATTATCACAATTTAACGACCGGTCATAAATATCGTTAGACTGGACATGCTATCATGTATTTAAAAATCAATGATGATCTCACATGACAAGATGTGTCTTGCTTTTAACTGAAGACTGTGAACGACTCCATTGTGGCTATTTTTATAGGTGTAATTGGATTTAATAACTTGGCGTGATTCTTACATATTAATAACGCTAGTTTATTCTTCTCGTTTTTATGGCTGTCGAAAAACTCTAATAGACCAAAGTATTCTGATTTTACGCCTCACGCGATAAAGTAATTTTTTAATCCGATGACCACAGGAACAAATAACATTTCGGTTTTTGAAAAGCGGGCGTGTTTGTTTTTTTCCCTATAAAATCTGACGATTCGAACCTCACTCTCATTAGAAACTGTGTCAGAAAAGCCAAGACGACAAGCATCGACTATACTTCCGTAAACAGCTATGAGCGAACCAAGAAGCAGCGAGCCAACGAAAAATTTGCATTAGCATTAAAAAAGTGGTGGTCAGCGACGCTCCCCACGAAGGAACAAGAAAAGAGACTAAAAGACTACCCGTTTGTTGAGGCTGCCAGACGTCCTTTCGGGGAGATACAGTACAGAAATCGACCCAAACAATGGTTCGATCTTCCTGTACACATACAGGAGGAAGCACTAGTAGGCCCACCAATAAGCGTTAACGAAGATTGGGAAAAGGATTTCTTCACCGAGGCGGAGATGGGAGGAAAAAAATAGCTTTCTATGGAAAGCAAAAAAAAACCGGCCCTTTTCAGGGCCACCATAATCTTAAAAAGAGTTGCTTTGTCACAAACACACACTTTTTCAACCAATCAGATGCCTCCATTATCCCACACCCTCACCGTCACACCCCTGTATCCCCTCACAGTACCTAAACCTTTCCTGAACTCCCCTCCTCCAGGTCATCCAATACTAAAAAAAACTTTTGGAAACCTCTCTCACCCTCCCCCAGCCCTCACAATAGCTAAATTATCTCGAACCCCAGTTCAGTTCTCTAAATGTAATGGACATGTCAGGCCCCCGAATACACCTTCCCCACAATTTTGAGCGATCAGATTACCCCGATTAGTCTCCTCTCATAACTTACCACACTCTTAACCCGTATTTACTATGAGATTGTCCCCCTAATAAATAGTGTATGTTCATTTAATATAATATATTAATAATTTTCTTTAAATAATTCATTCCACAAGACACTTGTCGAAAAAACAAAATGGCGGATTAGTTTGACAGAAATACGCGTATCGATTTATTCAGGAATGTCTGACGGTTGTGTCCTTAGGCAAGACACTTCATCCCTATTGACCATGTGGGGGCATGGTGATGCTGTGCACTAAGGCGTACTGCACGTCGATGGAGCACCTGTCTTCAACCAATGCAGACCCTGTGTAGAATCTTGACAGTTGCTTGCCATTGCTCGGTGGCTTCCCCCACCCATAAAACTATCGTGGTCATGATTAGTCATTGTGCAGACCTTAAGCACCAATAAATAAATATAAATAAATAGTCGGTTATCAAAACAGCCCTTAAGTGTTTAACAGTCAATTGTGGACCAGTGCGTTTAAAAATGGAAAATTTGGGTGATAGCACTACGGACTGTGTTTAATCATAGAAAAATCACACCCGCGCTATTACTAACCCGTATGATTTATTTTTGAATGTTCACTGAAGAATAACCCACCCATCTAAGTAAAAGCATGAAAGAGCTACCATTATCTAATTACCTATGTGTGTGTACTATGGCATACTACCTTCAGCCAATGATAACCCTGTGTAGAACTTTGACAGTTGTTTGCCTCTGCATGATGGTTCTTTCCGGATTGCTCCAACTATCGTTAAGTAAATGGAAAAAAACTACAATTCTATAATAACAGGCCAAGACCCCCTTATCGACAACAGTACTTTCATCCCCCTCATTTTAATAGTTGAAAAGTGCTGTTACTCGATCAAAAAAATGGTAAAAGGATATGCGACTCTGTATTAGCCACCCAAATTTGCGAGACGTGGGAAAATATAACCCACCAATTTGATAAAATGGTTTTTAGTGATTTAAATCATGTAAAATGATCAGTAATGATCACTATTACATCACATGACATCACATAAATGATCACTAATGATCACTATTATGTTATGTCATGTGACGTCACGTAAATGATCACTAATGATCACTAATGATCAATATTACGTCATGTGACGTCATGTAAATGATCACTATTACGTCACACAATGTAATAGTGATCATTAGTGATCATTAGTGATCGTTCACGTAACCCACCCATCTAAGTAAAAGCATGAAAGAGCTACCATTATCTAATTACCTCTGTGGGGGTGGGTCACGTAAATGATCACTAATGATCACTATTACATCACGTGACATAATAGTGATCATTTATGTGATGTCATGTGACATAATAGTGATCATTAGTGATCATTAGTGATCATTTACGTGATGTCACGTGAAGTAATAGTGATCATTAATGATCATTAGTGATCATTTACATCACGTCATGTGACACAATAGTGATCATTAGTGACCATTTATGTGATGTCACATGATGTAATAGAGATCATTAGTCATCATTTTACGTGATTTAAATCACTAAAAACCATTTTATCAAATTATAAAATCACTAAAAACCGTTTTATCGAATTGTAAAACCGATAAAAACTGATGAAAACCGATAAAAACCAATGAAAAACTGATGGAAACTGATGAAAAACCAATAAAAAACCAATATGCACAGGTGATTATCTGATTAAATGGATTATCTGATTAAACAGTGTAGAGTTGGTGGTTCAGATGTGCTACCTCAGCTTGTCATGAATGTGACTTTGATGTTTCTTTTTTTTGAAGTAAACTATATCAATTTGTGTGAAGTTGAGCAAAAAACATATATTACCTCAGAGCTCTACCACTGTAATTTCCCACAATCCACTGTGTGAGAATTTGAAGTAACCAATGATCAACAGGTTGGGGTAGAACCCACCTTATCATGATATATAATTAGCCAATCAGCGATTGACAGGTTGGGGTGGGACCCATCCTATTTACACATATAAATGGCAGAGTGTTGGAACTGTATTGCCACTCTATTAACTCGCTTCTGAAAATGATGAATTCACGCTACGTCTGTGAATTGTGTCAAAAATCTTACTCTCATAAAACTAATTATTATCGACACAGACGAAAATTACACAAACATGTAAATTTTAAACACACTATAGGGGGAGCGAACCCAAATACAGCCGAGTTAACAGCCAGATCGGTCTGTAACGAGCCACCCTATCCTCCAGTGCATATGAAATCAGCCTTTAGTTGGAACAATGCATTAACAAGTGGAAATATTTTGGGGCTTGCAAATAAGCTAGAGCCAGCAAAATCGCTAGTGATGGGGGAATCACTGAGGGAAAAACCTATAGATGACTCAACCAACCTACCCTCAAGCAGAATTCAGTGTATTGAACCATGGGGGAGTGAACAGTTGCAGGAAATATGCACACCCCTGAATGCTGTTGCTGTCCCGCCCATAGACCAGGGTATGAGACCAATTACTGAATCTTCAACATCGGGTTCTGAAGAGAAAGGGCTGCTGAACCAGACAATCTTTCAGCGCCAATCAAATTTACGCAAAGAAACCACCAAACCACACTCCTTAACAACTAGTTTTTCAGTGGAAAATCATCCGGACTGGTTAGCCGTTATACCAGATTCCATGCAGCAGAAGGCGCTTTTGTTACTCCAGATAATAAAGAATATACCCAATTTATCCTGGGATGAGAAAGATCGACTCGTGTATAACGGCATTACAATTTCGGGCTCCAATATGTGTGATCTAATAAATGATCTGCTGGGAAAAAGAAAAGATTTTCAACCGACAGGGTGGAAAATTTTGGCAAACATCCTTAAAGATCAAAATATCCCAAGGGGTCTGATCGGAAATCAAGCTCATATTGATTTTTGTCATCCCGAAAACAATATCTCTGCAAAGCTACGATGGACCAGCCTTTGAAGAATAGCCCCTGAAAAAGATTGCGAATGTGGAACGGACTTTGTGGAAGCTCTCATGAAACTGGACGAAAAAGCGAAAACTCACCCCAATAGGGTGACATTCTGAACAACAGCCATTACAGCCAACTAAAAATGCAGCCAGCAGCATATACCAGTGTTCATTTTACTGCAAATTTCATATTCATTTGTAATTTAATACTAATCAATTTGACTAGTTTTGATTTCTAGTTAATATGGATAATTAAATAAATGCAATATATCTCAGATTTTTTTGTTTGTTTTTATTTGTGGAGTCTCCTAAACTACAGAGTGCCTTTCTTGACATTCGCCATTTGGCTGTTATTAAGCGGGTACATTAATAATATCTGGGAATGTGGTCATGACATATTTTATCAACAAAATGCAGGTACACAACGCATTCTCGCGTATTATCTTGTTTTATATAGGTATTTGTGAGGGAAAGGTCTTGAGTTTTGTACAAAAATAATCGTTTTAGCACAAAGTTACGCTATGGTCATAGCTGCTGATAGTGGCACATAGAAAAAATGGCATTCAAAAATTAATTTTGACATACGCTGTAGTATGATTCAATGAATCAGATTTCATTTCGATTTGCGCTGTAAGGGGAGTGGTAAAACCTAGAAAAAAAACAACAGCTTTAATGCAATTAGTTTCCACCCATACTGTATCGGTGTGAGAGAGAGAGAGAGAGAGAGAGAGAGAGAGAGAGAGAGAGAGAGAGAGAGAGAGAGAGAGAGAATTGAAATGTTTGTTGTGATCATGGAGGGCAAAGGTTCGGTCGGGCCTGTGTAGTTAGATTCATTAAACATACTAATCGGCGTGTTACATCAGTAACTATCCTATATTTTTACTCAATTGAATAAAAAATATATATATACAGGTCTGTAAACCAGCTGTGTTTATTTAGAATGTCTGCAGAAAATACGCTATTTAATTACACCCGGACATCAAGTTCAAGTTATAATTAAACGTGACAATTTTACGGGTAGACTCCGGAATATCTAAAGAGCAACGACGAGTAACTGTCATCTTACCAACATCGGAAATCCGCACAAGCAGGGTTAGATTGTTCGAAAATATGCGTATCACCGACGTGCAGTACACCTTATTACACGCCGTCATCGTGTTCCCATGTGGATAATCGGGGTAAATTACCTTGCCCAAGGACACAATGTGGGAGTTCGAATAGTATACATAGCTTTCATGCAGCTCTAGGTGGGTTATATTTTCCCAAGTCTCGCAAATTTGGGTGGCTAATACAGAGTCGCATATCCTTTTACCATTTTTTTGATCGAGTAACAGCGCTTTTCAACTATTAAAATGAGGGGGATGAAAGTACTGTTGTTGATAAGGGGGTCTTGGCCTGTTATTATAGAATTGTAGTTTTTTTTCCATTTACTTAACGATAGTTGGAGCAATCCAGAAAGAACCATCGTGCAGAGGCAAACAACTGTCAAAGTTCTACACAGGGTTATCATTGGCTGAAGGTAGTACGCCATAGTACACAACGTTACCGACCACCCCCACCCCACATAGGGAATTAGATAATGGTAGCTCTTTCATGCTTTTACTTAGATGGGTGGGTTATTCTTCAGTGAACGTTCAAAAATAAATCATACGGGTTAGTAATAGCGCAGGTGTGATTTTTCTATGATTAAACACAGTCCGTAGTGCTATCACCCAAATTTTCCATTTTTAAACGCACTGGTCCACAATTAACTGTTAAACACTTAAGGGCTGTTTTGATAACCGACTATTTATTTATATTTATTTATTGGTGTTTAAGGTCTGCACAATGACTAATCATGACCACGACAGTTTTATGGGTGGGGGAAGCCAGAGAGAGCCACCGAGCAATGGCAAGCAACTGTCAAGATTCTACACAGGGTCTGCATTGGTTGAAGGCAGGTGCTCCATCGACGTGCAGTATGCCTTAGTGCACAGCGTCACCATGCCCCCACATGGTCAATAGGGATGAAGTGTCTTGCCGAAGGACACAACCGACAGACATTCCTGAATAAATCGATACGCATATTTCTGTCAAACTAATCCGCCATTTTGTTTTTTCGACAAGTGTCTTGTGGAATGAATTATTTAACGAAAATTATTAATATATTATATTAAATGAACATACGCTATTTATTAGGGGGACAATCTCATAGTAAATACGGGTTAAGAGTGTGGTAAGTTATGAGAGGAGACTAATCAGGGTAATTTGATCGCTCAAAATTGTGGGGAAGGCGTATTCGGGGGCCTGACATGTCCATTACATTTAGAGAACTGAACTAGGGTTCAAGATAATTTAGCTATTGTGAGGGCTGGGTGAGGGGGAGAGAGGTTTCCAAAAGTTTTTTTTAGTATTGGATGACCTGGAGGAGGGGAGTTCAGGAAAGTTTTAGGTACTGTGAGGGGATACAGGGGTGTGACGGTGAGGGTGTTGGATAATGGAGGTGTCTGATTGGTTGAAAAAGTGTGTGTTTGTGACTAAGCAACTCTTTTTAAGACTATGGTGGCCCTGAAAAGGGCCGTTTTTTTTTGCTTTCCATAGAAAGCTATTTTTTTCCTCCCATCTCTGCCTCGGTGAAGAAATCCTTTTCCCAATCTTCATTAACTCTTATTGGTGGCCCTACTAGTGCTTCCTCCTGCATGTGTACAGGAAGATCGAACCAGTGTTTGGGTCGATTTCTGTACTGTATCTCTCCGAAAGGACGTCAGGCAGCCTCAACAAACGGGTAGTCTTTTAGTCTCTTTTCTTGTTCCTTCATGGGGAGCGTCGCTGACCACCACTTTTTTAATGCGAATGCAAATTCTTCGTTGGCTCGCTGCTTCTTGGTTCGCTCATAGCTGTTTACGGAAGTATAGTTGATGCTTGTCATCTTGGCTTTTCTGACACAGTTTCTAATGAGAGTGAGGTTCGAATCGTCAGACTTTATAGTGGAAAAAACAAACACGCCCGCTTTTCAAAAACCGAAATGTTATTTGATCATGTGGTCATCGGATTAAAAAATTACTTTATCGCGTGAGGCGTAAAATCAGAATACTTTGGTCTATGAGAGTTTTTTGACAGCCATAAAAACGAGAAGAATAAACTAGCGTTATTAATATGTAAGAATCACGCCAAGTTATTAAATCCAATTACACCTATAAAAATAGCCACAATGGAGTCGTTCACAGTCTTCAGTTAAAAGCAAGACACATCTTGTCATGTGAGATCATCATTGATTTTTAAATACATGATAGCATGTCCAGTCTAACGATATTTATGACCAGTCGTTAAATTGTGATAATAGATTTAATTGCTTCAACATCTGTCAGTAGTTGGCGTTTGAAAAGAAAAATCGATTTAATAACACCTAAACCCGCGATGAACTGTTCACCTTTGCGGGTCAGTCAGTCGATAGCATTCATATATATGTCCAGTACGTCATTATTAATTCATTTATTAATATACTAATTATTATAATGAACTCTAATTACACTCATTAATTACATTAATTATGCAACAGTCATTAAAGTGATTAAAAAAATATTAATTAAGTGACGTTAATTACCTTACGTAACTTTTTAATTAAGATGACGTCATCGACCCAGGACTCCGGCCCAGATCTCCGGCCCAGGCCTCCGGAAGAACAGGGTCATCCAGCCCCAACATAACTACTCACAATCGAACTGTTTAACCCTTTACCCAACGTCACGGTCAAAACCGGCCAGCGCTATTCTAAAAAATCTACAATTAATGTTCATTATTTTTTCATTTTTTGACTCAAAAACATAGGTTATGCCCCCTGGTTGGAACGAGCTTGACGAGCACGCTCCAGCGAGGGGGCATAACCTATGTTTTTGAGACAAAAAATGAAAAAAATAGTTATTCAAGACATTTTTTGGCAAGTGTCGTCTGCTTTTCATGTTGGGTAAAGAGTTAAATCACTTGAAAAGGGATACACAATACTCAGCATCTTTCAGGATTGGCATTGGAAACTGGTCTAGTAACACTTACAGGGGATATGCCGATAAATATTTAAAAATGAAGCAAGAAGCTAGTGGGTATCCTAACTGAGTGAAGACGGAAACTAATCAAGAGACATTTAAACGGGAATATTTTGAGGCAGAAGGGATCAAATTGGAACATGTAGAGAAAACCCCCAGGAACGTAAATTCTCCAAGATCATGTTGAATTGTTTATGGGGAAACAATCCACAGAACAACATCAAGACCAAGACAGAATATATTCAGGAAGCGGCTTAGTATTTTGTGTTAATCACCAATCCAGATATCATCATTAAGAATGTGGATTTTTTTATCATGATCAGCTCGTCCTTGTCAATTACGGAGAGCGCTGAAGACATGCACAACCACATCCATCAGCTGATGTCGTCTTAGCATCCTTAGTCACTGCTTATGCCCCATTGGAATTGTATAAGGTATTGGAATTACTGAGAGCCCGGGTCTCATATTTCGATACAGACAGCTGCATGTACATACCAGTGGCGTAGGAACCGGGGGGTGGGGGGGGGGGGGGGTGGGGGGGGGTGGGGGGGGGGGGGTAAGGGAGGTAAGGGGGTATTTACTCCCCCCTCCAAAAAAAAAATTTCCAAAACTTTGTAAATCATATCTAGTATCTACACGAAAATAATCACATACATCTGCATATTCCACATCATTCAGGCGCACATAAAAACTGTATGATCTAGACCATTTGCAGTACATAGAAAAGTTGGTAGCCGATGTCACTGACTGATTTGACGCTCAACAGGTTAACATCTTCCTCTCTGACATACATCCAACGTAACGGCCAAAACCGGCCAGCGCTATTCTAAAAAATCGCCAATTAATTTTCATGTTTTTTTTCATTTTGTGTCTCAAACACATAGGTTATGACCCCTCGTCGGAACGAGCTCGTCAAGCTCGTTCCAATGAAGGGTCATAACCTATGCTTGGGAGACAAAAAATGAAAAAAAATAGTTATTCAGGAAATTTCTTTTGCAAGTGTCATCTGCTTTTCATGTTAGGTAAAGGGATAAACACCAAAAATTAAAGCAACAATACCTTGATTTTCTCACTTGAGAAGCGAGGAAATGAGCTTTCAGTAGTTCATATTTCACAAATTTTCCTGGTATCCCCCTCCCGCACTCTCCCCCGGGTTCGATTACGCAGAGCGGGCCACAAAGGCGGCCGTGCTGTCCCCTAAAAGCTCCCATTTACAATACGCCCCCCCCAATATTATAAGCTTCCCACGCCCCTGGTACATACATAATCCATCGATTCAGAATACAAAGATTGACGACAGTAAATTAGGGAATTGGACTGATGAACACCCCGATGCCAAAATTGTAGAATTTGTTGGATGGGGACCTACAAATTATGGATACAAACACACCAAAGATGATAAGGAACACACAACATGTAAGGTGAAATGCATTACACCTGGATAACAACACGACACAGAAAATCAACTTTAAGTCCATGGTGAAAGTGCACACGACAGTTGGGCTGCACGGTATTCAAAACCGAATACCGGTTTCGGTATTCAAAAAAAAAATACCGCGGTATACCGGTATATCGAAAACTGTTCAGATATCTAAACATAAGTACCACTTCGAGACTTGAGGCATCACAGTCTGAACGAATCAGCATGCCTGGATGATGCGGTTCAAAACACCTTTACCCGACGCAGACGATTTCAAAATTTATTATTTTAAATAATAGTTTATCAGATTTTCCACAAATTTCTTCAAAACGATATCAAGTGACCCACATTGGAACGAGCTCAGCGAGCTCGTTCCAATGAGGAGTCACATGATATAGTTTTGTTGAAAATTATTTTTTCAACTGCTGAATTTGTATATTACTCGTGCACACGCTGACGATTCCTTGAGTAAATAGATAATATTGTTCATTCGGGGCTACAGTTAAAATTCAAGCCATCTTGAAAATGAAATGGTGGGTAAATAAATAATGACGATATACCGATATTTTTGTAATTACACCGGTATTCAATCGATATTGGTTCGAATACCGGTATATATCGGTTTATAGATATACCGTGCAGCTCTACACGACAGACGGGATTACAAACTCAGCATAGAATACAAACGCAACAAAAACTGAGAAGTCACCGGTGGAACGCAAACCAAAACATTCAGATCAGTGTTCACCAAGCGGCCCGTGGTCAACAATTTCTACACCCTCCCTTATGAATATAAAAGGAGATAGACTCATTTGAACTTCAGTATTTGAACAAACAAGATGGCCATTCCACTCGATCCAGCATTTCCCAAGGTTTTATCAGAAGAGAAAAGTCTCTCGACATTTACTTGCTGTCACAACTCTTTCCGTCATTTCTCTGTATTCATTCTTGTGCAGGGTTGAACAAAAAACATTCGTCCTCTGTCCCCTCTCTTCCAAGATTTTCTTTGCCTCTCTCTCTGCATCCCCTTCTGTTATATCTTTTACTTTGGAAGAATCCATGTTGATGAAATAACTCAGCTTGAGTTGACAGTTTTATACTTACTCCAACGACGTGATCGTATACCTGTTTTTATTAATAAACTTCTTCGCGCTGTAGTTGAAAAAAAACCTCGTGCAGCGTTCTTACTTTGCTACACGATAATCTAAAACTGCGAGAAACAGCTTCCGATCCTCAGACCTACACGACCCCAGTCAAATAACATGTAACTGTTTCACATTTTTTGTAGTCTACCCTTCTCCCCGATAAGATAAAGACATGAGAGATGAAAAAGTGTTACCGGGGGGGGGGGGGGGGGGGGAACTCTGGCGCCGTATGGGAATTACTATGGGAATTACTATAGAAAAAATCTATGTTAATTGCCCATCACCCATGGGGGCACTCTAGCGCCGTATGGGAGTTTGCTATAGAAAGGCACTCTGGTCGACAAAAAGGTAGGCACTCTGGACCATTTTTGATCAAGTTTGATCAACAATCGGCCAGAGTGCCAACCCTTTTATCGTCCAGAGCTCCTTTCTATATTAAATTCCCATACAGCACCAGAGTGAACTCCCCCCCCCCCCCCCCCATGGGTAATGGGAAATTAACATAGAATGTTTTTCTTTTTTAATTCCCATAGTAATTCCCATACGGCGCCAAAGTGCCGACCTACACTACTTGCAATCTCTCACACGTCCCGAAACTGAGAAAAAATTTATACTTTTTGTCGGACTTTTCCAATTACACAATGATCCACACATGCAAAATGCTATCTGTAAATTAACCCCTTGGCAACTGGCAGATGCTGCTGACAGACAACAACATCGCTTTTATCACCAGAGTAAGGTTAATACCGCCCCTGATTTACAACTAATATCCCTGTATATTATATCAATCACTTCACGAATAAGTTTTATGCTTCCTTTGATTGAATTGTTCATCAAATCTAGTCGTGGCTGGATTTTATGAAAACAATAAAAAGATACTTTTTTCAGAAGTTTCGTTTTCGGCCGTAATAGGTAAAAGGTCAAAACAAGAAGATTAAATCCTATAGACATCAAATGTTACAAAATTGTTCGGCTTGAAACAACATCTCAGTATGGGGATCGAGATCGTAAAAATTACAGTAGGACTTAGCTATAAATAATATCGCGACTCGTGCATCGTTACATGTAGTTTCAGCAAAACTAAATTTGGCTCCGGTCCACATAGTTTCCCACAAGAAAAAGCTGTCCACATGCACACGGTGTTGATAAGTAAAAACATTATCTAGAGAGGTTGGCATCCTTTCCTAAACCAGGCCTTTATTTGTACAGTCTTAATCTATGTTCAAAACTTCATTTATTTTAATTGACAACCACAAAATGTACTCGCGCAATGTTGGAACTCTTTGTTGATTTTGAACCTGGCGGGAAGTTATGTTAAGTTTCATAAAGTAAACAAACTGCGAGTATCTTGTAATGGGTTATTTTATTGTCATTACGTTGTATTTGTAGCACAGTAGCGTAGCGCGAGGGATGTGGAGTGGGAGGGGGGCACCTCCTGTGCCCCCTATTCAAATTCCAGTCGAGACATTTTCTTCTGGATTGGAGTACTGGTTATCGATACAATCTTGCTTGTGATCCTGTATTTTCTAGATTTGATACTTGGACTTGTGTCACAGACACGGTCGATCAAACAAATGGATGTTTGTGGTACCCGATTTGGGCCGTTGGGGGACCTGCATCACCAATTTGGAGTATGGTGCGTGTTAATTAAAGAAGTTGCTTCACTCCTGCGATATGTATATTTTATTTATCCACAAATAAATTTCCCCCCAAAATTTCAGTTTGTGGTCTGTAATCCCGACTAGGCAATATTCTAACTACAAAATCAAGGCATGCCTTCGTCGAAGTCATGCCATGGCTTCGTCGAAGCCATGCCATGGTGAATAGACAGAAATTTTTATGACAGTAAAGTGATCTGGTTTGTCGTATTCCGCCGAGTTGACGAGGTCAGATCGCCGGATCACACACGTGTGATCCGGCGATCTGACTTCGTCAATTCGACGAAATACGACAAACCAGATCACTGTCATAATGATGTTTTTATACGCCGTTATGGAAATTCACCTTTCTCGCGATAAATCAATATAAAATTGGTTAAGAAAAATATTAGAAATTCACGTTATTCGATAGTGTTTACTTACACAAATGAAGCGTACCCAGAAACGGATGGTAACCTGGGCGTACTTGATTGACGTTCTCAAGTGCCGTCCTCATTCTGAGACCAACCATCCGATACTGAATCGAAAAACAACTCAGTGTGATCCGGCGAGCAGCATTCGTTGGGTGAAAAACACGACGTACCATTGATAAGTGTATAATGAATGTATTTTATTATATGCGAGCCTGTGAATTATCGCAAATTATCTAAGAGATATTTCTCGATATCTATCGATTTGATAGATATCGAGAAATATTCCTCAGTAGCTTCCCAAATGACGTCACGCTACGCCGCATTCCATCGCCTTGAAGGAACGATCAGCTGATCTTTGTTATAGTTTTGAAATGTACACATTTCTCGGCGAATTGGGCTGAATATTGTGCAATAAAATGTCTCGTAACATATAATAAATAGATTATTACGCGCCTGTTCTACAAAATCCACATCTATTGCAGCACTAAACCATGCGGAAAATGAAAATCTGTTCTGGAATGGAAATCGTTGACGGGCTATTTTTTGTGAAGAAGCAAAATTTCATTGAAATTATCTACAAATCGTGCACCGCAATTACAATTTGAATCGCTAGCGGTAGCTAAAAATCGTCCCCTGAGTACCAATGTGTTCTATGTGTCAGTAGGCACATAGAACACACTGGAACTCAGGAGACAACACAGTAACACGGATTCCCCTCGCAAATCTGGTTGGCGATAAAACGTGTTCTTTTTGTTCATAGTTGTCAAATGAATTGTCCTTCTAATAGTATTTTTGTAGAGGCGGAGGCGTGTAAGAAACACAGAACGACACGCGTGTGTGAATGGGTTATTCGATATGGCACTCGTGCGCCATCGCGGAAGGATAAAACTCGTGCCCTGCGGCCTCTCGTTCTATCCTTCCGCGCTGGCACTCGTGCCATATCGATTAACCTATTCATACGCGTGTGTCGTTCTGTGTTCAAATCTACTCTATTTTAGTCAGAATCTGGAATTATCTCATGAGTGTGGACTTGAAAGTTTTATTTTTCACGAGTTTTTTCAGTAGCTTCCTAAATGACGTTATACCTCGGCGCATGACGTAGCCTTGAACTTCGCCTTGATGGAACGATCATCAGCTTTCTGTTCTTGTCCTGAAACTGTTTTCAGACGATTTGGGCTGAATATTGCGCAGTAAAATGTCACGTAACATATAATAAAAAGAAAATCTACGCTGTGTAGAAACCAGTTTTGAAAAAAAACAGCTTTTGAAAAAATAAAATTTTTTTTTAAAAAATCACCAGTTTTGAAAAAAAAATCACCGTTTTTGAAAAAAAACCCAGCTTTTGAAAATAAATTTACCACTTTTGAAAAACAAATTCTAACCACATTTGAAAAAAAAATTACCACTTTTGAAATAAATTGTCGTTTTTTCAAAACTGGTCATTTTTTTCAAAACTGGTTATTTTTTTTCAAAACTGGTTATTTTTTCAAAACTGGAATTTTTTTTTATCAAAAGTGGTTATTTTTTTTTCAAAACTGGTTATTTTTTTTTCAAAACTGGTTATTTTTTCCAAACTGGAATTTTTTTTATCAAAAATGGTTATTTTATTTTCAAAACTGGAGAAAATTAATGGAAAATAGTTCTTTTTTAGTTTCAAACTTTTTACCAATCTT
This sequence comes from Pictodentalium vernedei, assembly GCA_031216915.1. Lineage (NCBI taxonomy): Eukaryota > Metazoa > Mollusca > Scaphopoda > Dentaliida > Dentaliidae > Pictodentalium > Pictodentalium vernedei. The sequence continues at coordinate 801,399,708 of CM062297.1, forward strand.
CAGCCTTCAAAACCGGATGTCGCCTGGTGCCGACTTGAATCTGTCTGACCTGTGCAGGATGCTGGGTGTCGACTATACAGTTGACTGAAGATATCTGCATTGTTTTGTACGACATCGAAGAATCGCCACCCCTTCTAGCTCTAACTCGTTAAAACAAGAGCAACGCGAAGCGTGGCATATGCCCCCTCCCAAAATGCCAAGTGTATCAAACGCCAAATTTATAGAAATAGCTGTAACCTAAAAAGAACTAGAGGGGGCCGCCAAGGGTGGCTAATTCCCCCGAATTAATTCCTTGATACTGTAATGCCTCGAAACTGTAATGCTGTGATACTATACTCTAATAATACGGTCTAGCAGAATTTTAAACCTCTTACTTGGCAAAAAATCAGTAATTTTACCTTGAGGTCAAAGGTCAGTGTTATATGTGGGTCATGATGATACGCGACACACAATCTCATGGTGATACACCCACATGCCAAATACCATAAACCTAGGTCAAAAGATAAAACAGTTCTGAGCCGGACACGAATTCCGTCTACAGACGGACAGACAGACGGAATTGGGTTTATGTGTTTAAATTTATGTGTTTATTCTAAAAAAACATGTCCAAATAGTCAGAAAAGTGATTTTTAGGATTTTTTTTGCACTATGTGACTAAAGGTGAAAAAGACACATAACCCCCACGTGTACTTCAAAATAAGTAACATAAGCCAAAAATAGCCACATAAACTGAAACCAGACGGGGCAGACATAAACCCCTTCCATACTTAGGACTAAACACTTAAACCCATTTCGTTAGCTCGGACATACTGACTGACAGATAGATGACGCCACGACTACATTCCCACGAAATTATTTTTCGTGGAAATAATTATTTAAATCCAACATATGATGACAGCAAATATGTTGGACGGACACATTTGCAATCATCTCCTAAGTTAAACAAGGGCAAATAACTATGTAAATGTTTATGCGAAGATGTTAATTCTGTTACAGGATCCTTTCCCCCATATTGAGGTATAAGCATGGCAAACATTATTTGAATTCAACAAATAATGACAGTGCCACAGCAGCAAATATGTTGGACGGACACATTTTTCAATAATAACCCCCTAAGTTAAACAAGGGCAAATAACTCAGTAAATCCTTCGGCAAAAATTATTTTTATTGCCCCCGACTGATCTAGTAAGTGGGGGGGGGGGGGGAGGGGGCATCTAGTGAAGAGTTTCGTCCGTTCGTTCGTACGTTACGTATGTTCGTTACACAAATGTGTCTGTCCAACATATATGCCGCTCCAGCACTGACATTATTTTGTCGGCTTAAAATAAATTTTGCTATGCTTGTACCTCAACATGGGGGAACGGATCCTACAGCAGAATTAATAATTTTGCCGAAGGATTTACTGAATTATTCGCCCTTGTTTAACTTAGGGGATTATTATTGAAAAATGTGTCCGTCCAACATATTTGCTGCTGTGGCACTGTCATTACTTGTTGAAATCAAATAATGTTTGCCATGCTTTTACCTCAATATGGGGGAACGGATCCTGAAACACAATTAACATCTTCGCATAAACATTTACATAGTTATTTGCCCTTGTTTAACTTAGGAGATGATTGAAAAATGTGTCCGTCCAACATATTTGCTGTCATCATATGTTGGATTTAAATAATTATTTTCCCGAAAAATAATTTCGGGGAATGTAGTCGTGGCGTCATCTATCTGTCAGTCAGTACGTGTCCAACATATATGCCGCTCCAGCACTGTCATTATTTGTCAGATTCAAATAAATTTTGCTATGCTTGTACCTCAACATGGGGAAACGGATCCTACAGCAGAATTAATAATTTTGCCGAAGGATTTACTGAGTTATTTGCCCTTGTTTAACTTAGGGGATTATTATTGAAAAATGTGTCCGTCCAACATATTTGCTGCTGTGACACTGTCATTATTTGTTGAATTCAAATAATGTTTGCCATGCTTATACCTCAATATGGGGGAACGGATCCTGAAACAGAATTAACATCTTCGCATAAACATTTACATAGTTATTTGCACTTGTTTAACTTAGGAGATGATTGCAAAATGTGTCCGCCCGACATATTTGCTGTCAGTCAGTACGTCCGAGCTAACGAAATGGGTTTAAGTGTTTAGTCGTAAGTACGGAAGGGGTTTATGTCTGCCCCGACTGTTTTTCGGTTTATGTGGCTATTTTTGGCTTATGTGACTTATTTTCAAGTACAAGTGGGAGTTACGAGTCATTTTTCACCTTTGGTCACATAGTGCAAATTTATGATCCTGGGGGGCGGGGGGAGGGGTAGGGGTTATGGTCAGTCAGTCTTTTTTGACTATTTGGACGTGTTTTTTTTAGAATAAACACATAAATTTAAACACATAAACCCAATTCCGTCTGTCCGTCCGTCTGTAGACGGAATTCATGTCCGGCTCAGAACTGTTTTATCTTTTGACCTAGGCTTATGGTATTTGGCATGTGGGTGTATCACCATGAGATTATGTGTCGCGTATCATCATGACCCACATATAACACTGACCTTTGACCTCAAAGTCAAATTACTGATTTTTTGCCAAGTAAGAGGTTTAAAATTCTGCTAGACCGTATTATTAGTTATAGTATCACAGCATTACAGTATCGAGGCATTACAGTATCAAGGAATTAATTCGGGAGAATTAGCCACCCTTGGCAGCCCCCTCTAGTTCTTTTTAGGTTACAGCTACTTCTATAAATTTGGCGTTTGATACACTTGGCATTTTGGGAGGGGGCATATGCCACGCTTCGTGTTGCTCTTGTTTTAACGAGTTAGTATTAGAAGAGGTGGCGATTCTTCGATGTCGTACAAAACAATGCAGATATCTTCTGTCAACTGTACAACGAATATAGTCGACACCCAGCATCCTGCACAGGTTAGACAGATTCAAGTCACCACCAGGAGACATCCGGTTTTGAAGGCTGAAGATTGGTATATTTTCCATTAATTTTCTCCAGTTTTGAAAAAAAAGAACCACTTTTGATAAAAAAAATTTCCAGTTTTGAAAAAATAACTAGTTTTGAAAAAAAAATAACCAGTTTTGAAAAAAGATAACCAGTTTTGAAAAAAACGACAATTTATTTTTTTTTTTCAAATGTGGTTAGAATTTGTTTTTCAAAAGTGGTAAATTTATTTTCAAAAGCTGTTTTTTTTTTCAAAAACGGTGATTTTTTTTTCAAAACTGGTGATGTTTAAAAAAAAAATTTATTTTTTCAAAAGCTGTATTTTTTCAAAACTGGTTTCTACATACGCTGGTTTAGTGAATATCGGGAGTTATCTCATGAGTGAGGACCTGAAAGTTTTATTTTAAAATAATACTTTCAGGTCCACATGAATTTACTAAAACAGCGTAGATATCCTCTATTTATCAATCGGGACTTGGCTGATCATACGAGTCACAAATCAAGTGTAAACCCTCTCCCCACAGTGGGTCATCTTTGAGACACCCCTATTTACTGGCCTAAAAACAACAGAAACATTTCAAGCAGAGCTGTAAATATTGAAGTAATCCTGTCCCTAAAATGCGAATTCCATGAATGAAGTGGGTGTTACATGTTCAGTTGCGTGCTATATTCACATGTTAATGCGCCATGTTAATTTTTTAACTACACATTAAACGGCGAGGGTCACATTATATGGGGCAGTTTTACGGGTGGAGGAAGCACGATTACCCAGAGAGAACCACCGAGCTGCGGCTTGTGGATGCTTTCTACCTCTGCAAAACCAGAGTTCGCAGAATTCGAAAGCAAGTGTGCCTTCGAAGTGCAGAACCCCTAAGTACACAGTGCAACCGTGCCAATACGTGGGGAATCGGGATCAGATGTCTTACCAAACGACTCAGCGCAGATGGTGCAGAGAATGGCATTATTTTGTTTGACATAGGCATTGTCGGCATCCGCGTTAACGCAGATTCAGCCCAAGAACTAGTTATAAAGGGAAGTTTTTTTTAAACATTGTATATTCTATCATTACTGCTAGATTTGAACAAAACTTCACAACAGTATTGACGTACATTTCAGGTTTACATATTCGGGAAAGCTACATGAAGGGGATTCATTCTTTTCCCGAGATCAGTTAATCAGCCTTTTCGATTATTTGGTTATCTTACCTCCAACAAATGTAGGGAACATTTATCAGAGTTCATCATCATGTTCATGTTGTGTATTTACCATACACAGTCACTTGAAAAACATACTTGGCTGAGAGATAGAAGGATCACCCCATTTAAAAACTGATTACATTGAAGGTAAATGATTAAGTTAGAATTCTGCCATTTCTTTGTAATCGTTTTTAATCTTTTTAATCGTTGCAATTGCCAAATCTGTATATACAATAATAAAAATTAAAAAAAAAATGAAAGAAATAATAAAAAAAATGGTTAAAATATATTCGTTGTACAATTCGTTAGTTCACAGTGTGGAATGCGCGAGTATATATTTGATATATGGAAATTACTGACACATATAGTATAGTTGCCGTTGACTGGTCGTAATCCACGCGTGGGCAGTGATGTCCATGCATGCATTTACCAACTAATAACAATCATTATCATCAAAACTTTAATTAATGACGCACCGGGTACAACCAGTTACCTGGTTGTACCCGGTACTTCATTAATTAAAGTTTTGATGATTATTCCTATAATTAGTGTCTGTAACCTAATATTATTGCGTCCCTGGAAATATTGCCCATCCGGGGAAAGTGACCAGTCCACGGCGTCTGTACCGTATATACCGTCGAGCCATTAAAACTGTGGTACTAATAGTTGCTGCAGTAACAGGTGGAAAATTTCAATAGTACTCAACTCCAGTATTTGAATACATGCAACATCAACATAGACTTAAAAATTATAGATTTATTGGAGCTTAATGTTCCTTTCGACATCTTTTGATTACTTAACGACAGAAATATAAACATTTATCCTTCCTCACAGTAATGTGACCATAAACGTGGCATACACCATGCAGTGTCTCGAGAGTTCATGAATAAAATATTGTGAAATTAAGACCGAATGACGAAACCCAAACGAAAATAGCATCTCATATTCAATGTGCTCGCTAATATTTCCAACGGATGAGATTCTACGCAGCTGTGGGGAGAAAAGCGGAATGATAATTTCGACCGGATCGCGACGCAGTTGGGATACGATCGGAATTATTTGTCCGCCTATGTGATTTCGGAACTGTGGATAGTGATCCTAACATTATGGTTACGGTGAGTTGGTTCATGATGATTCAATTTCACGATGCGAGAGAGAGAGAGAGAGAGAGAGAGAGAGAGAGAGAGAGAGAGAGAGAGAGACGGAGAGAGAGAGAGAGAGAGAGAGAGAGAGAGAGAGAGAGTGAGAGAGAGTGAGAGAAACGAGACGGATGGAGCAAAATATCACGATTATGGACGTACCTTTATCACACGTACGGTGTCGAATGGCTCTCTGGGCCGGCCAAACGTACATGAAGGTTCGAAACTGGGTAACAGAGAGGTTACAGCAAATGAAGAGTGATTTCCCCTGAGAACACCTGCCGAGTGGAAATCTACCTGAGTATGAACTTATCAGTTCTGAAACATTAGTGTAGGAGGATGAGAGAGAGAGAGAGAGAGAGAGAGAGAGAGAGAGAGAGAGAGAGAGAGAGAGAGAGAGAGAGAACGTGTCTGCAATGATATAGATTGCAAATTACTGTCCGAGATATGTGATACCTACAAATACCTAAATATTATATCTTTCTGTTCCCTATCCTTCCCCACTCAGTCTCTCCATTATCACTTTTTGATCGTTAGGTACCAAATACAAAATCACTTGCTGATCTTGTGGATCACAGATAAATCGATTCTTGAAAGCATTCAGGTGCCAGCTGTAATTGCAGATGGCGAAATTGTGCTCTCAAGGGACAAAATATTCAATCACAAATATGTGTCTGTTTTTCAGGTATGAGATTCCACCAGTACATTTAAAACGTACGAGCTATACTTTGTTACTACAGCATCCTTCTCTGCATTATGAATATCAGAATTGTGTTTCTTTGCTTTCCTGGTCGATTCAACTGAAGGGAATGAAATCGTATTATTTTTACTGATCGAGTAATGTCCCTTCCACCGTGCATCTTGGATCAGTTTCCTCAGTATTTCAAGTCTTCTTGTTGGGACTCGTCCCGGTGTGACAGGAATGGAAGTCCGTAGGAAAATTAGTCCCTCTATGGCGGACTACTATTCCTAGAAATGTTAGACCTAGGACTATAATTCCGCGGAATAATAGTTCAGAGGGACTAATTTTCCTACGAACTATCATTCCTGTCACACCGGCATATTTTCGAAAAAAAAAAAAACAATTCGCGAAATCTTGTATGGTTAAATGTTACTTTTAACATCTATACAGTTTGAAATATTTCTTACAACAAAAATAATCTTTATAAGCATACAAGAGACATAATTGTTCTTGCTAAAAACGGTCCTCTGGACTTGGAAACTATATTTTCTGGTGCAATAATGAAGATACTACGCAACGCTTATTTATGACAGAATGTTTATTGCTTAACCCTTTGGACCCTCGTTTCCCAGAATGGTATCACCTTTGTGTACACTTACGGTGAGATGGGTCGGTCTACTATCGATATAAAGGGGGGTGGGGATAAAATAATAACTGCAGTCTGCAGCCGTCTGGCTGCAGACTGCAGTTATTATTTTATCATGATTGCCCCGCGTATAGACCTCTTATAATGAGACAAAAGTGGGACGACATTATGCCTTGGACCGAAAAATCGATCTTACGAGTTCAAAGGGTAAACTCCAACTTCCACAACATATCAAGAGATTGTTTTGTGAAAATATAATCCGACAAAACTCTTTGTTGAGAAACCACCAACTGCCCACCTTCGCCTTTGTCCATAGTTAACTTTCAGACTCCCAAACAAACCCTGCTATGCTTACCTTTCAGCATAATTTGGGAAAGATCGGTACAATTCAGTACACGAATTAGAGTAAAAACGTTAAAGAGTCACCCAGTTACCAACCCAATTGCATACCCAAGATTGAATTGCCTCACGTAATTGAAGAAAGCTAATCCAGAAACATTTTGACGTCACACGAGCATACCCAAACTAAGGAGGGATATTGTGAATTCTAACTTCTGTTTATTGTCTCGCTTTTCCCCGCCGGGAAACGGTAATCACTATACCGCGATTTTTACTTTCATCTACTACAAAACATTAGAAAAATAGAGCTTCGAATGAAAACCTTCTTTTTCAATTTTTGCAGCCAAAATGCTGTCAGTTATTATTTGATTTTCCGCGGGGTATGGGAAGTTTTACTGGTCTGGAAACTCATACTCCCTGAGGCGAAGCTGGGAAAACCCGATACATTCGGATGACTGGACTTGGAGAACAGGAGACTTCTGACCTTATGAAAATAATTAGAAACGATAACACTATCGGAATACTGTAACAGATCTGGCAACATTTTGTAATTATTTGATTCAATTTAACCCTTTGGACACTGGTGGTATCTTCCACGTCAGTTCAATGTTAGCAGTTGGGAGAGTCCATATTCATTATTTGGGGGTAGAACAATTAATATTTTCAACGTGCAGCCTCGGGGCTGCACGTTGAAAATATTGATTGGTCTACCCAACACTTTAACATAGGAACCATCCTAGTTTATGACAGTATGACTTATAATGTTCCCTGGTAAGAACACCGGCCTTAAGCTTTCAACGGGTTAATAAGTGAAGAAGTTATTCCGTGGTTATTTTCATATCGGCCGAGATATTCTCTGTAATTTCACATCAGCCTTCGACCTTCTGAGGTGGGTCACTCACAACACAAACACATAATCCTTGAAGATAAACATCGCCCCTGAATGGGTTAAAGCATCTGCATAAAATTAAATATATATTTACATTCTAGTTGTAACATAATTAAAAAAAATTATATTATATGCCAGTTCTTCAACCAAAGTTTGTAAAAGGTTGCGCTCTCCATCTGAAACAAGCCTTTTAAATGAAGGTTACGGTTCACCACTGACAAGTTTGACAGATTCAAGCTGCTGGCAAAAAGCAGTAAACGGTTTATTTAGATTACACCTCATTTTTTTCTGTTCACTGTTCTAACAATCTTAATTTTGTACGCGATTTTGACATTTTAGCCCATTTTCTCTCATTTTTTCTATGATACTGATCTATACCTTTTCTATTCTTAATGCACAATATGATAAAAGTGATATTTGGTAAATTTTATTTGAAATATGTGTCTGTCCAATCATATAAAACGCATGATTATTTAACCCTTTGAAAACGGAGGCAGCTTTTCAGGTCCAGAAAGATGACATGTCACAATTTTATTACGTGGGGAGGTTGCTATAGGGGAATGTTTGAGTGGACCAATTAAAATTTCCAACGTGCAGCCCCAAGGCTGAAAATATTAATTGGTCTACCCACAAATTAGGAATGTGGACACTTCCAAATGCTGTCATTGAACTGACACGGAAGATACCATCAGGGTTCAAAGGGTTAAGAAAATTGAATTTGAGATGGCAAATTACTGACTTGCCAAAAGCTTTCACCCGAAACACAAGTGTTTTTTAATGAACTTCGCTATACGACATTCTGTCCTGCTGTAAACTTGCTGCTATTTGATCCCCCTGTATATTCTCGAGCTCTCCAACTGAGGAATACAATATAACACTTTCGCAAACAAAGCACTAATCTGTTTCCGCTGCATTGAATATTGAAAAGCATTCGATCCACCGAAATTTTAGAACAAGACGCATTGCTTTTACACCCAAACAACATTTATAAAATGTGGAATTCTCTGAGATTCTCGCATATCAGCCACGTCGGTGGTTTTCCATGTGAAACAAACTATTGACTTAGTTAATTCCTTTTTAAGGGGTGGAGTTAGGGGTGGGTGTGGTGGGGATGTTGTGGTGTCTGTCCATCATATCAGTGGATTTGTTCCAGAAACGATAGGGCAAGGCGACGACGTTTCGATACCTATCGGTGCAGGTTCTAAAAATCTTCCAAATTCTCAGGACAGTTCCTTCAGAACATACTCCAAATAAGATGGTAAATAACGATATTCTCGATATGCGATATTTACCACACGATGGCAAAATAGTAGTAGAGCCTGCGGAGCTTCGAATTTCGATTGAATTCGAAATCATTCGAATGATGCGATTCAAATAACGATGATTCGAAAATTTTCGAATCGTCGAGATGTTCTCAAAAGTGCCTCGTCCATCATGTACAGTTCAGGTGATAGATGAACACTGTTAGAAAGTACTGTGAAATATACGGTACAGTTAAAACTAGAAGTCATGTCACGAACTGAGCGCTTATCTAGGCTTAATTATCGAATGGCACCCAAAGCACGGCAGGTTGTCCTGGTTACTCATAGCATACACATGCAATATTTCTGCCAATGGAGCTCCGGGTTACCCGGGGGTCCATTGGCTGAAATGGTGCTTGTGCACAGGCCATCTGTACAGAATTTGATAACCATACTATGGTCCTAACGCGTAGATTAACGCGCAGATCGACGTGCTATTTGTGAGCATTTCTTGACAGGACTTCTAGTTTTAATTGTAATCTACTGGCAATCTGCTACAAGTCCTCTCACAGTAAATTTTACTGCAACTACCGTTCCTTCTCAAACCGTGATCACGACAACAGAGAAATGTCCATGTTCAGTGTGGCTGTTTTGTTTGCGTAACATCATCATCTTGGCTTGTCTGGGATGAGTCTATTCTCAAGGTAGACCAATTAATATTTTTAACCTGCAGCCACTCGGATGCAGGCTAAAATATTAATTGGTCTACTTTGATGATGAATAAACAAGCACCTGGTGTTGTGAAGCTATATATACATATCAGATCCTTAGTTCTGCTTTTTGATCGAACAAAATATTTCCATTCCAAAAATACGGATTTGTACTGTTAGATTTTATGGTAGTTTTCCAGCAGCGAGTTGCCAGTACTTTTCCGCATTTTCAACAGTCATATTTTACATTGAAAAGTTTGAGAAGATTCTGCTTCGGAAACTACGTTGATTCCGTTTCAGGAATATTCCGTTTTTCCTGACTAGCCCAAACCGACTAGTCACCGTTGAATACAATATTCGAGTGAGGTTTCTATATTCTAAGGCTGAAGAGAGCCTAACATCTACACATGAAATGTCTGTGAGATTCGATTCGAGATTTGAAATCTTTTGCCTCATTCGACTACAGACTTGGTGTGACATGAAATGTTAGATTCGCAGATCGCTATGAAACAAATACAGATTTTTTTTTGAGAGAGCACTTGCTTATTTATTGTTTCTTGGCGTGAGGATGGGGGTGGGAGGGGTGAGAAAGTGTCTCTTTCAGCATCTATTTCTGCATTTTAACTTTCAAATGAAGCCTAGCTTATCGTTTTTAAGCAGGTTGCCTGCTTTAGAGTATTCCTATGACATACGATGCACTGAAAGGCTAATGAGGCGGAATTTTACAGTTTAAGGACACGTAAACTCTAGGATCCTCAACCAGTAAACATAACACGCCCATATGACTGGGATGAAAACCGATACGTATTCGTAAACAAGAAAATGGTGTAAATGGCATTGTTTTTGGACTCTGTGGGGCATAATTATGTTTCTTTAAAAAGAAGGATTGTACGAAAGTACGTGTTTTTTCTGTATTGTCTGCATCGTTGTCAACACAGCCAGAAAACACGCAGAACGACACGCGTGTGTGAAAGTGAATGGGTTAATCAATATGGCACGAGTGTCAGCGCGGAAGGATAGAACGAGAGGCAGCAGGCTTTCTGCGATGGCACAAGTGCCATATCGATTACCCCATTCACACACGCGAGTCGTTCTGTGTTTATTACACACATTCACGTCTACAAAAGCATTATTGGAAGGACACTCAACAATTCATTTGACAACAAAAATAACACATTTTATCGCCAACCAAAGGGGAAGCCGTTTTAGAATTTTCGTCCCCTGAGTTTCAATGTGTTGTATATGCCTACTGGCACAAAGAAGGAAGTGGAACTCAGGGGAGGACTTTTAGCTATCGCTAGCGATTCAAATTGTAATTGCGGTGCACGATTTGTGGAAAATGTCAGTGAAATTTCACTTCGTTATAAAAATCGTCCGTCAACGATTTCCTTTCCTCACATATGAGCGGAACAGATTTTCATTTTCCGCATGGTTTAGCGTTGCTGAGGATGGGGATTACATAGAACAGGCGCGTAAAAAGCTGGAATTTGCATAGATTTTTAAATATCACTAAGATGTTTTAACTTAATTACTTTCATATCAGACAAAATATCAGCTCCAGGTTTGGTCTCAGGTTGATGTGAAGTTCCAGAGGTCTGATATCTCGAACGATATGAGACGATATAAAACTAACCAAGTAATCATCTCTTTATTTATTAAACAAAATTAATAAATATATAGAGGATATGGAATGAGTGTTTTTCTCATATAATATTTATGAAACGAGTCTAAGAATTTTCCGTTTTGGCGAGAATTTGGCGAGCCCAAACGGAAAATTCGGACGAGTTTCATAAATATTATATGAGAAAAACACTCATTTCATATTCTATTTATCATATGACAGACACACACACACGCACAAATTAGCCACTTAGTATGACTTTTTAACCCATCACCTAACTTAAGTTGCAGACGGCACTTGGAAAAAACATCCTCGTATAACTAAAAATTTTCAATGTTTGCTTCCAAAACATAGGTTATGACCCCTCATTGGAACGAGCTCGTTGAGCTCGTTCCAATGAGGGTCATAACCTATGTTTTGGAAACAAAAAGTAAAAATATAAAAAAAAATGAATGGCGTTTTCTTGTAGGTAAAAGATTAATACAATATAACCCACCCTAAATAGGACAGATAACGTAAATTCTCCCTACTGAAATTATGCAAATGTCACCCAGTTTTATTTTGTTCAGCCAATCAAATTGTCTAGTTTTGAAATTGACCAATGAAACAGACGGAAGGCTTTTTTATCACTGATTAATATGAAAGCAAAATATCAAATGTTTTAAAGTGAACAAAACGGACGAGTCATATGATAAAAAATGTTATCAAATCTGTTACAGGTTTTTGACGGTGTTATTGCTAAAATTATTTTCATGAAGTGCGAAGTTTCCACTTTTTCTAGTTCAGCTATCCGAGCGGCTTAGCTTCACCGGTGGTGAAGCGGGGTCATTTCACTTTGCCGGTCGCTATTGTTTCGGAAAAATATGTGAAGATTAGGTAGATCAAAGGGATAAGGATTATAGTAGGTTTCCAGTAAGTTTGTTCATTTAACGGCGACGCTTGGATAGCCGAACTATCTCTTCTCTCACATCGACGAATCTCCGCTGCCGACTCTAAATCCTAGTTAAATTTTGAGTACAGATCTCTTCTTATTCCTTCCTTTTGCATGGTAACGCCAATTCAACTGATTTATTGCTTTCGACGAATAACGCTAAACGATGTCGCTGTGAACAAAACGGCTGCGCCAAGTAACGCGACAAAGAGGATTACTCTAGTTTGAATCGTATCAGCCGAATTCCCACACAATCATTGTCAGCAACTAACTCGTGCCTTAAATGCGAATGTATCTTAATTCTTTCACGCCAACGATCACAAAATTCCGCTATCACACCTCTCTTCTCCAAATATTCAAACTCAAAGCAGTGTTACCTGCCCTACATCCGGGGATGTGCGGGCCGCCGGGCCATATTGAAACGAATTTTTCATTATTGCCCGGGAACCCGGATGTGAACGGAAACATATGGGTTTTGTGCAGCCCCCGAAAATGAAAATATTCGCCAGGGAGTGCCCTATAAAGTGATAATAATATGACCTATACTAAAGCAAGGACTGAACATTCTGATTTTAACTGCTTATTAGTCGTATTAAGCCACAAAACAAGGGATGCAACTCAACGAACTGTTACTAGTTGAAAACAACTGGGACGGGAAACGACCCCTGCATAACATAGTATAAAATAATTGTGCAAAAATTATTATAGTATAAAATAATTGTGCATAGGTTCCAGGGATGGGTCTATGATCATGGCCACTTTGTACAGTTGTACAATTCTTCTAAAATAAAGTAACACTATGTCAAAAAAGTTGAAAAAATAATTGTATCAATCGTACTGTCGTTTGTAATCATGGCTGACAGTTTTCGTCATTGCAAGACACAGACATTTACAGAATAGTTAGCTCCCTTTACTTTTCTAAAGTTGTAAATTAACACCAAGGGTATGGGAATTTCATATATCACATGAAACGTCGTTAATTTCGACGTAACAATCCAATTGTTATTTCCTGATTATCAACTAGTACCTAATCGGCGCGTGGTCCCATAGCAGCAGCGTTGTATTCTTGTGCGTAGTTCACATGACGTCAATTACGACAACAGGTGCAAGTAAAGCGCATTCATGACGTCATGGTGTGAAGCGTCTGAGCCAACGAACTGATTGTCTGTTGTTTTGGGAGAATTTGGCGACAATGAATTAAATAAAAAGTGTAAAAAACATTCGAAAATTCATGTGATATACAGAATCTTTAACTCGTGATGTTTGGATATAAGATTTTTTGAAACTCGTTTGATGAATTCGATTCACAACTCGCCTAAAGGCTCGTTGTTAATCAAATTCATCAAATTCGTTTCAAAAAATCTTACTCCAAACAGCACTCGTTTGAGATCCTCTATATAATAATTGAAATTTCGAGATGTTACCGAAGTTGTATCATCGATATGTGCATCACAAACTTGGGCATTTCCATGCACAGTGGTAGAAACTGATACCAGGCCTGGCATTCTGAAAAATGCAGGAGGGCAAAAAATTCGCTCTCCTCAATCAGCTTAGGAGAGCAATTAGCTTTACACAGCATTTTAAGTATCAAGTTGAACAAACTCATTGAAACTGAAACTACATCAGTGATTTTATTAACTTTACTAAGGTAAAGCGAGATCTCTTAGACATCTAGATGTCTCACTCAACAACCGAACACACACTTGACAAGACCTGTGTGTGTACCCAGACCTGTTGTCCTAGAAAGTCATACGCCTACAACTACCACCTTCAACCCCCCAAGGGGGGGTTGAAGGTGGTAATGGTAGGCGTATGACTTTCTTGGACAACAGGTCTGCTTGAATCTACAGCCACATCCTGGTGCAAGTGCTTCAAGTGACAGGATAGTAGTAATGGTAGTATATTATAGTGTCAATAATCCCTGAATAATTACCCCTCAAACTGTGATGTCAGTTGTTGAACTTGAAACTGACAGAAAAAAAAATATTGCTGTGACCCATTTTGCTTCAAATGATTGCAACTGTGTTTGGGTATGGTTGCAGCCATTACCTTTTACCACTAAACCACTTTCAAAATGAAATTACGTGATGTTATGTGACTTCGCAGTTAAATTACATTTTTGCTTTACAACAAGAATTTAATGTGACCATAATACATGTGATCTCAATCATCCCAGACCAAAATATTTAGGAGGGCAATTTTTCGCTCTCCTCAATTCTTTCAGGAGGGCAGAAAGGAGAGCTAAAAAATCGCTCTCCTGAAATTGATAAGCCTGTGATACAGAAGATGGCAATTTACAATTTTTCTCCTGACAAGTTTGAAAGTTTGCCTCTTATTCCCTGTTTTAACCAAACCCTGAAATAGTTAAAAATAAGAAAGAGACGCTTTCACCAGTCATTTTAGTGTTTTGTATCTTTTTTTCTGTTCATTATACCAACAGTGTGCGCTTCGTGACAGAAGCATACAGACTCTATACTTTCAATTAATATAAAGATCTAGGAGGAAAGATTTGCAATTTGTTTCCGGGGAAGAACAAAAAACTTGCAAATTACTGTAAAAAACAACAAAGAGCCAAAGAAAACAGTTACTTAATTGCTTCTAATTAGCTTGCCATTAAACGAAAACAACAGGCAGATTCGAGAGCTGTCCTTTGCTTTCGTTTATTAAAAGTAACAAACGGAAATTCGTATTATTTTTTATTGATGTCATAGGTGTTTTCGAAACAAGTACATGCTCCTCGCCAGTCTAATAATTTCAAGGGAGATAACTTTATCGAAAGTCGATTTTCATGACGAGATAATCCAGGGATGACTTAGTCTAGGTTAGGATGTGTCTCTTGCAGTTCAGTCCATTTCTTCCTATATGTTTGCCATCAGGTCTACGTAAATTAACCCACCGATGAGTCAAAATTGCACTAAAATGTGCCATTTTCACATCTATTTTTGAAAAATCTTCCAGCTTTCGTAGGAGAAGCCCTACCCAAACCTACCCCATCCCCGTGATCCATGCACGTGCACTGGAAGCACGAGTCTTAGCAGTATGTCCCTCAAAACGAGTCTCGTTCCAATAAAAGATTCTGCACAAGCACAATGTGCACTTAACACATATGTACTCGTTGAATGAGTTAAGATCAGGGTAGTATATATCATTTCTTAAACTTGAGCGCATAATTATTTTCATAATTAAATTACATCTTTCCAATCATGTTTATAGGTTACAATACACTGTTTCGCCGCAAAAAGCGCCTCTAGCGGATTGCACACCAACATTTAATGGAGGATAAAAATTCCCTGATGTATCTAGTTGATGGAAAATCAACTGAACTTTAAGTGTCAATAACATGTTAAAGTGCATATTTTGAAAAATGTTATAAAATATTAGTGATAACTGATTTCTGAAAACTATGAGAGAACCTACGAATTAGGTGGGGGCAGGTAAAAGTATATCTCTTTTACTCAGTGCGAAACTGGCCGGTACTATAGGAATCACCAAATTTAAAGGCAAAGTCACATGACGAATTTTATATTCTTCAGTGTATTTTTTACAAGTGGTCTAAACTAAATGAATATAGGGTTGTGTTGGTCAAAATCTGATTGGTGAGGTGAGGAGATGAGAAAAGGTTTTTACTGTATTGTAACCCGTAGAACCACTCTGCTAAAAGAGACGAAACTCCCACATTATTTGATTAATACCATTTATATCCTGCCAGATAAAGGGTTTGCGAGGCATTATCAAGTTTTCCTAGGAAGGGGCTCATTCAGAACCCGTTCGGTATCGTGCTTCTATCAAGGCGTCATCAGGCGTCATCAGGTCAAATAATCACAGTGGATAAACCGCAAAATAGATTTACCGGAGACATCTATCCTTGAGGCGCGAAATATCACTCAGTTTGTCGGCTTGAAAGATTCCAAAACGAACCACTTCGCCGTACTCTTTCAAGCAACCGAAATTTGCGTATGTGTTGCGAGGACGCATTTCGTCCCCTGAGTTCCAATGTGTTCTATGTGCCTACTAGAACACATTGGAACTCAGGAAACGAGTTGTCAATTTTAAACAAATTTTACTGATGCCTTCTGCGTGTTTTTACACAAGAAAATGTTCCCTGATTATCACGAAATACTGAATTCTGCTGAAAAAACTTCCTAAAATGTCGTTTTTACTGCCTTGCGTCATCAGCCAAACTGAGCTCAATATTCCAAACGAAAGGCAGTTAAGTCTGCACGATAGCCTTTTTACAACCGATAAGTGTTACAACGCCGCATAATGTTACACCAACGCATAATGCTACAAAAAATGTAGTAAACAACCGATAATGTTATAAACTCCGCATAATGTTATAACTTTTTTCAACCCGTTATGTTATAAAAATCGACGCATAATGTTATAACTTTTTTCAACCGTTATGTTACAACAAATTAACCGATAATGTTATAACGTCTGAATACTAATTCCAGTTACAGCTATTGTAGATGGACTTTACCACTTACCATTTATTGCCGCATAAAGGTATGTAATATTTATACTAAAGGTTTCTGCTCTGGTTAAGGCGAGGAGACACCTCCCCCCCCCCCCACAACTCCCGGATATTTATCATAGAATTACCTAGTCACGTTACATAGACGCGGATTATCCTGGTATCCCAATCGTGTGACGTCATTACCATGATCATGCAGTGTCCAACATGGTGAAGGCGGGGGTGGTGGGGGAGGGGTGCTATTTTATTCGGTTGTACGTTTACCAACATACGTAGTCTCCGCTTCCAGAAATGTAGTGTACCATAGTCCCCTGACGCCTTTGGGGATGGGCAAATGCCTCTGTTTCTGCTTGTTTTGGGCATCTAAAACTCATTTGTCGCATATTTCTTAGTCATAAGAATATCTTATTGTTCATTAATTTGACATTTTAACAACTAACAGTGAACAAAAATGAGGTGGAGTTAAAAGAGGATGGAGCGAGGTACATATGGTGGATGTGGCGGGTTGGTAGTGCCACACGGAACAAGAATAAGATGCGAGACTGGGCAGGAAGAGGAATGGAGTTTAGGAGGATTGAAAGGGGTGGGCAGGGATTAGGCTGAGAAAGAGAGGAGGTCATGGATTAGTACATCAGGGTGATTGTGCAGAGAAGGCTATCTGAGAATGCTATACGGGAGTAGTACTAGACGGTATGATAATATAGATGGTGGAGATGTTGGAAGAAGTAAAAGTGATGAATTTGGGATTACAGGTTCTGGAAAAGGCGGAATCACTACAACAGGCAGTATAGGGAGAAGGAGGAGATTGTGGAGGAGGAGTTGTGTTGATGTCGGTGTTGTGGCGGTGTTGGTGATGATGTTGAGTAGTTATGTATGTTGAAAATGAGCCATTTTGTAGGACCGCGGGGCAGGACCCCAGAAGTGACGTCATGTCACGTGACTGGGCGGCCATGTTGAGGTGTCACGATAGTGCACGTGGGTGGCCATGTTGTGACGTCATTATCATGATAATAGGTGATAGGAGAGCGTAAGCGCAGCGCGTGTTGTTATGGGGACACGTGCTCCATCTCACCCTTAACAACCCGACAATAGATATCGAATTAATCCAAAAAACCCGACAATCTTCAGAAAACTGACCCAAACACTTCCAAAAACTCTCCCCAAAAGACGGTAGGATAGTATCCTTAATGAGGGTATGAGACGTATGAAAAGGTACTCATTGCACTCATTTTCATAGCTTTCATTATGAAACGTATGATTTTGCGCGCATCGTGCTCATTTTCATAGCTTTCATTGCTTCATACCACGAAAAAGGGATTCCGTGGGTTTATTGAAGTTATAACATTATCGGTTAATTTGTTGTATCACAACGGGTTGAAAAAAGTTATAACATTATGCGTCGATTTTTACAACATAACGGGTTGAAAAAAGGTTTTACATTATGCGGAGTTTATAACATAATCGGTTGTTTACTACATTTTTTGTAATATTATGCGTTGGTGTAACATTATGCGGCGTTGTAACATTATCGGTTGAAACAAACCTTCGACAGTTAGCGACACTAGAAAAATTAGCAAATTTCTGCATGCATACTCCCCACTGTCACTGCACGCATAGTTGCCAACATTGATGGTCAGCAGTTGCTAAAATTCTGCCCAATTAGTTTCGACCAGCATAAAAGAGTTGAAAATAGTGTTTCAAAGTAAACATATATCCCGTAACATACCGAAGAATAGTTGACAAATATTTCTGAGGGTGATTGCTTTGAAGAAGGGATGTGTGTTCAAATGAGTTCACAGTTCAGACTATATCACCAATAGTTTTTGCATTTCAGAAATGATATTTGAGAAATGAATTCTCTGCAAATATGATGTTATTGGTTAAGGAAAAATTCTCCCAGGGAACAGCCATCCTGATGGCATTTTATCTCATCTCGAGGGAGTCAAACTGAGATTTTGTGATCGGTTTGCATCGGCTGAACGTCACCAATTTCTTTACGTTGCATACCAGCGACATTTCCCGCCCAGTCTTTATTTATTTATTTATTATTTTTAAATATTTATTTTTTTATTCATTTATTTATTGGTGCTTAAGGTCACATATTTCTGCACAATAGCTAATCGTGACCACAACATTGAGATAAAATCCAGTTTTGGTAATCGTTTATACCCGTGTTGCCCATGTTTGAGGACTTCCACCCCAAGAACCGGTGATTGAGTCATATTTTACCATAGCGGGGGAGGAATTCGCTAGAATTGTGCACTTGGTGATACCTTCCTGAAATTTGGCATGATGTAAGGGTAGGCATCAGAGATTTCAAAATCGATCGGCTACAAGTTGGCACCATCCTCTAGCCACCACTAGCAGCGAAATCCAAAATGGCCGCCAAGCGGATCGAAAAAAAGCTATTTTCGCCGATCGCACAACTGAAGCTCCAAACCTAACACCATACATGTGCTGTAATTGATGTGAATGATGGAGTGAAGCCCTTGGAACAAGTTGGGGGGAAGATTAATGGATAATGGGATCAGAATTTCCGTCGATGTGTGCGTCTGTGTGTCTGACTGTCAGTATGATCGTCCGTCCGTAGATAAATTAGTGTTGAATGTTTCTCGGGAATGCAATGGTCAAATGAACATGGTATGAGAGATTCCTGTCAACACATGAACAAGGGTACTCGATAGTATGCAGCAGTGGGGATACTTGGACATTTGATAATCCAATTAAAGTGACAGTCTATTCTCAACTTCCGGCATTTTCGATAGATTTATTTTCTAAGAAAATAAAACTATCAAATTTCTAGAGGAGTTCTGGTTCAATCTCAACACCATAGCGACACGTCTGCCAGCAAGGGCAGTGCTGGAATGAACTCGGGATGCATTAGTTCCCGTTGTTAATTATACAATGTTATCTTGCCAGTATAGAACATTGGCAAAATGGGACTAGAAGGGGTGAGTGTATGTTTGCAGTCATTCGAGGTACAGGAATATTTTTTGACTACAAGTAGTATTCTTCATTTTCGGCCAGTTAAGATGTGGTGTGTTCCAAGTCAGGATTAATGTTGCCGACACTTAATGCCCATCCCTCATGGTATGCTACTTTACCAGGGATATAGAGATATAGCCACCACTGGGAGCCAAAACATGACCTTTGATGTCGATGAGTGGTCGAAATGTTTTAGCGAATAACTTATCGAAATATGATCCGGTATGGCAATTTGATACCTTACGTTAGATTTATTAGATCAACTCAGGTATGGATTCATTGAGACATGAGTGCGCTACAAGATGAAGGATTTCCAAGTTGATTTGCTATGGAGTAGGAACTGACTAGTCACATGTGGCCTATGGCCAGAGAAAGACAAGGATACCATAGATGAACACACGGGTGAACGAAGGTATCAACTGTTGTACAGAGGCAAAATAGTTGGGGATATTGTATCATGCTATGCATGAATTAACACCGTCTTGTGCAGTAAATAACAGACTATTTTCCGAAATCTAAAACTGTATTCCTATACCCCGGACAATGTAGCAAGCCACATGGGATGAACATTTGTTAGCAAAATCAACTCAACTAGAAACATGACATGTGTTAACTGGCCGAAAATGGAAAAAAAAATACCAGAATAGGAGATGACTGGTCCTAACATGACAGTATACTACTCAATATTGTTACAACAGCCACCTTCACACTTACACAAAGGTGTGCACCTTAATCCAGCTTTCAAGCATTTGCAATTGCCCTTGCAGGCCTTGGCACAACTACAGTGGAGCATCAGTGCACATGCAGCACTTGCGTCTCCTAGGTGAGTCCAAAATGGGACCAGAATATTGAGACGTGGATTCCACTCCCATCCGTACTGTGATGGGTCTGGCACACATAAGTGTTTCTGCAGAGCACGATGCCAAATGAAAGATGACACAAGAATTACCCTTTTTACATGTTGATACAGAGCTGCTTTGGTGGGCGGGATGTTTTCCATAGACTTAAGGCCATGTGTGAACATATGCCGTCTCGCATCATTGACACGTGTACTGACACAACTGTTACTGTACATCTGTATGGTGAGTTTTTCGATATGCTGCATATGAGGGGAATCCTCTGAAAAGACTTGCGGATTCTCAGTCAATTCTATCATCATTTCAGTTGATGCGGGAAAATTCATCCATGCATTCCATCCTGTCTTCTTCCCAATGCCGAGCATGCTGGATGTTACATCACAACCTGTGAAGGCGTGGAAGAAAGTCAGGGCCTTACAGTAATCAGGTCCAAGTTGTGAAGCTATCTCATGAATTGGCATATCTTTATATGCCTTTCCAATTCCAAACCCAATCCACAGCTCACTGAGTCCAAGGTCACGGAATGTTGCGAAATGGTGCAAAGACAGAATGACGACATCAGAATCAACCGTGCGAAGAAAAGCTATTTTGTGACCTTGTGAGACTGCATGGTTGAGATGAAGCATCATGCGCGTGTCTGCTTCCTCGTGGTTCGATGGAGATATGTCACATAAGCTAACATCCTTATTGCATAGTACATATTCTCCTGATGTCGTTAACAACTGGTACTCGGATGTTGATGTTAATTTCAGCAGTTCAGCAGACAGGAACTTGAAAAATTCGTCTTTATTCTCACTAACTTTCAAGAATGCCTGCCAATTCTTCCCTTTAGGTAAAGGGACGTTCTCGGACACCCGTATCAACCTAACTGCTGTCTCACCGAGGCGTTTTGCTCGCGTCTGATTCTTCAAACTGCCTTCGGGGTAACAGTCATAGATCGCATCAACCCTTGTGGTGTTCGTGTTAATCAGAGATTCGATGTATGGCAATAATTGCAATCGAGCATATTCTCCAAACAGATCCGCTTTCTGTGGTTTGATTACATGGACTACAGCAGGCATATCCAAGATGACAACTGAAGCTTGTCTAGCTGCTGAATTCTTCCCTTGTGCAGGAATAGCTGGTAAACAATTGAGAATTTGAGATTTTGTCCCACTCCGTAGCTTACCTCTATCGGATAATGCTGGCGGATCACGTGCATTCTCGTGCATGAAAAACTCATCCATGTTTGAATCAGGCCGGGCTTGCAGTGAAACGAACATCTGGGTAACTATTGCGGCAGTTGCTTTACTTGACATGAGTTTGTCTCGGCCTTTGTCCAGGTTGGCTGGGGGTGGGTTAAGGAAGGTATATATATTTGCCTTGGGAATAACATCATTCAGGGGTACGGTGCATTCCACAAGCCTTTCCTTCAAGAAAGTGGAATATAAATGCTTGCCCCTTTCGGGTAATGACCGTAAACTCTTACTAACTTCGGGGTCCATATATTCACCAGTATCTAATGTCACCAGCTGACCACTAGTTTCATCATAAGGGTTGATAATGAGTCCCTGATTCACCAGATCGAGGAGAGATTTCAATTGATTCAGAAATTTTTTCTGCTCTGATACCGAACTTTCCGGGTGTTCCGTGTTATCTGATGATGTTGTGTGGAAACTTGCATATTCATACTCATCTATAACACGCAGAACTTCTGACCTTGAAAGCTCAATAACGACTTTCTCTTCAGCCTGGCCATAGAGACCTTTTGGACCACTGTCTTCTTTGAGTAGTTGGATACTATGTTCTTGGCTCTGATCTAAACCCATCATACTGAACTTCCTCTCACTACGCTGGACCACAAAATGGCCTTCCATGAATTTGTTGTGGATTGAAGGATGCCGCCTGGGTAGCTGAGACATGTCTCTCAGAAATACGGGGACCCACCGACAATAATTTGTATGTCCTAGGGCAAAAAAGTAACTGCACAACTCATCGATAGAACACAGTGTACCAGGCCAGTTACCGATTCGTTGGTTCCGAACGAATTGACAGCTTGTCAAGAGAAAGTTCCGAACGATTTCACCCCAATAGCGCGCAGTTGGAGATTGTGAAAGAATCCTCTGTTCCCACATTTCAAATGACTCATGGGGCCCAGTCTGCTGACAGTAAATCTCATAAGCATTCTTTCTGAGGATCTCAAGCCAAGCTAGAGTGAGAAGATATGCCTGTCGCGTCCTCTTGACATGTTTCCCACCAAGTAGGGATGATGCTACACCGGGTGTGAATATCTTTGCGAGGTGAAACATTCGCTCCCAACCAGAACCACCCATAAGCTTACCACCAGCTTCTTGGGTGCACATTTCAAGATGCAGGAATCCAATCATACACACCATTCGATCCTCACCTATCTCCTCTGGGAACAGCCATTGACATTTTTTCTGCCTGGCATACAACGGACAGTCACCTTCAATGACAGGTATCTGGCCGGGGTTTACGAAAGCAGTAGCTTCCCTGACCACATACATAGCATGCTTCTGCATACTGAGTGAGTCCGCTTTCTGCTCACTGAAAACAGGGAATACCCCAATAACTGCACGAGGTTTGACATTGTCTTGATCTTCATGTTTTGAAAAGAAGCCTGAAAAGGTCACAGGGACTTCATCAAGCTGCCAGCTGCCATCAACCTTCCCTTTATTGCTGATCTGTGACACATGAGACAACCAGTCATTCTCTCCCACGTTCAAATCTGCATATTCATTGGGCCGTACATTACATTCATCTGGAGATTCAAGCCTGATGTCCCCACCAAAGTCTTCAACGAAAGGAACAAATGCATAGTCGTCTGGGAGTTCAATTTGTGTGTCTTCTGGAACATCTAAACTCAGTGGTGGGGGATCAGTACCCACATTGTCCCTGCTCAGTTGACCAATGAGTGTGATGGACGTACCATGCATATCAGATCTACCAGATACATCAATGTTATCAGTGGTTCCTATCGAGAAAACATTACGTTTGCAGTTAGCTGGGACTACAACACCTTCGTTCTTGAACCGCAGTGAAACAGCTCTCGCGAAACTCCTGCGAACATCCATTACGCGATCATAAGAGACAGAGAGTCCCATTTGATGAAAATCTCTGATAAGATTTTTCATACGATCATGGGCATGCAACTTCAAACCCACATAAAGAGGCATTGGAGTTTCTCTGTCACGTCTCTGGTGAACATTTTGTGCATGTTCGGAGCGTTTCGCTGAATTGCTGATCAACATCTGTGAAATAGTACAAGCCACTCGAGTCTTGGCATTAACAGTCTCATCATCGCCTAAGTTCTGTATACTACATGTGCCCTCAAGTAGAACTCTAAGAAGAGTCAGGAGTGAGTTGGGTACAGGCTCGCTCAAGCAATAAGATGAAAATGATCCCGTGAAAGGAGCTTGAGATATGAGTATGTGTTTACGCAGAAGAAGACCCACATCAACTATCTTTTTTGCCTCTTCCTCAGACACTATACGAGTTAAAGATTCGGACAACAAGGAGCCAACTCGAAACCTACTTGAAATAAACACATCTCTACCCTGTGTGAAGGCGTCCCAGCCATCGCCCAATTTCTGCAACAAATGTTCTTTGAATCGAGTGGAATGTATTTCTTCACTAAGCCAATCAGAACCGACTTGCTTCAACCTCCGACTGTACAGATTCTTGAGATCGACAAGCTTCATCGCGGAATCGTTGTGTTCAACAAATGTTATGAGCTCTGCCATAACGAGAGGGTCATAGGGCAGGCCTGACGCGGAATGTTCGGCGTTCTTCGACTTTTTAGATTTAGCCGCTCGTGCTTCATTGGCAAGCTTACAATAACAGGTTTTGTGATAGTAAAGATCACTAGCAGCGGAATCAAATGCTGCATTGACCCGAGAAAAAACAACCCAGTTCTCGGCTTCCTTTGCCATAATTTTGAGTTTATTGTTATCAGACATTGATCTGCAAATAGGCTCACTGCTGTCACCTTCGCGTTTGTGACAATAAACACACTGGGGCAGTTTCCTGTCACAGCCAGATTCAAAACTTGTCCGTGTTCTTTTAGGACTCAGCGTGGAGCAGGATGCCACTGCCTCATTTCGCTCTCGCTTGTGTAGCACGCGCTGTACGATGTGAGTCCGAATACTGTCACGGCATGTCTTATGATATATTGCCTTATTCGTCAACAGTGACATCGACATACACTCATCACTCTCTCTCATCAAACAATCAATGGTCAAATTATATGGAAGCTCAACGCCATTATCTAGGAAGCGCGTTATGTCTTCCTCAATAGCTTTATAGGCGTCATGAAAACGAGATTCTCTATACGGACGCATCAATTTCTTGGAACTGTCTTGCTGGCAAAAGCAACAACGTTCCCAGTCAGTACTAGTCCGTACACGAAGAGGATTCTCACTCATTCTGTGAATGATTTTTGTGAACAATCGCGTTCTCGAATTAATTTCGACAGACAAATCAGAATTGCTTGCGGAATTACGCCAAACAAGAGATTGTATGGCAAAGAGACTGCTTCATAAAGAGCGTTGTTTCTCCGGGATCAGCGTCATTCAGGTTTGCCTGAATGACGCTGATCCCGGAGAAACAACGCTCTTTTCAAGTTCCAAGAAATTGATGCGTCCGTATAGAGAATCTCGTTTTATTCTACATCATCTCCCACGTCTGTTTCCAACACGTGCGTGGATCAGAGTTCACTTTCGCGCCCTTACAATCGGATGTATAGTCGGTAGACCGTCGAAAAGGAGGTTCCCTTCAGCCGCTGGCGGCCATTTTGGATTGTGCCGCTACTGGTCGCCACCGGTCGGTGTCAACTTGTAGCCGATCGTTTTTGAGAACCTCATAGCCTACACTAACAGTGTGCCAAATTTCAAGAAGGTATCACCAAGTGCACAATTCACCTGTATGTGACGAATTCCTCCCCCGCTACCAGTAAACAGAGCTTGTTTACCACAGTAAACAAGCAGTGCTTCACTTCCCGGGGTTCCCACGGGGAAAACAGTCGTTATCAAATTTATTTTTCTGCGTTGTGTTTGACACGTAGATGAAGCAGTTACTAAGAGTGATGGCTTTGTGTTCTCGGAGCAACTGAACGAGGGTTTGAGAAAATTGTTTTTGTTGTTTTGAATAATTTTTACGATCTGCCGGAATTGCTAGGTCCCTAGTAGCCATATTGAATTTCTGCATGAATTCCATTGCGTTGCCATACCTGTGGTGTCCATCAACCGACTTCTACCAAATTGTTTATGCTGTCGTGATCTGGCATTCTCCCGATTGTTGTTCAATATTTTCACGACCCGTCAAAAACAAGGTGACTGACGGTCATCTTGGATTTTAGCATTATTGACTGCATCCCTTACAGGCCCTATTTCTCAACCAATCTCCACCAAATATCACATGTACCTTGGCTGCAGACAACCAAGCATACCCCATAACAGCGCATTACATACTATCTATACCACCCACTCGATCTAATAGGGCATTGGATGGGTTAATAATGCTCAGGCTGGCAGTAGATCAACAGGATTACAGGTCACCTATTCTACGGTACTATGTCAAACCAGTACAAAAAGTCCGACACGTTTTGGCCCGAACAACCTAATGTCGGATTGTATAGTGAACATCAACAACGGTCAACGTTTCCATGACGTCGCCTGTGTATAGAGACGTCACAACGTCAGTGGCAATATAAACCGTTTCGCAGGGAAAATTTCAAGAAAACTCACCTTCCATCACAACCTTCCATCACATACCCATACTGTATACCCACATCTGTGTACATACACACTCTAAAATCAGTTGGGTTAAAAATTAACCCAAATCAATTGGGTGAGTGAATATGAACCCAATTGGGTTCATATTCACTCAACCCAGTTGATGTGGGTTGATATTTACCCCAACTGATGCCAGAGTGTATAACAATACATGCCATTGCATTACAATAGTACGCATAAAGTGCGTATACCACTCCCAGGATGCAGTTTTGAATAGTACAGATGTATTGCAATGGAAAAGGTTGCACCGGAAATGTCAGGTTTTATCCAGTCAGGGTGGTGGGGACGATCCAGTACGCTCCTTCTGCTAGTGTGTATTCTCTATAGGTGAAGGTACAGGGTCTTCCTCGGGGCAAAAGGTTTTGTAGTCGCCCCAGTTGGCGAATGCTGGACAATACGTACTTTTTTTAGGTGGAAATACCCAGAATGTGGGGGTATAACTATAGCAAAATGACCCCAGAAATATTAGAGTGAAAGTTTAGGCGTGAATGTATATAAGGTTGATATTTTTGAGGAACAGGGTTTATACTTATGCTTAAATACATACTGAATAAAGGGAGGAACTGCCACAGCTCTTGACTACGACCAAGGCTGGTAGCAGTTAACTTTTCAAACGTTAACGTGTTAAATTATTTTAACTACGTTAAAATAATTAACCAAGTTAATAACGTTTAACTTTGAAGATTATAATTGTATAATATGTAGCATTGCCTCGTTATCTTGTGTTGACCCAATCCGGATCGCGCGTGCCGATGACGTCGAATTTTACGTCATTTGACGAAATTGAAGAACACTCATAATTCAGATGTCCGTCAATTATAGACGACCCATTGATTTGGTGGAGAGACCATGAAGCCCTCTACCAATGTTGGCGAAGTTGGCCCGCCGATATTAATTTTGGCGATACAACAATATCATCTTCATCCGAACGCCTATTTGTCATGTAAGGACTGGTATTCGAGCAACGGCGGGTGTCTCTTTCTATGGATACGGTCGCAGCGATTGTATTCTTAAATGAAAACATCACTGAATGTTAGAATTTACGATAACCTGCGAGAACTATATTAACAACTCGTCACCTGAGTTCCAATATGTTCTATGTGCCGGGAGGCACATAGAACACATTGGAACTCAAGAGACGAAATGTGCGTACCGTAATATAAATGGCCGAAGTTATTAAAATTTTATTCATTTTAACATTTAACGTCATTTAACTCGTTATCGCAGAATTCTTTAACACGTTAACGTGTTAAGGAAAATTTTAACTCCCCCCAGCCCTGGCTACGACACTGGTTGCATGGTATTCTCGCATCGGCCATAAAGCTTCACCTAATAACAGAAAATATTCGAAATAATACAGACAGTAACTGATGTTCCATTGAAATTCATAAGATGACAGTACGCAGTCGACCTTTACATTTTAGCATTCCGGTAGAATTCTCAGAGTAAGTGGAATATAATATTCCCATTCACAAACCACATCACATGTTGTATTTTTAATTGCACTTCCAACAAGAGAATTTCGTCTTTGAATGGAATTCACGAATAATTCATTCACAAGTAATACAATTTGGTACCCAAATCAATGATTAAATTAATAAATCGAATTGCAATTTTGACAAGATTGTTCACTTTCTCTGACAATGATGGACAATTATGGCAATGGGGAGGTATTTTTGCGCTTGGCAAAAATTGTGTCAGGTTAAATTTGAATAAGTTGACTTAATACAAAGCAGACGTATGGTGTGATTTCTCCTCCATCAAAATGACTTTGTCTCTAATATTTCATCAGCTTTAACCGGGAATGTGACTAAAGGGTCTTGAATTGTGGCAGCAGCGTCGCTGCATGTCAGCAACTGGGGAGGGGGAGGGGGAGGGATGGGAGTACTCAAATCTCTCCAGGAAAAAATCTACGCTTGCTTATGACGATGCAAGCTTTTAATTTCCAGTGCCCATCTCAAGGTCCTCGTCTCTGCGCTCTCATCCTCCCTAGTTTGCAGATCCCCCCACCCCCTGCGACACCCTTCTTTTACCATCACATTCTCATTCTGATGAATATTCGTATAATGAAGTTATGATGGGTACATGGTGGGTTTGTGTCACTGATAAAACTACGATCAGGGTGTGTGGTGAGTGTGCGTGTGAGTGTGGGGGGACTGTGATGGGAAGGGGCGGAGACTATGATTTATTTCATCATATCAGAACATTACTCCGATGATGACCTCATAGGTGTGAGTTTACTGTTGTCTGTGGAGAAAAAAAAAACCTTTTACAACAAGATATGTTGAAAGCAAAAATTAACACATTTAACGGAAAAACATCCGTCGCTGGAACTATCCATATAGGAGCAGGCATCTCTGGGGAAGTGGTCTAAGAAGAAGCGTTGGTTAGAGACGTACTACACTGCGGGATGGTTGATTGAAACCCCATGTACTGGCTGAAGAAGGGGCAAGAGATCAGCGCGTGTACTTTTTCGCCGAAGTGCGAAATACGTTAGAAACGAATACTCGATAGTTTCCCAGTTACTCTTCTGGGAAAGAAACTTTACTTTTCTAGAAGCGTAACTGAGAAACTGAGAAACGTTTCTAACGTATTTTATGTGTACCAATTCCAGTGGGGAGGATGTAGGGGGAGGGGGTATAATGCCACCGTTTGGTCGATAATCACCAAATGAAGAAGCTATACAGTCGGTGTAGTGATTTCTAAATCTAAAGATATATATTGTTCCCTGAGTGAGTGGAATAAGGAAGATATTTATAAAGCCAGTACTACTGAGTGTCACATTACATGGAGAGTAATCGCTTGACTGGACGGATTACGTGAAATAATTCATGAGAGGTGAGGGACGTTGTACAAACACGAGTGCGCGAAATCGCACGAGTGTTTTACAATATAGTCCCTCGTCTCGAATGAGCCCAATCAAGCGATTACTCTGTTTATTACTTTTCATTATTAACGATAATTATATTATTTAACCCTTTACCTGACGTAACGGCCGAAACCGGCCAGCGCTATTCTCAAAAATCATTAGTTTTTCAGTTTTTGTCTCTAAAAGATAGGTTATGACCCCCATTGGAACGAGCTCGTCGAGCTCTTTCCAATGAGGGGTCATAACCTATGTTTTTGAGACAGAAAATGAAAATAATAGTTATTCAAGAATTTTTTTTGCAAGTGTCGTCTGCTTTTCATGTTAGGTAAAGGGTTAAAAAAGCAAAAAAAAAAAAACCCAATGAAGTCCCCATTACACCTACGGCAAAGCGTCTTCGTTTGCGCGCACGGATACATGGCACAATAGTTGATTACATAATTCACTTGTGAAGTTATCGTTCAAAATCAAACCCGCAAATCCCAGTAAATCACACTTTGGAAAGTAATAAATATATATAATGTCAATACTACTGAGTGTCACATTAAAATGTAAAACGCATTATCAACTCCCGGTCTTAATTCAGAACCAGAGTCGAGTGCCCTTTGTGATACACTTGATCCCCTTTCCCTCAGATGCTTCCGGCGCCCTTGTCCAAATCAATTTATCTATTTAGTTGTTTTCTTCATCTTCATTTCGGTATTAAGAATTACAAACAATCAAGAGAAAAAAGCGCTACTTGTGTATGGTGTTTGTGGCGTTCCCTGCTTTGTTCTAAACGATGGGTACAATGGTAACTTCTGTTATCTTAGATGCGATATATCCATGTGAGATAATAGATTTTATTTTACAATCAACATTTATTTTGTCTGTATTGACTCCGCAACTGTCGAGTATCCGACCCCCTGATACAGATGTTTAGTTTAAACATATTTTATTGCCATAAACGCAAAAGGATCGGAGAACAAGTTATACAACTTAAACAAACTCCTTTCCCGTACAAAGAATAACTTATTATAATGCGGCAAGAACATAGAACAAACTGATTACACAAAATACGAACTACAAACGAAATATGAACTGATAATTTGGAGAAAAGAGGAAGTGAAAAGAAGAAGTGGGGTAAAAGGTGAAAGGTAAAAGGTGAACTGGCTATCATCAAGTAGCATACCTTAACGGCAGAGGGGGTGCATAGTTTTCTCGAAAAAGACTATTGAATGTGATTCGCAGTTTCGTAATATGGTGCTGATCAAGTAAAACGCCCGCCAGTGATTATGAAAGATTGTACTTTTTGAAATAATAAAACATTCTGCGATGCCGACAAATTTGTAATTCCATAGAGCAAATCATTAACACAAGTTATATTGCAGAAAGGTGTGGCATTTATCATTACGATTCGCTGGGTATGGTACTTAGGACAATTGAAAAAGAAATGGCTGGCATTTTCGGATTCGTGACCACATTCACAATGTGGGTCTGCACAGATGTAGTTAAGGGATTTGTCCTGGTTTAGATCGCTGCAACCATTGCGTAATCTACAATGCAGAATATTTGCTTTTCTATTTCCGGCCAGGAAATAAACTGGAGGTTTAGGTACAGGGTCGCTAGACGAAAAGTGCTGCTTAAATTCACTTAGGGTAGATGCATGTTTGGCGGTTCTGGGAAGACGGTTCCACAATTCTAATTTTGAAGGAAAAAAATTACTTTTTGAAGTGTTCCATCCTAAGCAAGAATGAATTATAATCAGAAGCATTCCGAAGATTATAGGACGCACTGTGACAATACGCGTTGGAAGAAGTTCAAATAGGAACACGGGGGATTCGTGATTAATAGTACAGAGTCTGTAGAACCTTCTTCGGTCACACCAATGTTTTCCAACCCAGTTCAAGTAAAACTGAATCGGTCGAAGTTGAACGGGTTAACCCTGTTATTATTCTGGCAGCGTCGAAATGGAGTCTATCGATTCTTTTTAATCGGTAGTCGGGGTGCAATCCCATACAATATTTCCATAGTCCAAAAGTGAAAGTATAAACGCTGAATAAATTTGCTCTAAAGTTTTCCTTGGGAGCATGAATTTTAATTTTCGGAGCTGTGAGAGTCTTGCGTTTACTTTTTTACAAATGTCCGCTATATGTTTGTCCCAACCTAGGTTGGTTTGTAAGTGTAGTCCGAGATATTTGTGACAATCGGTAAGGGTAACAGAGCAATTATTGAAACGTAACAATGGCTCAAATGTGGCCGAGCAATTATATGTAAAGGAAACAGCTTCAGTTTTGTCGGGGTTAAATGTTACAAGCCATTTCCGTGACCAAACATGAATAGTGTCGAGATCTTTATTTAGGGCGGATGCAACCTCATGTTGACTTGTATTGTTGTTGTTAAGGCATGTATCATCTGCAAAAAGCCTCGCAAGTGATTCGGCAATGTCGTTAATATAAATTAGAAATAAAAAAGGTCCTAAAACAGATCCTTGTGGAACACCAGCAGTTATCGTGGAGTATGGGGAGTGAGTGTTGTTTACTAGGACTCTCTGTTTCCTGTGTGTTAAATAATTTTGAAATCATTCTAATAAATTACCAGTAATCCCATATTGCTGAAGTTTAAAAATAAGTCCCCTATGCCACACCCTCTAGAAGGCTTTGGATATATCACAGAATATTGCACAGGTAACAAGACGCTTGTCTAAAGATTGACACCCTTATAAAAAAAGTACCATGGTAAACCATGGTAAATCCCAAAATACCCTGGTAATACCATGGTAAATCCCAAAATACCCTGGTAATACCATGGTATACCATGGTATTACCAGGGTATTTTGGGATTTACCATGGTTTACCATGGTTTACCATGGTACTTTTTTATAAGTGCACAACGAGTGATATAGTTCTAGGAGTTGATATATTGTGCTGTGGCCAGGAGGAAATCCTGACTGGTATTTGTATATCAGATCATTATCGCAGAAGTGTACGAAAACATGTTTTAGGACCACTTTCTAAAAAACTTTACCTAATATTGGAAGTAAGGACATTGGTCTATAGTTTTTACATGCTGATGGATCTTTATGTTTGATAAGTGGAATGACGTTTGCTTTTTTTCCAGTCATCGGGCAAGACGCCTTTGTCTATGCTTTGTTGGAATAATATTTTTAATGAGACTACTACAGTTTTCGAGGTACCCTTTAACATTCTTACACTGATGTCGTCATGACCATGGGCCTTGTTAGACATAAGTGATTTGATTGAACAGACAATATCACTTTCTTCAACGTTAACTGTTGTTAATTTCACGTTACACCAACAGTTGAATTGTGGGAGACTATGGCTGCTATCGTCAATTGTACTGTTTTTAAGGAATGTTGCATTTAGGATTACTGATTTCTCAAGGCTATCAGTAATTAAGTTATTTGGGTTGTTGGTATCGCCATTGTACAGTGATGGAATTGATTTCATATTGGTTTTATTTACGAGGTCTTTGATGACATGCCAGAAGTATTTTTTTGATGGGGAGTTAGAGGGGGTCTGTTCCAGATTAGCTAAATATTGCTGCTTGGCATGTTTTTTCATATTGTTTACTTTGTTACGTGTAGCCCTGTATGCATTCCAGTCAATAATTTTCTTAGTTGTTAAAGCTTTTTTCCGTAATCGATCTCGTCGCCTAATGTGTAGACGGAGATCAGAATTAAACCAATGTTTGTCTCGAGGGCGGACGAGTACTATTGACTGTGGGACAGATTCGTCTATTATGTGCAAGTATCGATTTGTAAATCGCAATTGTGCTTCATTGATGTCACCAGTACTGCCTGTACCAGAGATTAAACTCTGCTAATCGGTGGCAGCAATAAGATCGTTGGCTCTATCAAACTTGGCATTTCTGTAATTGCGAATAGTTCTGTGATATGCGGAAACAGGGGGTGAGTCAAAAGCTAGTTGAGCATATACAGCTAAGTGGTCAGGTAATTCGAGATCGATTGTATCAGATTCGAGAGTAGTGACAGTGTCACTCGTGAGTATGGGATTCAATAAGGTAGAAGTGCGTTGGGTAATCCTTGTGGGATTATTGATAATATTACGCAAGTAAAAATGATCTATGATTTCATGGATTTTGGAACTGTTATTTAGGAGATCGGAATTCAAGTCTCCTACAATAACGATATTCTCATTCAAATCAAGGGCCTGTTCAATAGAATGATCCAGTAACGTCCAGTATTCAGGGCTTGCAAACTGCTGAGATCTGTATGTTAGGGCAATGATATATCGTTGGGCAATGAGATATCGTTTCGCGTTAGATACAGTTTCAATCCAAATGATTGAGTCATCGAATTCCAATTCATACTGCGCTGAACGTAGAGTCGGTTGGAGATATAAACAGCAATTCCAGCACCGGAGTGGTTTCTATCTTTGCGGATTGGGCTAGAAAAGTCAGGTAATAATATATTTTCAAAGTCAAAAGATGCTTGCAAATGGGCCTCCGAAAAGCAAACCACGTCGAATTCCCCTACAATCTCCTCAATCTGGAAAAGTTTCGATTGTATACTCCTAATGTTATAATGGAATATTGAAAGAGATTTATCAAATCCATTGGTATTGTTTCCTGCTGGCCCAGGATTTATTTGTTCATCGTTACAGCAAAGCATTATCATCAGCAGGATCAAAAATATTGATAGAGTCTTAATTCTCACAGAAAGATTTAAATGGGCTGGTCGTAAGCGTTTACTTGGGCGAAGGTGGTTGGCCGTAGTTCCATTGAAAGCTCCTATCGTCGCATGGTACTGAACTATCTACATTGAAAAAGTGTAAAAATTAAACCGGTAAGTGCTGTGATCGGATAGGAGCTTTCAGTGGACATGTTTATGCGGGGGTTACAAGGCCACGTCTGGTGGCTAATTCTAGGAATCAGGAGGAAAAAAGCTAACGAAAAGTTCTGATTGATCGATTCATAACTTGACAATAACCTGATCAACGAAAAAGGAAGAATAAAAGTGAAGAGAAGACGGGTAGAGAAAACAACAAGTGGAGTTTCAGAAGAGTAAGATGACAATTTCAAAAATAAAATGGAAAATACAAATATAAGAAAAAATGAGTTGTGTATACTCTGACGACGCATGTGAATTTGCATCGATGGAGGATTATTTTGGATGGATTTTTGATGTTGATTATAGTAGCAATATTCTGACACTTCGGAGAATCGAATTATCGTGGAGGGGAATAAAAATATCACATTGTAGAGGTTTGTATCAGGGGTCGGATACAAGCACGTTCCTTTCGCGTGAGTTCCATTTTTTTCTTTTTGTTCATCCGTACGAA
This sequence comes from Pictodentalium vernedei, assembly GCA_031216915.1. NCBI lineage: Eukaryota > Metazoa > Mollusca > Scaphopoda > Dentaliida > Dentaliidae > Pictodentalium > Pictodentalium vernedei. Next base: position 801,434,329 of record CM062297.1, read on the forward strand.
TAAATAGTTCGTTATATATTCTTGTACATTCCTGACTTATCCCCAATATATTGTAAGATAAAATGATTATTACCATTATGTGGATGTACAAAATATGTATCCGAGTCTCGCTCCGGGTTCTAAGGGTAGATCACGACTCGTCTTCGACTCGTCGTGATCTGCCCTTAGAACCCGGAGCTCGACTCGGATACATATTTTGTACATCCACATAATGGTAATAATCCCAATTTACCAGCACCTGAAGTAAGAAATAAATGTATGGGTCACTAAATTTCAGGTGTTCGGCACTTAAGTGGTCTGGGCCGCCCGATTTCCCGGAATCGAAGCTTAATACGAGCTCTATTATTGACCAAAGTTTACCAATGTAATGCAAAACGCTTTCATGATTATTAACCGGCAGATAAACACACAGAATTAAAATACACATGTCAACTAAGTCAACTTTCAAACCGGCAATATGATCGTCGTCGTAAGAGTTAATGCGAACACTATTGCCTAGCGCTCTTCGCCATAGTGTTCCAATCCCACCGTAAGGGCGGCCTATCAAAACCCGTTCACCAATGTCCACCGCGGAGACTCCATCCCCTGTAAAATCACCATGTAACAATCTCAAAATGAGAATTTCAAGATCAAGAAGCCAGTGCTCTTGAATCACTCAAATGTCACAATTGTCACATAAAGCGTTAATGTCAATCTCGGAAGTTTTGAGAGATTGACAGTTAAATGTAGCTATTCTTAATTTATTATATTTCTACAACTTTTTCCTTTGTAAATAAAAACCATATCCTACTCCCACGACCTCGAAACTGTTATTCAACTCCCACGGAGATATCCTACTCTCAGTCATAACAGACTACTTTTACCATTGCAATTGTTCCGCCTCGAAATCCAGTGATAACACCCAATCCACTTCGACAAATATTCTTCTTGATATTCTAGCTGACAGCGAGCAATAACTATGTACACATCCATACAAAGTTATAAGAAGTTGAACATGACTACTCATCCATGGTGATTGATTGAATTATTTCTTTAAAATGTGTTGATTTCCTTCATAAGTTCATATCTCCCGTCACTTGAATTTCCATTTGAAAACGAGCGTCATTGCATTCCGTTCTGATGACGTCATATTATCCGTTCATTCATTCATGTTTTTGTGTTCATGCGCCGATTTTTCTAACCGTCAAAACAAATTGAGCGACCTTGGGAAACTGCTCGTGGATGACGCAAGAGGGGTGTTTGTGTTGCAGATATTATCAGGGAAATATAATGAACACAATAGTTCACTGCTTGGAGTAACGTACGATGTTTATTCTCTCGTGGGATACGGGGATTATTTTCACACGGCTAGCGCCTCGTGAAAAAAAACCTTCCGCATCCCACGCGAAAAAAAACATCGTACGTTACTCCAAGCAGTGAACTATTGTGTTCATTATATTTCCCTGATAATGATCAGTGGGAATGTGTATAAACTATGCCATAGACAAGTGGTGTTCAGTTCCAACTTTCGGGACCCCAAATGCCTGTATTGTGAATACCAAGAGCCGGTTGTCGTGGCGGGAAGTGTCTGCGAATCAGAATATCCTGTGGCCAAACATCTGTTTTGCCAAGTCTCTGGAGGGTATCTGTTCCACTAACGTTAAGTTTAAATAAACTATACGTGCCGTACCTGGTTTTCAGTCTCTCATAGCTGGTTATGGTAATGCCAGTTTTTAATTCTGTGTAACTGACGATGCCCGCTTCCTGTGTATCTGGGTCAGGGCGAGACACAAAAAGAGAAGCGTGTGGGGCCGTTTTTACGGCTTTCAAATTAGCTTCGCTTGATGCACCAATTACGCGAGGCTTTCGTAACCGACGGGTAACGGGATAAAGCCACCCCACGGGAAGAGCCATTATCCGAAAACGTTTTGCATTGGTTTGACAATAGAACAGACGCGTATGTGCGGTGGTCATGGTTTCTATCGGGTAATGTGAAACGACTTGACAGAGTAAAGGATTTCGCGTTAACGGCATTCCTGAGTTGATCACTTTCCGATTGCGACGCGTTGTCCGGAACGATGATTGTGTTTGAGCCATTACCGTTAGATTGTCTAGATGTGACGTCATAGTGGACACTGTCCTTTCCAGAACGTGAGCAGTTATCGCCACTCAACTTCTCTTTCTAAGCTACAGTCCCTGTGGTACTTGGGGATCAATGTGACCCGTTAATTCACCGAAATTTGCTGAGCGACTTTTTGGCGGCGTGAGCTCAACAGTCTCTACCTTGAGAGCAGAAACAATGTCATTTTTCAAGCACGTATTAAAATTTTGTAGTTCATTAATATAATCAACACTTTCACAAGAGTTAGTGCATCTTCTGAGTGTTTCGATCTCCGCCTTTAAGGCCGTCGGATTTCTGTGCATTGTTGAAATGTCTACATGGCAGGTGTGAATGGGGGAAGGGTGTATCACCATGATGTATATATGCCTTATGGAATTGGGTCCCTTAATCCAGAAACCTTTTCCTTTACGTCTTTGGATACATGTTAAAGATAGCACTACATGACAGTTTTTTACACAATACTATACTGGAGATTCGGTCTGCGTAACAAGCACTCAAAAAGTTTAATATCCAAGACAAATTGTCAATTCCTTTGAAAAATGAATGTGCAAAGTGGAATTTAAAATATCATTGGTTAATAGTAGATGATAATTGAGAATACGAGTTCACCTGTACATGTACGTGTACACGTACATGTACATTTCCATAGGATTTAGTGTTAAATTGTGTACATGTACAAAGATTTTAACGGTTTTTTGGGGTGAGCTCGAATTTTTTTAACACTGAATTGAATCCTAGGTGTGCGTAGTTTTACGTACACGTTCATGTACCGTTTTGATTGAAATCTGCAGACGAGTTTTCCCCATAGGGTCCAGTGTTAAATTGCGAGCAAAAAACCGTTTTGAGAGTTCGAGCTCATCGTCTCTGTCGATTCTAACGATCCGCGTCCGTACACGATTTAACACTGAAACCCTATGGGGAGCGTGAAATTGCGAGCAGAAAAACGTTTTGAGAGTTCGAGCTCACCATCTTGCCGATTCTGACGATCCGTGTTCGCACGCAATTTTAACGCCAAAACCCCACGGTGATCGTCAGATTGCGAGCAAAAAAACGTTTTGAGAGTTCGAACTCAATATCGTCTTTGCCCGATTCTAACGATCGGTGAGCTCGTATTCTCAATCCCATAGGGTTTCAGTGTTAAATCGTGTACGGGCCGCGGTCCGTACACGATTTTAACAGTGAGCTCGTATTCTCAATCCCATAGGATTCAGTGTTAAAATCGTGTACGGTTTGTACACGATTTTAACACTGAATCCTATGGGGTATGAGAAATTCTCAAAAAAAAAACCACTCAGCTGATCGAGCGATCGGATCGCTCGATTCTCGTAATAAAACTCGATCTGAACGAAAAGTGTCTGTGTGTTGGAAATTTGCAAACCCAGTCACGTCTTTCTGAAGTAAGCAACTAACACACGTTATCGTAATTGAGGTGTTTTGTTCAAAAAGAGTCGATTGTGAATATATAGTCTGTATTATAGACATTGATGTTTTCTGTTGATGGGATGGATAAAAATTGAGTTTTGGGTTTTTTTTTGAGAATTCCTCCACTATGAGAAAATTCTCAAAAAAACCACTCAGCTGATCGAGCGATCGGATCGCTCGATTCTCGTAATAAAACTCGATCTGAACGAAGAGTGTCTGTGTGTTGGAAATTTGCAAACCCAGTCACGTCTTCCTGAAGTAAGCAATTAACACACATTATCGTAATTGAGGTGTTTTGTTCAAAAAGAGTCGATTGTGAATATATAGCCTGTATTATAGACAGATGTTTTCTGTTGATGGGATGGATAAAAATTGAGTTTTGGTTTTTTTTTTAGAATTCCTCCACTATGAGAAAATTCTCAAAAAAAAAAACACTCAGCTGATCGAGCGATCGGATCACTCGATTCTCGTAATAAAACTCGATCTGAACGAAGAGTGTCTGTGTGTTGGAAATTTGCAAACCCAGTCACGTCTTCCTGAAGTAAGCAACTAACACACGTTATCGTAATTGAGGTGTTTTGTTCAAAAAGAGTCGATTGTGAATATATAGTCTGTATTATAGACATTGATGTTTTCTGTTGATGGGATGGATAAAAATTGAGTTTTGGGTTTTTTTGAGAATTCCTCCACTATGAGAAATGAGGTTGACTGTTAAGCGTTCCTTGAATAAAGTCAAGAAACACTTATCGGAATGTTTAAAACGCATTTTCCGCTCAGTTAGGTTTCGAGTGGTAAAATTTTTAACATATTCACGATAGCAATTGGAGAGAGAGATTTGTTAAAATCAGTTTTCCATTGTGTGTTGAAACTGTCTAACAGTCATCAAAAAAAGGATTTTCTCATAATTCGACACTCGATGAATTGATGTGTGAATGAATGAAGATCTTTTGACAAAAATTTAAAAACCACTGTCAAAATGCATTACATCAGAAACCGGTTTGTCATGTACTGTTTAAAACGTATTTATTTTTTAACTTCAATTAACACAGCGAGTTTGAGATGTGAATATTTTTCAGATATTATATTAAGACAGAAAGAGATTTTAATACTTAAAACATAAAATATAAAAAAAATATAATTAAACATTTAATTTTGAAAAATAAATAAAAACAATTAAAACGGAAGATGTTTTTCCAGATGGATCCTAGACGCCGAGATCGAATTTTAGCCGAGTATTTAAGTGCTAAGAAGGCGATTCAGGCTGCTGATAGGAGCAGACGTCTCGGTGAGATGGAACTCACACGCGAAGCCACAAAAATATTTAAACCCGTGACGGAGGGTCAAGAGCGAAGCAGGAAGGAGATAGTCGAATAATTGAGACCCATAAAGGAGAGTTCTTTGAGAATGGGTTCGTTGCCTTCTAGTTTTGGAAATCGGTATTCCGTTCAATCTACACCGGATTACGTTCCCACGAGAATCGAAACCGACGTGAGTGAGAGCGATGATACGGCTTCGACTATCACCACTGATAGCATCGCATCGTCCGATGATGATGGTGGCGGTAAGAGAGATCTGTTGTATGGAATTCGCGAGGATTCGAGCGGTAGGAAATTCGTGGGCGACACTGAAGTGGAAATGGACGATGATGAATTGATCGTGGGTTCGAATAAATATAAAGTAACCGATGGTCTGCAGAGATTGCTCCTTTTCGATAAGCCCGGAGATTACACGGAACAGGATTTCCACAATTACGGCGACATTCTAGCCCAGACCCACGCCATGAATAGAAATAACGATGCCAGAGAGACGAGACCCAAAGCCAACAGAGGTTACAAGTGGACGAAAATAGTGAAGCCCATATGGAATGCGAACAAGAAGTTCGTCAAATCGATGACCGGCAAAGGGGTTAAAACCACTACTTTTCTTCCGAGCGATCCCAACGCTCTGTCTCAGAGACTGAGTTTGTTGATGGGGAGCAGACGGGCTGGTAACACGGGATTAGATAATCAGACAGTTGCCATATCTGACGAATTGTTGAGGCAGAAGGTTTTGAATAAAAACCAGTATAAAAGGCTGATGAACGAATTGAAGGATTGATGTGAATATAATAATAAGTAGAGAGAGAGAAACAAACAAACAAACAAACAAACAAACAAAAATAAAGCAGTAAATTCTTACACTAGAATAATAAAAGTATTTAAAAAACGACAAAACGATTTACCAGTGAAAAAAACACAAAACATATCATAAAAATAAAATATGTTGGTGATAAAGAACAGGGGATACGTCAGGACTTACGTTCAAGGCGGTTCTGGCATCGTCGATTCTATAATGCGAGCGTTCACGAGCAATGCGGGTAGAAAACTCGCATCGACCGCGTTTGAGGTCGGTAAGAAGACGGCTTTGGATGCTGGTAAGAAAGCCGCTTCCGAAGCCAGTGGTAGGATAGCTTCTGTGGCTGGCAAGAGGGCAGCCGACGCGTTGATCGACAAGTTGATCAGTCCGCCGGCGAAGCGAGCTGCGTTAGAGCGAACGTCGATAAGTTGGAAAGATTTTGAGGATGTCGTGGTGCCCATACAAGATTTAGCCAAAATGACGAGTGGATCCGGATTGAAGAGATCTTGCGACGGTGCGATATAAACAAAATAATAATAATAACAACATTAAAAACGGAGTTTGAAAAAAACATAAAAAAAATTTGTGTTTGAAAAGAATCTAAAATAACAGACAAAAAAAAAATAAAACAAAAGATGAACATTAAAGATATGTCTTGGAACGACGCCGCGACCAAGAGGTCGAATAACGAGTACTTTCCAAAGAGCATAAGAGGTTTGATAGTGGGAAAATCGAATTGTGGAAAGACCAATCTGTTGATGAATCTGTTGTCCCGACCCGACTGGTTGGATTACGACAGATTGTTCGTGTTTGGCAAGAGCTTGTTTCAACCCGAATACAGATTGCTTCGAGAGTGCATGGATCGCAGATTGCCCAAGGACGTCATAGCCAGAATCTTTGACAGTAGGGAGGAATTCGACAAGTGTGGAGCTCCGCTCTCGACCATTTTGGACGGCGCGGCGACGGAGCTGACGAAGAGAAATGCATCTTCGAACGTCAAGTGTCGATTTTATGAGAACGCTAGCGACGTTCCGGATCCTAGGGAACTGAAATCGGAAGATAAGAATCTCATGATTTTCGACGATCTGCTTTTGGAGAGACAGAACCGATGCGAAACGTATTACGTTAGGGGTCGACACAGCAACGTGGACTGTTTCTACCTGTCGCAGAATTATTTTCGATTGCCCAGACAGACGATAAGGGAGAACGCTAATTTTCTGTGTCTCTTTCGCCAAGATCTCAAGAATCTCAATCACATCTACGGCGATCACGTCGCAAACGACATGAGCGCTGTCGAATTCAGGAGATTCTGCAAGAGGGTTTGGGATGGTGGACTTTACAAGTTCGTCGTGATCGATTTGTCGAGCGAATTTAATCGCGGAAAATATCGGTGCGGATTCGACAAGTTTTATGTTCCCGATGGTGATAATAATAAGATAGAGCGTGAAAATAAAAAAAAATTAGAAAAATAATAAATTTTCAAATAATTAGTTTTGAATAAAAAAAAAAAAAAATAAAATTAAGATATAACGTTCGAACATGGAAAATTGTTAGAACGGATAGCCGAGAATACGGCTGCGAAACAATCCATTCAAATCGTGGTGAGTGGCGATTTGACTCGATTCGCTACGAAATTCGAAACTTCCATCAAATTGAACAGAGAGAAAAGTTACGAGATGGCGTTGGTGAATCTGGAGACTTATTATTCCTTTCCCAACGTCACCGAAAAGAATAACTCGTTCAAGTATTCTGACGGAGTGGATTGGTTGGAGATTCGAATTCCCAAAGGGAGTTACGACATAGACGATTTGAACCATTACATTCTGACGCGAATGAAGACGGATGGAAAGGGAAGCAACAAGATCAAACTCGCTCCCAATCCTAATACCTTACAGACGATGTTGGATTTGGAAGATAATTTTCGTGTGGATTTCAACACGGACGATTCTATAGGCAAGATGTTGGGATTCGATCGAAAGATGTATCGAGGCCACGCGGCATCTGAAAATACGGTTGACATTCTCACTGTCAATAGCATTCTGGTGAACGTGTACGTGATTGCTGGAAGCTACGTGAATGGTAGCACTCAGCTGACGATCTATTCCTTCTTTCCAAACGTGTCGCCGGGTTATAAGATCGTGGAGCGACCTCGAAATTTAGTTTATCTACCAGTGATTTTAGACACGTTGTATAGTCTCAAAACCACGTTGGCGGATCAAAATGGTGAACTGTTAGATCTTCACGGAGAGAGAGTGACGATACGATTTCACATAAGAGAAATATAAAAAGCAAAAAAAAAAAAAATATTATATATATATATAGATTACAAAAATAAAATAAACGGTAATATTAATTTTTTACAAAATTATTTTAATATAATTATTAAACAAGAAACAATTGAAGTAAATATATTTAAAAAAAACAAACAGAATTATGACACAATACGTGGTTAAAAACGTGAACATATCCGCAGGACAGAGGAAGAAACTTAAGAGAGCATTAACAACTCGAGGCGAGGTGGTGAGATTCAAATTCACTCACGAAGATCTGACGAGAGGCGGACAGGATTCGATCGCCTGGACCAGAAGTCAAATCAAAAGGATGGAGAAAATGATTCGCGATGGAAGAGGGTTGGCGGTGAGATTGAGTCCTGCTCAATTGAGATACAATTTGAGAATGAAAGGCGGTTTCCTACCGCTATTGGCAGGAATCACCGCAAAAGCATTACCCTTCGCCGCAAAGGTGCTACCCTTTCTCGGAAAGACTCTCGGCGTGGGAGCTCTCACAGGACTCGCTAGTTCGGGAGTTGAGAAATTAATGGGTGGCAACGGACTGTTTTTGAAGAAGGGAGGAGCCGTGTGTCGCGTTCACGTAGACGACAGCGGTAAAGGATTGTATCTAGAACCCGTTAGACGTGGCAACTCTCTGAGAGGAAACGGTCTCTATCTGAAGAGTGGACGGAACGTCAAGCAATTCGGCAAGGGTTTGTTGCTCAGTGAGAATTCGCCATTTAAGAACATACCGATTTTGAATATGTTATTATAAATATAAAATTATATAAAATATATAAAATCATAGAAAGTATAAAATAATATATTTAAAATGGGTGAAAAGGTGGAGAAACAAATTTATCACCTGGATGAATTTGACAATAATGACGAACATCGCGAGCCAGAGAGCGAAGAAATGAAAAAATGGTTAGACGCTAATGATGGATATCTAAGGAAAGAGATAGATAAAGCACGGGATATATGGTTGAGAATGAGACGATGCTTTCCATGGTCACCACTACCTTCTGAAGCGAGTGTTACCAAGAGATGCACAACATTCGTTCATAATTATGATTCGGATAAACAAAAATGTTACCATGAACGTATCACATCACAGAGAAAAAGAAAAAGTAGAAGAATCGATGCAGAAATTTGAGAGAAAAGGAAACGTTATTATAATATATCATGACGATAGTGAAGAAGAAGGAAAACAAAAAAAAAAAAAGTAAATGAGATCTCATTACTTTTTTTTTTTTCATTTTTTCTTCGCTAAAAATCAATCACTCTATTGTTTATATTTCCAAGTCCGTTATTAGCATGTTGACACTCGTGTCTACTCCTTTTTCGAAAACGTGTTGAATGTTTATCTTTACTCTTTTGAGTTTTTCTTACATCGGTCAACTCGCTCTCACCACCCAATTTCTTCACGAGTTCGAATGAGATGTTTGGAAATATGTAATTTCCATGGGGCAACGACAAATCGTCCTTGTCGAATTCTCTATCTTCGGTGATGACGATGTTCTGCAGATCGCTTTGGTACTCGTAAATCAAATCGAGCGCGGCTTCGTTCAATTTCAGAGGCATCTTATATTTCTTGTATTTGTGCTCTAAGCCCTTCGTCTCGACATCATTCAATTCGATGGGATTGTGTCGTTGTAATCTATAGATTTTATGACCGAATTTCTTATACGTTTCGACTCGTTTCAATTTCAGTTTGCATCTTTTAGGTGTTGTTGTCTTCATGATCAATTATTTGTTTTTTTTTTGTTTTTACGAATTCTTGCAATAATGTATATTTTAAATTTTGTATTTAAATAATAATTTGTTAAAAAAAAAAGTTTGTTATTTTTTTTTGCTCTTTATATATATATAAAAAGTTGTGTTTTTAATTTTTAATTTCTTTAATGTAAAAATTTTTTTAGTAAAAGTTTTTTTTTCTCTTTATATATATATAAAAACTTAAAATTTTTTAATTTCAATCTCTCTATTGTTTATATTTCCAAGTCCGTTATTAGCAAGTTGACATTTGTCATTTTTCCACATACGAAAATGGTGTGAATGTTCATCTTTACTCTTTTGAGTTTTTTTTCATAGGCGAATGCGCTCTCACCACCCGATTTCTTCACGAGTACGGGTGAGATTATTGGATATATGTAACCTCCATAGGACAACAATAAATCACCCCTGTCGAATTCTCTGTCTTCGGCGATGATGATATTCATCAACAGTTCGCTTTGGTACTTGTAAAACAAATCGAGCGCGGCTTCATCCACTTTCAAACACATTCGATATTTGTGGTAGTAGTGCTCTAAGTCCACCATCTCGACCTCATTCAATTCGATGTGATCGTGTGGTTGTAATGTATAGATATTAAAACTGGATTTCTCATACTTTTTGTCTCTTTTCAATTTCAATCCGCATCTTTTAGGTGTTGTTGTCATGATCGATTATTTGTTTTTTTATGAATTCTTACAAATTAATGTTTATTTTAAATTTTGTATTAAAAAAATTGAATTTTAAAATTTAACTCTTTTTTTTTTCTATTATATATATAGAGTAAAAAAGCAAAACTTTTTTTAAACAAATTATTTAAAATACAAAATTCGAAAAAATATATTCTTACAAAATGAAACAAATAGATAAAAAAAAATTGGAAAATTTAAATGAGAAAACCGTACCTCAGTTAAACGAGATTTGTAAACTATTAAAAATTTCACATTTCCGAAATCATAGAACTAAATCAAAAATGATTGAAGTCATACAGAAACATTTGCGAAATGATGGAGAGGCAAACAAAATGCCGATAGCAACGATGTCAAAAAATGCATCAGTTGTGAAAAATGAGAAGAAGAAGAAAAAGATAGTAAAAGGAATCGAAATGCCGACGTCGAAAAAAACCGAGAACGTTTCGATTGTGAAAAATAAGAAGACGACTAAACGAAAAGCCGTTGAAGAAGAACTTCAAGTTTCCAAAGAAAAGAAAAGAAAAACGAAAACGAGTGATGCACATCAGATTCTAGGCAAACGAGATATATCGAGCGAACTTCAATGAGCAATAGATGAAGGGAAAGGAGAAGAATATCTAGCGCGACTCACTGTGGAACTATTTCAGTCGAAGTCTGTGGAACAGGAGAGTGCGATCAAAGGCATTTTTAAAACTTTCGACGTGGTTCCCCCGTTGAAGAAAATCAATCCCAAATTGTTCATGGAACAGGTGAAGAAAAAGGTATTGGATTTGTTTCGCAAATACATGAAGGTGGGACTAAAAATGAAGATGATACTCCATTGCATGATGAATAAAATCGACGTGAAGTCCGGCGAGAGCATCGTGAAAAATGCATATTTCAGATCTAACGTCGAACCCGTATTTCGAGGTTCAGATCTATCGGACGTTTTCAAAAAGATGAAAGACAAGATGTTGACGTCTCTCGCGAATTATCAGCATGAAGGTAGTAATTGGACGTTCGATGAGATGTTGAAACTCGAAATTCACATAACTAAAAACGATTTGTTGAAAGGGTCTTCCTACGTGAAATTACCGTATTTCCTCGCTAAGAAATACGCCGTGATCAACGTGAAAAATAACGATGATCAGTGTTTTAAATGGGCAGTCACATCCGCTTTATACCCTGTCAAAATAAACTCCGATAGAGTTTCTCAGTACGAGGAAACTTCTAAAAATCTCGATTGGACCGGAGTGACTTTTCCAACGCAGTTAAAAAACATTGAATGTTTCGAGGCTCAAAATCCCACCGTTGCGGTGAACGTCTTGGGATACGACGACGAAAAACGGAAGATTCATCCTCTCAGAATGACTTCGTATCTCGGAAGAGAATAGATGATTATTTTATTATTGATTTCGAATGGTGACAATCGTCATTATTGTTGGGTTAAACATCCGAGTCGATTACTGTCGAAACAAAATAATAATCATAACAGAAAGATATCTTTATGTTACAATTGCATGAACGTGTTTCACAGCGAAGACTCGTTGGCTAAACATCAGGAATATTGCAACGAAAATCAAGGTGTTGCCGTCGAAATGCCCAAACCCAACACCATCACGAAGTTTGAAAATCACAACAGAAGGTTAAAAGTACCATTCTTCGTGTACGCCGATTTCGAATGTTTCACCATGAAAATGAGTTCCTGTCAACCCAACGCTCTTCAAAGTTACGTCGAAAGATATCAAAAACACATACCTTCGGGCTATTGCATTTACGTGAAATGCGCTTTCGACTCGCAACATGACATGGGTACATTCACCTACACGAAACAGTGCGAAGACGACGACGTGGCTCAAAGGTTTGTGGAAGAGTTAGAATGGAAACTTCAAATGTTATATGACAAATTCAAAACTCCGGCAGAAATGATCATCACGCGCGTGCAGCAGGACGAAAATAACAGAGCCACCGAATGTCACATATGCAAACAATCGTTCGACGAGAATTCAAAGGAAAATAGGAAGGACAGAGACCACGATCATTACACGGGTCTGTATCGTGGTCTGGCTCACAGCAGGTGTAATTTAAAATATCGAAACGCCACTTTCTATCCGGTGATGTTTCACAATCTCTCGGGTTACGACAGTCATCTGTTCGTGAAAAATCTAGGCACCTCACATGAAGAATTAAATTGCATCGTGAACAGCGAAGAAAGATACATTTCCTTCATGAAATGGAAGCTCATGGAGGAGAGAAGAGTAATCGATGGAGAGACGTTGGAAGAAAAAACGAAATCCATTCGTAGATGCATACGTTTCATCGACAGTTTTAAATTCATGTTGACCGCTCTGGAAAAATTAGTCGATAACATGAGCAAGGATAAATTTAAAATCACGAGCGAACATTTCGGAGAACGAGTAGATGTCATGTTGAGGAAAGGAGTCTATCCTTACGATTACATGAACGATCTAAAGAGATTCGAAGAGACCGCACTACCTTCGAAAGAAGATTTTTATTCAAAATTATACGAATCCGACATTTCCGACGAGAATTACAAACATGCCAAAAACGTGTGGAAATCATTCGATATGAAAACCATGAGAGATTATCACAATCTCTATCTGAAGACCGACATTCTGCTCTTGGCAGACGTGTTCGAAAATTTTCGAGACGTCTGTTGTCGAAATTACGATCTGGATCCCGCTTGGTATTTCACCGCACCCGGTCTGGCGTGGGATGCTCTGTTGAAGACCACCGAAGTCCAATTGGAATTATTATCTGACGTGGACATGTTGCTCATGTTCGAAAGGGCTGCGAGAGGTGGCGTCTCGATAATCTCCCACAGACATTCTGAAGCTAACAATCCCTACATGAAAGAAGGTTTTGATTCGAAATGGTCAACTAAATACATACAGTATTGGGACGCTAATAATCTGTACGGTTGGGCTATGAGTCATCCTTTACTGATTGGAAATTTCGAATGGGTGAAGGAACCGGAAGAGATGCAAAAATGGAGAGACTATCCTTGCATTTTAGAAGTCGATTTGAACTATCCGAAAGAATTACACGATCTACACAACGATTATCTGCTGGCTCCCAAACGAATGGAACCGAACGAGGGAGACGAGGAAAAACTCATTCCCAATTTATTTAACAAACGTAACTATGTCGTCTACAGGGAGAATTTGAAACAGTACGTCGATTACGGGATGAAATTAGTCGACATACATCGCATCATTCGATTCGACGAAGAGCCTTGGATGAAAAAATACATCGATCTCAACACGAATCTCAGAACTCGAGCCGAGAACAATTTCGAAAAAGATTTCTTCAAACTCATGAACAACTGCGTGTACGGTAAATCGATGGAAAACATCAGGAAGAGAACCGACGTTCGACTCGTCACATCTGAGAAAAGAGCTAAAACATTAGTGGTGAAACCCAATTACAAACACCGAACCATATTCGACGAAAATCTAGTGGCCATTCACATGCAAAAGACGCACCTGAAGTTCAACAAACCGTATTATCTCGGACCGATCATCTTAGATGTCAGCAAGCGATTGATGTACGAGTTTCACTACGATTACGTCAAACGAAAATTTGGCGACAAAGCCAAACTACTGTTCACCGACATGGACAGTTTAGTTGACGAGATAGAGACGAAAGACGTCTACTGAGACATATCTCCGGACGTGGCCGAGTGGTTCGACATGAGCAATTATCCCGTCGATCACCCGTCCAACATTCAATCGAATGACAACAATAAGGTGTTGGGTAAATTTAAGGACGAGAGTGGCGGTAAACAGATCGTCGAATTCGTGGGCTTGAGACCCAAACTCTATGCTTATCGTCTAGAAGATGATGAAGAGATCAAGAAGTGCAAAGGAGTTAAAGCATGCGTGGTGAAGAAAAACATCTCTTTCCAAAAGTATAAAGATTGTCTGTTAGGAAGTGGTCCGGTGTATAAGACTATGAAATCGATTCGAAGCGAAAATCACGACTTGTATACCGAAATAGTCAACAAGATTTTGCTGACGGCCTACGACGACAAGAGATTCGTGTTAGACAATAAAATAAGCACTTTGGCACTCGGACATTGGACTGCAGAACTAACTATAGACGATATGAATGTGGATGATTGGATTCCAGAAAATCAAGAGGGATTAGACTAATTCAAAATTATAAAAATTGATAGGGACATCGAGAAAGTTAGTTTAAAAAGAAAAAGAAAAAAATAGAAAAAAAAATAACGTCATTTTTAGTGAATTATAATAAAATAAATAAAAAAAATATATACTTATTTATGAATAAGAAAATAAAGATATCCGTAGAAGGTGTCGTCTTACCCAACGAACCCCTATCCAACATCAATCTGTTGAATGCGGCAAAAGATTTGAAAATCAAAGATTTTCTAGATGTGTTTTCCAGAGATGCCTTGCCGAAGAGAAGACCTCGACAATCGGAATGCGGAATTTTAAATCTAGACGATTCATCGGGTGAAGGCACTCACTGGGTGGCGTGGTTCAAGAACGGGAAGAAGAAGAATTATTATTTCGACAGCTACGGAATCTCGCCTCCGAAAGAAATAAAGAACTATTTCAACAAATTGATGGTTCTTTACAACACGGATCAAGTGCAATCACCAGATCAAGTGTTTTGCGGTCACCTGTGTCTCTACGTTCTCAAGAGATGGTCTGAAGGAGATGAATTTCAAGACATTCTCAATGACTTACATTAGAGAGAGATTTTTTTTTTTTTATAGTATATATATAAGGATAAAAAATTATTTTAAAAAAAATTTTAATCGAATAAAAAAACGAAAAATAAAATAACATAGTTCATTTTTTAATAAACTGCATTTTGAACACATTTTTTTTCTAAACAACAACAAAAAAAAAATCCCACAACAACATGACAGTCGATAAATTTGGTAGAAGTGACGACAAAAAAGTCAACCCGAGAAAGAAGAGGAAGACGTTCGAAGTCGACGATGGTTATGACGTTGCCAACTTGTTGGATGAGCGCTACGTTCGGAGATACGAACCTCGAGAAGAACCTTTGAACATGAACGATAAGAAGCTCTACAATCTTCCCGAGCTGATAGATCTCACAGATGCCGCGACTAAAAAATACGTCGACAGGGGGAACGCCGATTTCGAATGAATCCTGCTGGATAATTACATGGATAAAACCATGACCGACGATCTCGATCTGAAATCCAAATGTTTGGTGAACGTCGCGAATCCCGTAGATCCCACTGATGCCGCCACCAAGAAATACGTGGACGACTCTCACGCGAGATTCAGTGAACACCTGAGAAATAGATACGTCACGAAAACGATGCACTCGGAATTGAACGCCAAATCTTACAAGATAACGAACGTGGCCGCTCCCACGAATCCCAAGGACGTGGCGACCAAACACTACGTAGATCTGGAATGGAGAAAGTCTGACGGACGTGAAATGAAATCGGATCTGAATGCGGGATTCCACAAGATATTGAATCTGTCGAAGATTGACAACACCGATGCAGACTCAACCACGGTCAACAAGGGCTATGTGGATTCTTCCGTGTTACAATTGCAAGAATACCTAGAAGCGCAAGTGGACGATCTCTACCTGAACAAAGAATCTGGCGGAACCATGGAGGGTGGCATCAACATGAACGGTCACAATTTATTCGGTCTCGATCACGATCCCGAATTCGATTCCAGCATGGTAAGCAGGAAGTACGTGGACGACAACTCGGTCTGGAGAAAGGGCGACATCATGGAAGGTAAACTAGACATGGGCGGACACGCGCTCACGAATCTACCGGAACCCGTGCACATGACGGACGCCTGCACCCTGATTTCGGTGGTGGAGAAAGTCAAATATGCTAGACAATTGATCACCGTGTGGGCCGAAGAGTCCGACGCCTTAGAGGAGGGAAAAGCCGAGTGGTCTTTCGGAAATGGAGGTAGCGGATCGAAAAACGTTCAGGTGGGATATCCCATGCCGCTGGGAGGTGAAATCCTTCGAATGAGTCTAGCTTCCTCAGGTTTGAATAACAGAGCAGTCGTCAATCTCATGGTGAATGGTGTGGAGAGTGATAAGAGATACAGCGTCGAAAAGACCGAGAATCAACACGCGAATGTCAGCACGTTCGGCACGCCTCTCAAAGTGAAAGCCGGAGACAGGATTAATTTTGTCACGAAAACCAATAATCCCAAAGCCGCCACTTCCGTGGTGAGTCTACTGATCGAACTGGATCCTTTGAACAAACAGTGAACGCGTGGAAAATAATGAATTAAAAAAAAAAAAAAAATAATGTGTGATTATTAAAAACAAAAAAAAAGTAATGAGATATAGAGAGATGTTCAATCTCTCTAGATCACATTACTTTATTTATTTTTTTTTTGTTTTTAATAACCACACATTACTTTTTATTTTTTTTTTGTTTTTTATTTTTTTTTTCACACACTCGTCTCTCATCAAATGATCGACATCTTATTTCCGTCCGATTCGAATTGTAATTCTCTGTCCAACAGGACCAGGGCAAAAGGCTTCGGTTTTTCTCGGCACGTTCCTATCGAATTGCATCTTGATCTGAATGTCTAACACGCTACTCTTGAGTCGTTCACTCTGTTTACTGACATCAAACATGAACATGGCATACATCGACTTGTATTCACCGGGAGATATGTTGGGATTGCTCATCAATTCGTCTAGACCGTGATACTTCTTTCTAAAATCAGCGGCTTCGCCAGACAGTCTGCAGAAATCGTCCTTGTCGAACGACGCGTTGTAATCGATTGCCGGATATCTCGTGGCGTTCAGAAACACTTGCATGTTTCTCAAATTGCAGTGATCGAACAGCGACGCATTCTTTTCCTGAGACCCGTCCCTATCGGTCTGAAACGCAACCACGATGAAACGCGGTCTCTCGGAAGTGGATTTCACCATCAATCTCCAATCGAAGTGATTCGTGGAGGGAGGAATGCTAGCCGTGTCGCACTGTCTCATTCTAAATCCCACGGGTAATTTACTCTTGGATTGTGTGATCTTGTAGAGATGCGTTTTCTCATCCATCGAAGGCTCCACGTGTGGAACGAACCACGATATCTTGTGTAGAGTTATCTTATCCGCATCGGTCGCGGTGAGTCTCACTATTGCGTCGTCGTTTCCTTTTCGAATCAACATCAGATTGTGTTTGAATCCATACATGATCTTGTTGTAATCGTCCGCGAATCCGAAGATGTGTTTCAAAGGTATCCTGAACGAAAACGTTCCTTTAGGTCTGGACGTCTTGACGACGTAGTCGAATATCGCGGCGGCGCCGGCACTAGCAGGGCCGACGGTGTCTTTCACCCACAACTGATTAAGTCCTCTAGATTTCGAAAAATCATCAGGATACGTC
Organism: Pictodentalium vernedei; assembly: GCA_031216915.1. NCBI lineage: Eukaryota > Metazoa > Mollusca > Scaphopoda > Dentaliida > Dentaliidae > Pictodentalium > Pictodentalium vernedei. Next base: position 801,452,083 of record CM062297.1, read on the forward strand.
AAGAGTCCGAACATCGTGGTGGCCTGACCGGGATGAAAAATAGATTCTATCTCTTGTCCGGATAGCATGTATTTTATGTTGCTGAATAGATGCATGATGCCATTATTGGCAAGAGTGACCGTGTCGTCGTCGGCGTAGTCGCTCCCATCTTCCTTGGTGAGACGTCCCTGCACCACTATGTAACTCTCGCTAGGATGTACGAATAGATCTTGAGTTTCGTCGTTGATTCTTATCTCTCCCGCATTGTTCAAACTCGTCCCGGTTACCGGTTCATATTCGTGAACCTCATATTCTTGAATACTTACATCTTTCACTATGCTTTGTGCTATATCTAGTATATTTGTCATTTTAAAGGATTTTTAGGTTTTTTTTTGTTTATTAATTCACTTGCTTTTCTTTATCTAAAAAATAGTTTTTAATTATTTTTTATTATTATTTATTTTTTTTCTCTCTTATATATATGTGTGTGTAAACAAGAAAATGTCAAAGAGAGTAAATAAAAAAAATTTTTTTTTTGTGTTCTTCATCAAAACTTCGTCTTCTGTAATTGTTGTTCGTAAAACTTTCCGATGATCTCTTCTCCATCCAAAGCTTCGATTTCGTAAGTCACCGGATCGGTGTGAAATATTTTGATGATCACGAAGATTTCCGAGGTCCATCGAGGAGTATAACCCTTTTCGAAGTGCTTCTTATAAGCGTAGATTCTCACTCGATTGCCGACCGCATATTTCGGCGTTCTAGACTTCTTCCCGATCTTAGATCTCTCGGGATATAGATTCGCATAGACCCGTTTTTCGTTTCGAGGATCGCTAGCTTCCACGGGAGTCATCTTGATCGATCTGTGTCACGTGTCGTTGTAATCTTTCACCAGACCGTTCAGAGCGTATATGTATTTCTTGGTCGAATTCGCCGTGAAGTATCTGTGCATCTTCTCCTTCATCGTTTGATTCCAACGTTCCACCACACTGGCTTTCTCTTCGTTTTCTATCGAGTAGAGGTCTACCAATCGACAAACGTCCTTGTTGTAGAATTCCTTTCCCTTGTCCACCCACAATTTACTCGGTTTTCGAGAGGACGAGTCGAACACGCTCTTCAGAGCCTCGGCGATGCAAGGTCCCGATTTATTCTTCAAAGCTCTGATCCAACCGTATTTGGAAAACACGTCGATGACCGTCAATAGATATTTGACGCCCTCGTTCCACCTCGAAAACGATCTCATGTCGACCAAGTCGGCAGACCAAATGTCGTCCAGACCCTTCACGAACACCCTTCTCTTTCGAACTTTATGCACTATGGGTTTGTGTAACTCCTCGGCCAATTCGCTCGTCAATAATCGTTTCTTCTTCTTCTCTTTTTCAGATGTGCTTTTTTTTTTTGAATGCCCCATCCGAATCGACGTTTTGCACCGATCAGATTGCCGACCAGCGAACGTTCCATTTTCTCTCTCCTGGTCGGATTCGATATGCCTCTCAATCTCCCCAACATGTTTTTGTCGCAGACGTCGTTGCGAGTCTTGGTGTCGGGATGTCCGGCATAGCACAGATCGTGATCGTACGCGGCCGCGTCCACCCTATTCATGGGTTTGCTCCAAGATTTGGGTGTCAGATCGGCATTGAGTTTCTTGTTCAATTTCGTTCCGGGTCCCGTGAAACTGTGACCGGGCAGATGCATTTCGAAAGGTAGATTGTTGATCATTTTATTCATGATGCCTTTACCTTTGCTCGCATTCTTTTGTTTGACGAATCAAGTCTGGATAGAACCACACACGTCGCAAATTCCGCGAAGCATCCGTCTGTCGTTTTTAGTTTGCACTTCTATAGAATTACTCATCTCGGTAACTCTCTTACACTTTACGCAATACATTTCTTTGAAGAGTTATTTAAATTAATTTCATTTTTTTTTATTTTATATATAAATTTAATATTTTTTTTTTTTTAAAAATTCTGTTCTTATTATATATATATATATATTTTTTTTTTTCAATCGATGCTCTTGAATTCTATCATCTTACTGAATTCCTCCCTAGCCTCTTTCCTACCCTTTTCCACGAGAGAATCCTTCAACTCTTCCTTGATGATCTGACGAGTCTTGATTCTCACGGCTTCTTTCATGGCATCGTATTTCGTTTTCTCGCTCAATATCGCGAAGTATTCTCCGTCCGATATCCTACCGTCTTTCAACACCATAGAGATCATTTCGGATATCGTGTCGATCTTGGAGTCGGCCAAGACGCGAATCTTGTCATGTTTCCTAGCCTTCAGATATAATTTCCTACTCAAAAAGTTTCCGACCGTGCTGAACAATCCAGCGGCGAGGGCCACTCCTTCCACGGTCAACACGATCAGAATGGCGATCGCGGTCGACAACAATCCGATGCCGGCCGCGTGTAAACCCATGGAAATCGTGATGAGTGTCGTGTCGATCCCGTTGACGAATTTCACGAAACGCGAATACTTCTTCTTGAGGGAACGACGAGAATCTCTCTCTCGAGTCAGATACTCTTGGATTCTATTGATTTGATCGATGCGATACCTCTCTCCTCTTTCTCTTTCTTCTAGCGACGGCGCCGTCGGCAAAACGCCGTTCGGCTTCTCGTCCTCGTCGTCCACTAACGTCGGATACAATTTATTTCTGGTTCTCATTTTGTGTTTTTTTTCTTTCTTTTCTAATATTAGATAAAAAAATTTATGTGTGTATTTATTTTTTTTTTTTATTTTCTACTCTCCCTTATTTTTTATATCAACGAAAAACAAAACTTAGACGTATGCTTCATTCAGCAATAATTTCTTGATGCATCCCTTGTCTTCTAAAATCAAACTTCTACGCGCCAATTTCAGTTCTTCCGAATCTGTGGGCCTGTCTCGATTCTTACAGAAGACTAATCTCTTCCAAAACGTGATCACATCGTTCAATTTAACGCGTTCGAACGCCGGTTCGAAATACATGACGACCATATCTTCCCTTTCCATCGTCAGACACGAATGATCCTCGTGATCGAAGTCTAGATGATCCCGACATCCGACGCATCGTTCTAACAAGATGGGACGTAGTTGTTCGTTCATGCAGATTGCGTATGCTCTCATCAGCATGTTTCTCGCTCTAATCATCTGGGAAGCGCTCATGATTTACGTATTTTTTTTTATTATCTATTCGATTTGATATATTTTATTTTTCTAAATAACTATTTATATATATTTTTTTTCTCCTCTATATATATATATCAATCAAAAACGTGACAGCGATTTCAGAGCTAAAAATCCGCTAGCGAGTTTCCTCTCCCCCATAGGATTCAGTGTTAAAATCGTGTACGAACCGTACACGATTTTAACACTGAATCCTATGGGGTTGAGAATACGAGCTCACCGTTAAAATCGTGTACGGACGAGATCCGTACACGATTTTAACACTGAATCCTATGGGATTGAGAATACGAGCTCACCGATCGTTAGAATCGGGAAAAGACGATATTGAGTTCGAACTCTCAAAACGTTTTTTTGCTCGCAATCTGACGATCACCGTGGGGTTTTAGCGTTAAAATCGCGTGCGGACACTGATTATCAGAATCGGCAAGATGGTGAGCTCGAACTCTCAAAACGTTATTCTGCTCGCAATTTCACGCTCCCCATAGGGTTTCAGTGTTAAATCGTGTACGGAACGCGGATCGTTAGAATCGATGGAGACGATGAGCTCGAACTCTCAAAACGGTTTTTTTGCTCGCAATTTAACACTGGACCCTATGGGGAAAACTCGTCTGCAGATTTCAATCAAAACGGTACATGAACGTGTACGTAAAACTACGCGCACCTAGGATTCAATTCAGTGTTAAAAAAATTCGAGCTCACCCCAAAAACCGTTAAAATCTTTGTACATGTACACAATTTAACACTAAATCATATGGAAATGTACATGTACGTGTACACGTACATGTACAGGTGAGCTCGTATTCTCAATTATCACCTACTGTTAATCCACAACTTTCGGGCATTACAGTGCATTGTGATAAAATTACTTTGGCATGATCAAAAATCAGAAGAAATGTGGATCGGTGATCTCTGAGAGAGACCAAGTGGATAGACGAGTGGTAGGTGATCCCTCACAACACACTGGAGTTTTGAGAACCCAGACAACTGTGATTTTTCCCATCAGTTTTGTGTTGTATTTCAACCAAGGTTCTTCACGAGATTAGAGGTATATTGAAATCGGGGGGTCGGTGGTGGTGATGGGGGAGGCGGGAGGAATGGGGGTTAACATGCCATTTTCTAGTGATGTTGGGGGAGGTTAACCTCCACAATTACAATTGGTAAAATATATACATCAATACGAAACCTTAATTTTCAAACTGAACGGGCAGTTTTATAATGGTATAATTTAAAAGGCTTTACCTTTGTTTTCTATCATTCTTTCCGCGCCGGATTAATTCTCTGGAGTGCACCAATGCGACGTCTATAATGCTTTGCCATTGCTGATGGCGCCTTGTTACACTCAAGGAACGATATATCTTTTTCTCCCCACTATACGTGAAATATACGCGTGTCACGGGTGAGACAGCAGGGTGGAAAATTTCTATCGCACCCACCCCACGTGACATACTCATTTGCATATTTTATTAGGTCGCCGGAACTATTTCATCATCGTCTGCACAATTGTAAATAAACAAAATGGCTTCACAATTTCCCGCATGTAATCCACGTGCCATTCAAAATCAACAATGTTGATTTGTTTCAACCCCATGTTTCTCTGCAGATTTAATAATATCACTGCGCGAATTTATCGATCGATCAATAATCTCACAATGCCCTTTACATTAGAGTTTGACACGCGCAAATTCATTAACCCCTTAACGGACAGTGTCACAAATCAATTTTTTAGTATATACCTATGGTATTTATAGACAATAAACATATAGTGTGTTTTTATATCTGTGTTATACAACGAGTTGAAATATGGTTTATTTTTTCGCGGCTTCGCCGAGAAAAAATAAACCATATTTCAACGAGTTGTATAACACAGATATAAAAACACACTATATGTTTATTGTTTTTATCTGATAACAAACAGACACCCGTCTCGTGCGTCTACCCGACTTATATATGCTTCCCATGGGCCTCCAAAGAAAACCAGTCTACGAGACAAAAGAAATAGGACAAGACGCATAGAGTTGTGTCCCTTACATTACAAAATCGATGACGGCGATTGTAACGTGCGATTGCACTTCTTGCATCATGTAACTGCGCTGGAACAAAATAAATTTCAACTATTTTATTAACAGTAACAAAACGGTGTTTCAGTAGAGTTATTCTTTTTTTGACATAGTTCCAGTTTTCTTCCGTGTTTTATGCTGTAGTCCCAATATAACAAATAATTTTGCGTTTGTTTACAATTTTTACGAAGTGTTTTTTTTCAGGTAGAGCAGACGAACTTTTAATTAGCGCAGTTCCGCGAGTACTTTTGATCGAGGCCGTGACTATAAATAGTTCGCAGTCGCCGCATACTAATTACTATTAACATTCAAGTAATTTCTACAATGTTTTGAAGCAAAATTTTAGGTTGCCTTTATTGAAGCAAAATAAATAAGAAATGACACCATCAGAGGATTTTGACAAAGTGCAATAAGCGTACAATTAAAACCTACCCTGTGATATAACGATGTTTCATGAATGAATGAATGAATGAAAATGGAATTGAAAGAGGTCAAAGGTCGTTCGCATAAATTATAATTATATACAACACCCGTTGTATATACTTCAAGTATATACAACGGTTGTTATACTCTATGGTTATCAGATAAAACTAACTTTTGTACGATCTTTCCGATGAAATTGTTCGTTTTTCGAAAGGACTACGACTTGATAAATTGGGTTTGTCAGCACGTGATTGCCAATTATCTATAATGACGTAATCCTCGTGTGGGGGGGGGGGGGGAGAAAAATCATCCTTGATGAGTTTGAAGGTGGGAATGGGGAAATCTCACCCTCGGGGCAAGGTATTTGAACCAGACCCTCGGCAAGCCTCGGGTCTGGTTCAAATATCTTGCCCCTCGGGTGAGATTTCTCCATCCCACCTCCAGACTCATCAGGGATCATAATAATCCCACTTGGCATATGTTAGTATTACCTAGATGGAATCGAAATGCAGGACCACGTTCCGACTGAACAGGGTAAGTTTATCGTGAATACTCGCCTTTTAAGGCTCATGCAATCATTGGGTATAGGAACGTACGAAGCTTCCTACACGAGAACTTAATACGGTTCTGTGAGAGATCAACTCAGAACGCAGACCATAGGACCTGCGAATTATACACGTGACATAATTCTATAAGTCGGCGAATATAACAATGCAATAATGCCGATCACTTTATTCATAAAACTGAAGCGACTTTAGCGCGGTGACTATGCGAGCATCCAACATTTAGCCAAAATGTAGAACTTCGTGGGTTGTACTATAAACATCTACTGGCACTTTAATGATTACTCCGAGTACTTGCTAGGAAATACGATGATACGAGGCATGACACTGCTCACGATTAGAGCGACCGACTAGTTATGCCCAGCTGCTAATAACCACCTGCGTGCATTTGGTTATTGATATTCTCGCATTGAACAGGTTTCTCGCTGCCTAACGTACCATCTGTTTGCCCGGTTAACAGTGAGAGTGATTGTTATTGACTGCGAACTGGCTCCAGTCAGCTCAGTTACAAGCCATCGCCTGGTCCGTATTTAACATCGACCAGGTTCCTCCAGTAGCAAAGCGAAAACGCGCTATTGATGGTTTCATTTAAACCATGGCTCATACTTTGGGTTTCATAAAGTGTTGAACTTGGAAGCTAAGCAGAAAAAGTGGGCGTTGAAAACACATTTTTTCTTGCCTTATTTAAAGCAACACTGTTACCCCGAGGTTCACAAAGTGTCGAACCTGGAAACCCAGTAGAAAAAGTAGTAATGGTCGCTTGATCACATCGCGCAACGCTTTCGTCGAGTTGCAAATTTAACCCTTTCAACGCAGGTACGCATGAATGAATGAATGCGTAAAAATACGGTAATAATTTAACCCTGGTGGTATCTTCTATGTGAGTTCAATGGCAGCGATTCGAAGAGTTCATATTCATTATTCGGGGGTAGACCAAATAATATTTTTAACGTGCAGTCTTAGGGTAACTCGGGTTCAAAGAAATAACATGATGGTCAACTAATAGTTAAGAAGATTTGAAACAGAAAGGTCGCCAGTTCGAACCTGACCCGAGTTATCTTTGGGTAAGACACTTCAACCCGATTTCCTATGTGGGAGAATGGGGGCGCTGTGTACAAACGCAGCATCGTTTTGCATTTGCTTTCAACGGATGCAACAATATAACTCTGGCTGTTGATTGTGTAGTTAATCCACTACAGACAAATAAACCAACAGTTTAGAAGGATCAGTACTATTTTAATCCAACAGCCCTACAGGACTGTTGGATAAAATTATTACTGAACCTCCCTATAAAGAGAAAATGGATTCGACCAATAGCTATAGACAGTATTATATTCGGCAATCTCATTCATGCACACAGTGGTGAAAGGATTAAATTATTACTGAACCTGCTTATGAGTTTGGTAGTCAGTGCCTGGCCTGACCGTCGCCTGTCAATTTTTTAATTTGCAACATTTTGTGTTCTGCGCTGGAAGGGTTAAAAAGAGACGATATCTCGGCCACCTGTTCCTTTAGCGAAATGCTTGAACATATTTGCATTTATCAACTACAGTTAAAACCAGAAGTCCTGTCATGAAATGATCACAAATAGCACGTCGATCTGTGCGTTAATCAACGCGTTATGACCACAGTAAGGATATCAAATTCTGTACATATGGCCTGTGCACAAGCAATGTTTCAGCCAATGGACCTCCGGGTAACCCGGAGGTCCATTGGTCGAAACATTGCCTGTGTTTGCTATGAGTAACCAGTAGAACCTGCCGTGCTTTGGATGCCATTCGATATGGCAATTGCACGCAATTCCCACGCACAATTAAGCCTAGACAAGCGCACGGTGCGTGACAGGACTTCTAGTTTTAACTGTAAACAGCGTTCAGGCCAGGATCAAAATGAAACCACCACAATTCAAAGAAACCAGCTTTTTTTGGTGCTCTTCCCAGCTGAGTAATTCGAAATCTGTTATACTGATTTTGTGATTAACTTTGCTATTAATAGTGTAAAAGTAATTTGCCAGTTCTATTTATACTACTTTAGACCGTTCACGTCTCGAGTCGGGTAGTGCAACATATCTCCTTGCTGTTTTTGTGATTAACGATCGAACAAAATACAGGAATTAACTATATCAAGCCACATTAAGCAACACACTGTTACAAAAAATTAATGGTTTCCGTTCTGTCATGATAATTTACACAAGTTAATTGGAAAAGTATTTCGGGATGACTGATGTTTGAGAACCTGTGTGTTCGATCCTGACCTGTGTACCTTGCGTTGTATCCAATGGTGTGGGAAGCTCTTCGAACGTAAGCCCCGTTCACTTTCGCCGGTTTGCATACGTGAGTATTTATTTGCATATTCGCAAATTTTCTTACGTATTCAAATCAGCACATAAGAACGCATTTACTCATGTGAATAAAATTTACTCAATATGCATTTTTTTTTAACGTTTGCACCGGGAGAGCGGCGGCTCAGTGGTGCACATGTCTTCAACCGCTGTAACCCTGTTTGAGCGGAGCTTGTACAGAGTCAGAATGTTGAGGAGCTGGCAGTTGCTCGTCGACGCTCGGTGGTTCTCTCCGGGTACTATGGCTTCCTCAACCCGTAAACCTGTCACGGTCACGATTAGCCATCGTGCATAGGTATACGGCCTTAAACACCAATAAATAAATAATAATAATAATAATTTGACTTTTGCACCGGGTGGGGACAAATGCAAATTGTCGTTTGCATATATGCAAAATTTGCTCATGAATATTTCTTCTCATGTGAACGCACAGTAAAATTTAACTGGCTGAGGGCTTGTTTATTTTTTGTGGTCAGAAGAAGTTCATAAAAAATTGTGTATTACAAATTATTGGAGAGTGCCCATGGGCACTCCAATAATTTGAAATAAAATTAATTTATATAAACAAAGTATTATTTGTCTCTAACTAAATATGGAACATGAGAAGGGAAATGTTGGCTTTTGCCCTGGTACTCTCAATTTGTGAAAGCCCTGATAGTGGTTTCCAGCGCACAAGCAGTTGAACACTGTAGACTTTCCAACAACGAATAGATTGCCAACAGTTCTGTCCTCAGCAGAGTAGCAAGCTAGTAAAGAGTTATCGCAACTTGTTTTGGCACATGAATGGATTCTCGTTCATCTTTATCACCGGGAGAAAGGTCAGGTTTAAGAGTCCTACACAGCTCATCAAAAGTCTGTTTCCTCATTCTGAAGTTTTTATTTATTTATTTATTTATTTATTGGGGTTTAAGGTCACATATTTCTGCACAATGGCTAACCATGACCGTGACAGTTTTACGGATGGAGGAAGCCGGAGTACCGGGAGAGAACCACCGAGCAACGGCGAGCAACTGTCAGCTCCCCAACATACTAAATCCACACAAGCAGGGTTAGTATTGGTTGAAGACAAGTGCACCATCGACGTGCAGTACGCCTTAGTACACGACGTCACCGTGCCCCCCACATGGGCAACGGGGGTGAAGTGTCTTGCCCAAGGACACAACGCGGTTGCCGCAGCTGGGATTCGAACCGAGGACCTCTCGGCTTGCAGCCTGCACCTCTACCTACCGAGCCACCGCGCCCCTTGCTGAAGTTTTTCAACCATTGTTTATCGCTCATGAAAAGCAGACGACACTTGCAAAAAAAATTCTTGAATAACTAATTTTTTTCATTTTTTGTCTCAAAAACATAGGTTATGACCCCTCGTTGGAACGAGCTCGAAGAGCTCGTTCCAACGAGGAGTCATAACCTATGTTTTTGAGACAAAAAATGAAAATATTTTGAAAATTAATTGGCGATATTTGGGAATAGCGCTGGCCGGTTTTGGCCGTTACGTTGGGTAAAGGGTTAAACCAAGCACTTGATCTTTGTCTACTCCATGTCGTCTTCTCATGTCCGAATCCAAAAGCAAAAACCCTAATCCCAAGCAGTATTGCAGCATTGTACGTCTCCAAAACCTGAACAGTCCATCCATTTTCAATGAAATGGCTGAACTGATCAAAACTCGTCAAACGCATGTGAACGCTTCGCAAAAAATACTTTTACACATGTGAGCATAATTTGCATATTTGTAAATTTACTCACTTATGCCAATCGGCGCATGTGAACGGTGCATTAGTGGTGGGTATGGGAATGGTACAGAGTCCTAGAAGGGTACCCAGACAATGATAGATATCAGTGGTGGCCCATGTGCCTTAGTGGCATAGTAGAACTACAGTCTGGAACTGACTCACTCCTTCATTGAAAAAAATTAGCCTTTTTAGTCCCATATATAACAAACTTCCACACCGAGCCGGTGGATAAATTTGTTAGAGAGCCAAAAAGGTGCACTTCCCTCGACTTCAACGGTCTTAAAAGAGTAAACAGTTTATGTACCTCCTTAAGATTACAATGACAGGAAACCAAAAGAGAAATACAAGTTTTAGGTGACCGCACTTGAGTTGTGAGACACCCCTCCGCCTTGTGCCCCGGTTCCTACGTCCTTGAATAGTATAGCATGTGCCCAAACGTCCCAGATTAAATGGACATAGAGGAGGACCTCTGAAGTGATGGCATAGTCATGTGACCCAGCTACGTAATGTTTTGGCTGCCATTCTAGCCCGCATGGTTGGCCACCTTGTGACGTCATCCGCATAGTGATAAGTGACCTTAGTGCACAGTGCGTGTTGTTAGGTGTATACGTGTTTCTGTAGGCTATTTTTGTATGCCTATCATTGTGTAGTTAAAGACTGGATTTGGAATGTAAAACTCTTCCACGTTAAAAGGTTCTTTCTCTACAAGAGAGTACCCCAGTACCATAGAATAGAACAGTGCCATTATTTAGAACTGGTCAGAACAGACGAGGAAAACTAAAAAATTGTAACGATGAGCTAAAACTGTTCAAACTGAAATGCTCTTCTTTCGCTATTGGAACAGACTCCAACACAATCGAGTACGATAAAGCAGATAGAAGTGTTAGCATAGGTAGTACAGGTCCAGGATTGTTGAGGTTGAGGAGAGGGTAGCGAGAATAGTTAGAAGCAGAGGATTCTGAAGGAATCCGACCTAGATAAGTAGGTATCAGGTTGTTTGTGATAATTAACTTGAAAGGGATACGCTTTATAATACTACGTGCTACTATTATTGGAAAAAAGGAGGATTCTGGGGGAATTCTACCTGAACTAAACAGGCTGAAACCGAGAATTTAGAGGGAAATCCGATACAAATAAATAGTTGCTGTTTGTGGTAATTCTAGGATGTAACCGATCATTTGAAGTAATTATTTGATTCTCATACAAATGAATGACCCTATTATTGGAAAGAGGAGGATTCTGAGGACTTCGACCCCATTTCGGTGGTTTTTTGTGTGATGATTTCTAAGGTCTGTTGGGTTTATTTGGGTAACTGGATTTACTCTTATTCAGTCGATCGCACTTCCCGAGCATACCCGTGTCCATAGAAATCAGGATGGCGGCCTTCAGTATACAAGATGGACAACGGAAGCACGTTCCAACCTAGCAACACGCGCTGCACATGCGCTGTAAGACCACATACCACTATGGGGGATAACGTCACAATATGGCCGCTCATGCGGGCTACCGTGACAGCCAAACATAATGTAGCTGTGGTAATGTGACTATAACGTCACTTCCTAGGTCCACCACTAGATCCATCCAATCCAGCACGTTCGGGTACATGCTGTGCTTCTTCCCTGGCTACTGTATACTCAAATAAGTCACGTAACCTACACAATGACAAAGTATACCTTCAATGAATCACCCGGAGAGGCAGGGAGTACCAATAAATGCAAGCGAGATACGTCTGTAGAAGCCAGGATAACGGCTTGTTGAAAGACTATGAAAGCCTGGACACACATGCCCTTCCAAGCATTTATCACCGAGGGCCAAAGAAACACAACCAACGGTCTAGTACAAAAAGTCAGCTGTAGAACCCAACGCTAACAATGCATCCAAGTTTAAATGTAAACAACTTATTCTTGCACATTGCAGAGTTGTCTTCTAAGGTAGGATCGAATCTGATGAATGAGACGATGAAGGTGAGCTTGTTCAAACAGGATTGTCTCAGCGCAGTATACCATTTACTTATGGGTCCTGAACTTGGATCCTATGTGTCTTCGATTAGTACACGGAGTCGAGAGATATCAAGACGACATATCTTTATTTTATATACATATCATGGGTTAAAACTCTATATGATCTCATATCTGCATAAATAACGACGAAACGTAGCCAACTCAGAAACAAATATTGTTCGGTGCGAAGGCTAAATGATTTATTTAAACCCAAAAGCTACGTATTTGCCCCCAAACAAGCATGACGATATTAGATGAACAGTGCAGTTTGCATTAATTCTGATAAAGTAATTAGTGATATCCTCTTCCATTGTTTGTTGGAAACCACAGTGAGGTCCGGGAGGCATGAGAGATACTGATTTTAACACGTAGAGTGTCAAAGTAACGTTTGAAACCCTAATGATAAAATTCTGAAGATTTTAACAGTAATCTGAACAGGATCGTGATCAGGTTTACCATCCCCAGAAAGGCTGGGTGATCCACTTTTAAATCCCAAGACTGACCATGAATGATTGTCATGCGACAACAAATTAACTCTTTACCCAACGAGTCGGCCGTATCCGCCCGCTTAATATGCAAATTCAGCAGTTGAAAAAATATTATTTTTCAAAAAATGTCAACAAATCCATATCATGTGACCCCTCGTTGGAACGAGCTCGTCGAGCTCGTTCCAACGAGGGGTCATATGATATGGTTTTGTTGACATTTTTTTGAAAAATTTGAAAAAGGATATTTAAAATAATAAATTTTGATATCGTCTGCGTTGGGTAAAGGGTCAAAGGGCCCGATGTGAGTTTTCTGGTACTATTGTACTATGACGCTATTGGAATCATACATTTTTATGTACAATAATGTCGATGGGTATGGGTGATCCTTAGCAAACTGTGAGTTGTGTATATAGATAAAAAAACTTTTTCAACAACAATTTGAAGTTTCACGCGAAAAGATAGGAACAGCCAAATACAGGAAAAACTATATGGGGGTCTTGTGAACGTGCGGTCTCGCTTCCAGCCTTCTTGTTTTTTCCTGATGTCAACCTGATAATAACACAATTTCCCCCAAATCCCTGAAAATAATATCTGTCCACGTGGACTGATATTCCCTGGGTCATATTGTTGGACTTATGCCTTCACCTTTCCTCTCTTGGCACTTAAAAACTAATTTCGGTCTTGAATTGGCATGAACAGTTAAATATTTTAGTAGGGAAGACCCAGGACCTTAGCATAGGGGATACACACTCCTAATCCAGCACAGGGCATGATGAAATAGGGTATAAATATTGACAGCTGAGCAATATTTTGTCGTAATTGCTTGATTTATCTTGCAATGCCACTGCAGTTAAAGATTTTATGACGTTCTTGAGCCTCATACATTTTCTGCTTCTATGGTAATGGGAAGAGTTTAATCCTATTCCTCACAAAATGTTGCCCAGGCACTGCCATCTACTATTTACCGAGTTTCTTCAAAACAAACCTATTTGGTTTTTAGGACATTCGAGTGCCAATTTTTTCCGACAACATTACAAAGAAGGAAGAATAAAGTGGTGCGAATACAAATAAATAAACACAGAGAACATCCTTAACCCTTTACCCAACGAATCGGCCGCATCCGCCCGCGTAATATGCAAATTCAGCAGTTGAAAAAATATTATTTTTCAAAAAATTTCAACAAAACCATATCATGTGACCCCTCGTTGGAACGAGCTCGTCGAGCTCGTTCCAACGAGGGGTTACATAATATGGTTTTGTTGAGATGTTTTGAAAAATTTGAAAAAATAATATTTAAAATAATAAATTTTGATATCGTCTGCGTTAGGTAAAGGGTTAACATATTAATGTGATTGTTGTCTACCTGTACAGTACTGGTTATTATGTCTGGACGGGAGCGCGGTGGCTCCGTGGTTGCGGTATTAAACTTCAAATCGAGAGGTCCACTGTTCGATACCCGCCAGGGATAACCTCGATGTGCCTTTGGGCAAGAAACTTAATCCCGAATGCCCACGGTGGGAGCACGGTGGCGCTGTGAACTAAGGCGTAATGCAGGTCGATGGTGCACCTGTCTTCAACAAGTGCTAACACTGCCTGTGTGGAGTTAGTAAGCTGGGGTGTCTGACTGTTGCTTGCCATTGCTCGATGGTTCTCTCAGGGTACCCCGGCTTTCTCCACCCGTAAAACTGTCCGAGACGAGGTGACCCTAGCTGTCGAAAGTGTCGTCGAACTCCAGTAAATAAATATTACGATTGGACAAATCCATTTTGCATTAGCAGGAGGGTTCAGTAATATTGTGTTCTTGGATTAAGTTAGTACAGGCCAGCATAAGATATCGGTTCTTCAGTATGTTGTCTGTTCACAATAACCGATTTTTTTTACTCAAAAACTTTGAATGTGTTAAAAATTATCTCTTTTTGGGGGAAATAATGCCCCTTCGTTATTTTATCAAATGTCCAATTTGTTAAACATCACGAATAGAACCAACCACGCTTTGGAGTGTCGCGAAAATTGAGGAGAGAGAGGGTGGGGGGGGGGGGGGGGTGAGCCTGATTTTTCCCGACTGTAATTGTTCAAGACAGGACTTATTTATTTATTTATTTGGGGGTTTAACGACACTTTCGATAGCCAGGGTCACCTTGTGTCGGACAGTTTTACGGATGTAGGAATCCGGAGTACCCGGAGAGAACCACCGAGCAACGGCCAGCAACTGTCAGACTCCCCAACGTACTAACTCCACACAAGCAGGGTTGACCCGACTGCTAAAATATTACAACAACATCAGCAAGGCATGCCTTCGTCGAAGGCATGCCTCGGTGATGCAGTTCCAATATTAGTATGTTGTGAATATAGTTAAAAAACCTGGAGCCTTCTTTATTTATGGATAAATAACAAAAACATCGGATAGTTGTGGTGCTATTTCTTTTCAATTAATAAGCACCGTACCCATATTAATCACGATGGGCACCTCATCTGCCTGAATCGGGTACCACAGCCGTTCAGTTGTATGGCCGATTCTGTGTGTGACATAAGTTGCCATCAAATCTGGTCTGGTAAGAAAGTTCACGATAACTAGCGAGAGCCAGTTGATATCCAATACAATACTCCAGACGAAAATATCCCAACAAGAAAAATTATTGAGAGTTGTGTCACTCCCTCCTAAACCTTCCTTCGCCCCTTGGTTAGTTTCTCATCTGTTATTCGTTTATATGATAGTCGTGTAGAATGCGGGTGGACTACCAAAACATCATTCCTATGAATTACACCCCCTTATCAGAACTGAAAGGGATTGGTGGAACACATGAGGAAAAAATCCGAATCTAATGGGATTCTTCTTGAGTATCAAATCGGAACTCATCCACAAAACTCTGTCTACAGTGAACGATATTACACAAAATAACAAGCAGCAGGGAGAGCATCGTGCCAGTCAGACTGGCTCGTCGAACCTCCAAGCCCCTGTTCTTCGCCAGCTACTTCTTCCCCACCTACCATATGTTCTTCTTCCCCACCTACCATATGTTCAGCCTGGTGAGACCAGCCCAGCCCATATAACGCCTGCCAACCATCCACCCTACCTAGACTGGGGCTCATCAGACCAAACCCAGTCCTGCCAAGCCTCCCAGCCTGTTTAGTCCTTGGGAGACCATGTTAGACAATAGAATCTCCGTAGTTAGATGGCATAGATGAGATATATAAACGTGCCAAGGAAAACGAAACAATGCTCATGGCTGATGAGAGGACGAGCCTATCTATGCCCGAGGAAAGCCAGTCGCTGATTATTATACTCAACACAATAGAAGAGCAAACACAGTGCTGTTCCGTACCAACTCTGCTGAAGATATGGCATTGGAGTTTGGAATGATGACACACACTAAAAAGTAAAGTGTTAAAACTGACACTTTCAGGGTGTTAAACCCATTCTAACTCTTAGGGTTTGATTTTAACACTCAAAGTGCAATGCTTTAAGCACTTAGACATTACAATCGTCAGACATCTGAAACTTGAATGGATGGCACTTCCCATGTGTCTAGCATTGGTGGTTCTTCCAGAATCGTCCATAATTTGATTTGCGCATGGTGGGTACATAATTAAAATGACACAACGCAGATGACGCGGATCAGGCTCGATAGTTCGAGCCTGATCCGCGTCATCTGCGTTGTTTCCTTTTAAGTGTCGCGACATTACACTTGTCAAGTGGTATTATTGTAACACCTGTCAAGTTCTGGGATATCTGCACTTGAACAAAGTGCTAGTTCAGCACTCAGTAAGTGTTAAATACATCACTTCAAGTGTAGTTTTTAACACTTTAGTTTTTAGCGTGCAGGCTATGTAAGGCCCGAGGCGTAAATGCTTTGCGTTACCGTCTGCGTTGTATGGAGGTCCGCGCGAAACAAAATTCGCCTTTCCATTAACCGACCTCCAAGAGAGAGACTGATATACTAAAAATGAAAATAGAATATAACCCTTTACCCAACGAATCGCCCGCATCCGCCCGCGTAATATGCAAATTCAGCAGTTGAAAAAATACTATTTTTCAAACAATTTCAACAAAACCATATCATGTGACCCCTTGTTGGAACGAGCTCGTCGAGCTCGTTCCAACGAGGGGGTCACATGATATGGTTTTGTTGAAATTTTTTGAAAAATTTGAAAAAATGATATTTAAAATAATAAATTTTGATATCGTCTGCGTTGGGTAAAGGGATAACAGCTTTCTTGCCGGAAATAGATTCTCTAATAACAAACACTAAACAGTTGAGAGTGAAAAGAAAGCACCACTCAAGCGCGTTATTGCATATTCCGAGAGATATAAAGAGCTCCCATATATGATCAAATCAATAGGAATAGCGGGGATTGCTGGTGCCGTTCAACCCATTAGCTGCATCGGCACGCAATTCACGAATCTTACTAGCTCAGGACTGGAACGCCGAAGACCAATGGGCCTCAACGCTAATGACTCCCCATCCACCTCTTGGATCAGTGGATACTGCTAAAGTGTGCCAGTGGGTACTTGCTATAATGTAAGCGGCGATCATAGCTGCAAGTGACACTCCGGGGTGTGAGAGGCGAACTCTGGGCTCTCCGGAGCTACACACCCAGACACTGGCCGAGTACTGAGGAAGGTTTTCAAATTTTCAAGAAAAATAAGTGGTACTTAGGGTACTGTATTGGTATCTCACTTTAAACCACAGGAAACAGCAAAACTAACATATCAACGTTCTCCTGGAAACGAGGGTGAGAACGTACGCCCGCCGAAGAGGAGGGTCAGAACCTGTATACTAGGCCTCTTTCCAGGAATGGGAGCAGGTAGACGCAGATCAAGCACTCCCACCCATCGTTGTCTGCCACAAAGGAGGGTCGAAAGTGTTCACCACTCCCCGCCCGTCGTGGCCCGCCAGAGAGGAGGTCAGGATGTGTACACCACGTCCTGCCCGTCATCTTCCGGAGAAAAGGGTCAGAGGCACCTCACCCTGCCAGTCGTCGCTGAAAGAGGATCACGCCACCCCAGTCTGTTCCCGCGACCGCCTATCGGAGGAGATCGGCCCACGCACACTTGTCCTCCACTCGTGGATACACTTCTGTTTCTCCTGGCGTGGGCACCTCGCCCACAGTAGATCCGGAAAGGATGGACCAGAACAAACGCCTCGCCCTGCCCATTGCCGAAAGAGGGGAGAAGGTGGTAGATCATGCTTTGCCCCTCACCTTTCGACTAACAGAGAGAAAGGTCAGATCACTCCTCGCCCATTTATCGCCCCGTGAAGAGGAGGGTCAGATCACGCCATCACCCCACTTATAGCCCGGCTGAGATGAGGAGCTGATCACGACTTGCCCTACTTACCCCCCCCCCCCCTCCCCCCAATAGAGAGGAAGAGGTCAGATCACGCAATATCCTGCCCATCACAGAAAGAGGACACGGGGGGGGGGGGGGGGGGAAGGGTGGACAGAAACTGTTCTGGATTTTCCATCCCTCCTTCAAGTAATTACCAATGTCGGAAATGGATTTTCGACAAGTGAGTGGGCGTATGTCAAGGTGAGAGCTTGAATTTACGATTTTGTTGTTTAATAGTGTATATATTTTTGATAATCACTCTCACTCGGGCTAAATATGAAGCATAAAGATGGGTATATGACGGATCCTGAAAATATATTTGTCTCTTAAACAGACCAGCACTAATAATTCATCCGCTGCTAATTACGCTTGGAATTTTATATTACCGTGTTTCTGAGAAGCAATTAAAGCGGGAATTAATGTGCTTGCGATCGAATAAGAATCTGGGATTTTCTCGAAAAATTCATTCCAGTCTCAAGGCCTTTAAGCTGGGGATGACCCATGTTATAGGTTAGAGGTGTGCCGCATCGGTACGAAAGTATAGGCACGTTGTAATGTAAAGGGACTCACAGAGCTCATATTTAGAATAGGAACAGTCGCGGGCCATGTCGTGGCCATAGATGAGTGTAGGATCAGAAATAGGAAGTACGAATATTTGAATTTCGGTAGACAGTTTTACCTGTTGTAGAAGGCAAGCCATATGTAGACAGAGCAGGCTTTGCCTATATGAAGTTATTATGAACATTATTCTGAGATAAATGGAGGGGAGCACTTAACCCCTAGGTGGCGACTGCTTGACTGAAAAGCGTCCAATCAAGTGACGATACATTAGTGGCCGCGCGACGGCGATGGTAGAGTGACATTCTGTCAAGGTGATAGCTAAAAGTTGCGACTTTGTTGTATAAAAGGGAAAATATTTTCGATAGGTATGTGGCGGACCCCGAAAACAGATCGTCAATAATTCAGACGCTGCTAAATTCAGTATGAAATTTAATGTCCATTATGGCGCTCGTGTTCAACGCCATATGGGCTTCTGATAACAGGTCAATAGTAAGAGAGACAATATCCTCTTCTGTAATAATTATCTGGGTAATTAAAGCCAGTTAAAATCTAATTGTAGAATACAGTGCATCACACATGTTCTGGATACACACCCATATTACGCATCTATCCTGTCTCCGAAATGTCAAAAGATACCAAAATGCGAGTCTTTCAAAGGAACTTTAAAGCGAATGTTAAATTAAGATAGATCTAAGCGGCCAAGTTCAAGAGGAGCGATTAACTGAGAATAAATCCCGGCCGGGAAGATTTGGGGGGAAACAGGTTGCAAAGGCACCTGTTAGGATTAACCCCCCAGAGCCGGCTGGTAACAAGGGTAACACTGGGCCACAGAGCCCTAAGGATTTGTCTTGTTTTGTTTGTGGGCGGAAGGGGCACCTAGCGAGGGCCTGTTGGAAGAAAACTTCTCCCACAAAGCCAAATGGCGGACCCCATAGGAATGGAAGGCGGAACCCTTCAACAAAGAATTGGAGAAACGGAGGTGACGGCGGTCCGACCTGGGACAAAAGGAAGACGTCCGCGTTCTGCCAGACAGTAGGGCCAGAAAGTAGACCACTCGGGTGCTATTGAAAAGGGGGAGCTCGTGTTAGAGAGTGGAAATGTTCTCCCTATAATTAGTGGAATGTGCGAGGAAGTCACAGCCTCAGGAGATGGAGGTAAAATACCCGTGTACCCGGGGTATGTGGGTAAACATGAAGTTCAGATGCTTCGCGACACGGGGTGCAGTAGCGTAGCAATGCGTAGACAACTAGTCAAGGACGACCAGCTATTGGGCCGCGACCACATGTGCATGCTAATAGATGGGACGATTAGGAGGTTCCCCCTTGCTACGGTGAGGGTGGATACCCCTTTCTATAGCGGTGAGGTAGAGGCAATGTGTATTGAGGCGCCCATCTATGACCTCGTACTTGGGAACATACCCGAGGTATGTTCAGATCCCGACATGACATGGTCGGAGAGGAGAGCACCCAAAGGGGCATCGGGGGCGGTCACCCGAGCCCAAGCCGCGGATGCAAAGCGGCCGATAAAATCACTGGAGGGACCAGTGGAGTTGAGAAAGGAGGCACGGATAGAGTGCACAATGGAGGCCCCAAAGGTTAACACTTTGACAACGGAAGTCAAGGCAGTGGCTGAACGGAAACAGCCAATGTATGTGGACGAGAGGGGGCATAATGAGGGTCGGCACGTGAGTAGACCAAAGGTTAGGAACTTTTGGGTCGGTCAAAAGGTTACCGTGCTCCGGTCGACACGGTTAGGTAGAGCGCGGTTACAGTGGGAGAGGCCATACACTGTAACAAAAATGATGGGCAACGGTCATTGCCGAGTGGACATTGATGGATGTGGTGTGGTTTACCGCGCAAGATTTTTGCGGAGTAGCCAAAATATAAAGGACACTGAACCCACGCGAACAGCGGGGGAAGGTTCATTGGGCCAAGAGAGGCCTCAAGAGGTGGCCGGAGTAGCCACAAAACGGCAGCAGAGATATAGAGATAGGAGGGGCCCAGGAACTTGGAGTGGGGCACCCAAGGAGAGATTGACTGGAGCTAATCTACAGAGCGTTGCATCTGAGGCAACGAGCTGTGCCCGTGGGCATGTAGGTGTTGGGCGTGAAGATGAGTGGGGTCCTTGGTGGAGGATGCGCCCAAAGAATAGGTCCCGTATGAGGGGACAGGTGGACTCTCTAGGGAATAGTAAGAGTCCCACCATAAATCGAAGTATTTAAAGTTGGTAAAGCAGGTAGCCCGATGACGGGCATGCGCCGGGCGGGACACTCTATCCAAGGATGGGGCAAGTTAGTGAGATGACAGAAGTTTGGGCAAGGGGCCCATCGGCTGGCTTGGGTCGTGGTGGATACCCCTTGCTAATAATTTTTTTACGCAGGAGTTGCGTGAGAGTGTATGATAGATTAGTATTACATTTTGCGAAGTTGAGAGGCAGAGTGAGTGTATAGGGGAACCTATTGGCTGCATGTGCACCAACGGACCACCTCCTATTGCGCGCCAGTGGGAGTGTGCTCGCGAGTATATATGAGATGAGGATAGACTCATGGGATTCCAATGGGAAACCGAGTCAAAGTACTGGGAGTTATTTGTGGTGCGCATCAGTGTGCGCATGCGCATGACTGTGTGTGCGAAAATTCTGAATATATTGGTGTAAAAGTGGAGCAAGACTGTGAGATAGCTCTAAGAGAGAAGCATTAAAGTGGATGCACGTGAATGCTATCCCCTTGGTGTTTTTGGAACAACTGAGAGTATGTTCCTTGGTAGGGGATTGTCAAGGTGATAGCTAAAAGTTGCGATTTTGTTGTATAAAAGTGTAAATATTTTCGATAGGTATGTGGCGGACCCCGAAAACAGATCGGCAATAATTCAGACGCTGCTAAATTAAGTATGAAATTTAATGTCCATTATGGCGTACGTGTTCAACGCCATATGGGCTTCTGATAACAGATCAATAGTAAGAGAGACAATATTCTCTTCTGTAATAATTATCTGGGTAATTAAAGGCAGTTAAAACTAATTGTAGAATACAGTGCATCACATATGGTCTGGACACACACCCATATTATGCATCTATCCTGTCTCCGAAATGTCAAAAGATACCAAAATGCGAGTCTTTCAAAAGAACTTTAAAGCGAGTTTTAAATTAAGATAGATTCAAGAGGAGCGATTCAGTGAGAATAAATGTTATGACTATCTAAATAAAAATCGAGGGATTTCTCGAAAAATTCATTCCAGCCAATTCCAGTCAGAAGGTGTGTAAGGCTGTGGGTCGTTACGAGGCAGGTGGCCTGAGTGCACTCAGAGAAGGTCCGAATTTAGCCTTGGCCGTCGAGGGTCATAGGCACCGAGATTGAAGGTCCGCGTATTGTCGTAGCCCTGTGAGGGTTGTAAGGAACCGATTGTAGTTTGTTAACGGTTGCGAACCGTAGTGGCATAGTAGCAAAAGAAGTCAAAGCTGTAACGTTGAGGTCTAGAGACCGTATTAAGAGCTTGAGTAAGCGCTGGAGTAGCTCGCGAGATAAGATAGTTTTAGGCGGTGCGAGAATTGGTGATGTTGAGAACACTTTGCAAAATATTTTTATGTGAGCTTTGTTAAGTATATATCTGAAGGCGAAGAATAACTTAACCCCGTGAGAGCCAGGCAAGGCGCAAAGTGATCGTGAACTGTGGTAGACGCCGGTTGAATTGTGGTTGAACTGTGAGAACGCTGATAGAGTCACACCAGCAGAACATGATATGTGTTAAGCCCGACTGACTGTGAAGTAAACCTTTTGAGGAGGAAGCAACGAGAAGTGAATAGACACTTTGTATTTGTCACAAACCGTGAGGAGATGAAGATGAAGTGAGGTTGATCCAGCGGACACAGCTAGCTGTGGGAGACATCGAGGGCCCTAAAGAATAAACTTTTATCCGCGCAATTAGTGTATTCTTATGGATAATTTTGTGAGTATTATATTTCTTCGTACATGTAAATAAATAATCTTTTCAGTGAACTATCGTTGATCACCCTTTGGCGTTGTTAGCCACAGGCACCTTCAGGAATCCTAACAGTCCCAAGCGGACAGGGCATTGATAAGGTGGCAAGGTTTACGTTCGAACTGGGGTTCAGACGACAGTCACTGGCTTTGGCTGAGCACTGATAAGAACATAAATTTCCTCCATCAATTTCAACCCCGTAATCCTGCGACACATTCCGTCACAGGTTAGGGGAAAGGCATCAAAATAAAGTGACAATACGTTAGTAGCCATGCGATAGCAGTGATATATTGAAGTTCCAGTTGTATGAAAAGGCGACCATAGTCCGGAGACAACACATTGAGACGAGAGGACAAAACACAAACGACAAGGAAGAAGCAACCAATGACAACAGAGAACGCGGGCCCGCAAATTGACTCAAAAACTGTGTGAATGGGGTGTGATTGGCGTCTGTGTTTTATTCATTGGATTTTATGTGAGTTTCAAATTACTATATTTTTTCTCTTTGTATTAAAATTATTAATTTCAGTGAACCCCTGTTGATTTATGTTTTTTTAGGAAAAGTCATTGATCCCTTCATCCCAGTCATCCCAACAAAAACGAAACGCGCGGGTTCGACACATATCCACGCACGGATTCTGGTGACACGCCTGGGGTCTAGCATGAATCTATTTCTCCCAGCAACGGCCACGCGCTGTTTTCGATAGCGTCAAATTGACTGGATTCATCACAGGAAGTGACCCGGGATATGATCCAATGCCAAAAAGAAACCCCATACCACTGGCGGACTGACTACATTCTTACCACTTGTGTACATAAAAAGGGCCCAGTATAGTATACACACCTACCCGCCGGAGAGGAAGGTCATATCAGATCAGGTCAGACCTCGGAAATACATTATGTCAACCTCGGAGAGAAGAAACTACATGTATACTTTTTTCTGAAAATCAGGGTTAACAACCGAATTTGCGAATGCTTTGGAAAAAGGTTCTCACCGATCCTTGATCTGCGGCGGGTCTTCTATTCCTACATCTCGAAGAGGCGTCACATCCGGACGGCATGCAATGTCGCTCTAAACAAGGAGAATGGGGACGCGAGGGCGGAAGTCCTCTACGATCATACGATGTGCCTTCAGGAGGCCAGGATCGCCGCTCTGGAAGTCCAAAATGGAGATAGCATGTGCATATGTGCTACCTGTAATGTGTACACATGATATAAACAGGTCGTCGGAAGACTTATGGAACAAGGTAGTAATGGCATAATACTGCAAGGATGTTAGAAGATTATATAGTATTGGATGACTACAATAGAGTCAAATCATAGGACAGATAGTTGGAGACAAGATGGAAGCCTTTGGTAAGACTACCTGTATAGGAGCCATATAGGAGCTAGGAGCCATATAGGGGCTGTATAGGAACCCGGCCATATATATCCTCAAATACCCGTATGTGTCTCTGTGCTTGCACATAATGTGTCACATTCTGCATTTTCACATAAGTACATATCGGCACATCCAGCATGTGCCTATGTGCTAGTGCAAAATGCATCACATTGTGCATTTTCACATAAGCACATATCGGCACATCCAGCATGTGCCTATGTACTACCTGTAATATGTACACATGACATAAACATGTTTAAGGAAGTTAGAATACTTTATGAGTAGATGGGGGAAGTCATAACATAGCTTGTAGACACACACTAGTAGATAGAAACCGAGGATTTTACAGGAATCCGAGCCAAGTAAACAATTATCGGGTTGTTTGTGGTAATTAGATTTACTCCAGTTCAAAACAACTTACCCCGGGGGCCCTCTCGATACGTGCTACTATTATAAGCCAAGGTATTGTTGTCCTAAAAAGAATTCTGGGTGAATCCGTACCAAATAAAGTAGTTTAAGGTGTATTTTGTTGATTTGGAGGGATTGTCGGGTTGTTTGTGATAATTCTACGAATCGAGAAACTACTCTTGTACAAAGGAATATACCCTCCGAACTACCCCTGTCCTATAAAAAGGTTTTCGGTAACATGGCAACCACATGCTACCACAGAAACCAAGATGGCGGCCTCCATTATACAAAATGGACGACGGAAACACGTATCACCCTAACAACACGCGCTGCTCATGCGCAATAGAACCACGTACCACTATGGTAATAACGTCACAAGATGGCCGCTCACGCGCGTTACCATGGCAACCCAACATAGTGCCACTGGGTCACGAGCATACGTCACTTCCGAGGTCCCCCACCGAGGTTCCCCAACTATGAGGTGAAACATACGAGACATACTACTGTTAGGCCTAGATGAACGTTTTTCTTGTATATGACTACTCGATTGTCATATATTGTATCTGCGACGGATCATCCATTTTCAATAAATCTCACGGATCGGGCAGTTGTCAAATATTTTTCCGATAAACAAAAAAAAATGTTCATGGGTGGCGCATCTCCCCTGTCCACTTTCTAGCACCTGGCCTGAATTCTGGACACATCATTTCGATGCTTCGTGTCCATGACCCTCAAGAAAAAACTGGAGAATCTGCTTATGCAAATAGACCCCAGCTAATTGAAAATCATGGCTATGAACTGTTGACCCAGCCTTTTGAGACCATTCATAAACGCATATCCAGCACGTACGTTTAATTTAGTGATTAGAATATAAATTACTCCCATGAATGGGTTGAACAATAACAAATTCGAGAATGAATGGACAAATTGACTTAATGTCACAGAAAACATTGAAAAAATCAGTTGAATCTCTCTTTAATTTGACGCTTATTATCAGAAACTGCATAAACGACCGCTCAACGTTAGTGGATTGCAAGCGGCTCTTTCATTATGTTGTCATCGTTTCCCTTGCATTTCATTTCCAGTCGTAGTTCGAATAATGTCCAAAAGAACCTTCCAATGACGATGGAAACGATACGAGAGTGGTGTGGGTGGAGATGATGGTCACTGCGTGTAGAGCGGTGTCAGGTGATGAAATTCTGAGTTGGGGGGAGGGGGGTATGGTTTCGGGTGAGAGAGGGGATTTAATAACTTTTTTGTTGCATTTTGCGGCGGGAAGCGTAACACTCTGCTTAAAAATTGATACAACCAAACGTCTTTGGGAGATGATGGTCAGTGCATGAAGGAGTGTTAACACTTTACCCAGCGCATACGATATCAAATTTATTGTTTTAAATATGTTTTTAAATTTCCCAAAACATTCCAACAAAACCATTTTATGCGACCCCTCATTGGAACGAGTCTCGTTTCAATGAGGGGTCACATCATAAGGTTTTGTTGAAATATTTTGAAAAATAAATTTTTGCAACTTCTTAATTTTGAAATTGCGCAAGTGGATGAAACTGATTCTTAAAACCACTGTCACATCTTTGCGATTTTTTTGTACGAATGTCCAAGAATAGCCACTAATTCAAATTGCAACGATTGACAGCGATTTTAAAAATAAATCGCCCTGAATCGGCTTCTCTAACGACCTTACACGACTTTCAGACCGCCTTCAAACGACCTTTTACGGATTATCACAACTGTGGAAAGAATCTACTATGATTCCCCAAGACGATTCAGTACGAATCGATACGACCATGCACGGTGCTCGCACGACACTAGTACGAACTAGTAAGATGATGTAAGACGTAGCAAGAATCCACGACAGTCAGAGCAGAAAGATTTCAGTAGGGCTTCACGGTATTTCGATATTTCACCGAAACTCGGTATTTTTTTCAATATCGATACGGTACCGAGCAAATTTCAACTCACTCGATATACCGACCTTCACGATATCGTCGATTAGCAATATCGATATTCTCACACTAATGATAAACTTGACTTTTTGGACTTGAACTTCATATAAATTCATCACACGCACACCATAAACTACCATACTTTTATTTAACTTAGATATGGTTCCAAGCCAGAAAATAAGCAGACTGTCATCTGCAAAATGAGGTCCCCAGAGGTGAATTTAGTGATGCTACCCTGCACAGCAGGGTAGCATCACTAAATTTACCCTCTGTGAACCTCAATCTAAATCAGGGTCTCGAAACTAAAAAGAAAGAGGCACCCAGAGGATCAATTGGCCCACTGTATGGGATAGCATCCTCAAATTCACCCTCTTGCGACCTTATTCAGCAAATGTCAGACTGCTTATTTTCAGGCCTGTATGTATGGTTCTGCAAAATCAAATGCACGTGGCTCTATTCGTTCCAAGCCAGAACTATCGCAAAGTATGAGCAGTATTGCTTGCATTTGGAATTCTGCATGGTCATATCAAGCAAGGATTGTCAGTTCTCAAATATTCGATATTTACTCATATCGCGGTATTTATAAAAATACCGTACTCGGTATTACAAATTGGAATACCGTGAAGCCCTAGATTTCAGCGCCGCTGATTGCCGCCTTTAATATCCTTTTTGTTTGGGAATCACAGTGTAAACGTGTGAGTTCTTGGGACTTCCTACTGTATCCTACTGGAATCGTATCAAAATCGTCCAGAATCTTGAAACCTTATAGAGATTCTTAATGTAGCCGTACTAGTTCTTACTGGTATCGTGATAAATCTTGGTACGTCGGACTACAATCTTGAGAAATCTGTACGCAGTCTTGGCGGAGTCGTACGAAACTCATAGTGCTGTCGAAGTAGACCTTAATAGATCTGACTAGTTCTAAGTGAATCTTGACGCAACCGTAATGGCCAAGTGCGCACGAACACGCACGAACACTTAAGGATGCCCAAGAATACCCCGCACGGGTTAGTACGGTCTGGTATGATGCAGTACGGAATTGAAAAATCGAATGATGGAGTATGAAAGGTTTAAACAGTTTAAAACTTTTTTGTACGCGTATGCCGATCAACCAAGAATATTCAAGAATGATTATGAATCAGTACGGATCTCAGAACGGATATCCACGATTGCCAAAGATTTTGATATCGTAGCTGATCGTGTAAAAAATCGAAAAGATGTGACAGGGGCTTTAGGTAAAGGGTTAACCCTTTACCTAACGAATCGCCCGCATCCGCCTGCGTAATATGCAAATTCAGCAGTTGAAAAAATCTTATTTTTCAAAAAATTTCAACAAAACCATATCATGTGACCCCTCGTTGGAACGAGCTCGTCGAGCTCGTTCCAATTAGGGCTCACATGATATGGTTTTGTTGAATTTTTTTGGAAACTTTGAAAAAATGATATTTAAAATAATAAATTTTGATATCGTCTGCGTTGGGTAAAGGGTTAAGACTAGTATTTCCATGCAGTGATGGTTTACGATTTTCTTAATTTTCTTTTCATATGATACATTCTGCGACGAGAAACTATACTTTTTCGGCTCCCGTAATCTTCCCAAATGCATCTTATCACGATAGTTGAATACAAAATAGGATCGTCATCCAAACTGCATAGTTTCGCTTCCGTGAATACTGGAACGGCCAAAAACCGCCCGACCGCACCAGGTTTTACGCAGTTTATGTCTACTCGGAACTATTCTGCATTGCCAAAATTAGTTATTACAAAATATTTTCTTACATCGTTGTTACAATGATTCAAATCCGACCATCTTCCGCCTCCGGAAACGACATTTCACAGAAATGCCGGGGTTCAACCATAAATTTGCCACTGGAACCGGGCCGCGTCTTTAACCCTTTACATACTGTAACTGTTGTATCCTGACAAAAGTCGCTAGTCTATTTATTTTTTTTCTTCAATCTTTGCATCCAAAGCATAATTTAGGACACCCTCAGGGTTAGATCACCTTCCGATGTGGAGTCATAAGCGATGATTTGGAAGCCAACCAGAATTTTTTTTTCGGTTAATCAAGAGAACAATATTTAGTGTTGTCTTCTAGTCATGTTTGCTATGGAGTAACGCATTCCCTAGACAGCACCTCGATATTCTTGAGTTTCGCATTGGCATGCACCTTTAGAACGCAAGAATGTCGGGGTCTTGCCAGAATCCCACCTAATTGGGAGGAGGATACCGTGCCCTCGAATCACTAATCTCTATACAACTGGATTGCAGGAACGCCAGCTAGCGAAAAAACGTCGCCATTCAACCCGATCCCCCACCCGTCAATCAACCCAGTAACTCCTATCTATTGATTACGTTTGATGGAATGAAAGCTGTTAGGCTGTGACTCTAGTAACAGATTTCACTTCAAAATGTCATGGTGTTTACGTAGCATGAAAACATGACATCAACTTTTCATCTCGGCAATTGTTTTTTGTCGATAATAGCTAAAATATTTTGTAAATATTCAATGTGTATTGCCGCGAAAAATATGCATAGTATAGTTGCAGTGAACAGGTCGTAAGCCACGCGTGGACAGTGATGTCCACGCGTGCGTTTACTAGGTAATAAAAATCATCAGCAGCAAAATTTTAATTAATGAAGCACCGGGTTCTGCTTCATTAATTTAAGTTGTGATGGTTATTCCTGTAATTAATGTTTGTAATCTAATATTGTTGCGTCCGTGGATATACTGCCCACTCGTGGACTGTCCACGGTGGTCGTACTGTATTCATTTATTACAGACATCAAAGAATATTCTTTAACCCTTTACCCAACGCAGACGATATCAAAAATTATTCAATGAGCTCGTTCCAATGAGGGGTCACATGATATGGTTTTGTTGAAATATTTCGAAAAACTTCATTTTTTTCAACTGCTCAATTTGCATATTACGCGGGCGGAAGCGGGCGATTCGTTAGGTAAAGGGTTAAAAACAACCAGTGATTACGAGGCGTCGAAAAATTGAAAATCTTTGAGAATTTTGTTGTTGTTGGGCTTTGTTTATTTATAGCAACATCCGCCCCTCCAAGGATGGCGACAAGAGGGGGGGGGGGCATTTTTATATATGTGACCGATGAGCGTTTCAGCAATGCAGTTGTATAGAGATAAGTGGGTCTGAACGACCTAGTTTACATTACATCTGTACAAACAATCAGCTCTTTTTGAGAAAGAAATAGTTCTAACTGCCCTGCTATTAAACCGGAAGTACTACCACATTATCACCTGTTCTCGATCACTGAATTTTTGTGGCAAACATATCAGATGTTTTATGTAAAATTAATTTCGCTGTAGCTACACCTGTTCCGTTTACATGTTTTCAAAATCGTTCATTTTCTCGTTGGAGGTGGGTGTTTAAAAACCAATGACGAAATTATTATTGTTATTACAAGATGTACTTGGGGTTACTTGGTTTGTCTGGATCAAGGTGGTCGCGTTTTACTTATATACTTTGATTCATTTTCTTTTTTAGTGCAATGTCGTAAAATACTTTCTGACTCAAGTTCAAAAAAGAAATTAGAAGCATGTGTTTTAAGCACCTGTGATTACGAGATGGAATGATTGCTACAGTACATGGTCTGGTTAACAGTTTACGTATAGTCAGGACCGAAACTAGTGAGGTGGTCGGTTCTCTACCCACCCCATGACCAGGGACGTGGCTAGAGGTGTCCGATCGGGGGGGGGGGGGGTGTAGGGTAGTGAATTTCCAACTAGGTGGAGGGACCGGTAGGGGAAACCCCCTCCCGGTGCCTCCCCTAGTTGGAAATTCACTATCGAGAAAAAATGTGAAAATGAAGCCTTGAAATGGGGCATAAAATTGATTCTAGTAACTGAAATGCCAACACATTTATGATAGAATGATCAGGTTATTATTATTTGGCATTCTTCTGGGAATTGAATATGTGTTGAACAAATGTCCAAGCTGAGAACTTTGAGCAATTCACATTGTCCTAACATTAAATCAGATCTTAAGCAGGAATGATCAATTTTCGATGTTTCATCATTTTGTAACTGTGAATGATGGACTTAACTAAGGACAACGATTTTAAATGATGCGATTTTCTTGAAGTGCATTTCGAGGATTTTTTTTATTACGACAAATAAACGTACTATAGAAATCTCGAACCGATTGACATCCTGCATACTTATGAAGCTTGATATTGCGTACAATGTAGTTGTAAATAGTAACAGTTGGAATTTTTGCCGATTTGAGACCCAGTTGGAATTTTGGGAAGTAAAGCCGACATCAGCATCACCAAAGAAGCTCTAAAATCCAGATAGATGGAATTTCCAACTACTCATGACTTTCCCTCCGAATTTCCAACTATAGAAAATTTTGGCCAGGATTGGGGGGGGGGGGGGGGGGGCACACCCCACTGTCGCCACGTCCCTGTCCATGGCTCTGTCTGTCGGAAATTTATATTGTCTATAGGAAAAAGTTGTTTTCGCTCGAACATTTTCTCTCTAAATCCGCTAATTTGACCATTTGACGAAACTACAATTTTTAGTGTGCAAAAATGTCCTTATGAGTAGTAGGAGATGTGCAGGACCCCGAAGTGAAATCATGTCACGTGACCCAGTTACGTCATGTTTGGATGTTCATGGCAGCCCGCGTGAGCAGCCATCTTGTGACGTCATCCCCATAGTGATACGTGAGTAGTATAGCATGTACCCGATCGTGCCTGATTACCCGGACTTTTGCCGGTGCAACTAGTGTTAAATTCCCATAGGAACCGGACTTTTGCCGGTGCAACTTTTGCCGGTGCAAAAGTACGGCCCCTTTCAGCTAAATCCGGTAAATAGTGTACGTACTGCATATATAGTATGCTATGGCATGTATTGTGATATATGTACGCATGGGGCTATAGGTATATATTATGGGTAAGTGATGGAAAGATGATGGTGAAGATGGGTTTTCTTGAAAATTTTTCCCGCGAAACGGTTGACGTTGCTATTGACGTCGTGACGTCATGATGCGCACGCGACGTCATAGAGATGTTGACCACTGTTACTGTCCAGTATACAATCTGACATAACGTTATTCGGGTCAGTGGATGTCGGGCTTCTCGTATGGGGTGGCGGCGACATAGTAGTAGTGGTATATATGCATGTAGGTCCCAAGTTAGCCCTTAGTACTATTAATCCACCTAATGCTTCGTATTATCCTATGTCTGCTATAGCTAAGTCAAGCAGTAGGGTGGGTGGGTGGTAGTGTGGTATTGCGAGATAGTAATTGGTGGTTTAGATTGGCAGTACAGGATGAATGATCAGTTGGTCTATTACCCCCCTTAGTACTATTAACCTACCGAATCCTTTGTATTATCTTATGGCTGGTATTGGTAGTTTAGTGTTAGGTCAGGCAGTATTATACTAGGTTGTTTAGAACGGGTGGCATAGGATGCATGGTATATACCCCTGTAGGTCCAGTCCTCGATATTATTAACCAGCCGATTGATTTGTACTATTCAATGACTGGTATAGGGAGTACGTTATGACAGGTCAAGTGGTATTGTGGAGTGGGGGTGGGGGTAATGCCTGGCAGTATAGAACAATGGTATACTATGGACGATATATACCTCTGTGGGCCCCTGCAGGTCCCATGTTAGCCCTTAGTACTATTAATTCACCTGATGCTTCATGTTATCCTATGACTGGTATAGGTAGTATGCAATGCTAGGCATAGGGGTATTGTGGGTAGGGGTACTGCCTGGTAGTTTAGAACGGTACTATAGTATGGGCGGTATATACACCTATAGGCCCCCTGTTAGTGCTTGGTACTTTTAGCCAATCGATTGCTTTGTTTTATTATATGGCTGGTATATGTAGTACGTTATGGTAGATCTAGTGATTTTGTGGGGGTGGGGGTAATGCCTGGCAGCAGTATAGAACAACAGTATAGTATGGACAATATATAGCTCTGTGGGCCCCCGACAGCCGTTGATACTACTAATCGACTTAATGCTTTATGTCACCCCATAACTAATATAGGTAGTATGTAATGTGGGGCCAGACGTTATTGTGGGTGGGTGGGTGTAATGC
The DNA here is from genome assembly GCA_031216915.1 of Pictodentalium vernedei. Classification (NCBI taxonomy): domain Eukaryota; kingdom Metazoa; phylum Mollusca; class Scaphopoda; order Dentaliida; family Dentaliidae; genus Pictodentalium; species Pictodentalium vernedei. The sequence goes on from CM062297.1 coordinate 801,484,523, forward strand.
ATGGTCGCCTAGTGTGGTAGTGTATGGTGTACGCGTTCTCCCCCTACAGGTCCCATGTTAGTCCTTAGTACTATTAATCCGCCTAATGTTTCATGTTATCCTATGACTTGTATAGGTAGTATGTAATGCTAGGCCAAGGGGTACTGTGGGTAAGTGTAATGCCTGATGTTAAACACGGAATCCAAATTTTACGGACTCGGCTAGGAATCTCAATTACGGAATGCTTTATATGTATACACTGATGGAACATTTTGAAGGCCTGGGCGAAGGTATAGCTAGGAAGTAGTGGCACACGTCAATATTAATGGATGGTAGTTTAGTCAATAGTACTGGTACAAGGCCGCAATGGAACAAGCCTGCTGTAGAAGCTAATGGTAGGACAGATAGACCATAGCCAGTAGTGGCCTTGGAGCTTTGGCGACAAGATGGAAACGGAATCCCATTTGTGGAATCCCTTTTTTGGAATCCCATTTGTGGAATCCCTTTTTAGGAATCCCATTTTCTGAAATGAGGATAAGAGTCGTATTAAAAATTCCTCAATGAGGTCTAATTTACTGCGACTCTTATCCTCATTTGACAAAAAAGGGATTCTCCAGAAGGAATCCCATTTGCGGAATCCCTTTTTAGGAATCCCATTTGTGGAATCCCTTTTTCTGAAATGAGGATAAGAGTCGTATTAAAAATCCCTCAATGAGGGATTTTTAATGGTCCTCATAACCTCAAAATTCAATGAGGCTATGAGGGATAATAAATGAGGACTCATTGAGGGCTTTTTAATACGACTCTTATCCTCATTTCAGAAAAAAGTGATTCCACAAATGGGATTCCTAAAAAGGGATTCCGCAAATGGGATTCCTTCTGGAGAATCCCTTTTTTTGTCAAATGAGGATAAGAGTCGTAGTAAATTAGACCTCATTGAGGAATTTTTAATACGACTCTTATCCTCATTTCATAAAATCTGATTCCTAAAAAGGGATTCCACAAATGGAATTCCAAAAAAGGGATTCCACAAATGGGATTCCGTTTCCATCTTGTCGCCAAAGCTCCAAGGCCACTACTGGCTATGGTCTATCTGTCCTAGCATTAGCTTCTACAGCAGGCTTGTTCCATTGCGGCCTTGTACCAGTACTATTGACTAAACTACCATCCATTAATATTGACGTGTACCACTACTTCCTAGCTATACCTTCGCCCAGGCCTTCAAAATGTTCCATCAGTGTATACATATAAAGCATTCCGTAATTGAGATTCCTAGCCGAGTCCGTAAAATTTGGATTCCGTGTTTTAACATCAGGCATTACACTTACCCACAGTACCCCTTGGCCTAGCATTACATACTACCTATACAAGTCATAGGATAACATGAAGCATTAGGCGGATTAATAGTACTAAGGACTAACATGGGATATGTAGGGGGAGAACGCGTACACCCTACACTACACACTAGGCGACCATGCATTACACCCACCCACCCACAATAACGTCTGGCCCCACATTACATACTACCTATATTAGTTATGGGGTGACATAAAGCATTAAGTCGATTAGTAGTATCAACGGCTGTCGGGGGCCCACAGAGCTATATATTGTCCATACTATACTGTTGTTCTATACTGCCAGCAATTACCCCCACCCCCACAAAATCACTAGATCTACCATAACGTACTACATATACCAGCCATATAATAAAACAAAGCAATCGGTTGTTTAATAGTACCAAGCACTAACAGGGGGCCTATAGGTGTATATACCGCCCATACTATAGTACCGTTCTAAACTACCAGGCAGTACCCCTACCCACATTACCCCTATGCCTAGCATTGCATACTACCTATACCAGTCATAGGGTAACATGAAGCATCAGGTGAATTAATAGTACTAAGGGCTAACATGGGACCTGCAGGGGCCCACAGAGGTATATATCGTCCATGCTATACCGTTGTTCTATACTGCCAGGCATTACCCCCACCCCCACTCCACAATACCACTTGACCTGTCATAACGTACTCCCTATACCAGTCATTGAATAGTACAAATCAATCGGCTGGTTAATAATATCGAGGACTGGACCTACAGGGGTATATACCATGCATCCTACGCCACCCGTTCTAAATAACCTAGCATAATACTGCCTGGCCTAACACTAAACTAACAATACCAGCCATAAGATAATACAAAGGATTCGGTAGGTTAATAGTACTAAGGGGGGGGGGGGGGGGGGTAATAGACCAACAGATCATTCATCCTGTACTGCCAATCTAAACCACCAATGACTATCTCGCAATACCCCACTACCACCCACCCACCCTACTGCTTGACTTAGCTATAGCAGACATAGGATAATATGAAGCATAAGGTGGATTAATAGTACTAAGGGATAACTTGGGACCTACATGCATATATACCACTACTACTATGTCTCCGCCACCCCATACAAGAAGCCCGACATCCACTGACCCGAATAACGTTATGTCAGATTGTATACTGGACAATAACAGTGGTCAACATCTCTATGACGTCGCGTGCGCATCATGACGTCACGACGTCAATAGCAACGTCAACCGTTTCGCGGGAAAAACTTTCAAGAAAACCCATCTTCACCATCATCTTTCCATCACTTACCCATAAAATATACCTATAGCCCCATGCGTACATACATCACTATACATGCCATAGCATAATATATATGCAGTACGTACACTATTTACCGGATCTAGCTAAAAGGGGCCGTACTTTTGCACCGGCAAAAGTTGCACCGGCAAAAGTCCGGTTCCTATGGGAATTTAACACTAGTTGCAACGGCAAAAGTCCGGGTAATCAGGCACGATCGGGTACATGCTATACTACTTATGTGGTGTTAGTGCGCATGCACAGCGCGTGTTGTTAGAGTGATACGTGTTTCCGTCGGCCATTTTGTATACTGGAGGCCGCCACCTTGGTTTCTATGGTAGCAAGAGGTTGCTATGTTACCAAAAGGCCTACAATAGAACATGGGTACGTTCGGAGGGTATGTTCCTTTGTACAAGAGTAATTTCCCAAACAACCGGATAATCCCTCCAAAAACGGCTTTGTTTGATTCGGATTCCCCATTTTATCAGCTTAGCACGTAGTGCTATAGTATCGTGGGGCTCCGGGGTGAGTTCGATTGAATTCGATGGGATTCGAGTCGTTCGAGCAATGACTTTTCAGTGATTGCTCGATAGCTTATAAGGAGAATTTGGGATAGGTATGTCTTGGGTGGCCTAGAAGGCTGGGCCAAAAAGGGAATAGTATCCTTAGATAAGTATCTTATAAAAAAAGTATCCTCAAATAATACAATACCAGGCCATAGGTATTCCCAAATACTGAAATGAGGCTAATCGACTCTGCGAGTCACTCGATCGAGCAATTGCTCTATAGCTCATTTGCTCCATAGGACTCGAGTCTTTCGAGCAGTGACTTTTCAGAAACTGCACGATAACTTATGAGGGGAATTTGAGATAGGTATGTCCTGCGGTGGCCTAGAAGGCTGAGCCAAACAAGTAATAGCATCCTTAGATAAGTATCCTATAAAAACTATCCTCAAATAATGCAATACCAGGCCATAGGTATCCTGAAATACCGAAATGAGGCTAAGAGCTGTATGTGCGAGTCACTCGAACGAACAGTTGCTCAATAGCTCATGTGTTCGATGGACTTCGTGTCGTTCGAGCAGTGGGTGGAGTCTCTCGATCGAGCAAATGCTCTAAAGCTCATTTGCTCGATGTGATTAAAGTCGTTCTAGAAATGACTTTTCAGTAATTGCTCGATAACTTATTGGCTTTGGGAATTATATTGGCTTTTGTTATACACAAGGGAGATAACTCTGCATACAGATTATGGGAAAGCAAGCAATCTGATTAGTTAGCGCCAGTAAAGTGAACTGATTGGGTGATCTAGATAAATGAAACAACAAGAGTACTCGGAATAGGGTCAGAACTAATAAGAACAGACCAGAAAATCTAAATATAGTAACAAAACTGTTCCAAATCGATAGGCTCTTCTACTCTACCTACTGGAGTATACTCCAGGGCAAACGAACATGGTTGGGTAGACGAAAACTATTGCATAGATAGATAGAAGCAGAGGATTCTGAAAGAATTCGAAATAGTACAACTTGTCGGGTTGTTTGTGGTACTTCTACGAAGTATCCAAGGGTTTGGGGAAAATCCGAGCCAGAAAATTACTCTAGTTCAATAGAACTCACCACGGAGCCCCTCGATACTTTAGCACTACGTGGTAATCCGATACAATGGGAAATCTGTATCAAATAAAGTCATTTTTGGAGGGATTATCGGGTTGTTTGTGGTAATTCTACGAATCGGGAAATTATTCTTGTACAAAGGAACATACCCTCCTATTGTAGGCCTTTGGGTAACACAGTAATCACGTGCTACCTTAGCAACCAAGATGGCGGCCCCAGTATACAAAATGGCCGACGGAAACAAGTATCATCCTAACAACCCGCGCTGCTCATGCGCACTAACACCACGTATCACTATGTGGATGACGTCACAAGATGGCCGCTCACGCGGGCTACCATGACATCTAAACATGACGTAACTGGGGCAAGTGACATGACGTCATTCCCGGGGTCCTGCCAATGAGGCAAGATCTCTACATCTCCTACTACTTTTATGTTTCATATACAGTACAATCGCCGTGGACTGGCCGTAATCCACGCGTGGGTAGTAATGTCCATGCATGCGTTTACAAGGTAATATAAATCATCAGAAAAAAATTTAATTTTTGATGATTATTCCTACAATTAGTTTTTGGTGGAATCTGTAATATCATTGTGTCCGTGGAAATATTGCTCACCTGTGGAAAGTGACCTGTCCAGGGCGGCCGTACTGTATTCTTTGTGTGCAAGCGCCCGTTACAAAAAAACTGACATTCAAGTAGACGTATACACGAAAAATGTGTGGGTATTATTTTTTTTATCTTAAAGAATTACTTTTGTTACAAGAAAATAATTCTTTAAAATAATAATAATAACCAAACGTTTCAGACCTGTTTCCTTTATTATTGTTTGAACCCTCCGAACCCCGGCGGTATCTTCCATGCTAGGTCTATGGCAGAAATTGGAAGAGTCCATATTCATTTTTTATGAATAGACCAATAAATATTTTCAACGTGCAACCTTTGGGCTGCACGTTGAAAATATTGATGGCTCTACCCCACACATTCACTTTGCAGCCATCTTGCTTAATCAAATTATGACGTATCATATTCATACGCTGGAAAAGCGGCCTCGTGAGTTCAAAGGATTAAATAAACATATTGTGTGTGGTGCCAAGTCCGTACCGACGGTCAACGACCCTATCGAGAAATTTTAACTCTCACCCCACCATGTCGGAAAATTTTGAGATCCTAACTTGGTGCCTGCTTATAGTAACTTCCTCAAGGACACTTGCAATTTTTCTACTTAATATTGGCCATCTTTGGGAAAGTATATGCGTGTCCGCAGTGCGGGTGTGTGAGAGGAGTAGATACAATAGAGGGGGCGACAACCACAACATAAGTTTTTGTCAGAAAATGTGCAAATTTATCAGTCCTGTAGCCCTGGCAGATGCATATAAAACTGAAAATGCACGATATGAATTTACAGTTAGAATCAGAGACTGAGTCTTTTTAGCATCCATTTTTCAAACATATTTCGTGTCAATGCTATATCCAGTTAATGCTAATATCTTCTTGGCAATACTTCTTGATTTTTGAAATCCAACTAATCTTCGAGTAATACATATATATTCTACCAAATGAAGATGGTATTGCTTGGAATCTGAAATGAAGTACTTCCACTACTGAACTGGTAGAAGTGTGTCTCCGTGATTCTTGAAAATCTGCTACTGCATTTTGGCGCGAACTGTAGACAGAGGCAAATAACATCAAAACCATCTAAGGTTGAAGTTACCTCAAAAAAAAAAAAAAAAAATAAGAGAACAAAGCTAGGCCATTATATCGGTTGAGTTGGAAACAACAGGCATGCATTCACACTCTTAACCCTTTACCTAAGATGAAAAGCAGACGACACTTGCAAACAAAATTCGTAAATAACTATTTTTTTCATTTTTTGTCTCAAAAACATAGGTTATGACCCTTCATTGGAACGAGCCCGGCGAGCTCGTTCCAAGGAGTGGTCATAACCTATGTTTTTGAGACAAAAAATGAAAAAATAATGAAAATTTATTGGCGATTTTTGTGAATAGCGCTGGCCGATTTTGGCCGTTACGTTAGGTAAAGGGTTAAATCAGTTTGAACCCAACTGAATGGAGACAACATTGGCTCAGTGATCATGGCATTTGACTTCAAACCGATATATCCACGGTTCTATCCCCACCAGGGGTAACTGCGTTGTGTCCTTAGGCAATGCACCTAATCTCATCGGTTCGAATCCCACCTGCGGCAACCCGCGTTGTGTCCTTGGGCAAGACACTTAATCCCAATTGCCCAGGTGGGCGCACGTTGGAGGTGTGTACTAAGGCGTACTGCACGTCGATGGTGATCTTCTCTTCAACCAATGCTAACCCTGCTTGTGTGTGGAGTTAGTATGTTGAGGTGCCTGATAGTTGCTCGCCGCTTCTCGGAGGTTCTGTTCGGGTACTCCAGCTTCCTCCACGCTTCCTCCACCCATGTCCGACACGAGGAGATCTTGGCTGTCGAAAGTGTCCTTAAACCCCAATAAATAAATAAATCCAACTGATTTTATAGTGCAGTAAAGTTTCCAAACCTACAAGTCGTTTTCCTGAGAAGTGTCATTTTCATGTTGTTTCTCATATCTACCCCTACGCCCCCCCCCCCCCGCTACACCGAATATGACCGAAAGTCATTTGATTTTCAAAACATACCCAACGTCTCTGTTTTCAATAAATACACACACATATATACTGTTAACCCTTTACCCAACGTTACGGACAAAACCGGCCAGCGCTATTCTCAAAAATCTCCATTTAATTTTCATTATTTTTCATTTTTTTGTCTCAAAAACATAGGTTATGACCCCTCGTTGGAACGAGCTCGTCGAGCTCGTTCCAACGAGGGCTCATAACCTATGTTTTTGAGACAAAACATGAAAAAAATTAGTTGGTCAAGAATTTTGTTTGCAAGTGTCGTCTGCTTTTCATGTTAGGTAAAGGGTTAAAACAGTTATCGGGTTAATTATTGTTGTCTAAACTCTGACTAGAGTCCTCGAGGCCCTTATTTTGGGGTATCAGTGCGGCGATAGTAACAATAGGATAAACTGATATTTACGAGTACTTTGTATATTGTCAAACGTCTTTTAATAATTGAAAAGAGATATTTGCATACATTAAAGAATAAATCTTATTACAATATGCATATAAATACTTTCTCTGAACCAGATGTGGTGAAGGAATGAAGATATGACTAGTTTCTGTCAGACTTGCAATATGGGTGGACCATTGTGGAGGTCAACAGTATTATCCTTTTATAACGACAATAATTTACGAAACATCGGAGGCCAGAATGTTCAACGATCAAAACATAAATCGTCGGTTGAATGGTTTCATGTTATGTAAAAATTAGGTACACACTAAAAGCTAAAGTGTTAAAACTAACACTTTCAAGGTGTTAAACCCATTCTAACTCTTAGGGTTTGATTTTAACACTCAATGCTTTAAGCACTTAGACATTACAATCGTCAGACATCTGAAACTTGAATGGATGGCACTTCCCATGTGTCTAGCATTGGTGGTTCTTCCAGAATCGTCCATAATTTGATTTGCGCTTGGTGGGTACATAATTAAAAGGACACATCGCAGACGCCGCGGATCAGACTCGAGAGTTCGAGCCTGATCCGCGTCATCTGCGTTGTTTCCTTTTAAGTGTCGCGACATTACACTTGTCAAGTGGTATTATTGTAACACCTGTCAAGTTCTGGGATATCTACACTTGAACAAAGTACCAGTTCAGCACTTAGTAAGTGTTAAATACAGCACTTCTCGTGTAGTTTTTAACACTTTAGTTTTTGGCGTGTAGGCCTCTGGGAATCACACTTTTCAAATCAAATCGAACCTCTAATCTAATCAGGGACACTTTGAAAATGATCGATTGGGATAGGGCTGTAAACCAGATTTGTTCCGACTCTAATGGCCCAAGTTCCGACTAATAAAATAGTCCATGCCTTGATGATGTAGTTGGAATATTACCCAGTAAGGATAATAGTTCAAAAACAGGAACCGGTTCAAGAATTTCCGACGGCAAGCCCTGCTGATGATGAACTGTAGCCTATAGAAACAGTTCATCATCAGCAGGGTTTGCCGTCGGTTCCGCTGTTGTCGGTACCGGTACCGTACTGGCGATCATAAACGAGAACTGGGTCGGCACCGGTACTGGGAACGGCACATCTAATATTCCGATAGTGCAAGTGGAAAGTCGATTGCAGTTGATTCGTGTAAACTCTAATCGGTAAAAAAAGAGAGAACAGTGATTTTGGGGGTCAAATTCAATCAATAAATGCGTGTTATTTAGGCTGAAAAACTGAAAATCTATCTATCACTATCGACCTACCTGCCAGGCTGCCACAAAGCAGATCACGGATTGTTAGAAACACGGTTTGGGGGGTGGGGGGGGGGGGGCTACACGCGAAAACTACAAGCTGTGAACAGTAGGTCTTCTGCGCGTGATCTCCAAATTGCTAAAGTCACAGTCACATGCTGCGTCTGATTCTGGTAGTATTTACTATTTTTTGAACTGGCAAATCTGTGTTACCAATTTAAATTTAAAAGCAGAAACAATGCATTTTCAGTTCGTTGTTTGCAGCAATTTTCATCAATGTCTGCAACCCCGCGTGTTCGAACTTGGAATCAATGGGCACCCAAATAGTAAGACACAGTTCATACACACACGCGATGCTAGACAAACAGTCTAGTCTTTGAAGTTCCAACGTTATGGAGACATTCAATTAGCCCTTTACTGTCCGTGTAGATTCCGTCGTGTTACTCGTGTATCATATTCACATACAGTAACTACGAGTACCGGAACCGTCGAATCTGAAGGATGGGAATCAGTACAGATTAACCCTTTACCCAACATAACGGCCAAAACCGGCCAGCACTATTCTCAAACATCGCCAATTAATTTTCATTATTTTTTTCATTTTTTGTCTGAAAAACATAGATTATGACCCCTCATTTTAACGAGCTGGACATTTTTCATTTTTTGTCTGAAAAACATAGATTATGCCCCTCATTGGAACGAGCTCGTCGAGCTCGTTAAAATGAGGGATCATAACCGATGTGTTTGAGACAAAAAACGAAAAAAATAGTTATTCAAGAATTTTTTTTGCAAGTGTCGTCTGCTTTTCATGTTAGGTAAAAGGTACCGCCGGTATCGGTATTGGTTCCAGTACCGATTGCAAACCTTGATCATCAGCATTGTTTGGGAACCACAAATTGCTTTCAACAGAGGTAGTGACAAGTCAGACAGAAATTAGAATTGGTGACTGCATGATTTATATTATATAGAGAAAATTACACTTAGTCTTTATTTTCATCATTGTGTTTGTACAATTTCCATCTGATCTATATACACTTTGCGAGGCGTCGTAGATGACAGATACCAAGCAATATTCGTGTGAACAGATTCCAAAGTAAACGAATCGGGTAACCGATTTCGAATCGAATCGAACCGAACAGCAACTTGACATTCAAAATCAAACCGAATCTCCAAGCTTCGCAGGACCCTACACATAGGGTACGAAGATACGAAGTGCATGTTTTCCGAATACAATCTTCACCTTAACAGAATTATGATGATGAAATGCACATCAGCAACACGAAAGATCGAGTTTTCTTTTATAAACGTACAACCCACACTTCCTTCTATAAGACAGAAAATCTCGGGTTCTTGGAGCAAGTTCGCCAACAATTCATAAATGTCCAAGTACTTTCGACTACACGTGTTTGCAGTCTTTTTGCGTGTCAAAACGCGTGCTGAGTAAGTAATAGCTGCCGTGCCCAAATTTACGCTAGAACAGTGGCGGTCGGTCCATAGGGACTGGGTGGCCAATGGCCAGGGGCCCTCGGGCTCCCGGGGGGGGGGGGGGGCAAAGAGCTCAAAGGAAAAAGAAATTTGTAGGTTTTTTGGGGGCTCCCTCTTGTAAATTATTAACTTCTCTGCGGGGGGCCAATTTTTTTAAAATTGGGCCCCCGCAGAGAAGTTAATAATTTACAGGCTCATGTGCATAAATGAAATTTCTCCGCGCACTGGAATAGAGTTTTTCATCAACACGCCATTCCGTAGTCTCCGCTTACAGTAAACCGAAAGTAATACACGATACCAAGAGTAATCTACATCTTCACAGAATGCCCAGACATTCATGTACAGAGCTCGATATTTCAAGTGAAATGTGGGATTCTTTCATTAATAGACAACTGAATTCTCCTCTCTAGAGTGAAAGATTTGGCGTTTTTCTTCCATAATTTTCAAACTTTTCTCACACCGGGCCGAACCATGGTCGGCCCGGTGCGTCCTGTGTCCGAAGACCCCATCATAATTAGGGCCAGGGGTCCTCAAGGGCCTCCGGCCGCCACTGCAGTAGAAGTACCGCCTGTACTCTTACGGTATTTTTTTTATCTATAATGTTATTGCAGTATATGTGACAATAATTATAGTCTTGACTGTAGGGTTACACTATTACTGATTTTCTCCTTGAAATCAAAATGGATGCGTCCAATTGCAGTGTTTAGGTTACAATACAGTGTTTTTTTCCATTGACGACAGTACTAATCTTTCCTCCTCTCCCCATCTCATCAAGCTGATTTGGGCAAAAACAACCATCTATCCATTTAGTTTATCATCTCATGAAAAAAAGATACTGAAAAAAAATATAGGTCGCCATGTGAATTTTGCCTTTAAATTTGGAGCTTCCTGTACTCCCGTCCAGTTTCGCACTGAATGAAATAGACATATATTTACCTACTCCCACCCAATTTTAATCTTCTCTCACACATTTCAGAAGACAATAGTCATCAATATTTTATATCTTTTCCAAAACATGCACTTTAAAAGTTTTATTCACACTTACAAGCTCGGTTCATTTTCCACCAATCGGATAATTCCAGGAACTTTTATCCTCCATTAAAGGTTGGGTGTCAACCACTAGAGGCGCTGTTTGCACGAAAACACTGTATTGTAACCTAAACTTTCTACAAAGGCGATAAAAATATATGTAATTATGGGTTTAAATTAAAGAAAAAATACTGTCTAATATATTAAATTTTTTTTTTTTCAAATTTCAATGCTCTTCGCCTAATCTATCAGCGTTACAATTAACCCATCCCAACTGGTTGAGTGATAAAAAGTCATGTGTCACTTTTTACATTTTGCCCTTTAAACTGATTCCAAACAACAAGTTTAATGAATTTGTTGTCCTCAAACTGCCATCATATTGCATTAGTATACCAACAGAGTAGCTGTATAAACTATATGTAATTATGGGTTTAAATTAAAGAAAAAATACTGTCTAATATATTAAATTTTTTTTTTTTCAAATTTCAATGCTCTTCGCCTAATCTATCAGCGTTACAATTAACCCATCCCAACTGGTTGAGTGATAAAAAGTCATGTGTCACTTTTTACATTTTGCCCTTTAAACTGATTCCAAACAACAAGTTTAATGAATTTGTTGTCCTCAAACTGCCATCATATTGCATTAGTATACCAACAGAGTAGCTGTATAAATTATCAAAGTAAAAAAGTTATTCTCACAGTAATGAAAGCCAAAAACATTAACCCTTCCATTATTCTCAAAATAAAAATGAAAAAAGTGTACTTTTGTTTGATAAAGGTGTTTGGATAAAGTACAATTTATAGTAGAAGTACACCATTTGGTAGAAGCACACTCTAACATGAGATAATCATATGACCTGAATGAAGAAAGAAACAAATGAACAAGCAGTGCTGGCTATTTGACCCTTACCCCTGCAATCAGTTTAGCAGAAAAGCCTATATTCAACCCTTTTGAGTCCACACACTTCAGTTCTAGTGTCAGAATTCCCAACTGTTTCCCACATATACAGTGCATAGAGTTGACAAGATACTTGAAAAATTAATAAATCCTACATTTGGGTGATACAGACACTGCCAAAATGAGATGAAAGTGGAAATTTCTCCTGGTTTTGTACTGAGACCAAATTAAGAACTGGTGTGCTCTCAGCACATTGAGCTGAGCCTACATGTTATAAAAATTGTGTGAGTGCGAACCATATGAGGCATCCAGTGGTACTCATGGGAGTCATATTTCCAAATTAAATTGAACAGGATAGATTAAACTGTGGGGGGGGGGGGGGGGGAGAGAGAATTTTCCAAAATAAAACCACAATTCAGTTTAGACTCTCTCAATTCTGTACAATATCACTCACAACTTTTCTTCATTTGACCCACATTCTCAAGTATCAAGCCAGCACAGTACATTTAGCCACATGCCAAATCCTCTCTATCTCCACTTGTTTGACATTATCAAAAAAAAAATAAGTTGCTGAACCTGAATGGGATCAGCATAGTAGCTCATTCCAGCCAGGTCCAACAACTTATTTTAACTGAAATCTCCCTAATGCAACAGTCCTTTAAACTACTAGGTATCTCTCTTTATTTGTCTATAACAATGAAAGGCATATTACCTTCTACATGAACAGGATGCAAGTTTTTAAGGTGGTTGTACCAGTTCTTGGAAAGAAAAATGACAAATGAAACACCAAGGACAGAGGAAGCACACAAAATGCCATTTATAAGACAGATATCTACATTCTTGTGAAGGCATCACCTTGTGAATAACAAAGCACATATAATGGACCAAACTATTACAGATTAACCCCTTAGAGCTACAAGTTTGATTGTGAGAATAGAAATGTTAAGCCCAGTGAATGCTGTCAATATGAGAGGAGCAGTTGCATACAGTGTAGTGATTTTGTGCATCTAGAAATTGCCCAAAAGGTAGTTTTTGCACTCATTGGCACAAAAACACTTCAAAGCAGAGTTTTTCTCTAAAATAAGATTAGAAAGTTGCCCAGGGTGTCCAGTACTCAAAGGTAATAAAGTAGCTACAGTTCTGTTAAAAAATAAGTGAAAATAGTAATTTCATCATAGAAAAATCAAGTAGTGCCACACCCAAATTGCTCTCATGGAGTAAAAACCTCCTATGCATCTCATAAAAACAACATTTGAATCAAATCACAGGCTGAAACAGGATATTTCTCATTAATTTGACCATCACAGCTGCCAAAATAAAGAAAAACCCCTGTTCAGTGACTGTTTCTCACACTGCAGGATGTAACAAACCATCTTTTCAGCAAGCATATATAGACAGAGGGGGTTAAATTCTGGAATAGAAAAAAATTATACTTCTACTGACTATATTTGGGGATTCGGGGGGGTTAGTTAGCAAGTGGAAATCAATAATAAACTTGACTGAATGTTTTTCAGGTTGAAAATATGCTCCATTCCAAGTTTGGCCATGGTGGGTTAAAACTTGCTTATTTTGCACAGACAACAACATTTAGCTCAATTAATACTGCCATTTCGCATTGGCCTGCCTCTGATTATTTACAAACACAACAAAATACCTAAATTGTACAATCTTTTCTCCACCTAAGATTCACTCATCATTTGGCCAGCATTTTATGCATATGGGCCCTCTGAAATAGGCTTTATTTGATGAAAAATGGGCTACATCTTCAAAATTACCGTTCCTCAAAAATTTCCATCCAAGTACAAACCGACTTGGCTTCAGTCATCAAAGTAACAACACCGGTAGAGCCAACATCCAAAACTATTTTTTAAAATATCACTCGACAGAAATCACAAAGAAATACTGTTTTAGGTTACAATACAGTGTTTTTTTTTCCATTGACGACAGTACTAATCTTTCCTCCTCTCCCAATCTCATCAAGCTGATTTGGGCAAAAACAACCATCTATCCATTTAGTTTATCACCTCATGAAAAAAAGTTACTGAAAAAAAAAATATAGGTCGCCATGTGAATTTTGCCTTTAAATTTGGAGCTTCCTATACTCCCGTCCAGTTTCGCACTGAATGAAATATTTTTACCTGCTCCCCACCTAATTTTAATCTTCTCTCACACATTTCAGAAGACAATAGTCACCAATATTTTATATCTTTTCCAAAACATGCACTTTAAAAGTTTTATTCACACTTACAAGCTCGGTTTCATTTTCCACCAATCGGATAATTCCAGGAACTTTTACCCTCCATTAAAGGTTGGGTGTCAACCACTAGAGGCGCTGTTTGCAAGAAAACACTGTATTGTAACCTTTAGTGCTGTATACGACACCCCATTTGTAACGCCCAGGTAACGGTTTTCGAACTCGTTCCGACGAGATTGAAATAAGCTACGATCACGTTCCCACGATGTGCCATAAGCTTTGTTTTAAAGCAAAATTGAAAATGTTCGGTTGTTTAAGAATTTTTTTGCTTGAGGTTCTCTCCTATTCCAGTTGGGTAAAGGATTGAATGAGAAGTTTCTATCGCGACCCATACGTGTGGGACATAATTGTACTCTGAAAGACAGGACATCAGTATTATAGCATTTTCCCGAACGACCCTTATCTTCCGGATCTCTGGTGGTGCAGCCGGTGTTAAATTCTCATAGAAACCAGGGCGCTGGTGGTACAACGTTTCCGGTGCAAAACAACGGCTCTGTTCGGTAAATCAGAAAAGTGGTACATGTAAGCTATACTTTAGTTACATATGCATGGGCATGGCATTTATTGTTATGTAGAAAGATGGCTTTGAGTATATAGTATGGGTATATGATAGAAGATTGATGGGGAAGGTGAGATTACTCTAGAAAATTTTTCCCGCGAAACTCTTGTCGTTACTAATGACGATATGACACCATGATACATCTTAGAAACGTTGCCCGGTGTTAATGTCTACTGTATGATCCAACATTATGTTCTTCGGGTCAGGATGTGTCGGGCTTCTGGCACCGGAGTGATATGGTAGCATAGTATAGGCAGTATATACCCCTGTAGGTCTACTGTTAGCCTCCAGTATTGCTAACCTACCAAAGGGGGAAATGCTTCTGGGGGGTAAATACTCTTAAAACTCTCGGAAAAAGGATTCTGTGAAAGGGATTCTGCAAGCGGGGTCCCATTCGCAATCGGGTGCGGAGAAACGTGGATTCCAATTTCATCGAATGGGCTAAAGAGCCGTGAGTGTAATGGCTCCAGAAGTAATTACTCGTGCGACTCTTCGTGGTTACTTCAAATGAGCTAAAGAGCAATGAGAGAAATTGTTTTAAGAGTAAATGCTCTTGCTACTCTTCGATTCATCTCGGCATTTGGGGACCGAAGATGGTGGTGGTGGTTTGTGTACTGTTGGGGACTAGTAGGGACTATTTGGGGGATACCTTCTGGGAGAAACCCTCTGGACGAGCTCACGGCATTCATAGCTCCCAAGGCCACTTCTGTTGACTTGTCCATAGTTACCGTTATGTGTTCTATGATCAACTTTTACTCTATTCACTCAGTACTCTACACTTTTATCTCTAGCTTGCTAGCTATCTCAGGTCACGGTCCCTACCCCCCCCCCCCCCCGACAAGTCTTAGAACGTCCACAAGACAAGCTCTACTCTACTATGGTACTTTAAACCAAGCACACACCCCACAATCACATGGCCTAGCATTTCGAATTACGAGTGTAAGGGCTAATAGTGCACCACAAGGGATAATATCGTACACTGACAACACGTACTTGACAACAAAACATACCACACACACCAGAACACTAGTAGAACAACGGGGATACATAGAACGCCTATATTACGGTACAGGACAACCATGCATACCTCACAACACTACATGACCTATAACCCCACAACACTGCATGAGATAGCATTGTGCACTACATAAACTAACTGTGGGACAGCACAACGCCTTATGTGGATAGTGATACCAAGAGCAAGCAGTAGACCTACGGGGTATAGGCAGTTCATCCTATACTACTGTACCAGACAATCAAGCATCCCACCACATGACCTAGCATTAAGTATTACACATACCAACTGTAGGGCAGTGGTATAACGCCTTAGGTGGATTGGTAGTACTAAAGGCGAGCAGTAAAGCAATATGGGTGCAGACCGCACATAATATACTATCATACCAGGCAACCAAGCACTACCTCGCAATACCTCCTGGGCTAGCATTAGGCACTACCTTTAACAAGCATTGGTGGTATAATGCCTTTGATGGGTGAGCAGTACTACGTGCTAACAGTAGACCAACAGGAAAACAGACCATACATCCTATGTGAACGCAATTGACAACCAAGTATAACACTGACTGCCCTGGCATTAGCTACTACCTTCAGCACCCACATGATGAAATAAAGCATTTGGTAGGTTAGTAGTACTGAAGACTAACAGCAGACCTACAGGAGTATATACCGGCCATACTATGCTGTCGTGTTACCCCAGAGGGGGGGTGGGGGGCGACACACCCTGACCCGAACAACATAATGTCGGTTCATGCAGTGGAAATCAACAGCGTTCAACGCTTGTTTCTATGACATCACGTGTGCATCATGACGCCATGACGTCATTAGTACCGTCAACCCTTTCGCGGGGGAAAACTTTCTACAATAATCTCTTCTTCGACATCAGTCTTCTATCATACACTACATACCCAAAGGCATGTATATACACAATAAAACATGACATGCTATGCTCATGCATACGTAACTACAGTATATAGCTGATATGTGCTGCACGTGTACTACTTTCCGGATCTAGCTGAACAGAGCCGTCGTTTCCGGGTATGTACTTCTTATGTGCCATTCTCGTCCTTGAGACTCTGCCACTCGGTCTCGCGTCTCTGACCCTAAGTTTTAGTGGTCCACCGGATCGGAAAAATAAGACTGTGACTTCCAGCCTCTGTGAGAGTTGGTAGTCAACGGGTTATGGTCAAGAAGAAAACCTATTATAAGGGGCTGATTTATTCTACAACCAGAAGAGAACGACAATAACAACAGATTTTTTTCACGCCCACACTGGATATTTATAGAGTTACTGAACGTGTGGGTGTGTGTAGCAACTAGATTCCAAGTGATGAAGCGACTGGAACTCTAATTGGTATTGTAAAGTGTGATTATCTTAAGTCACTGGGATGCAGTTCTAAGCTAAAATAAATGATCTAATTAAGAAAATAAATGACCTAAACCAGTACTCATGCACCACAATTTGTGGCGTCCCTATCAACAATACGACATCTACAGGCACGTGGTCAGAGATGTATGTTAGAGAGAGGGGGGTCTGTGTTCACGCTGGTCCGAAACTGTCTGGTGCCACATTTTTAGCCATTTTGGATTACAGGCGGGCGGGCGGGCTTCGGGCAGACAGACAGGCAGGCAGAGGAGGGGGGATAGGGGGATCTATCTGATCCTAGTAAATTGGTTGAGTTCTGAAAAATAAACTGACAATTATTTTTTTTGACGAAAACTTCAGTGGGCGAAAAGAACGGTTACCTAAATTATTTAATACAGTGGGCTTAGCGGGTCGCGAGTCTTCACAAAATGCATCATTTAATTAGATAAATACTTGACACCGTCGCGAGTCACTCGCGATGGTATGAAGTATTTTTCTAATTAAATACTGCTTTTTTGTAAAGTTGATAACGTACAATATTTTATAGAAGGAAAAATAATAATGTCCCAATAGCACGCACTGACAATTAACGTTGAAAGTTGGTCCAAACACTATTTCCAACACCTAACTGGTAAAATCATTGAATCTGGGTGTGTTATCAGTTATTGTTTCCGCCTTCAGTACCAGCTGACAGTCCACTTGTACTGGAGGTGATAAAATATTTAAAGAAAGTTTTGTGGTGCCAAAATTTTAGCCTACGAAGATTTTTTATTTTCAAATCAAAAGTTTTAGTGCAATTGGCTAAATTAGTACCCGACACCGTGAACACTGGAGGGGTGCAGACATCCTTTGTGTGACACTATTGTGATATGTCACAATCATGATAAGAATATCGAAAGTCGAAGACTGCGATATATTTAAGCACGCATCCCTCACCGAATTGTTTTTTTAAAGCTCGCCATAATTGATGTTGGCTGTGACATTTTGAAGTCCGATGGAACCTCAGGTTAGACTGATTTCGTTTTCGTGTCTGCAATTATATTAGTTGCCGCTCCATGCAGTTCGTAGATTTCATGTTCGTTTTTTATGGGGGTAGGGGTATCCATCGGGATTCAAGCCCCTGCCCTGAGCGCTATCCATGAGCGGTATCCATGGATACTCCACTGGACTGATTTGTTATTTTATGTGTGATACCATTGTGGCATTTACACCTCGTTATACAGTGGATGAGTGGCAAGCAACGTACAATAGAATCTAAGTTGCTGCAGTAAAATTGGATGTGTATTTGACCCTCTATTGAACATTCGTGTAATGGTGTGACCCAAAAAGGGCTTTACGGACCTTTCATTTGGAAAACAAATATCTGAAGGGGCTTTGAGCAGGGGGAGAACATACAGTTAAAACTAGAAGTCCTATCATGAACTGTGCGCTTATCTAGGCTTAATTGCGCGTAGGAATTGCGCGCAATTGACATATCGAATGGCATCCAAAGCACGGCAGGTTCCCCTGGTTACTCAAAGCAAACACAGGCAATGTTTTTGCCAATGGACCTCCGGGTTACCCGGAGGTCCATTGGCTGAAACATTGCTTGTGCACAGGCCATATGTACAGAATTGGATAGACTTACTATGATCCTAACGCGTAGATTAACGTGACTTCTAGTTTTATCTGTAATTATCACGTAATTACAACGTAACTATACTAGCGGAAAAAAGGAACGCAAGTTTTTTCTGTGGTAAATATTTAAAATGTGTTATGGATGATTATTTCATTGTTTGGATTTTGATGTTATTTCTTCATTGCTGATTAAATTTTGACGAGTTTTGTTGTCTTAACACAGACAGCGTTTTCATGGATAACGTTCAAACGTGGGTACCCTTCGCCAATTCCTGATCAAAATCAATAGCGGGTGTGCCCACCCCGGGCTTCAGTCGCTGCTCTAACTCCCTTTACCATTGGCCCCAGAAAGTTGTTTATGGTCCTTTGTGGGATGTTATTCCACTTCTGAAGAAGGGTCTGCGTGAGCTGAGCGACGTTGTTTGGGATATTGATGCGCTTCCTGACCCCCCCCCCCCCCCCTGTTCAGTTCGCTCCACAAATGTGTCAGAGCAAAGCCAGCCTAAATATAGGGGCAAGGGGCCTCATATATAAAGATATTGTAAGTTCAAAAGCTATTCCGCATCAAGGCGAAAAACCTACGTGAATTGCACTTCTCTGTGAAGCTGGACATGGAAAAAACACACGTGGCGTATATCCAGCTTCAGCGCAGGGACCCAGGGGAGAAACGGTATGTTAGATAAGGTCTAATCTCATTTAATTTATACAGTAGTCGCGAGTCTTACGAGACGTAATCGGTTGGTGGCAGGATATCGTCACGGCTAATTGAGAAACGAGATTCTAAAAGATAGAAATGTCTGTCGTGTCGTCACCTGATCATTAGTATGGCAATGAGTGGCAGGAACGAATCGGTTCTCTCGACAAGTGAAATTACCGTTAAGTCACGCGCGAGATGATTGTATTGATTCTGCCTCGATATACGTCATCTCCCACCGTTTTGGCAGATGGACAGATGAGCGTCTGTCCACCTGACAGTTTAGGGTAAAAAGTATATATACCTTGAAGAGCAGAGCATTAGACACACACTTGGGGTCACACACACGTTGATGAAGTCCAGGGCAGGCGGACTCTGTTTCCTGGCATAGGGGTACCTTCGATCACAGGACCCTGAAACGGCTGGAATCGCCAGACAGGGCATTCCACGATTGATTTAGCTTAAGGTTGATAGGCGGCTACAGTGCCAAATTCGTTGAGAAGGAAAACCCAAGGTGAAACGTTAAAGTTTAGATTGTCGAGTAGCAGGTATCAGCCTGCAATAGTCAGAAGTGTAGGTTAATTGTATTGTGCGTATTAACCCTTTGAAGCGTCAGACTGATTGCGTTGGGAGTAGTTTGTTTTGCTGTCGAAGCATCGTAATACCGACTGGAGATCGGTGTGAGTAACAATTTCGCCCTAGCACCAAAGGGGCATTTGTGAATCGTGAATTCAACCAGGAACAGTGAACATTTCAATAGGACTTTCACGGAGGACTTTCATAAGGCACATAAGGTATGAGTAGACAATATCTGACCCAAATCAGAAGTACGGTGGCTTTATAGATGACGAACATTGCTGGTCGGAACCATCCGACAGCCAGAGGTACAGTTACGCGCAGACGTTGACATTTAAGCCTAAGCGAGTGAAGTTCTTATGGCGAGCTCTCCGTAACATAATTTCAGATTTGTGAAGCTCTTATGGCGAGCTCACTGTAGTAACATTTCCAGTGTGTAGACTATAGCGCCAGTACAGGGCTATAGAATGACTATATGGTTGTTGAGAATTATTTAACCCTAGCAAACCATTTTCTGTGAAAAGAATCGAATTGTTGATTGTTGAAATATTGAAACGCCTTTATTTTTATGTGTTAATAAAAGAATCGTTGTTACTTTAAATCATTCTTTCCATTACGCAGCCTGAAGGTATTAGGAATCACACCTAACGGAAATCGTACGTATTTCAGGCCAATTTGGCAGAGAAGGAATCACGGCGTCGGTCTAACTCAGCTCCCAGCGCCGAGTTCGCGACACTTGGATTCCAACCCTCCACGTTGGTCTAAATTTCCCGCAATTTCATCAGCGGGACTAAATAATCCCACGTCAGCCCAGGCCTTACGGGCCTCAGGTGTCCTGACAAAATGCTCGATCGGGAACAAATCTGGACTGTTGGGTGGCCAATCGAGAACTGGGACATTGTTTTGGTTGAAGAAGTCACGACATACCCTATCAACGTGCGGCCTAGCATTATCCTGCTGCAACGTAAGGTTACGCGCATTGATAAGTGGAAGGACGTGAGACATGAGAACCTGATCCCGATATCTTACGGCTGTAAGATTGCCCTGGATGACCACGAGAGGTGTTTTCACGCCATGAAAAATCCCCCACCCCAAAACACCCCAGATCAGACCCTCCCCCGGATTTGTCGTTTTCCTTAACGCACGCGTCAGAATATCGCTCATCTCCACGTCGATAGCAACGTTGTCGTCAATCCGACCTGGAAAGCGTGAACGGAGACTCGTCAGTGAATAACACACGTCTCCAGTGGGTCAAATGAAACCGATTTGTCCTTAAAATTGAACTCCCGCGACCGATTCCTAACTGTTCTTGGATACACTCGGCGACCATGAGTGCTTGGAATCTGACACGCCGTCTCCATCGCCGTCTGAAATCAATTACAGAGGTGTGAGAGACGTATACCTCTATTTTGATGTGGCGACATAAAGCGCGGACGTCCGATCCTGGGACGGTCAGCTAATCTTCCCGTGGCTCTGAGACGTCCAAATAAACGAGCTATAGTTTACTCGTGGACCCCAAATTGCTGGGCGACGAGAGGTTGTGATTGGCCCTGCATAACTGGAGAAATAGCCCTACCCCTATCAACTTCGGACATTCGTGGCATTTTGCTTTTCAGTCGAGTTGAAATGAAATGTTGTGCAATCGATATGTACTGTTCAAAACTTCGATTTGGTATGATTTTCAAGCCCATAGCACCTGGGAGTGCTTTGTCGAAAAATCTGTTGAAAGCATGCAGCGTCGTACGTTGTCATGGTTGACTGAATTTTAACCAAAGACTCTTTAGACAGTGCACTGAGGAAGCTACGTGTCCAATTATACTACATTTGGTCTACGGATAAAAAAGATTATATTTCCAAAACTGAACTGCCGTTTCTTTTTTCCGTCAGTATATATCCTAATTACAACTCCGTTTCTGTGTCCTTGTTACGAGATAACCGTTGAATATATACGGTAAAATACTGCTGTAAGTACTATTATCGTACATGTCTAGAAAAACATTTTTGAAATGATATCACATAATCACTATCAAATAGCTCATTATGGGAATATAGTCTAATAAATTTCTCTTGTATTCCATTAACTGTTCATCTGACAATAATAAATACCATTTAGGCCACACAAAATAAATTAATTGATTCTCAGGCATTCTTTTCACTTCAGTGAGGGAGGGAGGGAGGGAGGGTTTAATTTTTATTTTTCTTTTGTAAAAAGTAAGCAAACATGGAGAGGATTTCTGGCTGTCTTTACACCCAGAAGAAAAGTCCATATTTATACAAATAAATTCATTTCTAATTTGATAAATAAAACATTCCTCGAAAAACAAACTGTAGGTACTGCAATTCAAAGACTTCATATTCTTTCGATGCTTTTCATATTATCTTTGGAGTAAAAGTTTTTAATCTGTCGGGAATTGCCTCGTCACAATTTATGGGAGAGTGCCTACAGGCACTCTCCCATAAATTGTAACAGGTAAAATTGGAGACGCAACTAAATAAATAGGCATCAATCAAAAAAAGTTTCGGGTCTCCCTGAGTTTGAACTAATATTGGATCACACTGAAAGGCAATACAAATTTCCTATGAAATGGATTTAATTCAATGACGGATTGCCTGAGAATCAAAACACTTTTTTAGCCTTATAAAACAAACATTTCACGAATAACTATAAATCTCTTCGTTCCAATGAGGGTTTATAAGCTATGTTTAGAGGCAAAAATTGAAAAAATAATAAAATTTGGTTGGAGACTTTTCTGTACAGCGCTGATCAGTTTTAACCGTTACATTCCGTCACCTGAGTGCTAGAATGTTCTATGTCCCCTATGGGACATAGAACATTCTAGCACTCAGGCGACGATTCGGTAAAGGGTAAAATTACACATTAAGTAATAAAAATAATCTCGAATTCGTCACGATCCGATATGAAATTTGTGAACCTCGTTCACAAAAAATCAATCATAGCCTCGTTAAAACCTTGGTTCAGGTCGATATTCGTGAACTCGGGTCAGAAATTTCATATCCAACCGTAACACATGAGAGATCCTTTATTTTTGTTCCACCTTGAAGCAGAACTAAGAATCGGATATTGGGTTTAGTTTCTTTCCATCAAAAGATTGTCCAAAAGTCATCGAGTTCAAAATTCATGTGCAATCATACAGTTAAAACTAGAAGTCCTGTCACGAACTGTGCGCTTATCTAGGCTTAATTGCGCGTAGGAATTGCGCGCAATTGTCATATTGAATGGCATCCAAAGCACGGAAGGTTCTCCTGGTTACTCAAAGCAAACACAGGCAATGTTTCTGCCAATGGACCTCCGGGTTACCCGGAGGTCCATTGGCTGAAACATTGCTTGTGCACAGTCCACATGTACAGAATTCGATAGCCTTTCCATGGTCATAACGCGTAGATTAACGCGCAGATCGACGTGCTATTTGTGCGCATATCATGACAGGACTTTAACTGTAGAAGGTTTGTTTGAAGGATCTTTTCTGCGAAGGACGGGGTAGTCTCCAAGCAAAGACAGCAATTGCGTTTTCAAAAGAAGCCTTCCGGTGGCTTTTGGCCCAAAAGCCATTAGAAGGCTTCATTGGAAAGCACAATTCAAATTGAAGGCAGGTGGTACTGTCATTCTGTCACAATGCGAAAAACATGACCCATCTTTTCGACACAAGATACATTTATGTACAACGCTCATAATCATCCGCTTCTGAGCTTGAAAATGATTACTAGATATGTTCACCTACTGGATGTGTATGTGAGAATGTGCGTGTCGGGGGGGGGGGGGGGGTGCAAAGGTTTGTGTGTGCGTGTGTTGGGCGGAGGGGGCAAATTTCGGTGTCAAAGTCTACGTTTATGAGGCAAATATCCCTTAGCCTAAACCCCACCCCACCCCCATCCAGACGCAACTGGCCTTTAGAAGTCGTGATATTTTCTTAGTAATTCTCCTCCTGGCAAAACAGCCTCTTCAGTTTCTGATGGAATCGAATTCCATTAACTGCTTACGTAAGGTTACTTCTATCGTAAAGCGTGTACTGTGGGGAAAATTAGCTCACTCAAAGCACTTGTTAACTTTATACATTTATTCACATTTAGCGGCGGAATAACCAACCGTACTTCTTTCTCAGCCGGTATAGCCAGACTGTTGAATTCAGAAAATACATACATTTTATAGTAAAACAGTTACTCATAACAACGGTTCCTTTTTAACATAAATCCTAAACAATAATTAAACCCTTTTGGAGAACAGGACTTGTTATCAAGCAGCTTGTACTATTATAGAACGGCAATTGCTGATTACTAGCTTATGTATACATGTACATTCTAATATACTCGACAACAATACAAACACTGAAATTACTGCTTAATCACCAAAACAATTAGCACCTGGGTTTTCATAATAATTTTAGAAAGGCATCTTGGAATTTTGTTCTTTTGAATTTCACTTCAAAACCAACCTATGACACTTCTAAACAGAGCTTGAAATACGCTTCCAAAAGAACAAAACATTTAATTTTTGTTCCATATGCATAGAACGACACACACGTGTGAATGTGTTAATCAATATGGCACGAGTGCCAGCGTGCCAACGAGGAAGGATAACACGAGAGGTCGCAACACACGCGTGTCTTTCTGTGTTTATTACACGCCTTCACGTCTGTAAAAAACAATTATTAGAAGGATACTCGGCAATTCATTTGACAACTATCAACAAAAAAAAAAGTTCTCGAGATGTTCGAACACTCTCTGTCAGCATCAATTGTGGGGCTGTCACAGTGTACCGTCTTATCGGGTGGGGACGTAAAATGACTGTCCTCTGTGCGGAGAGAGACACACGCCATGCAGGCTAAAGATCCCTTCGTAGTATTCGAGAAGAGTGAGGCCACGAAGTTGCCGCTACGAAGGCCATCCCACGCACGACTGGGCCAAGGAGGGGCGTTAATATAAGCTGCACAACTTGTTCGCCAATCCTTGTAAAACAAATAAGATTAAATAAACAAAAAGAACACATTTTATCGCCAACCAAATTTGCGAGGGGAATCTGAGTTACTATATCGTCCTCTGAGTTCCAATGTGTTCTATGTGCCTACTGGCACATAGAACACATTGGAACTCAGGGGACAGTTTTCATCTATCGCTAGAGATTCAAACTGTAAATGCGTTGCATGATTTGTAGAAAATTCAGTGAAATTTCGTTTCTCTTGAAAAACTAGTTCGTCAACGATTTCCGTTCCGCACATATTTTTTCCGCATCAACATCCCAAACAACGTTGGAACAGATTTTCATTTTCCGCATAGTTTAGTGTTGTAGATGGGGAAACTTTTCACGTTATGAATCGGTCACATCCAACCGCGTAATACATAATTTTTAACAGTTGAAAAAAAAAAATAGAAAATTATCAGCCAAACCATATCATGTGACCCCTCAGTGAAGTGAGTTCCTTGAGCTCGTTCCAATAAGGGGTCAAAAGATTTGATTTTGTTGACATTTATTGAAGAAAAAACAATACGGTACAAATTTTGATATCGTCTACGTTGGGTAACGGGCTAACCCTCTAAAACCCTCTGCACAATGTCAAAATACCAAAAATGTCAAGCAGTATATTTTAGCACGAGGCAAGTATGAATGTAACTAATTCAGTGAGCTCTGTCAAATCAAACAAGATTAAATTGGTTAACCTTTTACCCAACGTAACATCCAAAACCGACCAACGCTATTCTCAAAAATCGCCAATTAATTTTCATTATCTTTTTCATTTTTTTGTCTCAAAAACATAGGTTATGCCCCCTCGTTAGAACGAGCTCGTTGAGCTCGTTCCAACGAGGTGTCATAACCTATGTTTTTGAGACAAAAATGAAAAAAAATTGTTTGCAAGTGTCGTCCGCTTTTCATGTTAGGTAAAGGGTTAAATTCATAGTTGCATTACGGGTAACATTTACTAGTTTTAATTTTGAAATTCAACATCGGCATGCAAAGTGTAAAATACGGGTGATAACCCTCACAGTGGAAATAGTTTGACACCTCGACCCAATTAGGAATCAGAAGCCATATTTTGAAAGCAAAAAAAAAAAACAAACTCAAGATACGCTTTGAGCGGTTCTATCATTTAGAGTTGGGCAGACTTCCTCACATCAATAGGGAAAAGACTAACACACAAGTTGTGAGCAAAAAACTGCAGATCTAAAAACACAACAGTGCAAACACTCAAGAAATTATTATCAGAACACGCCGGTAACACACACAACTTGACACAAGGTTAGATGAATTATTCAAACATCTGATTCAAGGACTGGAAACAGCTATTAAAATGCTTCATACCCATTCAAGAAAACCAAGTTCTGCATAATAATGAAAATCGAATTAATATTATGTTTGTCAAAATCCCATTTGAGACAAATGAAAGTCAACGGATTCCACAACTTTTTGATGGACATTTTAATCAAAATACACCGACGCAATCTGAGTTGTGCGAATTGGTTTCAGATAAATACATATTATCAAAACAGTGTGTTGATCCGTGTCGTCGTATCACGTCGAGTCGAGGTGGCCAGATTGTCGGATTACACGTGCTACCGCAGGCAGCTTGTGTGATCCGACAATCTGGTCACCTCAACGAGACGTGATACTACGACACGGATCAACACACTGTTATGATGATAGGTTTATTATATGACTGACACACCAACAGTAACTTAATTTGCTTTCCTCGATTTACTTATTCCCTTGAATAAAAACAAAAGCAGACAAAACTTTGTAAACAACGGCAACCTCAAATGTGAAAATTATGGCGATGTTATAGTTGAACAAGTACTTGTGATGTTCCTGCTTTAACGATACAAACAGGGAAGGGGTGGGGGCGCTATTTGATTTTAATGAAACGAGAATTGTCAGAAATTTTGTCATTTACACATCATATTTTTTCAATTCTTCTTGTGAAATCAAAACTGCGTAGATCGCTGTACTACTTCACTTCCTGGGAAGCTCTGCCTACGCAATACTTATGAATTCTACCTACTGAGCTATACACTTTCAATCTGTCTGTTAGAACACTCACTTGTTGCACTGAGGAAATTTGCATTATACGGAAGTCCCCCCCCCCCCCCACCCCCAATCCAAATAACATGATAGACGTCGGATATCTTGAGTGTTTATTCAAAGGGAATATACATGCCGTAAGTCACAAAGGACAACATTCATGGATGTAATGATGGCTCATGTAAAAATCTAAAATTCCCAATTTTTGTTAAACAATTGTATCTCTGACATCCAAATTTTTGGTGACGAATAATTTCCGAGTTCTATCCTGTAATTTTGGATTGGGGAGGGGGAGGGGGGGGGGGGGGTCATCAGTGTTACGTAGATGCCCTTACTAGATGTAACCGTAGAATGTCACAGTCATGAAGGACAATTTAAATAACGTTTACTAACGGAAGTCATTGGTAGATCAAAATAAATGTAGGTCATTACCATTATGCGAGTTCCCGAAATGGTGTTTTGAAGTCAAGACCACGTCTCTGGGCAAATATCGACGAGTCCGTAACTTCAATACACCATCTTGTAAACCCACTTGGAGGTAAAAAACCAATTCATCTTACGATATTCTCCCTTTCTTGACTTGTTCGCATATATTTTAATGGGTGCATCGATGCATGCACCAGCAGCAAAATCCTTTTTTCAGTTATCAACAATCTCCTTGGTAAAAGAAAGATGAACCAATTACCAGAGCATACTACCGCCTCGGAATTGGCAAATCGCTTTGGGAACTACTTTATCAATAAGGTGGCGCTGATAAACAAAAGCATTGAAGCTACAAGTGAGCCAGCTTTTGATGATTTGTTTATTCGTTGCACATGGTCAGAGTTTAGCCCAGTGAATGAGCCTGAAGTAAAGAAATTAATTTTGATGAGTCCTAACAAGACGAATGATTTAGATCCAATCCCTACATCCCTGGTTAAAGCATCAGTTGATTGTCTATCACCTACCATCACAAGCATTATTCAATCTTCGCTCCAGGAAGGTTGTGAACCAACAGAGCTGAAGATAGCACTGGTCTCACCTTTAATCAAGAAACCGTCTCTTGATCCAGACATCCTGAAAAATTATCGTCCAGTTTCCAATCTACCCTTTATATCTAAAATTCTAGAAAAGGTGGTTGCCAAGCAACTTATGCAATACCTCTCACCAAATTGCCTCTTAGAACCATATCAATCGGCCTACCAGGCAAATCATAGTACAGAAACGGCTCTTTTAAGAGTTTGTAATGACATACTATGTTCGTTAGGTGAACGTAGATGTGTCATTCTGGTCTTATTAGATCTTTCCGCTGCTTTCGATACGGTCGATCATTCATTTCTCTTATCCACAATGCAACAGCTCGGAATTGACGGTAAAGTTCTTGCCTGGTTCAAATCCTAACTCTAATTACGTGAACAACAAGTGACCATTTCGAAAACAAATTCTGATAGTAAATTACTCACATGTGGAGTTCCTCAAGGCTCTGTTCTTGGTCCCATACTGTTCACACTATATACGGCCTCATTGGGAAAATCGCTAAGGGAGATGGGTGTTCCCTACCATCTATATGTTGATGACACTCAGTTGTACTTGTCATTAAATCCTTCAATTGAATCTGACATAAATGTTTCAGTAGCCAAGATGGAAGAATGTATAGACAAAGTTCGTGACTGGATGATCTGTCACAGACATAAAATGAACGATGATTGGACCGAAGTACTAGTCATATCACGCACAAAGTTTCCACCCAATTTAGAAATCAAGTCACTGGCCATAGGAAATTCCATACAAAATGTATCAAACAGTGCTCGCAATATTGGGGTGATATTTGACTCTCACCTTTCGATGGAGCAAAATGTCAACGCAATCTGCAAGCGCTGCTTTATGCAAATCAGGCATGTGAGCTATCTTCGTCGCTATCTCACACCAATGTCACTGGAAACTGTAGTTCATGCCTTTATATCATCCCACTTAGATTTTTCCAACTCTCTTCTAATTGGCCTGCCGCAGTCATATATTTCAAAACTGCAAACCATTCAAAATACAGCTGCACGTATCATCACAGGCTCTAGACGCTACGATCATATAATCCCAGTACTCAAACAATTGCATTGGCTTCCTGTACGACAGCGGATTAGTTTCAAAATTTTGGTATTTGTCTTTAAATGCATTCATGGCTCGGCACCAAAGTATTTACAAGACCTTTTGACAATTAAAAAACCTGAAAGAAATTTACGTTCTTCCAAACAAATTAAGCTTCAGATGCCCTTCTCTAGGTCAGCTCTTGTGAATAACAGAGCTTTCTCATTCGCTGGACCTGCACTTTGGAATTCTTTACCTGATCAAGTTCAGGCATAAGAAAATCTTGATCAATTCAAAAAAAAAAATTGAAATCTCATCTTTTTAGAGAGGCTTTTGGTGATATGTAATTTTTGACCCCCTTCTTTCTCACTCTGTAAATTGCTTGATGGTCCGGAGCTAGATTTTTTATTTTGTTGTACAGCGTTTTAGAGCACAGCTTGTGATTTTACGCTGTATAAAACTCCCTTATTATTATTATTATTATTATTTTGACAATCGTCCAGCGTCTATGAGTAGATTTTTTTATGAATGAAAATCATGACGTCACAGTACTGCGTTCTTGCGCTCTGCATTACTTAATCCCCTTTCATTATTCTACCTGTACTATAGCCGCTGAAGTTTATAGCAGTGTTTCCGCTGTGTGTTTCTTTGTTTTATTTTTCAGGTTTAATGCATCATAGGTCTATATAATAATATCATCATGGCAGAATTGATCTACATGTAGTCTAATTTATTTCGTTGTGTTGGTTATTTATTATTTAACTGCTGTTATCAAAAAAGTGGGCCTCCACGTGTTAAATCAGTTTTCGATGAGAGTAGATAAAAAACGTTGCTACCCACAATACAGATTTGTATTTTGTCTGCAGTTTTTTATTTGTATTGGCGGAAATACGTCCTTGTTGTAAGATAAAGATCGTTAGCTGCTCGTATAAGACGAAATACATGACTCCGTATTATCTGCACCAAAATCTCAATGGAAAACGCGTGATTGTAAATACGGGTATAAAATGTATCTCAATCAAAATAAACGTAACGACCGTTTAACCAACCACCGTGTCAGAATGCATGGAAAAGATATTATATAATGTAAATTTAGATCGATATCATCGTCGTTTAAGTATTTTTAATTGCAATCAAAACATGCTTAATTGTCATTAAAACGCAAAGTATATTATGAAAAGAATACCTATTTTTTTAAAGGTACCAATATTATCTCACGAGTGACTGACAGCAATGAAATCAAAGTCTTCACTCGTTGCTTTCAGTCGCTCATGAAACATGATTTTCAGTCAACCACTCATGACATAATTGTGGCATCTCTGTCTCTATCATATTTTCTCTCTCATCTCCACAACTGGATAGTTACCAGATGCGAGAAATGGTATTTATTAATTTCTAAAAATAAATTAATGAATAAATAAAATGAAATTATCCGTTTCGGTTCAGTTTCGAAACAATCTCAGTGATCAACTTTACTGAAAATTCTCGGAATTTGAGGACTGAACCCTTTACCCAACGTAACGGCCAAAACCGGCCAGCGCTATTCACAAAAATCGACAATTAATTTTTATTATTTTTTCATTTTTTTGTCTCAAAAACATAGGTTATGACCCCTCTTTGGAACGAGCTCATCGAGCTTGTTCCAAAGAGGGGACATAACCTATGTTTTTGAGATAAAAATGAAAAAAAAATGAGTTATTCAAGGTTTTTGTTTGCAAGTGTCGTCTGCTTTGCATGTTAGGTAAAGGGTTAAAAGATATGTGCATGAGCTTTGAACAAGCCTAGGACGTTTTTTCGTGATTAAGGCATGTCTCGAAAAGTGATGAATATTCTCAGCTTTGATATTTTATTGCAGTTTTTTTATCAGCACAATTACTTCACTAACTGATTTTTCCAATTGCATCGCAAAAAAAACAGTCCAAGTAAAACATAATCCCACAGAGTGCTCCTGTGTTGTTAATCATAATAATGCCAATCAAGTCTGTCGTGCGAGGAATCAATATTTGAACAATTTATAACATGTTAAAATAATCTGAAATCTATATAAAAAGGTAACGTCAGCAACAATATTGAAAGGCGATGGACTGCATACGCTGAGATTATCAACAGAAGTCAATCGTGCAAAGCGCACAAGAATATTAAGTAATCTTCGACCAGACAATAAGCGATTAATTCAGCAATAGCGACATGTGGGGGAGTATAAATTGGCATATTTATCAATTACAACTGAAGTGATTCACACCTTGTCAATGCCGTACCGGAATCCAATAAAATGAATCAACTCCACTAACCATCGACCGACTGAGGCAGACTATACTTGCCAATGATGACCCACCACCACAACATGATTATCCAATAAATGGCAGACTTTACTGGCATGAAAATACCATTACAGCACCCTCGGTGAGAGGTAGCACCTTTGCTTAGAGGACCCCCCCCCCCTCGCTCTGGTCCCCACCCGAGGGTTCAGACCAACGACCATCAAAAAGACGAGCCACAACTCCCAAGATCACCTCCAATCATGGACATTTGCCGAGTACCTGACCCTTTTCCTCCCTCAACTCGCCTGGACATGTCGCTACAAATTATCTTATACAGTTAAAGAGGGTCGAAAGGGGCCTGCCCCACAGCGTCCCTGCGCGCCTTCGGTGCGCGAAACCATTTCATCTGCTTGTCAATGCCGTACTTCCTGACTCAGTGTCTGTCGGAAACTTGTCAAATGATTGGGATTAAACCTGTTCTGGTGCACATTTCATGTGTAGCCTATGTAAAAAAGGGACGTAGAAACATTTCGAACTGAGCGAGGGGAGGGATATTAGAAGGGCACCCACCCACGTATATATATCGGTGGTGGCACTTGGGCCACCACCGATATATATACGTGGGTGGTTGCCCTTCTAATATCCCTACAGCACAGGAGACGGATTATATAAGCTAAGTGCTTTCTGCCAAATCCTCTCCTTTGATACTGCCAGTTATTTCTATATGTCTTGCTATAATACATACCTTCTACTATAAATTCTGTACAGTTAATGTAATATTATGAGTCTCTTGTATGTATCATATCATGTTCAATTCTGAATAAATATTGTTTAAACTAATACAACACACAAAAATAGAAGCGTTGTGACGGACTAAAGCACCTCTTCATTGAGAAAAATGCACCTTTTGGGGCTAAAGATTTAACAAATTTTGTTTTTTAAATAAAAATAAAACAAATAAAAAATATGCACTTTTCTCGAATTCAAAGCCTTTAGAAGAAACAAACCATACGCGGGAATCATCAATAATTCAGAGTAAATGGTCTATGCTCCCCCTCCCTTCTAATTTACAATAAGATTATAATGAATGAAAACCAAAAGAGAAATATAAGTTACGGATGACTACATTTCAGACGTGAGGTTCCACCCCTTTATCCACTGGTGGAGTACGGAATAAATATATATCTGTAAAAATAACGTTGGCCTTATATCTCTATCTCTCTCCCTCTGTCTCTCAGTATCTGTATCTCTGTCTTTGTATGTCTCTCTCAACTATTTCTGGCGAAATGTTGGTGGGCACATGTCTCCGTGCCGGCGTGCCCTCAATTTTCGAGTCCCTGTGTAAAAGGCAGAAGGTTGGACAACACACAAACTGCAATGCAAGGTAGTGTTGCGGCGGAACCGGGACGGGGGAAGGGGCGCCCATGCTGCAACACTTTTTTCCACTGACATACCACATGATCACACCATGCGTTCAAAAAATTGAGAGCTGTCAAATTAGGCTCTTAGTCCAGTCTAGTTCTGTAAGAAATTCGACGCTGTTTTGGGGCTATTTGTTTACTCACCTTTCACGGAGTTTGCACGCAGATTAACAAAGATCAATAGGTATTTTTGTCACCCTGCCAAAAACAGACATTAACACAATGAGTAGTGTAATAAGAAAACTACAGCACTGGCGAATCCCTATTCATAATTAGCCAGTAAACAAACATCTCTGACAAAACCAAGAGTAAATCATAACACATACGACAAAAAAAAGGAGCGGCTGGTGAATATTTGTACATTAACTGATATATTATAAATACTGCACGGATTGGAGTTGACTATGGTAAAGCAGCGGTCCTCGCGGAAGAATGGTCCACGCGCCGGAGGCTACTGGACACCATCCTTCATCGTAGGGCCCTATGAGTCGATTAGTTCGAGTCGATTCTCGATTCTCGATTCGATTCCAGTTTAAAACTCGTGAGCCGAGTCATTTTTCGAGTCGATTCTCATAAACGGACGGCCCGATTTCTTCTCAACAGAGAGTGATTTAACGTTCTTTCAACGCGGAAATGCGACTTTCAATCGGCTAACTATTCCATGCATACATATTTTGGTACAAACTACCCACCTTTCTTGCCTGTTAGAACCTCCAAGTAACAATTTTAACAAGTTTTAACAGGTTTTCCAAATTAGGAACGGCATATTGGGTTGTTCATGCAGTCAAAACACCAATAACAGATTAAGTGCGCTCCGAGCACTCGAGTCCGTATACTTCCGTTAAACGGAAGTATACGGACTCGAGTACTCGGAGTGCACTTCATGCTACACAAATAGAGTTATCTGCAATCCATTGGGCGTTTCACATTGAGAGCAAAGCTTTATCTTCAGGTGATGTAAACGAAACTATTAAGTCAACGGCGAATCGCGTGAGAAACAACCGTTTGGGATAAAGTTACGACTTATGTATGATGTTGACTTTACTAAGGCCGCGATCGAATCCCTGCGGCAACCGCGTTGTGTCCTTGCATGGGCAAGACACTTCATCTCCATTGCCCGCGTGGGGGCACGATGACGCCGTGTACTAAGGCGTACTGCACGTCGATGGTACGCATGTCTTCAACCAATCTAACCCTGCCTGTTCTGCAGTGCGGAGTTACGATGTTGGGGAGCTGGCAGCTGCTCGTCGTTGCTCGGTGGTTCTCTCCGGGTACTCCGGCTTCCTCTACCCGTAAAACTGTCACGGTCATGATTAGCCATTGTGCATAAATAGGTGACCTTAAACATCAATAAATAAATAAATATACTAAGGCCGCGATGATGCGTCAGTAAATCGTGTTGGTATCATTTAACAGGGATGCGAATAAGGTTTTGTAACATATTTTTCTATTTCTTTCGTGGCCAAACTGGATTATTGCATCGTTTAAAGAAAGAACTCACAATGGAAACTTTGTCGTTCATCGGGCCCGAATCGACTCGAGAAAAAGGACATCCGCGAATCGAGGACGATTCGACTCGAAATTCTAGTAATCGCAGGGCCCTACTTCATCGATAACTATTTTGGCATAGCCAACCCCAATTCACGAAATAATTATTATTTAAGAATTGAATGCAATTTTTATAATCTTTATTCGAGTATGAACGTGTGAGAATGGGTACAAAATGTATGAATGCCGAAGATTATAAAAATTGCATTCAATTCTTATAATTACATTCCGCAACTGTTTAAACTACTTTTTACCAAAACAACAAAGCAGAAAGACGAAATAAAACATGTACGAACGAACGAGGCGAAAAACCACCCTCATACAAAATACAAAGCGCACAACTCTGATTTTTAATTATCACAACTTTAGAAATGGAAACGAGTATTTTAGTAACGGGCTTTATGCCACAGTTGGGAAATGTCACCAAAGAAACAGCAGCGGAGTTGATCACTGCGAGAGGCGCTAAAAGTTAAAAACCCGCCCAAACACCGCCCAAATTACATTCTGTCAACTGCGCTCTATCGTAAATGCGGGCCAAAGTTCGACCAAGTGTATTCATTGGAAAATGAATTACATTTGGTCTTGACGTTTTAACCCAGCTGACCAATGGGAATTGAGTATTTGGACCCAAAACGTATAACTACATTAACAATGTAATTATTCTATGTTGAACACACCTCAGAAAAAAAAATACTACCCA
The DNA here is from genome assembly GCA_031216915.1 of Pictodentalium vernedei. Lineage (NCBI taxonomy): Eukaryota > Metazoa > Mollusca > Scaphopoda > Dentaliida > Dentaliidae > Pictodentalium > Pictodentalium vernedei. The sequence continues at coordinate 801,519,574 of CM062297.1, forward strand.
TTAGGGACCAACAGTATAACACTTTTACAATTGTATTTTACAGAATTGTATTTTCTGCAAGTGAATAGAAACGACGGAAATGAATCATTAGCATTTCAAAAGATATGGCAATTTGCCAGCTTTGAAAATGCTAATTGTTCATTTCAATTAGTTATTTCCACTGTTACACTGCCTGTTGTCAAGGACCTAGACCAAGACAATGCATTTTCATTCTTGAACTTGGGAATAACGAAACAGCATTCCGAATAAAATCTTGCAAATGTGCGCGTTGTGTTCCGTCAGTCGAAAGACCTAGAATATTCCACGGCTATATTTACAAAGTGTATAATGCACGGAAATAGTGCAAGGTTGTTTTTAGAACCATCGAAAGGTACAACTATCGGATATTGTATTGCACTGTTGCACCTACCAACCAATCAGAGGAATGAAAAGGAACGTGAAACATATAAGATTGTAATAAGGGGATAAGTGGAGTTACGGGAGAGGCCGTTGGCAGCTATTTGGAGGGAAAACAATAATCGGAACCGACTGCCCCTCCCCCACCGGCTTCCTCGCATCCCCACACATAATTTTAATACCTTCCGCCGCATGCATGAAGACTTGAGAATCAAGAAAATGGCATTGCGTTGGATCCATTTTTCATTTGTACCCACCTAGCGAACCACAGGATACGTCCAGCAAGTGAGTTTGGGGCAGTTGGGTCCCATTCCCGCTTTTATTAAAGATCCGCTACGCCTGGCAATGTAGAATTCAGACCCCAGCTCTGCGACCTTATGTAAAGTTTTTGCCTGTTCGGTTTATTTCTTGTTCTGAACACCCTATAATACATATCGTCTAGACAGAACAACAAACCAAATGGTTTTGTCACAACCAATCGACAAATGCGATTGCTCCATTAACCAAAGTCGCACCCATTATCAGTCTGCACAGCACGTTGACAATGTCGAAGCGAGACTTCATGAGATCTGCTCGTGCGCTAGTGCATAATAGCACACGACATACGCTGGGTGTTTCTAGATGTGCTTGTATGCTGTTGCACAATATATCCCAAACACCCCCAGCCCATGGACGCATGCGAGTGTTCCCATCGTCAGGATATTCGTTTTCATACTTATGTTTGACCCATGGTTCTCAGGTTCTCTAGATGTGTCTCTGTGCCAGAACATTAAGTGCAACAATTTGTACACGTCGTATGCAGCACATGGACACATGCGACCGTTCCCACCCTTTCTATCCGTGGCGAGACAATGTCACAACAATTCTCCCAGATCTACTTGTGTGCATGTGCATTTGTACACGATGTGCGTACATCACATAGAGCACATATACACATACTGACAGTGGAGAGAGATAATGACATACATGTACTAACATAGGATATTAATCGAGAGATTATTACTTATGGACTATCGCGTATTACTGTAAGGCGAAAACGACAAAATAAGAATGCGCCTGTGTTGTGTGTTAGTAGGCGTGTAACAATGTGCGCACAACACATACCGCACATAGACACATGCAAAATGTCCCAGATATTCTTGCGTACTATCGCACAATGTGTTCACAACACATGCATCACATGGAACTTTCCCATTGCCAATGTATTCGCTTCCATCATTATACCAAGTCTGTGGTATTCCGATTTTTCCAGATGTACCTTGTGCTAGTACACAATGCGTAACAAAGTGTACACATCGTATGCCGCACTTGGACACGTGTGGCTTTTACCATTGTCGAAAACCGGGCGTGGTTGTTGCTGAGAGAAAGAGATTCATGCTGCGTCTTCAGCCTTGACTCAAGAGGTGTCACCTGAATCCGTGCGTGAACGTATGTCTTACCGTGTCGAACCCGTTCGTTTCGATTTTTGTTGGGGTGGTTCTTATCCTGAAGGAATCAGTATCAAAAAGCATAATCAACAGGGGTTCAGAGAAAATATCAATTTTAATACATATAGAAAAATATGATAACTTGTGACTTACATGGAATCCAATAAAAAAACCCCAGAACAAACGTCAATCACACCCCACACACACAGTTTGTGAGTCACTATGCGGGCTCGTGTTCTCTGTTATAGCTGGTTGCTTCTACCTTTACTCTAACATGAAACGGAATGTCACTCTACCACTGTCGTTCACAGACACTAACGTATTGTCACTTTAATGGACACCTTTACTCTAACAACCGCTACTTCGAGAGTTAACTGCCTCAAGCTAATGTTCATACAGGAAAAGCCTGCTCCGTCTTCGCATGGCTTGCCTTCTACATCAGGTAATATCGTCTATACCGTCTCATCTAAATGCCTATATTCGCGAGCTCCCGAAGCTTGTACTTCTTATTTCTGATCCTACACTTTTAAATGGCCACCGACTTGGCCCGCGACTGTTCCTACTCTAAATATGAGCTATGCGACTCCCTTTACATTACAACACGCCTATTCAGGCGCACCTATGCTACACCCCCTCTAACCTATAGCATGGGGCATTCCCAGCTTCTCGCCTACGATCCGAAGTCTTACACGCCTTGAGACTGGAAATTTAAGACTGAAATTTTCGAGAAAACCCCAGACTCTTATTCGATCGCAAGGACATTAATTCCCATTTAATTGCTTCACATGAACTTGGCCGCTACAGATCTGTATTAATTTAAAATTCTCTTTCATGTTCTTTGAATGTAGCGTACGTTCCATATACATTGACACTTATGGTAGTTTACCGTCAGAAAATTGAAGATGTGCATAAAATACAGCTCCTACATGTGCGTTACTTATGATTAGGATGTTATCGCCACTAATAACCTTATAATTAGATTACTGATCACCTTGAACGGCTAAACGAGTTTCTTTTGTTTGACATTATTGGTTCCTATTGAGATTCCGCTCCATTAACGTCATCACTTTTATTGCACCTTCACTGATTTATTTCCAAGTAAATACACAGATGCCATACTTGACAATTCGAATTTTCAGGCTACCTACCTATATTTACACTTTATATTTAACCCGATTATCAAATATATATATATATACACTTTAAAGCAACAAAATCGTAATTTAAGCCAACACCTTGACAGCCATTCCCTCTATTTTACAATCACAATATACATATCCCTTTGTTGGCTTTCTGACACAGTTCATTTTGTTCTGTACATAGTCAATTGCCCAAAGGCATCTTCTTCACATATTGCATCACTGGTTTCTTTATTGAATACATCTTTGAGTGGTATGTAGTCGACAAGTCTTTTTCCTCTCCTTTCTGGACAGTTGGATACAATTTTGTTTTCTTATTCTTCTTAGCTTACATTTCATTCTTGATAAAGTATGTTCGCCTGTTTCAGGGAAAGTTTGCCCGTTCTTAAAACCTCATTCTCCACTTCGTTTGTCTTCGTTTCGGAACCCCAATCGTCTGAGCTATGACTTCATCCAACCTTGGAACTGCATACGGGGTTGGGTCTGCAGACTGGCTTTGCGTGGCAGCAGCTTAATTCTTTGGATTTGAACTTCATTTTTCTACAAAGCTTCTGGTTGGCATCAGTAGTTTGAGAAAAAGCTGCATTCCTTGGAAGTCTTCTTTTGGTGGGATTTGACACTTTGTTCTTCTTCTGGTCTACATCATTAGTTTTTATTTGCGTGACCGCTTATTTCGTGATTTCGTTTGAAGGCCAGTCTGTCTGTTCATCTGGAACAAATTTCTGTCTTTTTGTTGCGGTTGGTCACATTCTGTATCTTCATCTTCAGATTTCATACATTCTTCTTCCATTTCTGATTCCTCCGATTCCGTATCATCCGCTGGATGGTTAGCCTCATGGTGAAATTACGGGTAGCATTACGTCAGCTCTCTTCGACATTCAAAGCACAATTGAAAGAATGGTAGCGTGCACAGCCCTTTTAATGAATGTCGCCGAGAATATCTAGCAGTCACGGCTACGTGTCTCAGAAGTTTTCCTAGAAATCCACTTTCCACTCGAGCAATTTCTTCTTTGGTATTTTCCTTATGTGTTACGTTTTTGGTCATGAATATTTTATATTGTAAACAATTCGCGGCACAGTCGTCCCTTAAGTAGGACGATCACCGTCTATAGCACTGGCGACGACACCTTGTCCCACGTAAGGGACAATATACAAAGAATCAAGTCACAACTTGCCGTCTCCATCATGTTTTCACGTCTTTCAACTCGAGCTGAAATCCCAGTGGATATCTGTATTTTTGTCTATATTCTTTTTAATGAAACGTTTCAGTGAAAAAGCAAAAAAAAAAAAAAAAAAACGAAAACATCCATCAACAGTACTCACAGCAATGAAATACCATGCTTTCACTGATTGGCAACCGAAAACGAATGACACTTTTGAGATGTGCATATCCCTTTATACTTTTCTTAAAGCTTCGGCTAAGACGCGGTGATGAGCGACAACAGAAACTAACAGTAAGTAACTTTATAACAGACATCTCTTAACAAAGTTGATACAACCTCGTAATTAAGCAGCTTCTCTACATTCCGATTCTGACGCAAAATATTATGACCCTTTGTGTTCAGCGGTGTCCTGTTACCTACTATTTATTGGTAACACATTGAATAAACAATGCAACAGGAATAAATAAAGAGGAAATCAAATCCTCACATGCTTCTTAAAGAACCGTGGCCGCGCCCTCTTTGTTTGCATTGCGTAAAAATTCCAACACTTCATTAATGTGGTCAGTCATTAGTAACAGGTTCTACAGTTACAACTAGAAGTTCTGTCACGAACTGTGCACTTATCTGGGCTTTATTGTGCGTAGGAATTGCGCGCAATTGTCATATCGAATGGCATCCAAAGCATTGCAGGTTCTCCTGGTTACTCATAGCAAACACAGGCAATGGTTCTGCCAATGGACCTCAGGGATGCCCGGAGATCCATTGGCTGAAACATTGCTTGTGCACAGGCCAGAATTTATTGGCCTTACTATGGTCATAGCGCGTAGATTAACGCGCAGATCGACGTGCTATATGTGCGCATTTCATGACCGGACTTCTAGTTTTAACTGTAGGTGATTTTTCTACAGCAGATCGCCTTTTTGGGATAATGTTTCATCTCGTGTCTTCTGGCATTGTCAGATCTCATAATTATCTTGGAACAGTATCTGCACTACGGGAATTTTTCTGCACTTGACGACTGTCAGAAGAAAAATGAGCGTAAGTAAGAAAAATATTTTGCCCGCCGAAGGCGCGCAGGAGTAGAGACGATTGCGACTCCTTTAACGACACAATGGCACTTCCGTCTCGCCAAGGTCCAGACGCCGAGAAGGGGGAGGATTAAATTACCCAAGGAGGCCCCCAAAGCCAGTCGGGTGGCTTGTTGGGGTTTGTTTTCTTCATTAAGATATAGTCGGCCACTTTGGTGTTATTGGTTGATTTGCCACACGGCCCCCATTAAAAAACGCATTGTCTTCCCTAGCAAGTCTGAAAATAAGCAGACTGTCATCTGCAAAATGAGGTCCCCAGAGGGCGAATTTAGTGATGCTACCCAGCACAGCAGGGTAGCGTCACTACATTGGCCCTCTGTGATCCTCCGTCTGAATCAGGGTCTCCAAACTAGAACAAAAAGAGGTACCTAGAGGATAAATTGGCCAACTGTGTTGGATAGCATCATCAAATTCACCGTCTGGGGACTTCCTTCTGCAAATGTCAGACGGCTTATTTTCAGGCCTGGTCCCCAGCTGTGTTTTCATCTGTATCGATTCAATTGCGATTCTCATTGCCAGTAGGCACATAGGACGCATTGGAACTCATGGGACGATAAGTTGGCACCCTTTACAACGGCAGCTACCAGACTATTGACAGAGGTCCGGTTGTTTTCGGCTGTACGTCGGTGAGAAATATGGATTCCGCCAGGATGAGAATCCAACTGGTGCGCCTGGTCGGACTAGAGAGAGAAGAAACCCCAGCAGCGACGCAAGGGAGTGAAGTCAGCATTATATAATCCGTAGCGGTTACAAAAGGGAATGGAGAAAATAAATCCTGTGATATTTTGAAGGCCGGGGGACACCTACCAATTCGTCAGGGAGGTTGAGATGCCGTGTTTTGATGCTTGCCATAAGGAGAAGGACCAAGAAATATGGAAATATGGAACTGGTACGGGTCGTATTTTTCAATGTGCTGTTGTGTATACATCGTTACACATTGTGTACTAGCAAACAAGTACATATGGGGAAATAGCGATACTATGGTTCAAAGTAGGTATATAAGGCGGATTCTCGACCACTTGTACACGATTTTGTACATGTACATGTACATCGATGTACACCTCCATAGGATTTAGTGTTAAAATCGTGTACAGGTACACGAAAATGTCGTTTTTTATGGTGGTACAGAATCCGCAAGCGGATTCTGTACCACTGGAATCGCATACACGTCGCTCAAGAGTGAAAAAAAATGTATGAAATTTTAAGAAAATGAGGTCGATTGTCTGGTCTAGAATCCGCAAATGGGTTCCCCCCATAGGATTCAGTGTTAAAATCGTGAGCAAAAAACGTGTTGCGGATTCTGTACCAGCATCAAAAAGTGGTTTGCGGATTCTGGACCATCTGTATCTGTACACGATTTTAACACTGAATCCTATGGAGGTGTACAGGGAAACCCATTTGCGGATTCTCCATCAGAAATCGACTTATGTACGGTACATGGAAAAGAGGTGGTCCTGAACCCGCAAACCCACTGCCACGTTTCCCGAGGAAATAAAAAAAGTGATTGATATATATAGGAGAGAAAAAAATATAAATAAAATAGTTATTTAAAAAAATAAATATATCAAATCGAATAGATAATAATAAAAAAAAATACGTAAATCATGAGCGCTTCCCAGACTATTAGAGCGAGGTTTCTTTTAAACATGCTGATGAGAGCATACGCAATCTGCGTGAACGAAGAACTACGTCCTATCTTGTTAGAACGATGCGTCGGATGTCGGGACCATCTAGACTTCGATCACGAGAATCATTCGTGTCTGACGATGGAAAGGGAAGATATGGTCGTCAAGTATTTCGAACCGGCGTTCGAACGCATTAGATTCGACGATGTGATCACGCTTTGGAAGAGATTAGTCTTCTGTAAGGATCGAGACAAGCTCACAGTTTCGGAAGAACTGAAATTGGCGCGTAGAAGTCTGACTTCAGAAGACAAGGGATTCATCATGAAATTATTGTTCAATGAAGCATACGTCTAAGTTTTCTCGTTGATATAAAAATAAGGGAGAATAGAAAATAAAAATAAATACACACATAAATTTTTTATCTAATATTGGAAAAAAAACAAACACAAAAATGAGAACCAGAAATAAATTGTATCCGACGATAGATGACGACGAGGATGAGAAGCCGAACGGTGTTTTGCCGACGGCACCGTCGCTAGAAGAAAAAGAAAGAGGAGAGAGGTATCGCATCGATCAAATCAATAGAATCCAAGCGTATTTAACTCGAGAGAGAGAGATTCTCGCCGTTCTCTCAAGAAGAAGTATTCGTGTTTCGTGAAATTCGTCAACGCGATCGACACGACACTCATCACGATTTCCATGGGTTTACACGCGGCCGGCATCGGATTGTTGTCGACCGCGGTCGGTATTCCGATCGTGTTGACCGTAGAAGGAGTGGCTCTCGCCGCTGGATTGTTTAGCACGCTCGGAAACTTTTTGAGTAGAAAATTATATCTGAAGGCGAGGAAACACGACAAGATTTGCGTCTTGACCGACTCCAAGATCGACGGGATATCCGAAATGATCTCGATGGCGTTGAAAGACGGTAGGATATCGGACGGAGAATACTTCACGATATTGGGTGAGAAAACGAAATACGAAGCCACGAAAGAAGCCGTGAGAATCAAGACTCGTCAGATCATCAAAGAAGAGATGAAGGATTCTGTCGTGGAAAAGGGGAGGAAAGAGGCTAGGCAGGAATTCAGTAAGATGATAGAACTCAAGAGCAGCGATTGAAAAAAAAATATATATAATAAGAACAGAATTTTTTAAAAAAAATATTAAATTTATATATAAAATAAAAACGAAATTAATTTAAATAACTCTTAAAAATGTATTGCGTAAGGTGTAAGAGAGTTACCGAGACGAGTAATTCTCAAGAAGTACGAACTAAAAACGATAGACAGATGCTTCGCGGAATTTGCGACGTGTGTGGTTCTATCAAGACTCGATTCGTCAAAAAAAAAAAGAACGCGAGCAAAGGTAAAGGCATCTTGAATAAAATGATCAATAATCTACCTTTCGAAATGCATCTGGCTGGTCACAGTTTCACGGGATCTGGAACGAAATTGAACAAGATACTCAACGCCGATCTGACTCCTAAATCTTGGAGCAAACCTGTGAATAGGGTGGACGCGGCCGCGTATGATCACGATCTGTGCTACGCCGGACATCCCGACACCAAGACTCGCAACGACGTCTGCGATAAAAACATGTTGGGGAAATTGAGAGGCATATCGAATCCGACCAGGAGAGAGAAGATAGAACGTTCGCTGGTCGGCAATCTGATCGGTGCGAAACGTCGATTCGGATGGGGCGTTCAAAAAAAAGCGCATCTGAAAAGAAGAAGAAACGATTATTGACAAGGGAATTGGCCGAGGAGTTACACAAACCCATCGTGCGTAAATTTCGAAAGAGAAGGGTGTTTGTGAAGGGTTTGGATGATATTTGGTCTGCCGACTTGGTCGACATGTGTCGTTTTCGTGGTGGAATGAGGGTGTCAAATATCTATTGACGGTCATCGACGTGTTTTCCAAATACGGTTGGATCAGAGCTTTGAAGAATAAATCGGGACCTTGCGTCTCCGAGGCTCTCGACTCGTCTTCTCGAAAACCGAGTAAATTGTGGGTGGATAAGGGAAAGGAATTCTACAACAAGCACGTTCATCGATTGGTCGACCTCTACTCAATCGAAAACGAGGAGAAAACCAGTGTGGTGGAACGTTGGAATCGAACGATGAAGGAAAAGATGCATAGATACTTCACGGTGAATTCGACCAAGAAATACATATACGCTCTGAACGGTCTGGTTAAAGATTACAGCAACACGCGACACAGATCGATCAAGATGACTCCAGTGGAAGCTAGCGATCCTCGAAATGAAAAACAGGTCTACGCGAATCTATATCCTGAAAGATCTAAGATTAGGAAGAAGTCTAGAACGCCGAAATTTGCGGTTGGTGATCGAGTGAGAATCTACGCTTATAAGAAGCACTTCGAAAAGGGTTATACTCCTGGATGGACCTCGGAAATCTTCGTGATCATCAAAATATTTCACACCGATCCGGTGACTTACGAAATCGAAGCTTTAGATGGAGAAGAGATCATCGGAAAGTTTTACGAACAACAATTACAGAAGACAAAGTTTTGATAAAGAAAACAAATTTCTTTTATTTACTCTCTTTAACATTTTCTTGTTTACACACATATATATATAGGAGAGAAAAATAATAATAAAAATAATTAAGACTATTTTTAGATAAAAAAAAGCAAGCTAATTAATAAACAAAAAACAAAAACCCTTTAAAAATGACAAATATACTAGATATAGCACAAAGCATAGTGAAAGATGAAAGTATTCAAGAATATGAGGTTCACGAATATGAACCGGTAACCGGAACGAGTTTGAACAATGCGGGAGAGATAAGAATCAACGTCGAAACTCAAGATCTATTCATACATCCTAGCGAGAGTTACATAGTGGTGCAGGGACGTCTCACCAAGGAAGATGGGAGCGACTACGCCGACGACGACACGGTTACTCTAGCCAATAATGGCATCATGCATCTGTTCAGTAATATAAAATACAAGCTATCCGGACAAGAGATAGAACCTGTGTTTCATCCCGGTCAGGCCACCACGGTGTTCGGACTCTTGACGTATCCTGATGATTTTTCGAAATCCAGAGGACTTAATTAGTTGTGGGTGAAAGACACCATCGGCCCTGTTAGCGCCGGCGCCGCCGAGATATTCGACTACGTCGTCAAGACATCCAGACCTAAAGGAACATTTTCGTTCAGGATACCTTTGAAACACATCTTCGGATTTGCGGACGATTACAACAAGATCATGCACGGATTCAAACACAATCTGACGTTGATTCGAAAAGGAAACGACGACGCAATAGTGAGACTCACTGCGACCGATGCGGGTAAGATAACTCTACACAAGATATCGTGGTTCGTTCCGCACGTGGAGCCTTCGATCGTGGAAAAAAGCACATCTCTACAAGATCATAGAATCCAAGAGTAAATTACCCGTGGGATTTAGAATGAGACAGTGCGACACGGCTAGCATTCCTCTCTCCACGAATCACTTCGATTGGAGATTGATGGTGAAATCCGCTTCCGAGAGACCGCGTTTCATCGTGGTTGCGTTTCAGACCGATAGGGACGGGTCTCAGGAAAAGAATGCGTCGCTGTTCGATCACTGCCATTTGAGGAACATACAAGTGTTTCTGAACGCCACGAGATATCCAGCAATCGATTACAACGCGTCGTTCGACAAGAGCGATTTCTGCAGACTGTACAGCGATGCCAATGATTTTAGAAAGAAGTATCACGGTCTAGACAAATTGATGAGCAACCCTAACATATCTCCCGGCGAATACAAGTCGATGTATCCCATGTTCGTATTCGATGTCAGTAAACAGAGTGAACGTCTCAAGAGTAGCGTCTTAGATATTCAGGTCAAGATGCAATTCGATAGGAACGTGCCGAGAAAAACAAAAGCCTTTGCCCTTGTCCTGTTGGACAGAGAATTACAATTCGAATCGGATGGAAATAAGATGTCGATCATTCGATGAGAGACGTGTGTGAAAAAAAAAATAAAACAAAAATAAAAAAAGTAATGAGTAATTATTAAAAAAAAAAAAATAAAATAAAAAAATAAAAGTAATGAGATCTAGAGAGATTGAACATCTTTCTAAAATCTCATTACTTTTTTTTTTGTTTTTTTTTTAATAATCACTCATTATTTTTAATTAATTTTTTCATTGTTCAAAGAATCTAGTTCGATCAGTATGCTCACCATGGAAGTAGCGGCTTCGGGATTATTGGTTTTCGTAACGAAATTAATCCTGTCTCCGGCGTTCAATTTGAGAGGCATGCCGAACCTGTTAACAATCGAGTGTCTTTTCAATGCTGTATCTCTTATCGCTCTCTACTCCATTCACCACGAGACTGACGAACGCTCTGTTATTCAAATCCATGGAAGCCAGACTCATTCGAATGATTTTTCCTCCCAACAGCATGGGATATCCCACCTGACCATGTTTCGATCCGCTACCTCCGTTTCCGAAAGACCACTCAGCTTTTCCCTCCTCTAATGTGCCGGCCTCCTCGGCCCACACGATGACCAATTGTTTAGCAGATTTGATTTTCTCCACCACCGATATCAGGGTATAGGCGTCCGTCATGTTCACGGGATCCGGTAGATTCGTGAGCACGTGTCCGCCCATGTATAGTTTACCTTCCATGATGTCGCCCTTTCTCCAGACCGAGTTGTCATCCACGTACTTCCTGCTGACCACGCTGGAATCGAATTAGGGATCGTGACTGAGACCGAATAAATTCTCACCGTTCATGTTGATGCCACCCTCCATGGTTCCGCCAGATTGTTTGTTCAGGTAGAGATCGTCCACTTGCGATTCTACATATTCTTGTGATCGTATCACGGCAGAATCTACATAGCCCTTGTTGACTGCAGTTGAGTCCGCATCCGTGTTGTCAACCTTCGACAGATTCAAAATCTTGTGGAATGCTGCATTCAGATCCGATTTCATTTCACGTCTGTCAGACTTTCTCTGTTCCAGATCTACGTAGTGTTTGGTCGCCACGTCCTTGGGATTCGTGGGAGTGGCCACGTTCGTTATCTTGTTAGAGTTGGCGTTCAATTCCGATTGCATCGTTTTCTGAACGTATCTATTCCACAGGTGTTCGCTGAATCTCGCGTGAGAGTCGTCAGCGTATTTCTTGGTCGCAGCATCGGTGGAATCTAGAGGATTCACGACGTTCACCAAACGTTTGGATTTCAGATCGAGATCGTCGGTCATGGTTTTATCCATGTAATTATCTAGAATGATTCGTTCGAAATCGGTGTTCCCCCTGTTGACGTATTTTTTAGTCACAGCATCTGTGAGATCTATCGGCTCGGGAAGATTGTAGAGCTTCTTATCGTTCATGTTCAAAGGTTCCTCTCGAGGTTCGTATCTCCGAACGTAACGTTCATCCAAGTTGGCAACGTCGTAACCATCGTCGACTTCGAGCATCTTCCTCTTCTTTTTTAGGTTGACTTTTTCGTTGTCACTTCTACCAAATTTATCGACTGGCATGTTGTTTTGAGATTTTTTGTTTTAAAAATATATTTCAAATGCAGTTTATTAAAAATGAATTATTTTATTTATTTTTATTTTTCGTTTTTATTCGATTAAAATTTTTTTAATAATTTTTTTTTTACCTTTATATGCTATAAAAAAAAATCTCTCTCTAATGTAAATCATTGAGAATGTCTTGAAACCGATCTCCTTCAGACCATCTCTTAAGAATGTAAAGACACAGGTGACCGCAAAACACTTGATCTGGTGATTGCACTTGTTCCGTGTTGTAACGAACCATCGATTTGTTGAAATAGTTCTTTATTTCTTTTGGCGGTGAGATTCCGTAGCTGTCGAAATAATAATTCTTCTTCCCATTCTTGAACCACGCCACCCAGTGAGTGCCTTCACCCGATAAATCGTCTAGATTTAAAATTCCGCATTCTGATTGTCAAGGTCTTCTATTCAGCAAGGCATCTCTAGAAAACACGCCTAGAAAATCTTTGATTTTCAAATCCTTCGCCGCATTCGACAGATCGATGTTGGATAGGGGTTCGTTAGGTAAGATGACACCTTCTACGGATATCTCTATTTTCTTATTCATAAATGCATATATATTTTTTTTTTATTTATTTATTTTATTATAATTCACTAAAATGACGTTACTTTTTTTTTAATTTTTTTCTTTTTCTTTTTAAACTAACTCTATTGACTTCCATAATCTTGATTCTGTTTAATTCCTCTTGATTTTCTGGAATCCTATCATCCTTAATCATATCTAGAATCCTATCATTCACAATCATATCTGAAATCCTATTGTCTAAAATTAGATCCAAAATCCAATGTCCATGTGCCAAAGTGCTCATTTTATCATCTAACACAAATCTCTTATAGTCGTCGGCCGTCAGCGAAATCTTGTTGACTATTTCAGTATACAAGTCATGATTTTCACTTCGAATCGATTTCAAAGTCTTATACACCGGACCACTTCCTAACAGACAATCTTTATACTCTTGGAAAGAGATGTTTTTCTTCACCACGCATGCTTTAACCCCTTTGCACTTCTTGATCTCTTCATCTTCTAGACGATAAGCATACAGTTTGGGTCTTAAGCCCACGAATTCGAGGATTTGTTTACTGCCGCTCTTTTCCTTAAATTTACCTAACACCTTCTTGTTGTCATTCGATTGAATGTTGGAAGGGTGATCGACGGGATAATTGTTCGTGTCGAACCACACGGCCACATCTGGAGATATATCTCGGTAGACGTCTTTCATCTCTATCTCGTAAACTAAACTGTCTGTATCGGTGAACAGTAGTTTGGCTTTATCACCAAATTTTCATTTGACATAATCGTAGTGAAACTCGTACATCAATCACTTGCTGATATCTAAGATGATTGGTCCGAGATAATACGGTTTGTCGAATTTCAGGTGCGTCTTTTGCATGTGAACGGCCACTAGATTTTCGTCGAATATGGTTCGGTGTTTGTAATTGGGTTTCGCCACTAATTTTTTAGCTCTTTTCTCAGATGTGACGAGTCAAACGTTGGTTCTCTTCCTGATGTTTTCCATTGATTTACCGTACACGCAGTTGTTCATGAGTTTGAAGAAATCTTTTTCGAAATCGTTCTCGGCTCGAATTCTGAGATTCGTGTTGAGATCGATGTATTTTTTCATCCAAGGCTCTTCGTCGAATCGAATGATGCAATGTATGTTGACTAATTTCATCCCGTAATCGACGTATAGTTTTAAATTCTCACTGTAGACGACGTAGTTACATTTGTTAGATAAATTTGGAATGAGTTTTTCCTCGTCTCCTTCGTTTGGTTCCATTCGTTCGGGAGCCAGTGGATAATCATTGTGTAGATCGTGTAATTCTTCCGGATAGTTCAAATCGACTTCTAAAATGCATGGATAGTCTCTCCACTTTGGCATCTCTGCCTGTTCCGTCACCCATTCGAAATTTCCAATTGGTAAGGGATGACTCATAGCCCAACCGTACAGATTATTAGCGTCACAATACTGTATGTATTTATTCGACCGTTTCGAATCAAAACCTTCTTTCATGTAGGGATTGTTAGCTTCAAAATATATGTGGGAGATCATTGAGACGCCACCTCTCGCAGCCCTTTTGAACATGAGCAACATGTCCACATTGGATAATAATTCCAATTGGACTTTGGTGGTCTTCAACAGAGCATCCCACGCCAGACTGGGTGTGGTGAAATACTAAGTGGGATCCAGATCGTAATTTCGATGACAGACGTCTCGAAAATTTTCGAACACATCTGCCAAGAGCAGAACGTCGGTCTTCAGATAGAGATCATGATAATCTCTCATGGTTTTTATATCGAATGATTTCCACACGTTTTTGGCGTGTTTGTAATTCTCGTCGGAAATGTCGGATTCGTATAATTTCGAATAAAAATCTTCTTTCGAAGGTAGTGAGGTGTCGTCGAATCTCTTTAGATCGTTCATGTAATTGTAAGGATAGACTCCTTTCCTCAACATGATGTCTACTTGTTCTCCGAAATGTTCGCTCGTGATTTTAAATTTATCCTTGCTCATGTTATCGACTAATTTTTCCAGAGCGGTCGACATGAATTTAAAACTGTCGATGAAACGAATGCTTCTACGAATGGATTTTGTTTTTTTTTCCAACGTCTCTCCGTCGATTACTCTTTTCTTCTCCATGACCTTCCATTTCATGAATGAAATGTATCTTTCTTCGCTGTTCACGATGCAATTTAATTCTTTGTGGGAGGTGACGAGATTTTTCACGAACAGATAACTGTCATAACCCGAGATATTGTGAAATATCACCGGATAGAAAACAGCGTCTCGATATTTTAAATTACACTTGCTGTGAGCCGGACCGCGATACAGACCTGTGTAATGATCATGGTCTCTGACCTTCTTAGTTTCCTCCGAATTCTCGTTGAATGATTGTCTGCATATGTGACATTCGGTGGCTCTGTTATTTTCGTCCTGCTGCTCTCACGTGATGATCATTTTTGCCGGAGTTTTGAATTTGTCATATAACATTTGAATTTTCGATTATAACTCTTCCACGAACCTTTGAGCCACGTCGTCGTCTTCGCACTGTTTCGTGTAGGTGAAGGGACCCATGTCGTGTTGTGAATCAAAAGCACATTTCTCGTAAATGCAATAACCCGAAGGTGTGTGTTTTTGATATCTTTCGACGTAACTTTGAAGAGCGTTGGGTTGGCAGGAACTCATTTTTGTGGTGAAGCATTCGAAATCGGCGTACACGACGAATAGTACTTTTAACCTTCTATTGCGATTTTCAAACTTCACGATGGTGTTGGGTTTGGGAATTTCGATGGCGACACCTTGATTTTCATTGCAATATTCCTGATGTTTCGCTAACGATTTTTCGCTCTGAAACATGTTCATGCAGTTATAACATAAACATATCTTTCCTTTATGTTTATTATTTTGTCTCGACAGTAATCGGCTCGGATGTTTAACCCAACAATAATGACGATTGTCACCATTCGAAATCAATAATAAAATAATCGGCTTTTCTCTTCCGCGATACGAAGTCTGTCTGAGAGGATAGATCTTTCGTTTTTCATCGTCGTATCCCAAGACGTTCACCGCTATGGTGGGATATTGAGCCTCGAAACGTTCGATGTGTTTTAACTGCATTGGAAAAGTCACTCTGGTCCAATCGAGATTTTTAGAAGTCTCCTAGTAATGAGAAACTCTATCGGAGTGCATTTTGACAGGGTATAAAGCGGAAGTGACTGCCCATTTAAAACACTGATCATCTTTATTTCTCACATTGAACACGGAGTGTTTTTTAGCTAAGAAATACGGTAATTCCACGTAGGAAGACCCTTTCAACGAATCGTTTTTAGTTATATGAATTTCGAGTTTCAACACCTCATCGAACGTCCAATTACTACCTTCATGTTGATAATTCGTGAGAGACGTCAACATCTTGTCTTTCATCTTTTCGAAAACGTCTGATAAATCTGAACCTTGAAGTATGGGTTCGATGTTAGATCTGAAATATGCATTTTTCACGATGTTCTCGCCAGACTTCACGTTGATTTTATTCATCACGCAATGGAGTATCATCTTAATTTTTTGTCCCACATTCATGTGTTTGCAAAACAAATCCAATACCTTTTTCTTCACCCGTTCCATAAACAATTTTGGATCGATTTTCTTGAATGAGGGAACCTCGTCAAAAGTTTTAAAAATGCCTTTGAGCACACTCTCCCATTCTACGGGCTTTGATTGGAATAGTTCCATGACGAGTCGTGTTACATATTCTTCTCCTTTCCCTTCATCGATTGCTCATTGAATTTCGCTCGATATATCTCGTTTGTCTAGAATCTGAAGTGCATCACTCCTTTTCGTTTTAGTTTTTCTTTTCTTTTCTTTTGAAACTTGAAGTTCTTCAACGTCTTTTTGCTTAGTCGTCTTCTTATTTTTCACAATCGAAACGTTTTTGGTTTTTTTTGACGTCGGCATTTTGATTCCTTTTACTATCTTTTTCTTCTTCTCATTTTTCACAACCAATGCATTTTTTTACGTCGTTGCTATCGACATTTCGTTTGCTTTTCCATCGTTTCGCAAATATTCCTGTATAACTTCAATTTTTTTTTGATTTAGTTCTATGATTTCTGAAATGTGGAATTTTTAATAGTTTACAAATCTCGTTTAACTGAGGTACGGTTTTCTCATTTAAATTTTCCATTTTTTTGTTTGTTTGCTCCATTTGTAAGAATATTTTTTTTTGTGAATTTTGTATTTAAATAATTTGTTAAAAAAGTTTTATTTTTTTTACTCTTTATATATATAAAAAAAGATTTTTTTTAATTTTAATTTTTTTCTTTAATGAGAAAAAATTTTTTTTTGATGAAATTAATCTATTTTTATGTTCCTTAAAGTAAAAAAATTGAATTAATACGAGAAAAAAAGGATGTTAAAATTTAAACTTTTTATTTTATATATAAAGAGAAAAAAAACTTTTACAAAAAAATTTTTTAACATTAAAGAAAATTAAAAATTAAAAAATACTTTTATATATATATATATAAAGAGCAAAAAAAAAAACCTTTTTAACAAATTATTATTTATATACAAAATTTCAAAATATATATTATTTGCAATAATTCATAAAACAAAAAAAAACAAATAATCGATCATGACAACAACACCTAAAAGATGCGAATTGAAATTGAAACGAGTCGAAACGTATAAGAAACTCGGTTCTAAAATCTATAGATTACAACGACACGATCCCATCGAATTAAACGAGGTCGAAGTGAGGGGCTTAGAGCACAAATACGACAAATATAGTATGCCTTTGAAATTGGACAAAGCCATGCTCGATTTGTTTTACAACTACCAAAGTGATCTACAGAATATCGTCATCGCCAAAGATAGAGAATTCGACTACGACAATTTGTCGTTGCCCTATGGAAGTTACATATTTCCAAACATCTCACTTGAACTCGTGAACAAATCGGGTGGTGAGAGCGCATTGACCGAAGTAAAAAGAACTAAAAAAAGTAAAGATAAACATTCAACACATTTGCGATAAAGGAGAAAAGACGAGTGTCAACATGCTAATAACGGACTTGGAAATATAAACAATAGAGAGATTGATTTTTAGGGAAGAAGAAGGAAAAAAAAGTAATGAGATCATCTTTAGATCTCATTACTTTTTTTTTGTATTTTTTTGTTTTCCTTCTTCACTATTACCCATATATTATAATAACGTTTCCTTTTTTCTTAAATTTCAGCATCGATTCTTCTTTTCTTTCTTTTTTGTGATATGCTACGTTTTTATAAGAACACATTTGTTTATCCGAATCATAATTATGACCGAATGTTGTGCATCTCTCGGTAACACTCGCATCATTACCATTCTCTTCAGAAGATAGTGGTAACGGTGGAAAACGTCTCATTATTTTAAATTTCAACCGCATATCCCGATCTTTATTTAACTCTTTTATCAGTTCTTTCCTAAGATATCCATCATTAGCGTCTAATTGTTTTTCCACATCTTTTTTGCACTCTATCGTGCGATATTCATCATTATCGTCTAATTGTTTTTCCACCTTTTTATCCATTTTATATATTATTTTATTCTTTCTATGATTTATATTTTATATTTATATAATTTTTTTACATTATAATAACATATTCAAAATCGGTATATTCTTAAATGCCGAATTCTCACCAAACAACAAACCCTTGCTGAGTCGCTCAACGTTCCGTCCACTCTTCAGATAGAGACCATTTCCACTCAAAGAGTTGTCACCTCTAACGGGTTCTAGATACAATCCTTTACCACTGTCGTCTACGTGGACGTGACACATGGCTCCTCTCTTCTTCAAAAACAGTCCGCTGCCACCCATTAATTTCTCAACTGCCGAACTCGCGAGTCCCGTGAGAGCTCCCACGCCGAGAGTCTTTCCGAGAAAGGGTAATGCTTTTGCGGCGAACTGTAATGCTTTTGCGGCGATTCCTGCCAATAGCGGTAGGAAACCGCCTTTCATTCTCAAATTGTATCTCAATTGAGTGGGACTCAATCTCACCGTCAACCCTCTTCCATCACGAATCGCTTTCTCCATCCTTTTAATTTGACTTCTGTCCAGGTGTCGAATCCTGACCGCCACTCGTCAGATCTTCGTGAGTGAATTTGAATCTCACCGCCTCGCCTCGATTTGTTAACGCTCTCTTATGTTTCTTCCTCTGTCCTGTGGATATGTTAACGTTTTTAACCACGTATTGTGTCATAATTCTTTTTTTAATATTATATTTTCTTCAATTGTTTTTTTGTTTCAATGATAATTATATATATTGGATAATTTTTGTAAAATTTATATTGCGTTTATTTTATTTTTGTTATTTATATATATATATATATATACACAATATTTTTTTTTGCTTTTATATTTCTCTTATGTCAAATCATATCATCACCCTCTCTCCGCGAAGATCTAACAGTTCACCATTTTGATCCATCAACGTGGTTTTGAGACCATACAACGTGTCTAAAATCACTGGTAGATAAACTAAATTTCGAGGTCGCTCCATGATCTTATAACCCGGCGACACGTTTGGAAAGAAGGAATAGATCGTCGGTTGAGCACTACCATTCACGTAGCTTCCAGCAATCACATCCACGTTCACCAGAATGCTATTGACTGCGAGAATGTCAACCGTATTTTCAGATGCTGCATGGTCTCGATACATCTTTCGATCGAATCCCAACATCTTGCCTATAGAATCATCCGTATTGAAATCCACTCGAAAATTATCTTCCAAATCCAACATCGTCTGTGAGGTATTAAGATTGGGAGCGAGTCTGATCTTGTTGCTTCCCTTTCCATCCATCTTCATTTGCGTCTGAATGTGATTGTTCAAATCGTCTATGTCGTAACTTCCTTTGGGAATTCGATCCTCCAACCAATCTACTCCGTCAGAATACTTGAACGAGTTATTCTTTTCGTTGACGTTGGGAATGGAATAAGTCGTCTCCAGATTCACCAACACCATCTCGTATCTTTTCCCTCTATTCAATTCGATGGAAGGTTCGAATTTCGTCGCGAATCGAGTCGAATCGCCACTCACCACGATTTGAATGGATTATTTTGCAGCTGTATTCTCAGCTATCCGTTCTAACAATTCTTCTTGTTCGAACATTATATTTAATTTTATTTTTATTTTTTCAAAACTAATTATTTGAAGATTTATTATTTTCTAATTTTTTTTATTTTCACGCTCTATCTTATTAGCATCAGAAACATAAAACTTGTCGAATCCGCACCGATATTTTCCGTGATTAAATTCGCTAGTCAAATCGATCACGACGAAATTGTAAAGTCCTCCATCCCAAACCCTCTTGCAGAATCTCCTGAATTCCGCCACGCTCATGTCGTTTGCGACGTGATCGCCGTAGATGTGATTGAGATTCTTGAGATCTTGGCGAAAGAGACATAGAAAATTAGCGTTCTCCCTTATCGTCTGTCTGGGCAATCGAAAATAATTCTGCGACAGGTAGAAACAGTCCACGTTGCTGTGTCGACCCCTAACGTAATACGATTCGCATCGGTTCTGTCTCTCCAAAAGCAGATCGTCGAAAATCATGAGATTCTTATCTTCCGATTTCAATTCTCTAGGATCCGGAACGTCGCTAGCGTTCTCATATAATCGACACTCGACGTTCGAAGATGCATTTCTCTTCATCAATTCCATCGCCGCACCGTCCAAAATGGTTGAAAGAGGAGCTTCACTTTTGTCGAATTCCTCCCTACTGTCAAAGATTCTGGCTATGACGTCCTTGGGAAATCTACGATCCATGCACTCTCGAAGTAATCTGTATTCGAGTTGAAACAAGCTCTTGCCAAACACAAACAATCTGTCGTAATCCAACCAGTCGGGTCGGGACAACAGATTCATCAACAGATTGGTCTTTCCACAATTCGATTTTCCCACTATCAAGCCTCTTATGCTTTTGGGAAAGAACTCGTTATTCGACCTCTTGGTCGCGGCATCATTCCAAGACATATCTTTAATGTTCATCTTTGTTTTATTTTTTTTTGTTTGTTATTTTAGATTTTTTTCAAACACAATTTTTTATGTTTTTTCAAACTCAGTTTTTAATATTATTATTTATTCATATTACACCGTCGCAAGTTCTCTTCAATCCAGATCCACTCGTCATTTTGGCTAAATCTTGTATGGGTACCACAGCATCCTTAAAATCTTTCCAACTTTTCGGCGTTCGCTCTAATGCAGCTCGCTTCGCCGGCGGACTGATCAACTTGTCGATCAACGTGTCGGCTGCCCTCTTGCCAGCCACAGAAGCTATCCTACCACTGGCTTCGGAAGCGGCATTCTTACCAGCATCCAAAGCCGTCTTCTTACCGACCTCAAACGCGGTCGATGCGAGTTTTCTACCCGCATCGCTCGTGAACGCTCGCATTATAGAATCGACGATGCCAGAACCGCCTTGAACGTAAGTTCTGACGTATCCCCTGTTCTTTATCACCAACATATTTTTTATTTTTATAATATATATTTGTTTTCACTGGTAAATCGTTTGTTGTCTAAACACTTTTATTATTCTAGTGTAAAACTTACTATTTTTTATTTTATATATTTTGTTTGTTTCTCTCTACTTATTATATACATCAATCCTTCAATTCGTTCATCAGCCTTTTATAATGTTTTTTTATTCAAAACTTTCTGTCTTAACAATTCGTCAGATATAGTAACTATCTGATTATCTAATCCTGTGTTACCAGCACGTCTGCTTGCCATCAACAAACTCAATCTCTGAGACAGAGCGTCAGAATCGCTTGGAAGAAAAGTGGTTTCCACCCCTTTGCCAGTCACCGATTCGACGAACTTCTTATGCGAATTCCATATAGGTTTCACCACTTTCGTCCACTTGTAACCTCTGTTGGCTTTAGGTCTCGTCTCTCCATCATCGTTATTTCTCTTCATGGCCTTGGTCTGAACCAGAATGTCGCCGTAATTGTTGTAATCCTGTTCCGTGTAATCACTAGGCTTGTCGTAAAGGAGCAATTTGCGCAGTCCGGAAGTTAATTCGTACCTATTCGGGCCGACAGTTAATTCATCATCATCTATTTCCACTTCTGTGTCGCCCACAAAAGTTCTACCGTCCGAATCCTTATAAAATCCATACAACAGATCTCTCTTACCGCCATCCTCGGACGACGCGACGCTATCAGTGGTGATAGTCGAAGCTGTATCGTCGCTCTCGCTCACGTCGGTTTGAATCCCTGTGGGAACGTAATCCAGTGTAGATTGAAAGGAATACTGATTTGCAAAACTACTGTGCAACGAACCCATTCTCAAAGAACTCTCTTTTATGGGTCTCAATTCTTCAACTATCTCCTTCTTGCTTCGTTCTTGAACCTCCGTCACGGGTTTAAATATTTTTGCGGTTTCGCGTCTCAGTTCCATCTCTCCAAGACATCTGCTTCTGTCAGCCGATTGAATGCTCTTCTTGGCACGTTCATATTCGTTTAAAATATGATCTCGACGTTTAGCATCCATCTGTAAAAACATTTTTCGTTTTTTTTAAATTATTAATATTCCTTTGAGTATGCTAATGTGAGTTATTTATTATTTTCAAAATTAAATGTATAATTATTTTTTATGTTTTAAGTAAATAAAAATCTTCTGTCTTTAATATAATAACTAAAAAACCAGTTGAGAAAAAACATTTTACACGATAAAACCTTTATAAATGCGTTTTGCCTCCGGACGCATTAAAAATCACCGATTATTCTCTCAGTGTCGAACTGGGAGAACTTGAAAAGTTTAAAAGTTTTAGCGCATAAGAAACCAGTTTCTGATTTAATGCATTTGAGAATAATTACGTCTGTTAAAAGGATTTCATTCATATCTCAAAATCATTCACTCAGTGTCGAACTGAGAGAACTTTGAAAAAGTTTAAAAGTTTTAGTACATAAGAAACCGGTTTCTGATTTAACGCATTTGAGAATAATTACGTCTGTTAAAAGGATTCATTCACATCTCCGAACATTATCACGAATATATTGAAAATTTACCACTCAAACCTAATTGAGAGGAAAAATGCGTTTTATTATCTATTATTAAAACGATCCATTAAACGAAAACCTTCATTCACACGGCAACAAAAACATGAGTGTCAATTCTACGAACTATTTTTATTTGAATGAAACATTCTATAAAGTGTTTTATTAAAATTTATTTCACAAAATTCGCAGTGACAAAACGTAAACAAACGATTTTTTACCTCCGATTTTTTCTAATTTTTCTAAACTCATTTTTTTTTAGTTTTTCATTGAAACAAAACATGAATGTCTATTTTTTTACAGATTATATTTTATAGTCGACTCTTTTGAACGAAAACCTTCATTCACATCAGAACAAAAACTGACACTCATGTTTTATAGTCAACTCTTTTCAACGAAAACCTTCATTCACACCAGAACAAAAACTTACACTCATGTTTTATAGTCGACTCTTTTGAATGAAAACCTTCATTCACACCAGAACAAAAACATGAGTGTCAGTTTTTACCTCTCATTTTTTTCTAGTTTTCTAAACTCAATTTTTTTTTCTAATTTTCTAAACTCAATTTTTTTTTTCAATGTAAACGGAAAACCTTCATTCACACCAAAACAAAACATGAATGTCTATTTTTACAGATTCAATTTTATAGTCGACTCTTTTGAACGAAAACCGGATTTTCAAAAAACTTAGTTTTTTTCTGTTGAGTTTGGAAAATCCCACTATGGGTATTCCCCCCACTTACGTCAGAAATGGGAGCGCCCAATAGTAGTCTGTTAAGTTTGGAAAAATCCACTATGGGTTTTCCCCCCACTTACGATCGGGAAACGTGGCAGTGGGTTTGCGTGTTCAGTACCACCTCTTTTCCATGTACCGTACATAAGTCGATTTCTGATGTAGAATCCGCAAATGGGTTTCCCTGTACACCTCCATAGGATTCAGTGTTAAAATCGTGTACAGATGGTACAGAATCCGCAAACCACTTTTTTGATGCTGGTACAGAATCCGCAACACTTTTTTGGTCACGATTTTAACACTGAATCCTATGGGGGAAACCCATTTGCGGATTCTAGACCAGACAATCGACCTCATTTTTCTTAAAATTTCATACATTTTTTTCACTCTTGAGCGACGTGTATACATAATCCAGTGGTATAGAATCCGCTTGCGGATTCTGTACCACCATAAAAAACGACATTTTCGTGTACTTGTACACGATTTTAACACTAAATCCTATGGAGGTGTACATCGATGTACGTGTACATGTACAAAATCGTGTACAAGTGGTCGAGAATCCGCCTTATATACCTACTGTTGAAGTATGGAAACGAATATTCTGGGGATGCGTAATGTCAAAGGTGCCCATATGCTGAATGTATTGTGAACACATTTTACAATAGTACACACACATACCAGCATGTGCCTTTGTGCTCCAGCCATCGAAAATGGCGGCATTTTCAGCCAGTTTCGATAATGTTTGTTGTTGTCGGATAGTTTTCGGTAATTAGATACACTCCTATTCAATCGAACATAGAGTTTGAACACTCCCCAAAATTTATCAGAGGTCTTCTAAGTTCACAGCAAACACGTGGTAACAAAAAAACAATGGACGACGGAACCCGTGCAATCTGCAATCTTAGCAATACGCGCTGAGCACGCACACTGGCACCAGGTAACACCTTCGTAGTGGGGTCACATCATGGTCGCTCACGCGAGCTACCATGACATCGCATTTTACACCTACAGCGACATGACGTCACTTTCCGGGCCGACGAAATCGGGGAAGCTTTCATCATTGCCTACTAATGTTATGTGTTTTTCTTCTAAAATAAATGGTATCAGTGCGTGTTGTTACATATGTTTCCGACGTCCATTTTGTATAGAGGAGGCGGCCATCGTGGTTTCTGTGATGGCTCGTGGTTACTATCTGTATCTGTATCTGTATCTGGAAATTCCTCCTCTGTCAGGAGCACCAATATATAAATATTGTAGTGTTTAATATTTCTGGATATGATCATAATAACAATTATTGAATGATTTTGTATGATTGTTTCATTTGATGTAAAGTTTCAATTAAAGCTAATTATAGATCTGTTTAATTTTATAATTTTTCTCCCCTGGCTGCAGCTTCATTTAACACTTGTGTTCTTCTTAGATGCAAGTCAAAAATTAAATTTCTAGACAAGTATTCTATATGGAGGATTTCACTGTAGTCAAGATTTAGACAGGACAAAGAAACATGCAATGGGTCAAGAATCAGATGAAGAGATAGTTCAGTTAAGGTAGAAGATTCCAGTGAAGGTAGATCTTGTAAAGAGATGTGATTGTTGATAATGTTTTTCAATTCTGTGATATAATGTTGTCTGGTGGACTGTAGTAAAGGACATTGTAGGAGAAAATGTTCTCGGTTTTCTGCATCATTCATACAGAGACGACAGGTCTCAGAGGTTCTACCTTTATTAAGTAGTTTTTCATGCACTTGAAGATGGTATGTCCCACAGATGACTTTTGCTTTGATGCGAGCTTTTTGTGTTTCAGATGAATTTTCTTTTGATGATGTCCATATGAGTGCAGGCTGATAGAGACTTAAGGAATCTGGTGACATAAATCGAAGTGATGAAAACTTCTGACTTTCCAATTGTTCTTCATGTGCTTCATTCCAGTAATGCATTATAGTTTTCCTCATCAGTTTTTTCCACCACATGTTTGGAGGCAGATTGTTAATCAGATCATGAATGTTAGGTAGTTCATATTTCTCTAGCACCGTCGGAATCCTTACCACCCAACTTTCTGATTTTCTTGACTTTAGAGCTGCTTGTAGTTGAATTATGCTGAATTCAATTGAAGTGTTATTTTTCAGTAGATTGTATAGAAAATTTAACATTCTGATATGAATAATAGCTTCACCTGAGGAATACCAATCAAACCAAGTACAGCAATGGATGCAGTTCTATTTGGGAGGTCTTGAAGAATTCTAAGTTTTTCTTTCTGCCATTTTTCTAGAAGACTTACTGATGACTTTTCGAATATCCACAGTTTAGTACCATAAAGCAGCCGTGGAATTATAAATGATAGCCATAATTTTCGAGCAATGCTAGGATTCAATCCACTCCTACTGGGCATACCTGTTCCAAGTAAAGCATATATAGCTCTTGTTGCACATTTAATCCCTTCTTCTACCCGTTCTTTATTGCAGCTTCTCAATGTTGAATGCAATATGCCTAAATGTTTTCCATGTTCATCTTGTAAAATTTCATTATTGTTGATAATGAACCCAGTTTCTTCTGATGTCATATCAGTTTTTTGTGCATGGTGGTATCTTGCTTTCTATTTACTATGTGTTCTATACCGTTTGCCATTGAGATCTTGTCTGTTGAATTGCTATCACAACTGACAGCCATGTCATCTGCACATGTTGGTAGGCTACAGCAAGTTGTTCCAATTTTTGTGCCAAGGTTGAAGGCTTCCATGTATTTCATGATATATGAGTTTACTAATTTGAAAAGATGAGGTGAGAGACAACTGCCTTGTAATGTTCCCTGATGTATTTTAAAAGGTTTACTGAGCTGGCCTTCCCACTTGACCTGAACTTGAAAGCCTTTATACCATTGTCTTAGAACAAGCCAGTAATCTCTAGGTATACCCAGAAGAGCCATTTTTCTGAACAGTCCATCATGCCATACTTTATCGAAAGCCTTTTCTGCTTCAAGTAAAATTACAGATGTGTTGGTATTGTCTTCTTTGTTCTCTGTTATGCCTTCCATCCGAATAAAAGAAGTAAAGAGTGGTGACACACCCACAGTGAAGCCTCTTTGCAGTTTACTTTGATCCTCTTCTATGATTTTCTTTATTCTAGACACGATAAGACATTCTAGAAGTTTGCCCAGGATACTTGAGACGGTGATTCCCCTGTAATTAGTTGGTAATTTCTTGTCCTTAGTTGAGTTTTTTAGGAGTGGATTGAGTATCCCCTCATTAAAACATACTGGTACATAATGACAGTTGACAATTGAGTTAAATAGGATGACAAGATGTTCAATTAAGATGTCGATGCCATACTTGATGTGCTCAGCTGTTAAGCAATTCTTATCTTGGCTCTTGTTGTTTTTTAGCTTTTTCACTTCTGCTAAAATCTCTTCAGCTGTGAAATCAAGATTGTCTTGAGGAAGAATATATAAAAAGCATTTTCTTCAATAAAGGCAACATCTGCCTCCACCATTTCTTTGTGGCTGGCACTGAATAAGTTGTTCTCTTGTGGTGTTGCAAGATCCTCAAAATATGTTGCCCGTGCTTCTGGTAACTCTTTATCTTGGTATTCTCGGCCTTTTATTATCAAGGTGTCTGTCTGCTTCTTACTGGCTTTCCTTTGTCTTCTTACTAGATTATAAAAAAGGCTTTGGTCATGCTCTGAAGATCTTTCAATTCTTTATATAGCTTCTTCCTTTTTATGGCGATGTTCTGCCTGGTAACTCTTCTCAACTTCTTCAAGACAAAGTGCGATTTGCTACAGTTTACTCGTCCTTCTTGTTTCCACACCCCGAAGGCTTGCTTCATTTCCCTGTGTATCTGTACTGTTTCAGGAGGGAGCATTTCCATTTTCTTCCGCGCGCGAGAGGTGCCAATTCTCATAACAGCCCCAACCTCAGCTTGGATAATATATGTGACAATGAGGTTGGTGCGATGTTCAGTATCTAGTCCATCTTTAAGCCTTGGATGATTACCATCTGCAAAAGTTCTTCTCAAGTTCTTCCGATACTCACTGATGTCAGATCTGGCCCAGACTGGTCTTCCCTTCATTACACTTGAGAATCTATTCTTCTTTCTTGATGGAAATGATTGCTCTTTCTGTTTTGTGGAAACCTTAAGTACAGTTCTGATTGGGATATGGTCAGAGGTACCAGATGGTAGATCCACAGTTCTGACATTAACTATACAATCGCAGGATGACTTTTTCAAAAAATAATCAATAACTGAGGAGTTGCCATTGTAGCCATGGAATGTTGGATCAGTAGGGTACTCAGTAGGTGATTGTGTTTCTAAGACAAGTTCATGTGACCTACAGAAAACGTCTAGTGTTTGGTCCAGTTTCTTAATGATATGTTTACGGTGAAATGAAGCATTCATATCTCCAAATAAAATGATGTCCGAGCCATTGAATTTTAATAAAATTTCTTCAATTTGTAACAGCTGATCCCGGTAGTCTTCTAATGATGACGGGTAACCATCACATGGCATATATGTTCCAATTAAACAAATTGACTTGGGTGTTGATTCTATTTCTGCGACTAGCATTCTACTGTTTCCATCAGATTGTATTGTGAATAAGTGATCTACCTCGTTGCTCCATATAAATGCCACACCAGCTTTCCCTCTTGATTTTTGTACTAATGGAATAGGGTTAGAGTCGTCAAATGTTTTCCACATGGAGTGATAATTTTCATTCTTAAGGTAGTCGGTGATTTAATGAATTTCGAACTGATGAAGCCATCTTTGTATAAAGATGATATCGTTAAATTTACAGAGGTCTTGCAGAGCTGATAGATTGGATTTTATGCCATGGATGTTATATGAGACTAAGGAGATGTTTCTGTGGTTGGTGATTTGATGTCTATGCAGTTGAGCCAAGGTGGAAATGGATTTGTGTGTAGGCCTATCTCTAAAAATGATTCGATTTTGGTGAAGTTTCAGCAGATGAATGTAATGTTTTCATAGATGATGTTCGATTTGCAGAGACAGTATCGGTTTCATTATTTGGGAAGTTCATCTCATCAATTACTTCAATTATTGGTATTGATACCTTTTCATCACTGACCTCTGTTGTCGTGTTTGGTTGCAGTAGCTCATAAGTTGGACATAGTAAATTTTCTGTAGATGTCTCTTGTTGTACACTTGTAGGATTAAAACTTGAAGCTTGGCTGCACGTACATGGTTTCCTTTGCCTCTTCTTCTTTTTCTTTTTCTTATTAGACTTCTCAGGTATCGTTGCATTGTTTGTCATGATGTTACTCTGAGGGACAGTACAAGTGCTTCTATATTCATATTTCTCTTGGTTTCTTTTCAGTAAATCAATTTCTGTTTTCAGTTCATTAATGCTGGACATATGAGCGAGTTTTAATTCTGCTATTTTTAATTTAAAGTCATATCTGAGCTTTAAATTTTCTGTTTGCAGTACTGTTACTTTTTCCTTCAGTTTTTCTATGTTTTCACTCCATTGCAAGTTTTTTTCATCATGACTTCTACTGGTGCAGTCCTTTACATTTTCATATTCCAATGAGTGATGAAGGGACATGCTCTTCTTTATCTCATTTATTTCTCTTTCTAATTTTCTGATGTAATCATCTCGGGTGTTTTCGCGTCTAATAAAATCATTTATTAATTTAATTTTATCTTCTAGTTCTCTTTCAATGCTTTTGCCAGCTTTATATGTTGATGTGGACTGGGTAGAAGTTGGTTTATTCATATGAATCACATGGAATTCCTGCCTCTTTGAACTGTTGGGTACACTGTTTGATGATGCAGTTATAGCTGAAGACAATGAACTACATATTTGTTTGTTTATAGGAAAGACCCATGTTGTAGAACAGCTTGATGAGGATTGGTTACTCGTGACTACTCTTATGTTACTGATTTGTTCATCTGTACAGTTCCTTATTTGAGCTGAACTTTGTATTTTATGCAATACAGTTGTAGGATTCATGTGATACTTGTTGGTAGAAGTAACTGAAAAACTGTTAGAACTGTTCACTGTCTGACCAGAGTCACAAACTTGATTATAACTCTTTTTGGGGTTAAGTTCATCCATGCAACTTTTCCTAGAGATCTTACAGCTTTTATCACTTAACTGTGCTGATGAACTTGCACCTGAGCTTAGGATTTTAGTATCTGTCGAGAGAGAAGCATTGTTATCAACAGTTTTAAAGGTTTTCATGCCATCAGGTGGCATGCATTTTGAAGACACTGAGGTGACATTTACTGTAGTTGGACAACTGGAGTAGGTCTGTTCTTCATGAGACAATTCATTTTTATTTTCATCATCTGATAAAACTTTGCAATAAATGCATCTGAAATGAAGATCAGTATTCATATTATGTTCTTGAAATGTCTTACTGTTCATACCAACGCATATTGGATGGAACCACTGTTGACACACTTCACATTCTATACTGTTCACACCCAGTACAGAATTATTACAGACAAACTGAAAGTCCTACAATGGCGTGTTCGGGGGATATATTCGATTTGATGGGAGTTTATCTAAATACCCAAATCGACCCAACAATTTCCACAAAACACCAAGAACGATCCAAAATCAGGTGGTCTTGGCTAGGATTCCCACTCATCCCTCGATAGCACGTAGCAGAAATAAGATCGAGGTGTTAGACTGAACAGGCGTAACTGACTAATTACCACAACAACCCGACAACCACCGAAAATCACCCCCCCCCCAAAAAAAAAATGAAAATTGCCGAAACGAAATCTCCTTTACAGCAGTCGGTCACTAACTGGTCTCGGCGAGAGAACTCTATTTATTGATCATGAACAAGCAAACACTTGCAAGCTGAGTAGAAAATTATAAAATGCTTGCATTGCTCGCATCGCGTCCAGCATGCTACGACCTTAACACTTTACCAGCGTAACGCTCAAAACAGGCCTGCGTTATTCGCAAAAATTACTATTCAATTTTCGTTTTTTAATTTTTTGTCTCAAAAACATAGCTTATGACGCCCTTATTGGAACAAGCTTGCCGAGCTCGTTCCAATAAGGGGTCATAAGCTATATTTTTTAGGCAAAATATGAAAATATTAGTTATTCAAGAATTTTGTTTGCATGTGTCGTCTGCCTTTCGTGTCGGTATGTAACAACCAGTAGTGTAATAATCATCCAGTAGTATAATATTAACCAGTAGTGTAACAAAAATTAACCAGTAGTGTAATAATCAACCAGTAGTGTAATACAAATCAACCAGTAGTGTAATAACCAGTAGTGTAATAAACTTAACCAGTAGTGTAATAAACATCCATGAAAACTAACAATTTTTCAACAAAATTTGAAAAAAATTTGAGATGGCTCAAATCAGTCTTATCGATTTTAAATCATTTCATCGTACGTTTCAAGGCCTTTTGCGGGTCAAACATCATTTCGTGGGTTCAATACGCCGCGGAAAGGTATTTGTATGATTTTTGTGTGATGTGCGTATTTTCTGGTGTTTAATGTCACTTTCTGCATTTGTAGCTTTATGTAAATTCAAAGTTGGCCAATTATTTATGATAATGTTGTGGTTTTCAGAGACTTCTTACCCCAGGCATAAGTTGTCAGGTTTCAGTTTAACAGAATAAATTGTCATGGTAACTTGCAGGTGCTGGAGTATGATATTCAAGGACGTGTCTCCTACGTCTTGTCTTCAATTATAATATTTAATACGGCCCTGACGGGTCACTAAATGTCCGCCCCCCCCCCCCCCCCCACCATCTCCCCTTTACGCGTCTACTTTCACGGGGCTGAGGGGGTGGGTGGGTGAGAGAGTATCTTAGTGTTAACATTATACGACTTTAGTTAAACTTTACCGGGTGAAACGAACATCGATCTCATTGGCTGCTAAAGAAGTGTTAATTCTATTACTTTTGAGGTGAGACATTGTTTTTAACTTTCTATGTGGCAAATCTCAATCCAGTGGTAGTTATTTATCCGCAAAGACCCCAATTCACCACCCCCTGAATAAGCTTGTTTATATTAAATCTGGAATTAGTTATTGAATTGATTCCCCAAAACGGCGGAACGATGGAGGGGAGAGCGGGGGGAGGGGGGGGGGGGGGGGGAGGGGTGTACCCTTGGAATTTCCGCCGCTTCAGTTTCTTTCTGAACCAATAAACCACGCTATGAATATGTAGGAACAGCACCAAAAAACTCTGATAAAACACATATCGCGAAAAACGGAGAGATCATAACGTTAATTCATTGGAGAGTGTTTCGAGGGAATTCCACTAAATTTATTCCACAATAAAGTGAAGTCATTAATTTTAATGAGTCAAATTCATATCTTGCTAGAGTACGAAACCGTGTTACTTAGCCAAGAAAGCAGAATTTGTAGTCGAAAAGTAGCGAAGTGGTGTTATCTGGCCCTGTCTACCACTACAGATACTTATTTTGTTAAAACGAAATATTATAATAAATGATGTTTGATCTGCAAAACGCCATTAAACGTACGATACGCTACTGGTTGATTTGTATTACACTACTGGTTGATTATTACACTACTGGTTAATTTTTATTACACTACTGGTTAATATTACACTACTGGTTGATTATTACACTACTGGTTAATTTTTATTACACTACTGGTTAATATTACACTACTGGTTTTAACGAAATAAATAAGGTGGTACATAGGGTGATGGGAGATGCAAACACATTAGAAAATGGCGTGTTCGGACGTTTTTTCCCCATGAATCAGTTTGAATAATGACGTCTATTAAAAAACCGTTTTCAATTTTTTTCCCAACTTTATAGGGGAACGTCATCTATCATAGACGTACGGGCATTTTGTTTTTGAAGGGCTGAATATTTTGACCGAAAAGTGATGCTGCTGCAGTAACCGAGGTGGGTGAGAGAGGGCTGGCGGTCCTCTCTCACAGGTCCGAAGCCAGCCGTATTTAAAAATCCGACATAGACATAGGCGCCCCTGCCCCCCCCCCCCCCACGCACTCCCAACAGCATGGGCATGCTCTCTCGGGAATTTGCTGTCGAAAAATAGCGAAGTGGTGTTATCTGGCCCTGCTTACCGCTACAGACACTTATTTCGTTAAAACGAAATATTATAATAAATGAAGTTTGACCTGCAAAACGCCTTTAAACGTACGATACGCTACTGGTTGATTTGTATTACACTACAGGTAGATTATTACACTACTGGTTAATTTTTATTACACTACTGGTTAATATTACACTACTGGTTGATTATTACACTACTGGTTAATTTTTATTACACTACTGGTTAATATTACACTACTGGTTAATGTAACAACCAG
Organism: Pictodentalium vernedei; assembly: GCA_031216915.1. Lineage (NCBI taxonomy): Eukaryota > Metazoa > Mollusca > Scaphopoda > Dentaliida > Dentaliidae > Pictodentalium > Pictodentalium vernedei. The sequence continues at coordinate 801,552,489 of CM062297.1, forward strand.
TAGTGTAATAATCAACCAGTAGTGTTATTTATTTATTATTTTATTTCGTTTTAACACATTAGAAAATGGCGTGTTCGGCCGATTTTTCCCCATGAATCAGCATGAATAATGACCTTTTAAAAAACCGTTTTGAATTTTTCTTCCAACTTTATGGGGGAACGTCATCTATCATAGGCGTACAGGTATTTTTTTGAAGGGTTGAAGATTTTGACCGAAAAGTGATGCTGTCGTAACCGAGGTGGATAAGAGAGGGATGGCGGTCCTCTCCCGCAGGTCCGAAGCCAGCCATATTTGAAAATCCGACATAGACATGGACGTCCTCCCCCTCCTCGCACTCCCAACAGCATGAGGCATGATCTCTCGGGAAATGTTTTTTTTCAAAACTGATAGGCCTGTATATCCAAAGTCATCAGACGCATTATCACCCCGATAAGAATGTAATCCAAACTAGCACCCAAAGTCCGTGATATAATTTTTTACTCTGGCACATCCTGTGAAACATACCACGCCAAAAAATATATATTACGGACTTTGGTTCCAAGTTTGGTCTTAGAGGAGGGTATTTCTTATGTAAAGACAAAAGATTGAATGTTTGAAACTAAAGGTAGGTCTGTGAAGCTTGGCCCCCAAAAATTATGAAAACTGACAGACAAAAACTGATTTTCCCCGACTTCACAGCCCCCCACCCCCCCCCCCCCCCCTCTGAGTTACCATGGCCTGTACGCCCATGCATCTTATAATGTCGTTATCTCCTGTCCATTACTATTTTTTTGTCGGCCATTTGTTGTCTATCGGTATCTGGCCTGCAATTTATAAGGTTTCTTAGGAAAGAGGAGGGTATGAGTTAGAAGCTGTGTGTGTGTGTGGGGGGGGGGGGGGGGGGGTTACCCTTTGACTTTTACTAAGCTAAGTAAGCAGATTTTGCAATTGAAAAGTAGCGAAGCGGTGTAATTTGGCCCTGCTTACTGCTACAGATACTTATTTCGTTAAAACGAAATATTATTTCGTTAAAACGAAATAATATTTCGTTATTTCGAAATATTATTTCGTTAAAACGAAATATTTTTTCGTTATTTCGAAATATTATTTCGTTAAAATAATAAAATAAGAGTGAAACCTGTTACCAACCGGGCTTCATAAATTTCAGGTATATTCATTCCAACTTTCACGGGTTTGATCCTCAGAATTCCAACTTTTGATATTTCGGGTTAACATTGGAGGGGTGCACATATTCCGCTATACTCCCCAAGCACCGCCATCCATCACAGCACCCCCCCCCCCCCCTCCCGCACCGTTTCGCCGTCATGGGGAATCAATTTAATAGCTAACTCCACATTTAATATGAACAAGCTTATTTAGGGGATGGAGAATTGGGGTCTTCGCAGATAAATAACGATTCACTGGATTGAGATTTGCCACAAGTTAAAAACAATGTCTCACCTAGAACTTATAGAATTAACACTTCTTTAGCAGACAATGAGATCGATGTTCCTTTACACCGAGTAAAAGTTAGCTAAAAATCGTCCCGGTAAAAGGTAAAGGTAGACGGGAAATGGGGTGTGGGAGACCATTAGTGATCCGCCAGGGCCGTATTAAATGTTATAATTGAAGACAACGCGCAGGAGACACGTCCTTGAATATCATACTTCAGCACCTGTAAGTTACCTTGACAATTAATTCTGTTATCATGGAACCTGACAACTTATGCCTGCGGTAAGCAGTCTCTCAAAAGCACAGCATTATCATAAATAATTGGCCAATTTTTGAATTTACATAAAGCCACAAATGCAGAAAGTGACATTAAACACCAGAAAATACAAACATTACATAAAATATTAAAAATACCTTTCTTCGCCGTTTTGAACCCACGAAATGATGTTTGACCTGCAAAACGCCTTTGAATGTACGACAAAATGATTAAAAATTGATAAGATGCACTCAAACCATGATTTGAGCCATCCCAAATTTTTTTCAAATTTTGTTGAAAAATTGTTAGTTTTCATGGATGTTTATTAACTACTGGTTAATTTTATTACACTACTGGTTCTTACACTACTGGTTGATTTGTATTACACTACTGGTAGATTATTACACTACTGGTTAATTTTTATTACACTACTGATTGATTATTAATTACACTACTGGTTGTTACACGGTAAAAGGTTAAAATATACAACATTATCGAATACAAAGAAAATGATATAATTATTACCGCCAATGAAGACTAACGGACAGTAACCTTCAGATAGTTCGTTTGTACCGGCATTGAAAAAAACTGCGGGATGGGGTCATCTTACCTGGAAAAACCAAAAATGCATAATTTACAACACGATAAAAGATTCAATTTTCAGATTGTGGTGAGTTTATGGTCAGATGTTACCAAAACAGGCATGATGTGTGATTTCGAACTGAATGAAACTGGGTGTATGTTTACACCAACCTTGGAATAACAATTACCTTCAGTTCTAAAGAAGGCATAAAAATAGGCGGGTAGCGTGCAATTCTTGTGACATTATCAATTAAATATATGTGTGTGTGTGTGGTATGACTCCGAACTTCCTGTCAACTTACCTCTTGTCAACAACTCCATTTCAATCGACTTGCACCAAGAACTTACCTTGCCACGTACAGCTTAATATATCACCAGATGATTGATATTGCACAACATGGTAAATTTACTACGCACCACCGTCTTGTACGCACTGTGACAGATCGAGAACATTTCGAAACAGTGTCTGTACAAATGAATGTTAGTGGGGGCAATTCGTCTTTTTCAATTTTCCGAAAAAACATAGCTTGTGATCCCTCATTGGAACGAGCTCGTTGAGCTATGTTTTAAGGTAAAAAATTAAATTGCTTAGTTATTCCAGTAGTTATTCCAGTTTTTTGAAAAGGATTGATTAATAACAATAAATAAATTTTGATTACAAAACGTCCGTGGATAAGTTTTTATTCTCCAAAATGTGTGTGTGTGGCGGGAGGGGTGGGGGTGGGGTGGGGGGTGGGGTATTAATGAGGAATGATCTGAAAAATTGAGATTCCGCCTGACACTCTTCTAATAGGAACAACCCTAAAACCTGTGTTTTCAAATTAACTTTATATGTCTCAGACTTTGACTATGTCAGATAGTGGTTTATCCCTTGTTTCAAAGACACAGAGAATGCAACCATTAATCATACGCATGCGAGCATGAAGTTTTCCATAAGTATATTCACAGAAAATTGGTAGCCATTTTGATCACTACGGATACACCACATCTTTGAAATGGGCTCTAATACGACATCACCTTTACTTTGAATAAGCCTAAGCACCTCCAAGCTCCAGAGGAGTGATGCGATCATTCTGTACAGACACTCTGAAAAAACTCGACTTTCACTGATTCTGGTGGAAATTCGTGCACTGGACTGACTCCCGTTGCCTTTGTATTAGTCGAAACAATATTCCCGAACTGCGAGTTGATCGAACAGACCACTGCGAAACAAACAACCGTCTGACATAGGCCTAACACAAAGGCAACGGGACGTGCGGCTCCCGTTGCCTTTGTATTATGCCTATGTGAGACAGTTGTTTGTTTCACAATGGTCTGTTATATTTAAAACTGTAATCCAATTTTCAATGTTAGAGTAGACATGTCGTCCCCTGAGTTTCAATGTGTTCTGTGTGCCTTTTGGCACAAAGAACTCATTGGAATTCAGGGGGCGAAGTGGTGTTTTGATTTAAAGGCAAAATTTAATCTGTTTATTTTTAAACCATACAGACCCAAAATAATATTACCAAAACCTAGCCTTGTATGAGTTTGTTGAGCGTTCCCTTCCATACAAAACAAAACAAAACCTTCTGTGATCGACCCTGTACTCGGGACAAAACTCCGAACTCTGATTCCTCACTCCAAGAAGTCAAAAGTCCTGGTGGAGATTCATTCCAGGAGTGAAACTGTGTTTGCCTACAAAGGTCAATGTACACTCCGAAATCAGTTCGGTTATCAGTGAACCCAAATCATCACGGTTGTGTGAATATGGATACAATTGGTTTATTTCTAACCCGACTGAGTTTAGACTGCAGGGTATCGCCATGGTCACTGTGGGTCATGAAGGACAATTCGTCCCCTGAGTTCCAATGTGTTCTATGTGCCTACTGGCACATAGAACACATTGGAACTCCGGGTACGAATTGTAGTATGTAACAGCAACGATCTCAGTGGATGCTCTCTCCGCGTTTCTGCCCATCACATTATGGAATATCACCTGTCGAAAACAAGACCATTGAATTTCAAATGATGTTATCATTTGTTTTTGTTTTCTTTGATTTTGAATGCATTTCGCTATATTTTATTCAGGAAATTTCAACCAACCATTGTTAGTGTGTCGCGACCAGATCGCGATCAAATCGCGACCTGACTGAGAAAGAGAACGCTTGTCGATCACGGGCCGTAATATTTGGTTTGGATTCTCACGAATGCCTGTTGCAAGAATCAATTTTCAGTTCTTAAGTACCTTGGTACGGAGTTCCTGTATAGGCAGGCAAGACTTCATTAGACAACACTGTTAAATCAAACAGTTAGCTTGTGAGGGAGGAGAAAATAGTTAGAATCCTTCGTTCTTTTCGTTTATACTTTCAGAATTTACAACAATAATCAAAAGAACATTTTGCGAGAATCAAAGGTGATTCTCATTGATTTCTTTTTTGTATAGTAACGAGAGTGGTCGGTTCAACAGACGTTCTCTCTACCTATCTGGCGTTTAGACGCCATTCGGAAGGGTGGAGGCGTCAATCACTTTTGTTGAATCATAGTGAAATGCTTCGACAGATTTGCGGAGAAGTCGATTCTAAACGGAGACTTGAAAGAGAAGCATTAGCTTGTTACCATTTATGCCAAGGAAACGCCTGATATAATTACATCAGTGGAGAAGAACAATCGACTGCACATCGATTCCGGATAGAGTGATATCCCCATCCCAGCATATACAAACAGAGAAGACGATCCTTCTATTGATAGGGTGAGATAGAGAGAGGGAGCGGGAGGTGTTGTGGAAGAGAGAGAGAGAGAGAGAGAGAGAGAGAGAGAGAGAGAGAGAGAGAGAGATGGAAGATTTGGTTTCTTGTGTCGAGGTCCTCTGCTTCAGTTACAACCAAGACTGACCTGGCGTTTACACATTTCGCTAACGGTAACTTTCACATCATCCTTCACTGAATACGGATATATTTGATTGTGGGACTTTTTGAAAAGATTGTTGTTGAAAAAATGTTTGCACCTTAGTTTCAATCTAAGTTTGTCAAGTGGCCCTCCCGGTTACATGTATTTTAATATGCCACGATGTTTAATGCTGCTCTTCTACTCTGCAGCATGGTTTACAACAACAACAACAACAACAACAACTAAGCGATCCTGATTCCCCGAGTACACAGAGAATATTTGATATTACATTGTGCTGCGATGCGATGTAATTGCCAGTGAGTGAAAAAAGTTGCTGCCTCTTTTCACAAGCTCGGCTGCAAGCTACTTTTCTAAATCATCGAGACAAGTGTAGGATACGGACGGTACATCATTTGTAGGGTCGCTATTTTTTAGGGTCGTGCTCGATCTTGTTATAGGTTGGTTCTCCAACCAGGTCCTATTACAGTAAATAAACAGAATCATGCGAAAATGTATTTGCTGAAATTAAAATGTCACGAAACATTAAAACTCGGTATATGGTCTATATTTGTTTTTTCATTGAAAGAAAAACACGTATATACAATAATTGTCGTGATGTAATTGTCAGTTAATGCTATGTCTGTATATTACTCTGCTTGTCATGTTTTCTTGCTTAGTTTTCAGTTCATTGGTGCTGGAAATACCATAAATCTAGACTCAGAAATAAACGACTCGTCCTTCTGCGGCCGTTTTTTTTAAATTATTTTATAGGGAAGACAAGTGAACAGAGGTTGATCGTGATTCTAATGCCGTAGCAATTAATGAGTTTTTCTCTATTTCGTTTTTCTCACTCATTTTCTTATATGCTGCGATGGAGGAGTTGGTAGGTGATCTGCCCTGTCTTTAGAAAACTTTGCAGAATTTCATAGTAAATCTACCCGAGTTTGCAGCACAGAGCAGTGGCGGATTAAGATGGAGTCGGACCCAGTTCACGCTTTTTCGAAAAATATACAATTTCCAAATTCCAATTGCTATTTTTCAGTAAACTATGTACGCACACATGAGATGACATGATCGTGCTAGCACAAGAGTTTCCTTGTAATAGAGTACCAAGGTACTATTAGTTACCCCGTGTCTGATCACGTGGTACGGGTTTTTACCTACCCGAAGCCAGCCGTATTCCATGAGGCCGAAGGCCGAATGCGATAAGGCTGGCTTCGGGTAGGTAAAAACCCGTACCACGTGATCAGACACGGGATAACTAATTTATCTATTGACTTTCCGTTTTAGAAGTACAATCTATTTCATGTGTGAACACACACAGCATGAGATCTTTTATCTTCCATTGTTGAGCCATACAGGTTTCTGTATAAATATAATAAATTGATTTCGATGAACGCGTCTTCTACGGGGTATGGACAATTTGTAGATTTCGAAACGAGGCTTCCACAGGGTATGGGAAATTTGTCAGTGGCTGGGCGGACGTATCGTGGGTTTCAATGAATATGGTCTCCTACCACGTATCTATCAACCAATCAAATCAAAAAATTCACTTTAGTCTATAGATAAATATGTATTACATCAAAATACCCTAGAACACCAGGCCTTTAGTATTAGTAGATAATTGCCTCTCTCATCCCCCCTTTCGATCACAATTCCTGGGCCCGCCTCCATTTAAATGTTTTTTTACCATTTCTGAAAATCTCAACTACAGTTAAAATCAGAAGTCCTGTCATGAAATGCGCACAAATAGCATGTCGATCTGCGCGTTAATCTACGCGTCATGACCATAGTAAGGCCATCAAATTCTGTACATATGGCCTATGCATAAGCAATGTTTTAGCTAATGGACCTCGGGGTAACCCGGAGGTCTATTGGCAGAAACATTGCCTGTGTTTGCTATGAGTAAGCAGGAGAACCTGCCGTGCTTTGGATGCCATTCGATATGGCAATTGCGCGCAATTCATACGCGCAATTAAGCCTAGATAAGCGCACTGTTCGTGACAGGACTTCTAGTTTTAACTGTAGACTGTCTTTTGCCTGCTATCGCTGAGCCCACGCAAAGGAGAAGTTGACTAAATGTTCTCCGCTCGTTTTCCAATTTCCTTTTGAAGTTTATTACAGCAGACTAGTATTATAAGGGTTCAGATTTCATGACATTTCGAATGATTATAAAATAAAATGAATCTCTCGTCTGAAATCCGATTTTTCACCCGTTTGATGAATTTCCTTTTACCAAATCAGCTTAAAGGTGCAATCTCGATGAAGATGCTCTGTCAGTATAAAAAAGAAAACCCCAACAAAGGATTTTTTAAACCATGAAACTGTATTGGCCTTGCAGCGTATAAACATAGTCAGGTTTGAAACACAACAGCCAACTCAAACTCGTGGAGTATCACTTTTGCAGTTAATGTACATGCACAATGCACTCTTGTCCGCTCATCCTAGGGAGCTGACACATTCTCAGTCCCTACCAATGGGGGAAAAACGCCGTACCTTAGGTTTCACTTTTTACCCCAACCCTTCTTCAAACCCCCACAATACGACCGCCATGGACTGATCACTCTCCACGGGTGGGTAGTAGTTCCACGAACGTAGTACTATTGGATTCCAAACACTAATGATAGGAATAAGCAACAAAATTAAATTAATACACTGGGTACAAGCCGATGCTTCATTAATTACAATTTTGCTGATGGTAATTTTTATTACCTGCAACATGCATGCGTGGACATCACAGCCCATGCATTGATTACGGCCAGTCCACGTCGACAACACTGTATAGCACTGATTACGCGAATAGTATCTGTGCATACCTTGCTGCCTACGGAAAAGAACGAATCTATTTGAGTTCTGAGGAGGGATCAGTACAAATTAAATCTTACAGCCCTCTATGGTAATGTTTGATTACATGAAAGCTATTACGCTGTGACTTCTGTCACAGTGTAAGAGCGTTGTCTGCGTCAAACGTGCACGGTGTTTATCCAGCTTGAAAACCAGGAACACAGTATCAACTTTTCGTCACTTAAAAATAAACTGCAGTTAAAACTAGAAGTCCTCTGTGCGCTTATCTAGGCTTAATTGCGCGTAGGAATTGCGCGCAATTGCCACATTGAATGACATCCAAAGCACGGCAGGTTCTCATGGTTGCTCATATCAAACACAAGCAATGTTTCTGCCAATGGACCTCCTGGTTACCCGGAGGTCCACTGGCTGAAACATTGCTTGTGCACAGGTCATATGTACAGAATTTGATAGCCTTACTATGCTCATAACGCGTAGATTAACGCGCAGATCGAAGTACTATTTGTGCGCATTTCATGACAGGACTTCTTGTTTTAAATGTATGTTGTTAATGCTCAGTTTGCATTACCGTGAAAATGTGTGCATCCGCAAAATGTTCATGTTTTGGAGACCTCAAATTATATTTTTTAAAAAGCAATCGGTGATTGCAAAGCGTCTGAAAATTCAACAGTGTCGAGAAAAAACGTTTTGTTGGTCATTGTCTTTATAGAAAAAATTGCCCTTCGCCTTAAGATGACAGCATGCGAGACACATTTCTATATGCGAACAATTTGCGTTCCAGTATTCAGCATTATTATGCTTGTAAATTTGTTCATCCAATCAAATGAAGTTACTATATGTAAGAGACATAGACTCCGCAATATTAGGTTATTAGGTTCAGGATGGCTGAAAAGCACCCGATATTAATTTGATATTAGGTGTCCGACAGCCATTTTGTTTTATCATTATAACCACACGCCTCAGCTTTTAATTTATACGTGTTACGAACAACAAATAATTTCGCGTGTGTGTCTGTTGAGCAACGTACAACTATAATACGTTTCTTCCCGTCTTTGAGAAATTTTAATAAACAAATGTAAATAAATACAATAAATAAGCCACTAATTATTCATGCCCTTTGAAGATTCTGAAACTCGTGTGGTTAACCAAAGAAATGACATTGCGTAAACTTACTGGAAATATGCCTGTGTTTGCGAACTGCCGAGTCGGAAACATTAATATCACCATTAACAACAAATAATGAATGAAACTGTTCCCACTTCCCTTCTTGAAAGAATTGTTAATCCATTTGCTCCAGTTGTTTTATTTTTCCAGTACTTAACACTGAATTAAAGTTGTGAATTGTTACTATAAATTCCTGTTTATTGAGAAGAAAACCCCGTTGTTTCAGCGCCTGCTACTAGCGTGACCTTCAAATGACGTAAAACCGGGAAATTCCCTGATAGTGATAACAAAACATTTGCGCTAGGAATCTGGGTACACTTATGGTTGTGTCTCTTTCAAAGGACAAAATACGTTGTGGGGCTTTCAGTGGGCGGATGTGGTGTGATATAAGGCTCAGCAAGATCAATATTAGGCTCGGCCTTCGGCCTCGCCTAATATTGATCTCACTTCGCCTTATATCACACCATATCCGCCCACTGAAAGCCCCATAACTTATAATCCAGATGGATGGAGATTATTTGTGTTTCCCCGCCCAGGCACTCACATTTTAAACACCTTCCGTTGCCCCCCTCCCCCCTCCCCCATCACATTCAGTGAGGTTCTACCGCATCCACTTGTCTGTCGATACAAATAGCAAAACAATATCCAGCAAAACAAGTGTCAGCGGAGAGCTACACAACGTAGCAAGTTTACAAAGCATTATGCGTAAGTAAGTTCTACTGGAATATTCTCGATTTGCCCACTTTAAAAAAAAACAGATATAAATGAAATTGGGCAGACTGGGGTCGGGGTGGGGGTGTTATCAAGTGAGTGTCTCTATGGAGTACAAAGGGAAACAAGTTATAATATGTTTTTATCTTTAGTGTAACTGCTGACGTGTTCAATAACAGAACTTTTTTAAAATTTTTATTAATATTTAACGTAAAACAACATTAAATTCATTTAATTAATTAATTAATCAGTTCAACTACAGCATATTTATAGAAATCAGACCAAATCTTACTCATTCATTAAATGAATAATAAGCGACAAACAGTAACAGCAAATTAAAATGGCACACATTTGTAGTAATAAAAAATACATGAATACATAAATATGTAACAGATGCAATGTTTCAGACACGAAGTAGATGTTTGCATTGAATGATGCTGATAACACCCGTGTTGGGGCGCACCTTCAGCTGAAGTCTGTCTTCTGTTGTTCTAATTTTTTTACACTTAGACCTTGTAGCTCCACCAGCATCTATCTGTATTTTTGTTGTGTTGTTGGAACCCATTCTCAAGACAGATGCGCAGCATAAGGCAATTAAGCGGTGTTTGGAAAATAGATTCAATGTTTTAGATACTACTGTATCTGGAGGAGAGGATGAGGGAGAGAACAAGAGAGAGGGCGAGAGAGAGAGAGAGAGAGAGAGAGAGAGAGAGAGAGAGAGAGTGGAGGTGTTTGCTAGTGGTAATAGGGTATATAGGCTAAGCAGAACGGCCAACCGAAAGGAGAGTTTGAATGCCCATCAAACCACGAAAGTTGCAGGTGATACAGCGCCGCAGAAGTAAAGGGTGAACTCCAGAAAGTTAACTGTAGCAGGGTGGCATTATACGCGGAATTGATAAGGTGGTTTGTGGTCCTGACAGCGCAAATCGTGTTTTGCGTTTTCCTGGAACGACGGTAGAGGATTTGTGCCTTATCTGTCATAGTCACGTGCGTGATACAATTACGTCACTGGGGTTGTTATGATAGCCCGTATGAGCGGCCATGTTGTAACATCATTACCATAGTGATGCGTAGTCTCAATACACAGGCACAGCGCGTGTTGTTGGGGTAATGCGTGTTTCCATCGTCGACAATTTTGTTGACTGGAGACCGCCATTTAGGTTTCTTTGGTGGCACGTGGTTGTAATGTGACCCAAAACTCTGTAATAGGACGGGGTGTATTTGGAGTACGTTTGCTTGTTTCGATGTTCCCAGAATCTCCGTTTTCTGCCTAGAATTATCATAAACAATCTGACAGTTATTTTTACGAGTTAGGATTCCCGAGGAATCCTCTTAATACGAGTAGCAAATATTGTTTGAGGGATATTCTTGCTTTCCCCATATGTGTACATGAAGGCCACGAATATATTTTTCAACAATATAACTTCATGTCCATCATACCCATATCTGGGTATGTGGGGACTGGAGACAGCGATGGTTTAGGGACTTGGGTTTTATTGGGGACTGTTAGGGACGGCTGGGAACTGTTAGAGACTGAAGACAAGGTTTGGGATGGCGGGGACTTGGGAACTGTTGGGAATTATTAGGGACTGAAGACACTGTTGGTTTGAGGACTGGCGGGGACTTGGGCTGTTGGGTACTACTGGTTTGGAGACGAGTGAGGACTGGTAAGAACTATTGTCAGTCCATGATTTTAGAACCCCCTTTTGTCGTATGACATCATGAAGGTATGAGAAAATCCCCCAGTGATGTATAATCTAGCATCCCTCATATCATATTCTCAGTATTTAGGGATTTGGGGACTGTTCAGGGCTATTGATGACTAAGACAATGATGGACTGGAGACAAGAGGGACCTTTTGTGAACCTTTCAGATATTCACTGTTTGTACAAATAACAACACACTTTACATTTTAATTTCTTTCATTCAACAACAAACAAAATTGCAATGTTTTATGGATTGTTTCCCAAGAAATCAATGGAAACAGTCAGAGTGTCAAATAATCCGCTTCTTCTTTGGCCACCCTTCAGTCTTATATGGTTTGTAGATTGTCAGATATTCATAAACATTCTTTCTACAAATTAGACATCTTCTCAGTGGTTTATAACAGTCTTTACACAGACACAAGTGGTTACATGGTATAATAATTTAACTTCTGCGGATTGTGAAATTGTGGTTACCTTAAAACAGAATAGAATTCAATCTTAGACATTTTATTCTCATGTGTCGAAGACATATAGAATATACCCATAGTAGCTTGGTGTACCAAATGTTCACTACGAGTGGTGAACATTTGGAACACCAAGCTACTTTGGGTATATTTTATTTATACCATGATTGTCAGATTATTAAGAGTCGCTATTATTTTTTCTAGATTTTACTGCGCATCAGACGCACACATGTGCGAATCTGTTTTTGTTTACATGCACCCCGGTCCGCGGTACTTCCGCTGTCAATTTTATTCGCGAAACGAAATGGAAAAAGAAACGCGCAAATCAGGGGGCCTTTTTCATTTTCATGACATAATAACATACTATTTCGACTTATGAATGCTTTATTAGCATGGGACAACGCATGTTTGTTACGTTTGGTATCTTATGAGGTAAACTCATTTAAAAACATATTAAATAATTGCCGCTAACATTTCACCCTTTGTCGGGCGGCGGGTGATAAATTTAGACAAGTTTGCATTCTGGTCGAGGTCACCAATGATCAATGTGGATGTAGTTCCACTGTAGGTGTAAATTTTAACTATTGAAATCCCATTGCGGGCGTGTTCACCACGGTTGGTGTGTAAAGCTACAATTTATGTCATAGGCTTTTTATATATAGTAGAAAAGGTAATCATGGTATAAATATATATAAACATGGTAATTGTATAATAACCACATTCGCTTGGCATGAGAGGTACCTTTTCACAATATTAAGAATAGATACTACAGGGATTCATCAAAGCGATTGAAATCAAACACTGAATAAAAAAACTGACAATTATTTTTAGTTGGAATGTTATTTACATTTGTGAATAATTCAGTGGTTTCACTTACCCTTTACCCAACGTAACGGTCAAAACCGGCCAGCGCCAATGAGGGGTCATAACCTATGTTTTGAGACAAAAAACGAAAAAAATAAGTTATTCAAGAATTTTGTTTGCAAGTGTTGTCTGCTTTTCATGTTAGGTAAAGGGTTAAGAAGCAATCTCTCGTAGATGAGATGAGTTAACACGTGAGTCGCGCATTAACCCTTTACCTAACATGAAAAGCAGACGACACTTCCAAAAAAAATTCTTGAATAACTAATTTTTTACATTTTTTGTCTCAAAAACATAGGTTATGACCCCTCATTGGAACGAGCTCGACGAGCTCGTTCCAACGAGGGGTCATAACCTATGTTTTTGAGACAAAAAATGAAAAAATAATGAAAATTAACTGGCGATTTTTGAGAATAGCGCTGGCCGGTTTTGGCCGTTACGTTGGGTAAAGGGTTAACCAATATCCACTCCACATTGACAAAAGCCGTCCGGTCATTTGTCACCGCTGAGGGATGTGGACTAATGAGCGAATCGTGCATACAACAAAATATCTCAACAGTTGATGTATAAGGGTTAACGAACTGTACTACCGACATAACGTTGTTATCCAACTGGGAGAAAAGGTTAAATCCCCTTTTCTCTCAGTTGAGGACACACGTTAAATAGTTTTCGCTCTGTTTTCTTTTACTGAACTAACCACCCAACATTTTATCAGCTCAAGTCATGGCTTTCTGCCATGACATTATTTTATAAAGAAACGAAGGAATAATATTATTAGTTACACAGTTTGTTGGCGGCCTAATATGGTATATATGATGTCAGTTAATTTCATATTGGACAAAAGCGAAGCTCGGGTCCAGTATGGAATAAACTGACACCATATATAAGATATTAGGCCACCAACAAACTGTGTAACGAATATATCTTACCGACTGCTGCATCGATGCACAGAACGAATAACAACAGCGATCAAAATTAAATGAGAGAATTCTCACAATGTGTTCACGTGTCTTTGCCTTGTTACAATTTATGTAACAAGGCAAATTCATACATAGCAAACAGTTTCATTTCAAAGGTAACATGACACACATCCACAGAATATGAAGCATTTTAAGTTGCCTAACCTGCACTTCAGACCAAATATGGGCTTCCAACACTCAATCTTTCAACTTGAAGCGTTTATCGGCTGCCGCCATTTTGAATAATCAATGAACAAAGGGGAGATTACCCATAGCTGTCAGCGCATATTGATGTTGACAGGCAGTATATGGTTTATTATGCAGTCTGCATGTGACGTCTTTAATCCAATGAAATTCCCAGATACAACATTTCATCCTCCGTGAATCTTCTTGAACTTCTCCTTCGACGTTCAATTTTCCTTTTGAACTGATACGTCCATTTGTTCTTCTTCTTTTTCGATGTCCATGACTTCAGGTGGTAAGTGATGAATGAGAATATTTTCTGTGTTCTTCCATAACATCATCTTCTGTTTACCAGAAAGGAACAACTATACCACAGTGAAAACATTGAGGTCTGTCCCTTAGCCCAGATGAAAGAATCCGGCTCTTGCCAGTTCATTCCATGCCTTTACACTTTCACTTGGAAACATAGCTACGAAGGTCTTGTGGTAGTTTTATTTCAATGCATGCTTCGTGCGCCACGGTGGTCGCTGCGCTGCATCTGATTTCCTTTCAGCAATTACTAAACGAGCTCCACCTTCTCCATGTAGAAGCTGCTCCAGTACAGGTGGTGGAACATCACGAAAATGCGTTTTAAATGAAACGCTCTTTCTCTCTACAAAGTCTCTTGGGAAAGAATTCCTTGATTCATAGTTTCTTGATTTTCTGTGATAATCGTTAGGCGCCATACTGATCAAACATGGAATCTTGAACATACTTCAATCATTTTTCTCTGTGCTTCATTCTTCTTTCGTTTTTCTTCACCTCTTTGGTTCGCTCTGTTCTGATTTCTGTTCTTGACTTCTTTTCTTTTCAATATCCACTGCTGTTGTAATTTGTTCCCAATCTCTCGTGGAAAACTTGACTGCGTCGTCGTTCTTGAACAGCTGAATCTACACATCGTTTTATGCCTTGAAGACCGTTATGCTCTTATACATGCGTCTCCTTTGACTGTCGATGCATAAATGCTTTTTTTCATTCGAATGATCTTCTTGTAGTTTTTTTTCAATGCAGTGGCATCTAGCTGCAGGTTTCTTCCATGATGCCATTAACCAATACATTATTGAGTATTGTCCACTCACTTGTAATGGTCTTTGAATGCGTTTCTAATTAAACTTCAAATATCAGAAATTCTTCTTCGGAAAATTCTCGAATGTTCTGTGCTGTGGTGATTGGAATCAAAATACTCTGTGCTGTGGTGACTCACAAAAAGAGCCACGGGGTGTGTGATCTGGATCAGTGTTGGCTATCAAAGCAACCGGTATGTGACCTGGTAATCTTCTTGGTGATCAGTCTCTTGAAAACATATTCAAACACATTCTCTCCAAACAACTGTCTGATCGAAAAGGGTTCTCCAACTGCAACATGTTCATGTCAAGTAATGGAGAATCAATTGTCTGTTCTTATCCACTTTTATGATGTTCTGGAATTCTACATACACCAGTACGTTGGCGGTGGTCGGTAACGGGGTATCCGAAAGGTTCCTCGCAAGGTTCCTCTCTTCGCCAGAATGAAGTGCATCCCGTATGATAGGTCTGGAGTCAGGTCGAAGGCTAACAGCCTGTATCTTATGTACTTTTCTCAGCTGACGTGGTTTCCTTCACCCTCGTAAATCTGCCTAGTTACTGATGTTGTAGTTATTGAAATTATATGCATGCTTTGAAAAATTTCCATTGATGGCGCCGTTTTCTACACATCCCGCCATGATGTGTTTAGGTAGCTGTAGCCATAAAATAAAAATCCTTTCGGTACGAAAAACACTTGGTTTCCACACGGTCGATGGGATATTTTGCCGTAGCTTTGTAAGTACCTTTTCGTGAACTATTCTCACGAATGAATGGAGTCTCTCTTTGCACACGAACATGGATACGCCTAGAATCCTGGTCTTGTACGTTTCGGCAACGGCTATCAATGCAAATGTATCTTTTGCTCCGTTCCTGTTAACATTTAGCAAGTTACAAGTTCGGAAAAACATGTCCAAATGTAACCTTCTAGTCATGTCCACGATTTTACTTTTCTCTATAAATGTCTTTCGAAGAATAAATCATTTTTATCGTCTGTCAGACCTTCCATGTGTCCGACCGTGTCCTTGTACCATAAAGCATTAGTAAGTTGTGACCTCTTGGTAGCTTGTCCATAACTCAACAGAGTTTCTACGAAAGCTGTGTAGTGATAAGTGTGACTGGAATGCGATACCAGTTTCTCACTCAAACTCAGATCGATTCCATTGAATAACGAATGCATTCATAAATTGACCGGGTCCACTTTGGCATCGGGTGCAATTGATGACCCAATGAAGCCTACAACCATTCCCTAAACAAACAGGTATATCTGTGCCAAATTGAAATAATCATCGCCCAACCCCGAAATGTGGAATGCTATCGGTCCACTATTCCCTTTGGTTGCGAAATGTCTGTGCTCCCGCCATTGCCCGCGTTGACCCCAAGGCTGTGTTGGTGGTATTGAAAACAAATCGAGTATCTGTTGACACACTCACTAGTATCGGTTGTGTGGAGGGGAAGGGAGGGGAATGGACAAGGTGACAGTTTATCTTACTTGGGCGCTGTGGTAGCGGAAGTGTAACTCCATCGACATGTTCATTGGTCCAGGTTTCGGCTAACATTGTTGGTTAGTTTATAAGGGAGTCATGTGGAGGGGCGACAGGTTCATAGGGGGTTGCACTGTCAGAGCTCGGGTGGAAACAGTAATATTCTCATTGATCGGGTGTATGGTAGAGTCACCTTGCGGACTAACAGGGGAGGATCCACGGGGCGTGGTCAAAGGTCAGGTTATGTTCTTATGCGGGTAGAAGTGGTGGTATCCCAGTTTGGGATAGGTTTCAGCCGGGGAGAACGTGGGAGACCATTCCTGAGGCGGGATGTTATGTCTGACAGTTGGTGATGGGGGGGGGGGGGGGGTAGATATCACACATCGGTAAGGGTATCTGTAACTGACGTTGGAAGGGCTTCCTCTTGTTCAATGGTATTGGTATTTGGGTTCAGATTATCTCCATTGATGTGTGTGGGGCTGGTTACAATACCATTGAAGTCGTCTCCGATTTCGTCATTATTTGGGTTTTGTGCGGAAACAATGTTAGTCATCCCTAGCCTGCGACGTTTGGGATTCACAGGTGGTGGATACTATAAGCCTTTTGGGTTCAGGTTTATGGGGATCAATTTGGGTGTTTAGTCGTGAAAAAGGCTCCTGGGGGTCAGGAGATTACTGTGTATGGGCTAGAAAGTCACGGCGTTTTTAACCTCGGCAGTCTTGTACTGGGCTTGGTCTTTTTCAACACACTGGGAAAATTATTGTGTCAGCTACTACTTGAATGAATGTATATCTGTCATCCGGGTTATAGCCCGCGGTGTTAGGGTCCTTTTTTATTTCAATGATCGACTCCTGTACTTGATTAAGGTGTGAGTCTAGTTGTTGTTCTAGCGATTCAGTTAGGCCCTGACTGGTATGGAATGCCAAGCTTTCTCGGGCTTGACCAAGGGTGTATTCGAATTTAAGGGTGTGGTCAGTTACAGCTTGCATATGGTGCAGAATTGACCGGTGAATTTCATTAGGAACAACATTGGTTAATTTATATTGCTGGTATATTTGAAGAAAGGATGAGGCGCGGGCTTCTTTATACACTAGGGATCTAGTACTGTTTAAGTGCCGTCTTAGTTGTTTCTGGTCAGACGGGCTAAGTGCATACATTTTCGGAAGTTGCAAGATGCAAGGAAGATGGAAGATTAAACACTCACCCGGAAGCAATATCCGCAAGGGATAACTTGTTTCGCCTGATCTAGGTTTTCCAAACCAACGAGAGGTAAGGGGGTTCTCGAGTAGGTATATAGCTGTCGCTGGTGAAGTGTTAATTAAGTTGAATGCAACGGAAATGTATTTGGTTGATCGTAGGAGGTAGCCAGGTTAAAGTGCTGCTGTATATTGGGTGGGGCTAACAACAGCGTCGGAGGATGGGATATCTCAGTGAAAGTACAGTGGGCAAACTTTGTGTTTAAGAGCAGATTTACTACAGATTGTTTTGGGTTCAGGAAAATTCGTTAAAATGTTTGCGTTGGCAATGGGGGTGAAGTGTCTTGCCCAAGGACACAACGCAGTTGTCGCAGGTGGGATTCGAACCGCGGACCACTAAGCTTACAGGCTGCACCTCTACCTACTGAGCCACCGCACTCCCCACAAAATCTTATAAAGTGTCTCCTCTTGAACTCTTCTTCTATCATCAGGTCTCCTGTACAGGAGACCTGATTATAGAAGAAGAGTTCAAGTAGGTTCCGCTTCCGAAATTACATTGATTCCGTTCTGGAATATTCCTGTTTTCTGGCTTGATTAACACTAGTCGCCGTTGCATACAATACTTTAGTGGAGACTGACAATATTACGGTTGTAGGAAGGCGAAATATCCACAGCTTGAAAAGCGGTGAGATTCGATTAGGGATTGCATTCGATTCGAAATCTGGTGCCTGATTCGATTTGAGACCCGTAATTTGAGGTTCGCAGGGCCATAGAAATTGATTTTTTGTATGAAGTGCGCTGGTCGATATGGTAGTTACGTCAAGTAAAGGGTACCAAGATGTGCACTGAATAACGTATTTATACGACAGTTGTACAATTAAGTTGAACAATTACGAATTCCTTACTGACAATTTATTCGCGCAACTTTGCCGGAACATTGTTGTCCTTACCGAACGTTTGGGGGAATGAGACATTCATTTTCACATGTTACCATCGCAAGCCGATATGCTTAGACTTGCACCATAGGTATTCAGTTAGAAGAGAGCTATTAGGCCTATGAATGTTAAAAATCTTTTTCTCAGGCCCCCCGCAGGTCATTGCAAAGCCTTCTTGCATTCAAGGTTCAAAATACACCACCACACATGCTATTCTCTAGATTATGATGCCTAACACATAACAAACCAAGAATATGAACTTTTGATGGCAAAGAAATAATTACAAAAATAAAAAATAAAATAAAAAAACGCAAGCCCGAAGAACCGCCCGCCCGCCCGCCCGCCCGCCCGCCCGCCCGAGCGCCCGCCCGAGCGCCCGCCCACCCGCTTGCAAGTTTACAAAATAAATGGCCCTAGAAAATGAAGATCTACATTGTGGGGCCTTATAAATGACTTATTAGGATCGTTAGCATATGTTTTTGCTCTTTTTTGTTCAGCACACTTTTGCCACATTTAAAAGCTTTAATGACCAAATTTGATACACTTGTTAACGGCAACTTCTAGTTATACAATTAGGCATTCGTTTTCTGATATCCGACCTTTGTCCAAAACAACCTAACTGTTTTAAACCTTTACTTAATAAATCGCCCGCATCCGCCAGCGTAATATGCAAATTGAACAGTTGAAAAAATTAAAATTTTTCAAAATATTTCAACAAAACCATATCATGTGACCCCTCATTGGAACGAGCTCAATGAGGGGTCACATGATACGGTTTTGTTGAAATATCTTGAAAAAAATAATTTTTTCAAACTGCTCAGTTTGCATATTACGCCGGCGGATGCGGGCGATTCGTTAGGTAAAGGGTTAAATATTCAAATGAGGATGACCACGTGGGGTAGGTAGATCTGTCTAATCCAGGTATTTCAGCCGGGATACGCGTCTCTCAATAGGTAGATGGTGGGAGAAAATAATTTGTCCCGATTGGTTCGACACTGAAAACGTTTATACCTATAGTAGCAGTGACGTCGCTAACGTCACCATATTACAACAAAGACGTTCCGACGTAATACTCCCATTGTATTATACGCCTGTTATACACAGAACGACACACGCGTATGAATGGGTTAATCGATATGGAACGAATGACAGCGCGAAAGGATAAAACGAGAGGCCACAGGCCTCGAGTTTTATCCTTCCGCGGTGGCATACGCGCGTGTCGTTCTGTGTTTATTACACGCCTTCCCGTCTATAAAAACAATAATTAGAAGGACACTCAACAAATCATTTGACAACTCTCAACAAAAACAACACATTTTATCGCCAACCAAATTTGTGAGAGGAACCCGTGTTATTATTTCGTCCCTTGAGTTCCAATGTGTTCTATGTGCCTACTGCCTACTCAGGGGACGATGTTTAGCTATCCCTAGCGATTCAAATTGTAATTACGGTGCACGATTTGGAGAAAATTACAGTGTAATGTCGCTTCTATTTAAAAATAGTCCGTCAACGAATTCCGTTCAGCACATGTGTGCTGAACGGATTTTCATTTTCCGCATGGTTTAGTGTTTCTGAAGATGGAAATTTCAAAGAACAGGTGTGTAATAAAATGGGAGTACTGCATCGGAATGTTTGACCTCTCGTTTTATCCTTCCGCGCTGTTTTAAACCTTTACCTAATGAATCGCCCGCAAACTGAACAGTTGAAAAAATTAAATTTTTAAAAATATTTCAACAAAACCATATCATGTGACCCCTCATTGGAACGAGCTCATTGAGCTCGTTCCAATGAGGGTCACATGATATGGTTTTGTTGAATTTTGAAAAATTAAAAAAAATGATATTTAAAATAATAAATTTTGATATCATCTGCGTTGGGTAAAGGGTTAAATCCCTGAGTCCAACAATCCTCGTTCATATTTTGGATATATTATCTCTACCAAAAAAACATATCTAAAAATGTGGTACCGACCTGGCAAATTAGCAACGGTAATAGCCGATTTTCAATTGACGTAATTCACATCAACGTCAGCCGATTATTTTGTTTTTTCCATTTATCGCCATTTTGGCGTTTTTTCGGCACTTCGAAAAATTTTACGCAGCTTTCACTAAAATCACTACTTTTGTGAATGCATTATCCCCGTACCTATATACAGTACGTGGAGGGTGTATTGTAACTAAAACATCCACGGAGAGGAGTTATCACCCAAAGTATTATTTTCAAATTCTGTACATATGGACAAAAAACACAAGCAATGGTTCAGCCAATGGACCTCCAGGTTTAACCCGGAGGTCCTTTGGCTGGAACTTTGCTTGTGATGGTTATGCTTTGCAACATATTTGCAATTATTGTTCGGGTGAAATACGCTCTCCGGGTACTGTATTACACTTCTATGAAACTCCACACACCGCTTTATGGGCATTTAAAAATGTGCTCACCCATTTTGGGAATTAAAATATTAGTCTGGGCTCCTGGTCCGGACATGTGTGTACGAAATGTACCCTCATTTTGACTTCAGATATGGGTTGGGACATAGTTAGAGTTCAATTTTTGTTTGGTCAGGTGATTCCGGTCATGGTCATTTTCCGCCATTTTGAAATCCAAGATGGCCACCATCCCAATTACCAAAAATCTACGAGTTTCCCTAAACATCATGCTGGGATGCCACTTTTGAATGTTGGTGATAAATGTTGGTGTAAAAACATCAAAGGTATGTTTCTGTGTCCCCATAGATAGGTTTAGGCTTGATATCACGCTATTGTGGTTAATATATCAGAATAAAGCACGAAACATCGCGTTAAAACTGATTTTATTTGTACAATAGCACATTTCATTCATTGTCCCGGGACACATGTGCAATAAACACAAGTGATTTTCCCATTTTTTTGTATTCTGAAAAGAAGGGGCAATCTGAAGATAATCATTGCGTATATCTAGGATCTACGTTGGTCATACAAATTGATCCGACCTGACTTGACCCCACACTCAATTTTTCCCATTTTGTCGGCCATTCTTAAGGAATGTTAAATACATGTCAAAAAGAAAAATGTCTGTTTCTATATTGTTTGACAAGGTTTTTTTTTGACGTGTAATTGACCAAGGAGAGATATCTGTCAATTTAAAATGAAATTGTATTAAATTGGTTATTTTGGTGTTCAATCTTCAAATATTTGTTGTGGGGGGGGGGGGGAGGGGTGGGTTACAAGTTTCTAAGTTCAACCGAAAACTGTGACTTATGGTTTTCGTAGGTGCTCCCATCCCCAGACTTCTACTATCAGAAGTCCAAGTATGCAGATTATTATCAGGCTATGTTATCCTTGGTCACCTGAGCGCGGAAACAAAGTATAACAGTAGCCAAGTAAGGCTGTAAACATATTGGTGATGCAAGTATTAGTTGATGAGTATCGTAACTTTGACATGTTGAATTATAGCTATCGTACTACACCACGTGAGTACCTTGCTCACGTTGTGTACTGCGATAGCGATAATTTAACATGGACCTTGTCATGCTGGTGTGTGTGGGTGTGAGGAGGTGGGGGCATTGTTGGGTGGGAGGGGGGGGGGGGGTCCATACAGTTAGTCGAATGCTCCTACATTTTATTCTGCTGAAAGAGCCGATTTATTATCAATTTTGAAATAACTATTCAGGTCGATTGAAATATTCAAGTTGAATTACAGGCTTGCACGAGAACACAGTGACTGTTTGTTTTTTATAAATGAAATTAATCACCACTGGCTGCAACCAATTATTTAGGGTTTTGGCATATAGCTCCACATTGGCAAAACTCTCCACACTTAATATCTGCAATGTGACATGGACACACGCGGGCTCGCGCACATTTTCCGCATCGACATGGGACGGGGAAATCATCGGCAATCTTTGGCAAAATAATGACAACTGGCACAAGGATGTCATTGTGTCGTTCATAGCCATAATTTTCTGCGTCTAGAGCTATAGAAGGTTGGAATGGGGAATGTAGCCAGCGGTGACATTGCATATATGAACGTTGTATGTGCAGTCTGATACTTCCTGGGGTCGGAGCTAGACTTTCAACGTTATTCGATATTGTCTTGGTGATACGGATGGTAACGCAGATCATCAAACGTATCAAACTTGCCATCGCCAGCGAGTGCTTTCACGGGAAACTGTTCTGCTTTTCCGATAATTACATCATCAAGTTCATTTTTACCAAAATCCTTGAGCAGGTCGACCATACCACTACTTGCCAGCTTGAGGGCGGAGTGTTTTGTTGCCACATTGCTGCTCAAGTCACAGCCACTGAGAGCATGAACTGCTGGTAAGATAGTTATCCCATCGTGTGACAATTCCTTATCCAAACTATGGATTTGGACAGCTCTAGAAGTCTTACCCTGGCCACAGAGAACCCACAGTTCTGTGAGACCTTGGATTTTCCTTACAGAAGTGAAGTGATATAATAAACATACAAAGACATCTGTGTCAGGGGAAGCAACAACAATCTTCTTCAAGATGCCTGATGTAACTGCTTGGTTGACGTGAAATAGTATCCTGTCATCAGCTTCTTCGTGACGGTTGTGTAGAGACATGTTCTCAGAGGATTCTCCATTGCTAATTTCAACACATTTCCAGATATTGTCCACAAAACATCCACTGAGACACACTGAAGATGGTGAATCAAACTCCTTTCTCATAACCCACTGTGAAAAAGATGCTTGAAGATTCATCTTATTGCTACTCAATGCCCAAAATGCATCCATCTCAACCAGTAATGGTGTGTCATCTCGGCTGATTGTCACTTCAATAGGGTCTACTTTGCTTCTTCCTTTGCGTTCATAGTCTTTGATACTCCCAGTCGCGTAAATATCAAACACAATGTCCAACCGCTTTGCCTATGACGACATTCTGGTGAACTTTTGGAAGAGGTTCTCGGCGAATTCTTCGAACGTACGCAACTTGAGCTATTTGATGGGTACTTTCCTGGCATATGTCATAAAGTCGATAATGACCAGCGAATCGCCAACATCAGATGCATTGATATCAACTGATTGTGATGTGCTCTTCAAATTCTTTTCAAGTTCTCTCTGTAGCTCAGCCTTAACAGGTTTTCGTAGGAAGCCATTTTTCGTCCTAAAATGGGACGTTGATGTTAACTCATATTTCAACAGCTCTGCTATACTGTATCCACGAGATCTGGCGACATCAATGTAGCGCAAGGCTTCTTGGGTTTCTTGTCCTATGTCAACTGAAGCCTTTTCGTGCTTTCGCTCTCTTGAACGGATCAAGGGAATGGGGTCGGAAAGTTGCTTTGTCTTGTCTTTGAATCGAGTGTTGAAGAACTCTGTGTATACTTTTTCGCCTTCAGTCAGCACGTTCAAGAGGAAAGAAAATATTTTCGCATCTGTCTTAGTCCCTGTAACTAGATTGCCTATATGGCATTCCCCAGTTATGTCGAATGGGTTTCTCCTCTGCAATACATATTCCATCACCTGGGTTATACACTGTTCATCTCGGGCAGATGTGGTGTCTGAAAATTCATGATGCAAGGAATGTTCATCCTCGTCATCCATGTTGCAGAGCTCACGCATCAGTTTTGAGAATTGTGCCTTCTCGTGTTTGATGAGATCATGTTGATCGACTGCTGTTTTTCGTCTGGTCATCCCAATAATTCCTCCTTTACCCTTTGCTGGCTTGTTATATGTTTGTCCCAGAGCCTGGTCCATTGGAACTTTGCTAAATTTTCTTGATGTCTGCTTGAGAACGAAGTTGCCCTTAAGAAACTCGGAGTGTATGGACGGGAACTTATGAGGCAGCTTCAGGCAGTCTTCATAGAAAACAGAACCCCACCGAGAATAGTGTGTTTTATCAATGGCAAAGAATAAGGGAAAATCTCTCCCTATGGTATATACATATAACTTCCAGTCACCTTCTCTCATTAACGAGTGAGATCACGCAGAACGGAAACCAGATATGTCAGGAATGTGTTCCAGTACCGGAATAAGTCACTTGCCTTGATACTACTAGAGACAAACTCCTGCAGGTCACTTTCAAATATGTGAATATACCGCATGCCCGAATCCAAACACAAGTTTGCCTCAATATTGTCTCGGTTATCAAATGCCTTCTGGAGACTTGCCACGCATTTGGACAGATCAGTGTATTTGTCAGGTGGATGGTCTTTCACAAAAGCCAGCCACTGGAGTCTTTGCATTGCCTCTGCCAGTATCGAAATACCTCGCATTGCTCGAGAATAGTGAGAGCCCTTCATGATACTTTCCACAATGAGGGGTCCGAAAACCTCATTTTCAATGAAGACATGTTCCACGCCGCTATCTCGCAGGTACTCCCCAATACATGATAATATGACTTTACACATGTGAAACTCTCCAAGGCCCAAGAAGATGTTACCGAATCTTTCGTCTGGTAATAGGAGTTGCAACTCCTTCGCCGTGCTGTACACAGATTAATCACACCACAATGAACCACATTCCTGGCCAGTTTGCTGCAAGGCATCTTCGAAATTGATCATTCAGGTAAAGATGGTATCATATTGTGTTGCTGGATATGGAAGAATCGGTGTATATCCGACTGCGGTGCACTCAGTGTCGTCCTTGGAGATGAGGCTGTTGAAAACACTCCACGACGGTACTTTGTGGGCAGCTGGGAATGATGAGGAAGAAATTACATTTTCGTTGCAAAATCTACTAAACGCCCATATCAGATCCTTGTCACTTGCATTCCCAAAGAGTTTCGATTGATCTCTGGACGGTCACAAGGCACAAAGTCTTTTGCTATACCACCCTTTTTGTTAGGCTTATACGAAGGCAATAGTTTTTGACACTCAAGAAGCCGCCCGGTGTTATTTGCGGGAGCAGTGGGTTTGGTTGTTTCTGCTGAATCATTCTTTGATGAAAAACCTTCGCAGTTCTGAAAAAGAACTAAAACCGTATCATGACTCCCGCCTATGCCAGATAGAGTGTCTTCTTCATGGTCAAAGTTATCCGTCGCGCCTTGAAGAGGAGCACAGAACTTCACACTGGCTGGTAAGGGGACACGATGTCCGTCTGACGCAGCCACAGTCATATTCATTAAGAGTCTGTCCTGTCTCCCAACCTCGTCATAACTCTGACATAATCCTAGTCGATTACAAAGTTAAATCAATGTTTTTGAACGAGTTGTCTCGTGTATAGTTTGCGCCAAACAAACGTGTAACGGGGTGTCCTTTCTGCCATCATGTATGCGGAAGTAAATAATTTGGAACACAGATAAGCACTTTCTCTTGACAGCTTTTGATTTAACGTGAGATGGCAGTAAAGCTTCGAAAAAGGAGGTCCACAGCACTGGAGGTTTGAGCTTATATAGAGTCACCGCATCGTTGAGGTCAGATGCATCGCATACTTTGTTACTCAATTCAAAGTCAAAACTTTTGCATTCTTCGCGCAATTGTTGTGCACAGAATTTCATTGGAGTGGCTGCAGCAGTCCTTGTATTCTCCACCAGTCTTTCGGTTGATATCTGTCTCAGGAAGAACATTGCACTTTGACTCCTTGATTTGGAATACGTGAATCCCACTTGATCATCAAACCTATAAATGAGCAGTTGTTTTAGATGTCTGTTTAAAATACTCATATTTCCATCCAGATGCGCGTTCAGTGCATCACGACATTCACTGATTGAATACGCAGTATTTTGCAGAGAAAGACACGATAACATTTGCTGGAAAGCTTCCCTAACATCATCGTGGACAATAACGGTTGAGGTATCAGCATCTTCGGAATTGCGTCTGTAAGAAAGGATATAACTGTTTATGCACTTTTTGTGGCACATGATATCTGCAGCAAACACATCTTTGGGTTCCATAAGCGTTGATGTTCTTTGGAAGACTTCATCCAGATTGAATCGCGTTGCAAAGAAGAACTCACTAGCTCGTTTTTCTTCGCATATACGGAAAACTTTCTTCTCATTCTTATATTTGGTTTGGTTACAAATAATACAAACAGAGGAAGATTCAGTCATTGGTGAGATGGATCTTATGCGGGTACTTGAAGTCACCATGTGCTTTAGCTACTGGGCTCTGATATAACTTCAGTATTTTATTTGGGCCTTTGCTGTCTTACTGATTTTCAGAACATATGGTCTATAACACCGAATGTGGTACACTATATTGTCAAAGTCTTCAGAGCTCAGACCACCAAGACTGTAGTCCTCTATTCTCTTTGATACTTCTTTGAGTTTTGCACAACTATTTTCAGTACTAGTGAGTTTTTCATTTGAGTCTTTGTTATGACATATTATAAACAGTTCCATATTTACAGAGGGACATTATTACATTAATTGAAGTAGCATACCTATCCGGTCAATGCTATCCTCAAATACCATCATTCAATTTTTAATTATTTATTTTCCATTTTTGTCTCCAAGCCATATCTTACAACCTCTCATTGGAACGGGCATATCGAGCTTGTTCCAAAGAGGGATCGTCAGCTATTTTTTATGACAATAAATTAAATTTTAGTTTCTTAAGAACATTTTTTTGCAAGTGCCGTCCTCTAGTGTTGGCTAAAGGGTTAGTGCTAGAGTTACCCATTACCATCATGCAAACCCACCATTCTCCTGAGGTGAGAAAAAACTTTCAATATTGTGTATTTCACAACAGAAATGAGATTCAAGCATCATACACAACTCAAAATCATTTCAGGATGCCTTTCTACAAACATGCATTTTCTACAAACATGCATTTTTCACATAAAACTGTTGATTTCGGCTATTTTTGTAAAAAATAGAACCTAAATTAGAGGTTCTTCACATAATTGACAAAAACACCATGTTTTCAAAAGCAAATGAGGCTAGCTAACTAAAATCTTTGTCAGGATTCTGTATAGCGAGGCTCCATTGTCGAAATGACATTTTGAAAAAGAAAATGAGGTGCGGGAGTCCATTTTTGCCATTTGGTCGGACAAGTGTCATTTTAGAACCTACTGGTTGAGTTTTTCAGACTTCCTCTTTCCTACTGAAGACACCGGTATACTATTTGAGGGTACTTTGCCCTTAACAAACCTGTCAGAGTAAACAAAACGTACCCTCAACCCAAAATATTGTATTTTTTTTACTTTTTTTGGTCATCTCTCGCCATATATGATACATGAAAACCTAACTAGCCAATGAGTGTTCATATTTTGTCAATGCTAATTATATTACTAGATAGATAGATAGATAGATAGATAGATAGATATACTTTATTCAACAATATATCACTGAATAACAAAACATAAGACACAACTATACAAAATTAAACACAACATGATATATTGTTAGGAGACAACATAGCAAATTTAGCTGTCTTTCTGTTGTCTCCTTGGTATGGTCGTACAAATTCAATAGTCATGCAGTAGACATCGTTAAAACATAATCACCACCGCCTTCAGTATAGGGTGTAGAGAGTTATAGCGAGGGCCACCGGCTGTCACATAAAATGATCTCATATGAGACATTAGTGGCCGTTTAGGATGAGATAACAGTTGACAAGTATATACCTGCCTTGGGGTGTGGGAGACAAACAAAGGGAGAGAGATATTTGCCTGGTGAGTTGGATCCTAGGAAGATGCCTTCTCGAAGTATGAATGAGTGTTAAGCAATTAGTTACCGGTCCAGATTTTGCAAAGGGCAGTTCAGAAAGATAAAGGTAAGGCTTTATAAATTTATAAATTTGTTGCTTGAAATGACGACCGATTAAGAATTATTTAGTAAATTAGTGTGAGTCAGTGTAGGGGGAATGTCAGTGGAGTGCACATTCTCGTAAGAGAAGATGAATACCCATCATAAGGCATTATCCAATACGTTTCACAATACTAATATTAAAAAATAGTAATATTTAGATATTAGGGTGGCAGTCGGGACACATGCGATATGCGCATGATATGTTCGAAGAGTAGTTATGTATGTATTTCATAGCTAATTGTTTTTTAAATAGGCTTCTGGTGGGGAGACCTCGAATACCAGACTCAATTGCATTCCATATTTTTGGAAAGCTATGTCTCGGCAGATTTGCAGAAAACTGCGTTCTTGGTTTATCAATCTGTATTAATCCTGCTTGTCTAGTAAGAGTTCCAATGGATCTAACATTAAAAAACGTTTCAAACGATTGTGGTAGGTTCATATATTTCCAGTCATACATAAATAATGAAACGTTTAATTTGTAAAGGTCGTTAAATTTCAAAATATTGTTCATTTTGAATAAAGGATCTGTATGACTGTTAAGTCTTTTGCGATTGATTACTCTAATGGCTCGTTTCTGCAGAGTGTATATTTTACAAGAAGAAGATGCGTGGCCCCATACTTGGATTGCGTATAATACCTGACTATGTATAAGTGCATAATATAACGACTTCATTGCTTTATGTGGTAGTATGTTTTTTACTTTGTTCAAACAATATATTATTTTCGATATTTTAGAACAAATAGTAGATACCTGGTGTTTAAAACTGAGATTTTCATCAAGATAAACTCCCAGGAATTTAGCCACCTTTTCAGACTGGGAGTTATCGACCGGTGAAAGCTTAGTGTTATTCAGAAAGATACGTAGCATATTTGCTTTGTTTGGGTTATTTGGTGGGTGCAGCATAATATATTTGCACTTATTAGCGTTTACTTGAAGTTTATTACAGCAACACCAGATAAAAATATTTGTAAGTTCTGCGTTTAATTCAGTTTCCAATCTCTCCAGATCATGCCCAGATGTAAAAGGGGTTGTATCATCAGCAAATGAAAGTAGATTTAGCCTTGTTGAGTTGCTCATATCATTGACATAGATCAAGAACAAGAGGGGTCCGAGAACGGAGCCCTGTGGGACACCACAGTTAACTGTTTGCGTTGAGGACTGGTGCGAGTTAACATCGACAAATTGTAACCTATTTGATAAGTAGCTTTTGAACCAATCGTTCGCCTTGCCTCTTATTCCGTAGAATTCTAGTTTGCTAAGCAATATGTCATGACTTATCGTATCAAAGGCTTTCGACAGATCTATGAATACTGCTAAGGTTGAGTCCTTTGTGGGTTTATCATTGCTATCCGCGACATACTGAAGAAGATGTAAGATGGGATGAATTGTGGAATGACTTTTGCGGAAGCCATATTGGTGTTTATATAGTATTTCGAAATTGTTTAAAAAACTGATGACTCTACGATACATTATTTTTTCTAGTACTTTTGAGAAGTACTAGAAAAAATAATGTATCGTAGATGGTATCTTTTTTTTATTTGGTGTCTATGTGATCCTCTGACATAGAAACTGGAAAAAATGATACTTTTCAAAACTCAAAATGGCAGCCATCTTGGATTTCAAAATGGCGGGAAAATGACCATGTCCGGAATCACCTGACCAAAAAAAAAAATTAAACTCCAACCACTTCCCCACCATCATCTGGAGTCAAAATGAGGGTACATCTCGTGCACACAGATCCGGACCAGGAAGCATGACTATATCGCCAGCGATGCCAATTTTACGTCATTTTCTTGACCATTTAGTTTCAACCTCATTTTAAGCCTCGGTATGGGAATATAATCTCCAACAAAAACCATTTCTAAAAATCCGGCAACATCGTGGGAAACTCCAATCGTTATGCTCGAACTCTGAAGTGTCGTCATAAGCGGTCAGAAGGTTAAAAATTAAAATGCGTCGGATTTTTTTAAATTTTAGTATGTTATAACTAGGGTATATCTGGTATTTTGTTGCTTTTAAATTTATCGCTATTTTGACGTTTTTAAGTCTCTTCTAACTTCGGACTATATTGTCATATTTTATTAAAAGCGCCACTTTCGTGATGATAATAATACTACTACTACTAATAATAATAATAATAATAATAATAATAATAATAATAATAATAATATACACATTTATGTAGCGCCAAAATTATAGTTCAGAAGATACAGAACTATATTCTAAGGCGCTGTACATGTTACTGAGATCGTGCAAATATACAAACGGAATACATACGGTATCTTACAGTCCACAACATCACTTATAGACTTTTTGAAACAGGTATGTTTTGAGATCTTTCTTGAAAAGGTTGACATTTGACAGTCCTTTAGGTGTTCTGGTAAATTATTCCACAAGTGAGGGCCAGCAAATGAGGATGACCTATCTCCACATGTCTTACACCTAT
Organism: Pictodentalium vernedei; assembly: GCA_031216915.1. Taxonomy (NCBI): domain Eukaryota; kingdom Metazoa; phylum Mollusca; class Scaphopoda; order Dentaliida; family Dentaliidae; genus Pictodentalium; species Pictodentalium vernedei. The sequence goes on from CM062297.1 coordinate 801,583,332, forward strand.
GTTTTGGATCAAGTATTAGCATTTTACCATCGGACCTCAGGTTGTATTGACACACATTCTTGGTATTAAAGAGGTTCTTCTGAGTGGGCTGGTGACATGTTGTTTTGTGCCTTAAAAACTAATAATAAAGTTTTGAAAATTATTCTGTACTTGACTGGCAGCCAGTGCATTTCCCTCAGAACAGGAGTGATGTGTTGAGATCGTGAAGCCCTACATACCACTCGGGCCGGTGCATTTAGTACCATCTGCAGGCGAGAGTACTGATATTGTGGAAGGTTGAACAGTAAGGCATTACAATAGTCCAAATGTAAAGTTACAAAGGCATGAAAGAGGGTATTTGTGGAGTCCTTGGTGGGGAACTGCCTTATCTGTTTAACTCTGTATAGACCTCGGAAGCCTTATTGCACATATTTGTAACATGTCTGTCCATAGACATGGTAGAGTCGAAGAAGGCATCAAGATTACGTACACTGTTACTTGCGCTGATGGCGATATCTCCTACCTTCACTGAATTAATTCCAACTTTAGTGAGTTGCTGTCGTGAACGAATTATTAGGAATTCAGTCTTATCATCATTTATCATTAACTTGTTTGAAACCATCCATGTGCGAAATTCCGAAATACATGATTCCATAGTTTCTAGAGCTACAGTTTGATCCTTGATTGATGGTCGAAAAGAGAAATAGACCTGTGTGTCATCAGCATAACCATGGACGTCAGGCAGGTGAGATTCAATGATGGTGAACATTTTTGAAATATAGAATAGAAACAGAACAGGACCAAGGCAACTGCCGCGTGGGACCCCACATTCAAGATGGAAGCCTTTTGACAGATTACCGCTTATTGACACACGCTGCTGTCTGTTCTTGAAGTATGCTGCTAGCCAGCTAGCAGCTACATTATTAAGTACAAAATCAGAATTCATTGTCTCTAGCAGCCTTTCATGACAAACAGTGTCAAAAGCACCACTAAGGTCTAAAAGAACAAGCAATGTTACCCTTCCAGACTCCATATTAAGGAGGATGTCATTCTGAACCTTGAGTAATGCCGTTTCAGTCGAGTGAAAGTTTCTGAATCCAGACGTGTTGGCTGGTAATGGAGCATCCCGTATCCAAATAATAATAAACGGAAACCCAAACGTAAATGGTTCGACTTAGAGTGTAAACAACTTAAACGTAACATGGAGAATATAATACTTGTAGTACGGAAAGATCCATATAACAAGTCGCTCATAGAAAAATATTTCACAGCTAAAAATCTCATAAAAAGTCCGTTAAATGTAAACGTAAATTGTTTTATAAAAATATACGCGATCAACTTGTTAGAGTGGAATCAATTGATCCTAAGGTATATTGGAGACTAATTAACTCTCCGAAGACAAATGAAATCTCTGAAATCACCTTGATTCTGATGGCACTGTAGATTTTTTCAATGATCTCCTGTGTAAACCTCAAGGAGAACAATTCGATTACTGCGATCACATCGAAACTCCTAATGTAGATATCGCAATGAACAATAACCCTATAATAGCGGACGAAGTATACAGCTCGCTCCGTCAGTTAAAAAATAAAAAATCTTCAAGTCCTGACAATGTTTCCAATGAACTCCTAAAATTGCTTGTTCCGCATATTTTTGACGAGGTTGTGAAAGTATTTAATTAAATACTAACATCAAAACATTATCCTCTTAGTTGGAGCAAATCAATTCTCACAACTATTTATAAAAAAGGAGATAGACAAATAATTATCGCGTCATAGCCCAGAGCAATACTATCGGTAAACTGTTTAACCCTTTACCTAACATGAAAAGCAGACGACACTTGCAAAAAAAATTCTTCAATAACTAAATTTTTTCATTTTTTGTCTCAAAAACATAGGTTATGACCCCTCGTTGGAACGAGCTCGACGAGCTCGTTCCAACGAGGGGTCACAACCTATGTTTTTGAGACAAAAAATGAAAATATTTTGAAAATTAATTGGCGATTTTTGAGAATAGCGCTGGCCGGTTTTGGTCGTTACGTTGGGTAAAGGGTTAACAGAATCATCAACAATAGAATTAATAATTACTTAGAAGATAATAACCTAATAAGTGAGAACCAATTCGGATTTCGCAAAGGCTGTAGCACTGTTGACAGTATGTTCGTCTTGAATTCTGCTATTAATAAATATGAAAAGACGAAAAGACAACTGTATGCAGTATTTGTAGATTTGCTTTCGATACCGTTGAAAGATCAATACTTTTCCAGAAATCACGTAATATAGGCATCAGCGGCCCGATCTTAGAGTCACTAATGTCAATGTATAAATCCTGTTACTACAGTACGAAAACAAACAAAGGAGTAGCCCCCCCCCCCCCTCTCAGCTATCCACCATTGAGGTCCGGCAGGGGTGTAATCTCTCCCGACACTTTTTAAAATATTTATAGATGATATAGCAAATGTATTTAATGATAAATGTACGCCAGTTTCATTAGGTGACTACTCATTAAATCATCTTTTATTTGCGGATGACCTCGTGCTGCCATCCGAGTCCCCAGACGGCATTCAACAATGCTTAAATAAATTAGATATCTACGCTCGGAAAAACAGCCAGAGTGTCAATATAGATAAAACAAAATGTGTTGTATTTAGGGCACGTCAATCGACCGTAGTACCCCATTTATACCTCGGATCTTCCAAGCTCCAGAAAACTAGCAACTATAATTCCTTAGGATTGAATTCCTCACAAAATTGTAAACTATAGGATGCACAAAAAGATTTGAGCATGAAAGCACTTCGAGCACTTTATTCCCTGAACTTTTCATTTAAACAGAAATACCGCCCAACGATACCCATATTTTCTAGTCTATTTGACTAATTAATTAAACCAATACTACTGTATGTTAGTAAGATATGGGCATCAGAATTAGATTATAAAAACAAAAGCCACACCGCGTGTGAAAACGCTCACATAAAATTTTGTAAATTATTCCTTGGGGTAAATAAGAATGCCTCCAACTTTGCTGTGCGCTCTGAACTAGGAAGATATCCTTTGTTCTTAGATGCCATAGTACAGCAGATGAGATACCACTCCAAGTTGCAGTCTCAGGAAACTGATTCTCCACTTGGAGCGGCGTATAAAGAACCAGATAAGCATGCTTTAAAGAAATTCAAAACTGTATTACACGAACTCCTAGATGTACAAGTGGTCAATAGCTTTTGTTGCCAAAAAAAAAAAACCCACAAAGAAATACGTTCTTGAGAAAGGAAAGCAAACGTATGAGGAATATTTCAATGAAAATGTATATGACGATAACAAAACACAAGGTAAAAACAAGCTGAGAACATATCGTACAATTAAAAATGAGTATATTCTAGAACCATATCTAGTACACACGACATCCTGGGAGGCACAAAAAAATATTTACTCGCCTTCGAATCCGTAATCATAATCCGACGATAGAAAAGGGAAGACACGTTCAGCCCCCGATTCCGATTAACTAGTAGAGTTCTAGAAGCCCATATTTGGGCTTTATTCTGGAGTGCAGGTACCACAGCTTGAAGGCTCGTATTCAGTGGATGTGCTTTGTATTATCTTTGAAGTGAGATTAATAAGTCTGCAAAGGATTGTCTTGTTGCAATTTATTGGAGAGTGCCTATAGGCACTCTCCAATAAATTGTAACAAGGCAAAGACATGTGTACAAGATTTGATGGCCAGAAATAATTTAGCACTCTACCAGTTAATGAACGAAAATGCCCAAAGTGTGGTTCTTGGGCAACTGAGGATGAATATCATTTCATCATGGAGTGTGATCACCATAGTCAATTACGGGAGGAACTCTTCGTATTTTCTGTTGCTGATGATGCTGTATCAAATGTTCTTAATTATACTAATATTGTATTATTATACATGCAATCTGCCCCGGTGCGTGTGATTTATTGCAATAAATAAAGTTCAATCATTATGTAACATTAGCTGGTCAATGGCGGGTTTTTCACACAACTTAGAGACGAACGGTAAGTTACTCACTGGTCGGAAGTTTTTAAACACAAGTTCCGCACCTTGTTTCTTCAGAAGAGGATTAACAATTGCTATTTCTATTTCCCACGCATCAGGCACATATCCTTCAAGCAGAGACATGTTGATCATTTTTGTGATTACAGTAGCCAAAGAGTCTACACATGATTTGACAACAGTTGTTTGTATTGGGTCGAGTTGACATGAGGCTTTTGAGGATTCCTTTATTAATTTGGTTACATCGTGGATTTCTAAAATTGAAAGCTCTTTTTCTGATGGTCTCTGTTTGATATCAAGTTTGTCTACATTTATATTCTGAATTTTTTCTTGAATTAATTTTATTTTTTGGATGAAGAATTCGCCAAATTGATCAGCTAGCTTTGATGGCTCATCGTGTGGTGGAAATGATACACTTTGTTTTTCTGTACACAGATTTTTAACAACTTTAAACAGTTTTTTGCTATCACCATTACAAGCTTCAACACATGTTGTATAGTAAGATTTTCTGGCATCTTTTAGTTTGTTGGAGAACTGATTACGAATAGTCTTATATGCTGCTTCCTCGTTGTAAGATTTAGATCTTTCCCGCTCCTGCTTTCGGCGATTAGCTTTCAGCGTTCTCAGTTCATTGGTGAATCAGGCGAAACCTAGGCGAATAATTAATGTTTTTGTTTTCAGAGGCTAATGTTTATCCAGTGTTGTTGTTTGATTTTGCCAGATCATCCAGGTTAGCACACTGAGAATTACACAAATCTGAATTTTCGATGTCACATTTAAGCTTGTTAACCCTTTACCCAACGAATCGCCCACATCCGCCCGCGTAATTTGCAAATTCAGCAGTTGAAAGAAAGACATTTTTCAAAATATTTCAACAAAACCATATCATGTGACCCCTCATTGGAACGAGCTCATTGAGCTCGTTCCAATGAGCGGTCACATGATATGGTTTTGTTGAATTTTTTTTTTTTAATTTTAAAAATCGTAAATTTTGATATCATCTTCGTTGGGTAAAGGATTAATGTCAATTTGATTGAAGTTTCGGAATGTTACCTCTTTACGTGACAGTGCTGGTTTTCGAACACCTAGTGTGCACTCAACAAATGAATGGTCAGATAATCTGAATGGGATTAATGGCTCAGAAAGCAATATGTTATTCAATCATATTGCGTATATGATATTCCGTATATATAAATTTCACAGCTATGACACTTCACATTGCGTTTTCTGGGCATCTGAAATTGTACACACCCATTTTGGGAATTAAATTGTTGCCCCCGATGGCAGCGATGCCAATTTTACGCCATTTTCGTGACCTTTTAGTTTCAACCGCATTTTGACCCTAAACTTTTTAAAAATTTGGGAATATAATCTCCAACAAAAACCGATCTAAAAATCTGGTACCGTCCGAGTCAATTCCAACTAAATTCCACGCGCAATTTAGCCTAGATAAGCGCACAGTTCGTGACAGGACTTCTAGCTTTATCTGTAGCTGTTTTTTTTTGCTTTTTGATTCATCTCCATTTTGAGGTTTTTATGTCACTTCAAAATTTCGGCTCTTTTTGTCATATTTCATTAAAAATTCTACCTTTGAAATTCCAGTAGCCCGTATATACGAATTACACATGTAAGAAATTTCACACGTCGTTTTCTAGCCATTTCAAATTGTTGATATCCATTTTGAAATAAACATCTTGACGGTATCCAGTAACTTCGACCCACAACAATTTCGACCCAAAGTAACTTCGACCCAAATTGGTAATTTTGACCCCAAAAAGTAATTTCGACCCAAAGTAATTTCGACCCAATTTCGGTAACTTCGCCCCACTATTTTCCCCGACCCAAGAGCCCTCCCCTGACCGCAGTGGCAATAAGCCTTTACTGAGACAATCGCCTCAATGGGTTTAGCCTCCAGGAACAGAATCAAACAGCTACAGAAAATTAGATAAGCCTTCTGATGTCCCCAATACCACATCGTTTTTTTTCCATCACCCGCCATCCATTCAGATCTCTGACTTCAGAGTGATGAGACCTTAATTAGCTGCGTGATGGATTTCCTCACACTTCAAATGAAGGACACCTTGACACCTTCGCAGGGCCTCCTACACTAGTCCACACCAGAGGAAGGGTAAGAAATGATGAGGAGGTGGGGGGGGGGGGGGGGTAAAAGTCGAATGTTTGGAGGGAGCAGGCGATAAAATATCAGTGACTTGAGTTTTTGTTGTAAATTTTTGATAGGTCAAAATTATATAAACAAAATATTATTTGTGTTTGACTCAATATGAAGTATAAGCAAGTGAAGTGTGGGCTTTTACTCTGGTATCCTCATTTTTTGAAAGCCCTGATAGTGGCTTCTAGCACTCAACCAGTTAATATCACCCCTTTCCTCCGGGACATTCTCAGCCACCTGTCCCTCGTCCCATTTTCCATTCGTTTCTAAAAGAGTTTTATTCTACTCGGCAAATGTTTGGGCATTCTAAAACGAAATGTTCCAGGGTCTCCGTTACTCCTAAGCTGTACATTTGGGACACCCTTTCCTCGCCTTTATCGATTCTCTCCCTCAACTCCAGTGGACTGGATCTCTCTTTGAAGCTACTCCACAAAAGCTTGCGCATCTTTTTTTATATAACCCATCCACAGAACCCTTGACCCTATCCACAGCTTGCCAGTTTCTAATGCAATCCTTGAGCATCCTTTCCTTGATAAAACTGCTCCCCTGCTTCAGTCCCGCTTCTAGATCTTCAGTTTCTATCGAGTAATTCTCCTCCACGAGCTCTCCAAGTTAACAACAGCAACGCGGACAAATGTCCTCGAACACTTTCTGCGTAAAAATGTGAACTACCCGCCTGCACAAAACGTTCTCGTCAGACATGCAACGGCGAAGAGAACATTTGCTTAGCTTTGTATCAAAGACGAGATCATTAACTATTAATAAAAAATTTAATTTGTTGAGCTTCGTCTAAGTGTACAATGTCAATGTAATGAATTAAACCAATCCACAAAGAACTCACGAGGCCATTAAAGTGTGAGCAAGCAAATAAAAAAATAATTCAAAGAAATAATACAAAGGAACTATCAGATCTTCGGGGTTATTTATTTGCAAAGTCGTCCTTTCACGATGAAGTAACTTTCAATCGAAGGAGATTTCACATTCTCCGCATCTTTTTTGAGAGTTGTCGCAGTTAAAAGCAGGGTAGGGTGATATCCTAAATGGATAACGTGGTCTGGGTGTGGTATTGCGTTGCATAGCCAATTTCCACAGTGACTTTTATAGTCTCAACACGCCTACCACAAAGAGCCAAACCAAATACTCCATTGCATACTTTTTCAATTTGGAAAATTGCATTCAAGAACCGAATTCAGAATTCAAAGAAGTTTTGCTTTTGATGATAACTTGTTTAGACTTGCATGAGTGTATCTGTGGGTGTTCAAGCAGGTAACGGGTTGGAAGGCATAAAAAGGAATTTCTGTCTTCAGCCTCTCTCACATGTAGTTACTAAAGATATGCCCCATTATAAAGACATCTGCCCCCCCCCCCCCCCAAACAAAAAAAAAAAAAAAAATGCGCACCCACAATAAAACAGTTCGGTGCATTAATTCGTGCGGCATACACTAGCCACATTGGAATATTCTCCATATGTATAAAATAATTATATTTATCTTAAAGCAAGCCTACATTTGGTCAAACACACTAAAAATGCCTCGAGAAAATACAGATCTGTACTGGGGGTAGCAACACCCCACGCAAGTGCGAACTAAGGAATGTAGATTTTTGAAGTAGCAATCGTTCACCAAAGTAATCGAGTACTTCAGTTTGTACACATGCTGAGGTCACTTGTTTTGGGAACAATTATAAAGTCAATAAAACTAGCAGATTGAATATGCATAACCATGTTATCGCAGTCAGAAAACAATTGTTTACGCTCAACTGATATGAAAACTCCACTGACAATGCTACTGTTTTTTGTCCAGCCGATCACCCACGGTAAATGCAAGTGTTTTGGCTTGTGCATAATAAAAATAGTTCTTGTTTAAATGGCGAGTTGGCCACTTTTAAAGGCGATATAATATCGGATATAGTACGAGAAAATTGTCATTATCACTCGAAGAGGTTCCGACATGGTGTATTTAAGTCTCGACCTCATCTCCGGGCACATATCGACTCGTCCTTCGGAGTCATCGATATATGGCCAGAAACGAAGTTTCGAGTTCAACACGCCATCTTGCCCAAAACCGCCATTCGGGTGGTAATAACCTATATTTATTTATATACTACTCAAAGTTTGCTAAGCACCAAATATTTGACACATCATTGTGAAATTTGCTTGTGACATATTTGCGATATGTTTAGTGGATATGATGGAGGAATGTGTTGAGATGGTCCCAGTGTTTACATCAGCTCTCTTGACAGGCAGACCTTTCGTGACAGTCATGGAAAGCATGGACCCCTTGATTTTCATGATGTTTTCGTGTACTGTCTACATGTACATCACCTGTGTAGGTTATTCAATCTTCATTTCAAAACAACACCTTTTGATTTAATGATTAAATATGGCAAATGCAAATGTAAGAAGACATTTGTCTGAAGCAGAAATGTGGCAGGCTGGTGGAGCAAGGGGCTGCCCATCTTCAGGTTTGTGAAGCTCTTGGTGTGCACCATACGGTGATCACCAGAGCCTGGGCAAGATTTCAGCAGTATGCCACGCCAGTAAGACGGCATATGGTGGCAGAGACAGGGCAACATCTGCAGCTGAAGGCGGGTTTTTTATCATTCAGGCCCGTAGGAACCGCTTTGCAACAGCAACCCAGCTTCGCAGTGACCTTCAGAATGCATCCGGGGTAAATGTTTCGACGCAGACCATCCGGGCAAGGTTGCACGAAGGTGGTCTCCGATCGAGAAGACCATGTATTCGTATTCCGCTGTCCCAGAACCACCGCCAGGCACGATAGGAATGGGCCATGGACCACGTTGGATGGACCAGAGAAGATTGGCGACCTGTCCTTTTTACAGATGAGTGAAGGTACTGCCTAGACCACACAGATAGGCGTTCTAGGGTATGGAAAAGACCAGGAGAGCGATTCCATGCTGAGTATGACCGCTATGGTGGAGTGTCAATCATGGTCTGGGGCGGCATCAGCAGGGATGGACGTACAGAGCTCTGTGTCCTTGAACGTGGTACATTGACTGCACAGCGGTATATTGATGAGGTCCTGGATGTCCAGGTCAGATTGTATGCAGGCGCAGTGGGTGATAGATTCATTCTGATGGACGATAATGCCCGTCCTCATGTTGCCCATGCTGTCGGGGAGTACCGACAGAGGAGGGGGATTGAGCGTATGGACTGGCCAGCAAGATACCCTGACCTCAATCCAATCGAACATGTCTGGAATGAGTTGCAGCTTGCAATTTCAGCCCGTCTGGTCCAGCCAAGAAGTGTCCAGGAGCTTGATGCCATGCTGGTCCAAGAAGGGAACAACATCCCACAAAGGACCACCATGGACCTAATTGGGAGAATGAGAAGGCGTTGTCAAGCTGTGGTTAAAAGTAATGGGTCTCATATTCGATATTGAATCCATACCAGTTCGCTCCGTCAACTTTTTGGCAAATTGAAAGATTTCCTCTTGTACCAATAATATCCATTTTCCATGGTTATCGTATTCAAAAGCTAAAAATTAATGTCAAACACAAATAAAATCTTAATTTTTGTACTTAAATCATTAAAGATATAATTAAATAAAAAATATATACACTTTTTATTACAATATTTCATCTAAAACGTAAAGCAGGTAGTTGGTGCTCAGCAAACTTTGAGTAGTATAAAAATTATATTACATGTTCCAGACCCATGCATTCGTAAAACAGAGCTTGGTTACCACAGTAAACAAGAACTGCCTCAATTCCCAGGATCCCACGCGAGGTTTACGTACTTTACCCCAAATAGTCTGTGAAAAACATCGTCAGCCGAGTTTGCAAAAACAGCGTTATTGAAAGAAAAGTGGATCGTACATTGTTAACTATTTACCCAACGAATTGGCCGCATCCGCCCGCGTAATATGCAAATTCAGAGGTGAAAAATTATTATTTTTCAAAAATTTTCAACAAAATCATATCATGTGACCCCTCGTTGGAACGAGCTCGTCGAGCTCGTTCCATCGAGGGGTCACATGATATGGTTTTGTTGAATTTTTTTTGAAAAATTTCAAAAAATTATATTAAAAATAATAAATTTTGATATCGTCTGTGTTGGGTAAAGGGTTAATATTTTAAACTGAAAAATTTCTCTTTTTATCTTACAACAAGATCACATTTCCCCCAATAAAATGGGAACCGTTTAAACATAATACAAATCAGTATTGAGGGTAGCATTTGCACGTGCGATCATTCTATTCTGAAAGACAACTTCTTTTATCTGTGCTTAATTGGCATCAAGTTATTACGTGTCGGGGCTAACAGTTTTGATAACAGTAATTAAATGATGAATAAATCAACAGCTTAACGAAATAAATTCGACTGTATCATTTTTAGCCATGATTATATTTTTTACATTGGCCTTACATAGGTTAAACATGAAAACAAAACCTAACGGTTGAAAGACAACTATTAACTTCAGCGGTTATAGGAAAAGAATAAATGGGGATTACGTCATGCACAGCGCAAGTACGCAATAAATGACGCCATGATCTCCATTCATTCCAAAACAAAATCAATTCACAAACGTTGAATGATTGTAAAAATATATATGCGACCCAGTTAGGAAATGGAGGAATTTTGTAGGATAAATTGGTTATTATTACTACTATGTGGGTTTCCGAGATTGTGTATTGAAATCCAGACCTCTCTTCTGGAGCATATGCAGTTCGGCCGCCGGATACTTGTCACTTACAACGGGTGAGCAACATTTCCACGAACGCAATATTATATTCTAAACCATAATTATAGGAATGATTAATCAAAAATTCAATTAATGAAGCACTGGGTACAACCCAGTGCTTCATTAAATAAACATTTGCTGTTGATGATTTTTATTACCGGGTAAACGCTTGTGTGGACACCATTACGACCAGTCTGCGGAGACTATTATTATCCTGGATGGGTGTCTGGGTGGGATGGAGAAATCTCACCCGATGGGCAAGATATTTGAGCCAGACACGAGGCTTGCCGAGTGTCTGGCTCAAATATCTTGTCCCGAGGGTGAGATTTGCCCGTCCCACCCAGATACCCATCGGGGATGATTTTTCTCCAATCTTCTGATGGGTGGGACGCCATTAATAAGAAAGTACTAAATTTTCCAGGAAAAAATATTTCTTAGTGCGTTCAATCTAGGAAAAAAACAATAGGACATTCGGAAAGCTTGTCGAGAAGTGTGGAATATACCAAAGGTATATACTTCAAAACACACAGACCGCATGTTGAGCGTTAATGCACCGAAGTGACCTCAACTGAAAACGACATGACAGCACACGTCATTTCCAGCCTTGTACTTCAGTTTGACAGGGCGCAATATCAGATGTATACGTCTCTCCGATAAACTGATAGAGCAATCTGAGGTGTGCTGAAGTTTTTCTTTGGGTTTTGTGGTTTTGATTTTCGTCTTTTAAGCCAGTCGTATTTACGGAAGCAAAACGACCTTCCATTTTGTTTGTTTATACATGTGCAGACGTGATGTGCGGTGATTAAATAGCTGCAGTGCCAATTAAATATGCAAATAGCTTGGTCACATGGGTGGGGTGAGATAGCTGTCACGTGGGTGGGGTGAGATAGGCATATCTCTCCCAGCTGTCCCACACGACTTTATATATATATATCTCGGTACCTTAGTGACGGGAGAATGTACTGTATCGGCTCGTCCTAACGCACTCGAATGTTGAATATATTGATTGTACGTCGATTTATTGATTCTCCTGGAAGTAAGAATGTTGTTTCGTACAATCCCGAAAGCTATATGTTTACATAGACTTGTACAGTAACTGAAAGATAGAAGTCATAGGCGCCGTGTGGATATTACATCCCCCCTTCATGGATTTGTTGTTTGTCCAAAACTGGAGAAGAGCAGTGTTATATGAAGTTTATCAAAGAGTTTTACTGAATCAGACTTTCTACATATACCTATCCACACAATGTATGGATAAGAAATGAAACTGAATATGTACTTGTCGATGATCAAGTTACTGTGAACAATTAAATCAGTGAAATCAGGTATTCTTAATTAACCAAATCATACTTTTCTTTCACACACACAAACTGCATTTGTAACATAATGTGGTTTTAAATGGAATTGTTATGCCCCAAACGCTACAGCCACAGTATGGTCACGAAACACTTGACGAATTTGCAGCAATGCCAGCAGCATTGTTGGAAATTCAAACCATTTCAGCATCCTCTTCATATTGAGTTTTGAAGAGATATTCTTGAGTCGGGGTATCTTTATAAATCTTAATGAACTCCTTGTGATGTGTCGACATTTGGTTATGGCAGTTACCATGTTACCTTTGGACAATTACAGTATGGGGTGTTAAACAGATGGAGTGGAGAGTTCATTGTTCATTTCCTCCCCACCCCCCCCCCCCACCCCATATCTGACAAGTACTGTATCGCCAAGTTTGCTTTCAGATGGTTTTGTATCGATGCATTTATCAAAGTTAGTTTTCATCTTTTGTTTTGCAATTCTGTTTTTTGCAATAGCTCTTTTAGACACATCAAAACGAGGGTTAGAGTTTTGTTTCCATGTTTGGTAGTTTAGTTTTGGGTTCTTTTCGAAACAAACGAGGAAATGGAACACACCTTGTTGATGTGTCATACAAATCGGCAAAGGTCTTGATCCCAAGTAATACCATGTAAATGAGCTGCACAATTCGCTTTCATTATCTTGGTCAATGTGGAGTTATTTTCCTGTAAACAATTCCAAAACTTTCAACAAAATTTGCAAATTTGTGAGAGTTGTCGACATTTCCATTTGGGTAAACAAACAGGGAATTTGAGGTTATTACTTGGTTAACTTTTCCCAACGTAACGGCCAAAACTGGTCAGCGCTATTCTCAAAAATCGCCATACCAGCGGCTCTGCCGGGCAAATACCACGAGATTTCCTTTCCCATACCAGCGGCTCTGCCGGGCAAATACCACGAGATTTCCTTTCCCCCAACATGGGGCTCTACATTCTAACTCACTGAAACAAATACAAAAGTCCACCTCACACAGTAATGGACAAACATAGAAACATGCCTCCCCCGGACTCCTTCAGTCCAAATGCTCAAGGGGAGCTAGGTCAAAAACCATCCGACTGACTATGAGAAAGGCAACATCTCCATGTTGATTCCAAGTGACTTCTACGGAACCAACTGAATGAGAAAATACAAAATATAGTGGTCGGTTAGCAAAACACAACTGTACATACACAAGCCTATCTTGTCAAACATTCTGACAACGATAAAATAGTATGAATGATAGACTTCATACCGGTACCTATCAAACTCTTTCAAATATGATAGGTGAGCTGTTCAAATTATGAATAAGCGAAGCTCTTCTATAAAACAGCCAAACGTTACTCTTACGCAATCAAGCTCGTCGACAAAGCAGCCAAGCTCCTCGATAAAGCAGCCAATAGTCGAATAAATAACCCTTAAATAAGGGTGCTGACATCTGATACAGCCTAATCTGTTCTTAATGGCAATAAAGGGTTATATAATCCCAATGAGTGGAAATCCACCCACATGATTTTTCAGCACAAATTAAGTGCAAATAAAGGGCACGAACTGACAAATAATAGCGCACACTGCACACTTGCTCTCAATCTATCGACAATATCCTTTGAAATGTCTGTACTCAGCCTAATAGTTGGAAAGCACATTACCTCCAACACTACAGCACACACATGCCGATGAGCCTTTTGGTACGGCCATATTTAATACTGCGTGCCGACACTGATACGGCCTTACACGCTAAAAATAGGGCCAGATCATTTTATTGGAAACACTGACGGCCTCGGCGTCGTATCATGTAAAGCACATGCATTCAACAGTATAGCATGCAATTATAGATGGGCCTTAGAGCGAGGTCTAGGGGTGAATGGAGGAAACGGGTAGCTAAGCCATCCACCTTTGGTCCTCCACCAGTGCCATCGACCTTCACGCATACCAAATACTGATACGATCTCACGAATAAAACAGTGTACACGTAGTATATTCGAACTGCACCCAATTACTGAAACACGTATTCTCACACGCAGCAGTTACTCAAAAAACCACAAACAACACGCTGTATCATGCGCTAAATAAGTAATCCGTACCTAAGCTCAGCCTACAGCTGATGGAGCGCAATCCATTTTCATAAGCAGTGAAAAGTTATATAACTCCACGGGTGGAAGTCCACCCATATGAGTGTCCAAAACATGGACCACAATCTATAACAATTCTCTGCCCATATACTCAGCGTGCAGAGAGCCGTGACCGCATACTCTAAGAGTATTGGAGGGGTGCCACCCTCCCCACATACACACTATGTCTGACTCACCGAATGTCTCGCACTAAACGTGCAGTGGTAAACATGCAGCCACAAGACTAGCTCTTGAGACATTCTAACTCTCTCTTCGCAAAAAGTCATGTAACGGACTCCCACAACTGCCTGTAAGCATGCCTTTGTTTCTGCCTCCCCCGTTTCAATCAACTGGCATCACATTCCGAACGGCAAAAAGACACGCTCGCAAATTGAGGTCTTAACCCTTTACCTAACATGAAAAGCAGACGACACTTGCAAAAAAAATTCTTGAATAACTAATTTTTTTCATTTTTTGTCTCGAAAACATAGTTTATGACCCCTCGTTGGAACGAGCTCGACGAGCTCGTTCCAACGAGGGGTCATAACCTATGTTTTTGAGACAAAAAAGGAAAAGAATTCAGCTATTCAAGAATTGTTTTGCACGTGTCGTCTGCTTTTCATGTTAGTTAAAGGGTTAATTTCATATCGGTTGAGATATTGGCCCGAGGCAACTTCATATCAGCCAGAGACCTACGCAAATAACTTACTAAAATAAGTCATCAGAAATAACTGAAGTTTTTATTATCATTTCAGCATCAGGGTTATGATTGGATCCTGTGTACAAATGTTTGAATGGGACTATTTTGTTTCAACTATCTCGACCAATAGACTCTGTCTCAGATCAAACAAGTGTGTTGGAATGTCTTCACAAATTGACAAGTAATAGGAATCTAGTGTTTGGTCCTGGCAACTATAATAATAATAATAACACTTTGGCCAGCCGCTGATTTGTCGCGGTTCTCGGACGAGAAGGCCTTGTTTACCCTTGAACTCCCGACTGCCTTCCTGCTCCCACGCTTCTCCTCTCCTCCCAACATTCGGAGACGAACTGCTTGATGACATCCCTTACCCCATTCTGCCCAATCTCTCCGATTAGCATATTAACCCTCTCCTTTGAGTCTCCCCCTAACCACATGTGCTTCATTCTCCCATCCCACTTCCCCCATTATACTCCCAGTGAATCTCATTCTTTTAGACTGATACTTTGGGCATTCTAGAAGAAAGTGTTCCAGGGTCTCCACCATGCCCAAGTTACACATCTGGCACTCCCTTTCACCGTCTTTCCCAATTTTCCCCCTCAGCTCCAGGGATCGCGACCTCAGCTTGAACAGCAGTGACCCCCCAAACTTTGACAGTGAATTCATAGCTTGTTTGTCATTCTGTTTGATGCAACTGGTGGAAGATCCTTCAAAAAGATGAGTTATAAGATAAAATGAATATATTTTCACCCGAGGCAACCAAAGATACATTTGAGTTCTTTAATAATTAAGAGCCTGGACAATTGTCCTGAATTTACACATGACCACAGACTGTATACGTCCAATGGCTTAACAGTGATATCTAGTCAAGTCTTGGCTGCCTCAACAGGCAGCCACGACTTGACTAGAAACCGCTGCCTATGTAATTTGTCTCTTGTCAGCAGGACCAACTCGGAAACCGAAGGTCGAAGGCTGATGTGAAATTACCGAGGGCTGATATCTCGCACGACATGTAACTAACCAAGTAATACCCCATTTATTTATTAAACCAAAAGAAATAATTACAAAATGTTCTCAGAACTGTAACATTTTACGGACAGTGTTATTGTTTCTCAGTCAATTCACCAGGTTCGAAGTTACTTCTCTTAGTTCAGCTATCCGAACGTCTTGGCTTCCCCAATGGGGAAGACACGACGTTCGGATTGCTGAACTACCTCTACTCCCACTTCGACAGATCTCCGCTTGACACTCTAAATTTTAATTTGCGATGAATTTTCTGTGTAACTTTCCTCTTTCTTCTCATCATCTACCCAATCATTACTTATTGCCACCATTAATTCCTCATCAGCCAAGACTCTCCTTCAAACCACTCCACCATGCAGTTAAAACTAGAAGTCCTGTCACGAACTGTGCGCTTATCTACGTTTAACTGCGCGTAGGAATTGCGCGCAGTTACCATAGCGAATGGCATCCAAGGCACGGCAGGTTCCCCTGGTTACTCATAGCAATGTTTCTGCCAGTGGACCTCCGGGTTACCCGGAGGTCCATTGGCTGAAACATTGCTTGTGCACAGGCCATATGTACAGAATTTGATGGCCTTAAGATGGCCATAACGCGTAGATTAATGCGCAGATCACGTGCTATTTGCGCGCATTTCATGACAGGACTTTTCGTTTTAACTGTACCTGCTAACACCAACTTTTCGGATTGCGTTCAGCGAATAACTGCGGACATTTTGATGTAAACATTTTGGTTGCGCCTAGTACAACACCAAGGCGGACAACTCTAGCTTTGTTCAAATCAGCCGAGGTCGAACTTTTTTCAGCAGAGATTGATTATGGGTAATTCTAGGAAAGAAAGTCATATCTCATAAATAAAGTTCATCGCTAATCATTCGCTAAACGATAGATTATCGAAAAAACTGCGGAAAGATAGAAATCGTATCCCCCACTGTAAAGATATAGAAATTTTCACTTTCAGGGTATCAATCAAAATGACGACTTTCAAAGCATCACTGCAAGGTGAATACGAGTCAAATTATTAATGAAGGTGATCAGTTTGTTCTAAAACGTATAATGAAAAGAAATTCTAGCGGTTTTGAGTGGATACCGATCATTTCCAGCAATAATTCAACACGTGTTCACCTTTAATTGATGCATGAAACCCGTGAGCTGAATCAGTATACAAGACGCTCTCCGTTCCGAATATCGATCAAATCACTTCCGCGTATCAATGCACATCAGCTGTTTACTTTCTTGCATCACTTCAATGTTGAAACGAGTGGAATTGTCGACAGGAATGATCAGATTCTTATAAAAGACGTATAATAAAAAGAAAATCTAGTGTTTTCGAGTGGATACCGAACATTATCTCACTCGTGACTGAGACAAATGGTTATTTTCGCTTCCGCCAGTGCTCGCGAAAAATAAACATTTGTCTCGGTCACTCTTGAGATAATTTTCGGTATCCACCCAATAACACTAGATATCATCTATCTATTAATCAGTAGAATTATACTTGATGCAGAAACAGATTTCACAACCTCAACAGTGGATTGTTATAATCCCTGATGGGTACGGGTGTGGGATGAGAAAATCTCACCCGAGGGCAAGATATTTGGGCCAGACACAAGGCTTTCCGAGTGCCTGGACCAAATATCTTGTCCCGACGATTATTTAATCAGGGATTATTTTTCTCCCCCACCATACAGTGGTTACGTTAGCCGTAGGTAATCGGCGTTCACGTGCTGATTCAATGAACTCGTTTTGTATTCGTTGTTTTGAAAACCTAATGACACCATCGGAAAGAGCATGCAAAAGTTATGTATATACCAGAGGTATATACCACGAAATCAATTAGGAACGGTGGCACCTTGGGGTCTAAAGAGTTTTAGAGCATCAAACTTTGATCAAACGGCATTCTGATGACGTCAATATGAATTAGTTGGTAGCAAAAAAGTAATACGATATGCATAACGTCATAATAACGTTATAAATGTATAACGGCACCTGGGTGGGGTGGGATACATCTGTCTCTCCCTGCTATCTCACCCTGGACAGACGTATGTTCCACATGCAGTGGGCGGAGAAAACGAGAATGTCCACCAATCATGACCAACAAATTCTCGACAGAAGGTAATGGGCCACAAAAGTCGTCAGTCATTCTGCTCTCGAGTTGCGAAAGCATGTCCGACATTTGTAAAGTTTCATAGAATTGCTGTCCAAGATACGTTGACTGATATGGTTTACAATGTTTAATGGCACTTTCCTCTCGTGAGTTCATTTCTGGACACTACATCGACTGTATGAAAAAGGATTATATCTGACACACGTCCTTATAGCTTTCATGAGCTATTGTGATAGCAGATTCTCTGAGACTTTTAGGCAGAATAATTTTAGGACTTTTAAGAAAAGAATCCACCAGAAAGTATAGTGATCTCTTCTTCGATGTGTCTGTTTGTGTGAGTTTGATAGCTTTTGACAATGTTTCGGCATGAGACACAGCTTCTTTGATAGCTCCAACAGTCATTGATTTTTGAGAAGCAGTAGATGACACAATAAAGTTCACATAATTGTCAGCAACTGCAAACAATTTCATTTTGTAGTGAGTTTCTGTATGGTGACATCAGACTAGGCTCCTGCGACTTTGATCTTTTTCTCGACTCGAATGTTGACTCGAATATTCGACCATCATGTTCGACTCGACCGAATTTCGACGACTTCGAACTGGTAGTCTATCGTGTAAATAACGAACTCAATAAATATTGCCGTTTTTCGGGCATTCCCTCATAATAAGTCATTTATTTTTTGATGGGAGGGTCGGAGATATCCCTATCATGGATTACGATCGAGAATCATGCGTAGAAATATGAGCGATAACATAGTTTTCCCAGCGGCGCTGATCTCCTGGGAAAACTATGTTATACCTCACATTTCATTCAGCGCGTATACCAGGTAAAGCCGAAGTTTTATAGAAAGGATCGCAGTTTCAAATCAAGGCCAAGGCACCAAGCCTGCATTGAAAGTTCAGCAAATAAACCGTACTCAGAAATATATATTGCTAATTATTCATTCTTGTTGTTATTGTAGTATACTTCTACAGAACAAGCAAATGTTTCTTAGTGGGAAATGTTGGGGGGTTTGAGGAGTTTACGGCCGTTTCAATTTGAAAGTTTTGAAGCGGCCATAAACTCCTCAAACCCCCCCCCCCCCCCCAACATTTCCCACTAAGAAACATTTGCTTGTTCTGTAGAATAACAACAAGAATGAATAATTAGCAATATATATTTTTGAGTACGGTTTGTTTGTCAGTTCGAGAATCTGACGCCAAAGCCAACGACGGGAGCAATACGGAGCATGGCTAAAAAGGATAAAAATGTACTTTCCCGGAAAAAGTAGGCGGTCACGAACGTATAGAGTTACTTCCCCGGTTACGCCTGTTCAATAAATCATTTGTCTGTACAGATGAGTTGAGCGGGTTCGAATTCTCCCGATAGTATGGGATTGAGATAACAATTGACAACACTAACAACTCAGATGGCATATTATTGAGAGAAACTTTCATCTATAAATCAAACTATAAGCCAAACAATCAGAACAAATGACAGAATCATGAACTAAACGACGCACTGAACTTAATTAAATTCATTGGTATTTTTCGATAGCGAAACTTGGGCACCAATGGACGCGCTCTGCAGCGATCAGGTCGCGATGCGCTGATGGCTATGACAATATACGTGTAGCACGATCACAGATATCGCGAATTCAGAGTTTGTTCTTTTTAATTGACGATTGGCACCGCGTCGGCTATCCTTTAATCAAAGTACCCCGCGGTAAATGAAATATGCGAAGAATTGAAAATATCAGATTCGAAATTGTTATATTCGAAGTTAGAAAATCGACTCGATTTCGACTCGACTTTGCATGTCGACTCAACTCCGACTCGTACAGTACGTGGAGAGTGGATTGTAACTAAATCACCCGCGGAGTGGAGTTATCACCCAAGCTATAACTTTCAAATTTTGTATTTTTCGGCAAAAAACAGAAGCAATGTTTCAGCCAATGGACCTCCGGGTTTAACCCGGAGGTCCGTTGGCAGAAACGTTGCTGGTGCTGGTTATGCTTTGCAACAAATTTGCAATTATTGCTCGGGTGGAATCTCCACTCTGCGGGTGATTGAGTGATAATACACGCTCTACGTACTGTATATTCGAATATTCGCAGGAGCCTACATCAGACCTAATCATTTCAGAGATTGTATAGTTAAAACTAGAAGTCCTGTCAGGAAATGCGCGCAAATAGCACGTCGATTTGCGCGTTAATCTGCGCGTTATGGCCATAGTAAGGCTATCAAATTCTGCACATATGGCCTGTGCACAAGCAATGCTTCAGCCAATGGACCTCCGGGTAACCCGGAGGTCCATTGACAGAAACATTGCCTGTGTTTGCTATGAGTAACCAGGAAAACCTGCCGTGCTTTGGGTGTCATTCGATATGGCAATTGCGCGCAATTCCTACGAGCAATTAAGCCTAGATAAGCGCACAGTTCGTGACAGGACTTCTAGTTTTAACTGTATCTGTAAGGCATCTAATTGGCTCATTTATTGTTGCAAAATTTGTGAGCTAAATAATTTACCATATCCAGAAAACTTCTGACATCTTGAATATATTTAGGCGGCTTTGCATTTTGTATTTCATTGACCTTTGTTTTATTATACGCTTTTTATAAGAATCTGATAATTCTATGACAGGGCGGATAGAATAATTCCAATCGCAATAAAATGAAAATATATAGAGGATATTCACGAAAATTTGATGAATACCGAAAATATCTCGTGAGTGGCTACAAAGAAATATGAGGATCTTCACGAGCGACTGCGTCGCTCGTGAAGATCCTCATATTTCTTTGTAGCCACTCACGAGATATTTTCGGTATTCATCAAATTTTCGTGAATTTTCTTTTTATTTAATGCTCTACGACTACAAACTCTCCAATTTGTGGCCTTTATTTGCCATTAAGGCGCAAAATTTATGTGCCGAACCGGCGTCCATACAAAAATTACAACAACCAAACTCCAACCATTGGAATGTGTGAATACCCGCACAAAAAGTAGTCCCGTCTTATTTCTCCCCTAACTTTACGATTTACCAAGGCTGGCGAATTGAAATAATCGCAATGTGTTTCGAAGAAATAGAACAATAACAAAAAACACCACTTTCTTATTTTCAATAACAAGACACGTCATTTTATTTTTTTTGAACTCAATGCACTGAAGACGTGTGAAGTTGAACTGAAGAAATTTGAAAGTGATTTCGGCTTTTCGCTGGAAGGTGAATGAGAAAGTCGAACTTTGAAACCGCTGATTTAATGAATTGATTTAGTCACTGTCACTATTAATTATTCGAATTCGTTTGTGTTTGGGACTCTGGAATTCATTACTGATGTGCTGACTCGTTTAAAGTACATGTGATTCGTCATCCGAACCTACGATGAAATATCGATTTCTAAATATCATTTTGATATTTCGTTTTGCCGACCGACAGGGGAATATGACTTAATTTTTCAGCGTGAATTGATGCCTGAGCATTAAATAAAACGATTTATCTGTAATATAAAGTTAGAATAAAAACATGGGTTTTATCATATTTTCTTTGTGACTTGCTCAAGGCAACAGCAATCAGAAAGTAAAGGTTATACAATTTATCAATTTCCAACAATAACCTTTGTTTTGTTATCTTTCTAAATTAATTTTTCAATTGCTTACAATGACCATTGTCAAGTTATCTAAGGAATCAATCTTCAAATCAAATCTACTAACAATTGTCTGACCCTCAGGTAATAAGTAAATCTTTGTGATAAGTTAGATGGTTACAGAAAGGAATTAAGTAACAATGCAAAGCGTTAAACAAAGGGATTCTAAAGTCATTCTTAAAACGTTTCCTGATAGGTCCCAGGTGTTATATTCCATTGTCCGAAAGCAAATAAATAGGCGAGGATGTTTACTGAAGGCAGTCATTCGCACCATTGATCACCATTCGCACCTTGGACTCCGAGGTGCTAACAACTGAACAATGGAACTCCCACTTGTTAGTCAAGACGCACTTGTCAGAGTGAAGGCTACCCTTGCTACCACTGGAGTATCCAGGTGCTCAAGGGTAAAATTCACCTGACAGTGGATTTTGATAGAGAATCGGAACCGCCGTCCGTGGAGAGGTGTAGTACCTTTCGTGAGGGGATTTCCCCTCGCACTGGTCACCCTCCTAGTGATGCGGATAAGCTGGATGAAGGCCGCCGGAGCAACACAGCCACCAAGAAGAAGAGGACGAGAAAGAAGGGACCCTCCGCCAGACGACGAGATGCCCGCCGAATGACGGAGTTTCTGGAGAAGAAGAAGAAGGAGAAGGAAGAGAAGGAGGCAAGTGAGGGCGTCAAAGGGACAACACCTGTCACCCCTGACCAACCCTTGTCCAGCTCGTCACACCCCTCCCAGGAGGTGGGTCCGGAGGACTATGGGTCGTCAGGTGACAGATCGATCTCCAACCCATCTGACTCTTCATCTGAAGAGAAGATGGAGGAAGACGATCTGTCTATGGTACAGGAAGTTGTCCCAGACGACGCACCTTCCACCCCTCCAGCTCTTGCTTCTCCGGCTTCTTCGGACCAGGAGTCTGACCAGGAGGAGAGCATCCCGGATTCCGTGGAGGCATTCCTCGGGGAGGAGATCCCGTGCGAGTACTTCTGTGCAACACTCCAGGAGACATACAACAACCAACAAGAAGCAGGTATCTCATCCGAAATAACCAGGTCAATACTGGATATGATCATCGGAAATTACAACAGCCCTCAAAAAAGCTCTCAAGAAACAACAGCAAGGATCAGGCCGTACACCGCCAAAGAAGAGCCTACTCTTCCCCTGATCCGAAAACACCACCTACAACTATCTCACCGACGCATCCTCCTCCTCCAAAAAAAACCCGCAGGAGACACAGACGCCGCTGATTACCTGAGCTCCTTCCCTTCTTTTCCACATCCAGACAAGCCAAATCTTATACAGTTAAAGAGGGTCGAAAGGGGCTTGTCCCCCATATCGTCCCTGCGCGCCTTCGGCGCGCCAAACCATTTCTTTCGATTGGCGTCTTGAAGGCAGTTCCTTCCAGCATGTTGCAGTGAGTGCGCTAGTCCGGCTCGTGGATTGGACTTGGGTCCGCTACAGGGACAAGTTGAGCGGACACAGTTGGCATGGCGTAGTTTGTAAATCGGGAAATGCAGATACATTTAATAGTGGTTAAATTGCAACGAATAGACTCACGTTGTACTGAATGAAAAGGTTCCGTGGCAGAGTGTGAAATGGATAGACGCAGTGGGTAGCAAATAATCCTAGGGCAGTACGTCTCTTAAGGAGAGAAAAATTAATTAACTTATAATTGAGAAGTTTTAAATATCATATTCGTTTCGCGTAGTCATTCGGTTAACGAAGTGGATCGTTTGCTCAATAAGATAAGGGATTACTAGATTCATATTAATATTCTGTCCGTGGTGTTTAAGGTCACATGCTTATGCACAATGGCTAATCGTGACCGTGACAGTTTTACGGGTGGAGGAAGCCGGAGTACCCAGAGGGAACCACCGAGCATCGACGAGCAACTGTCATCTCCTCATCATTCTAACTCTGTTCAAGTTCCGCTCAAGCAGGGTTACGGCGGCTGAAGACAGGTGCACCATCGACGTGCAGTACGCCTTAGTACACGGCGTCATCGTGCCCCTATGTAGACAACCGGGATAAAGTGGACCCTCATAATGGAATTGCGTACTTTCAAGTAATTGTCTTATATTTAATTTATTATATCCAATAAATTGTAAATACAGATAATGTTGTAACTTCGTCCAAACATGGTCTGAAAGTCCGTAATATATGTTTTTGGTTTGGTACGTCCTTTGAAAAGGTTTATTCAGCTCACAGGTTTCATGCATCTTTTTTATTTATTTATTTATTGGTGTTTAAGGTCACATATTTCTGCACAATGGCTAACCATGACCGCGACAGTTTTACGGGTGGAGGAAGGCGGAGTACCCGGAGAGAACCACCGAGCAACGGCGAGCAAATGTCAGCTCCCCAACATACCAGCTCCACACAAGCAGGGTTAGTATTGGTTGAAGACAGGTGCACCATCGACGTGCAGTACGCCTTAGTACACAGCGTCACCGTGCCCCCACATGGGCAATGGGGGGGGGGGGGGGGAGTGTCTGGCCCAAGAACACAACGCGGTTGCCGCAGGTGGGGTTCGAACCGAGGACCTCTCGGCTTGCAGCCTGCAGCTCTACCAACTAAGCCACCGCGCCCCCGTTTCATGCATCAATTCAAGGTGAATTCGTGTTGAATTATTGCTGGAAATGATCGGTTTCCACTCAAAAACACTAGATTTTCTCTTCGTTATACGTTTCTAGAACAAATTGATTATTGCCAGTGATAATTTTGCTCGTATTCACCTTTAAGTGAAGCTTTGAAAGCCGCCATTTTGATTGATACCGCGAAGTGAAAATTTCTATATCTTCACAGTGGGGGATACGATTTCTATTCTTTCCGCAATTCCTTCGATAATCTATTGCTTAGCGTATAATAAAGTGATGTATCTAAACTCACGGCGAAGGACGATTTAGAGGTATGCTGATTTTAACCCTTTACCCAACATAACGGTCAAAACCGGCCAGCGCTATTCACAAAAATCGCCAATTAATTTTCATTATTTTTTCATTTTTTGTCCCCAAAACATAGGTTATGACCCCTCTTTGGAACGAGCTCGTCAAAAATAGTTATTCAAGAATTTTGTTTGCAAGTGTCGTCTGCTTTTCATGTTAGGTAAAGGAATAATTATGTCAATCTTACTGAAGACAGATGCCCTATTTAAGTCATTGATCAGTTCGCCTTCAGTCGGCATCCAGGGACGTAGCTAGGGGGTCTTCAATATGGCGGGGTGTGATCAGTTAGATTTCTAACTGGGGATGGGGACGAGGCACGACACGGTTTAGAAATGTCCCGAGATCCGAAGGCCCGTGTTGCGGAGAGTTCGATAGAGGGAATTTCCCTCTCGATTGTGAGGGTCCGGAGGAGGCTCCCCGGAGACAGTTTTTACTTTTTGAACCCGATATGGATTCTGAGACCTCCCTAAGGATTAAATCTTGTGGTTTTATCCACAAGAAAAATGTTTTTAACCAGGTAGGTCCATGAGTTTTTCCTTACACTGACAAGGCTACACAAGGACGACAGACTGAAAGCTATTCAGCCAACACCTACTCCTTCCAACCGACGACCAGTCATTTAGAAGAAGAAGGTATTGGCTGAATAGCTGTCATCTATATTCCTTGTGCAGTCTTGGGTAGCTTGGGCAGTGTAAGGGAAACGAAACTATGAATTCGAGAAACCGGACCGGTCATAGATTCGAGCCGGAATTTCGGAAAATTAGTATTGGAAAAGTCGGAGAATTTGATCGAAAATCACTTTGGCTCTGACCGAAAAAAATATAACGAGCAAATTCAATTGATATTATTGAATTTCCAACGTTTGGAATTTCCATCGCCAAATTTCCATCTTTTGAAAATTTAGGTGATAATTAATAATAATGTGATGTCTTTCACGTAATATAGGCTTGTTGGTTCTGACATGTGAACGCGAAATCTAAAATCATCTGGATTCTTTTAGGAACAATTATAATACATAAAGGTGAAATCCAAGGAGTTTTCTTCTCCATTTTTCTTTTCAATAATATATTGATTAATGAGCTTATTGACTTCCTGTTCAGTTTTTGATCTCAAGTAAAAGAAACGCGTAGCCAGGATTCTATAATAGTGGGTTCCATAGCAAGTTTTTTTTCGGGGGTGGGCAGTTTTGGGGGGCGTGCAAAGATGGCATTTGATAGGCAGTTGTATGGGGTTTCGGGGGATTCTCCTACAGTTAAAACTAGAAATCCTGTCACGAACTGCGCGCTTAAAGAGGCTTAATTGCGCGTAGGAATTGCGCGCTATTGCAATATCGAATGGCATCCAAAGCACGGCAGGTTCTCCTGGTTACTCATAGCAAACGCAGGCAATGTATCTGCCAATGGACTTCCGGGTTACCCGGAAGTCCATTGGCTGAAACATTGCTTGTGCACAGGCCATATGTACAGGATTTAATAGCCTTACTATGGTCATAACGCGTAGATTAACGCGTAGATCGACGTGCTATCTGTGCGCACTTCGTGACAGGAGTTCTAGTTTTAACTGTAATTCTAACTAAAGCCCTTTGGTCGTTGCCCCCCCCCCCCTCACTTTCCTGAAGGAACCTGGTTAGGACTAGCCACACCCCGCGAAAATTTTTTTAAAATTGGTGCTCTGGCAATTTGGGCAATTTTGAAGTCACAAGCAGATGGATAACCCAATAAAAGCCCATAATTCCCGACAGCAACATAAAATCTATGCTTCTAATTTAGGTCGTAATTACAAATATGTGGGCAATAGGTTAACATAAAACTCTTAACCCAGAGCCTACAACATATAAAATACAAGATGGAATTTAGTTTGGCCAGTGGACAGTTTTGATTTGCCGAAAAAGGCATAAGTTTATTGATCAACAATGATAACCGATGCCTCAGTGTCTATGAGCGATTTTCTCTATACATGATTCACTTTTGACTTTGTTTGTGGAGTTTTGTCACCGAGCGAGTTGGCATGGTGCGATTGTATTTTAATTTTAAAACGATATTCATTGCCATTTGATCTCATGTTGTATTATCTGAGACAGGAATATTTGGATTGTTCACTGAAATTATTGGTCGCATTCTATTTCTGATTTTCGATTTCATGTACACACTCCAAAATGATGTTGCTTTTTACAGTAATAACACGTCCTGTCCTTTGCAGGGCATTCGCCAACATGTGGAAAATCTTTTCTCCCCAAACTGCATGTGTATCATACGTGTGTCCAGGGTGAGATAGCAGGGAGAGACAGATGTATCCCACCCCACACACGTAACGTTATACATTTATAACGTTATTATTACGTTATGCGTATCGTATCAGTTTCTTGCTACCAACTAATTCACGTTGACGTCATCTGAATGCAGTGTGATCAAAGTTTGATTCTCTAAAACTCTTCAACCCTCAAGCTGCCAACGTTCCTAATCGATTTCGTGGTATATACCTTTGGTATATACGTAACTTGGGCATGCTCTTTCCGATGGTGTCATCACTTTTTCAAAACAACGAATACAAAATGAGTTGATTGAATCAGCACGTGACTCCCGATTTCCTCTGGTTAACGTAATCGCTGCATGTTGGGGGAGAAACATAATCCATGGTGGATACGGGTGTGGGATGGGAAAATCTCACCCTCAGGACAAAATATTTGGTCCAGACACTCGGCAAGCCTCGTGTCTGGCCCAAATATCTTGCCCTCGGGTGAGATTTTCCCATTCCGCACCCATCAAGAATTATTATAATCCACAGCTATTAAATTATTATTAAATTTTGCAGGATGAGAAGCTTGTCAAAATTTACTTCCCGAGGATTCTGTCACAACATTCTGTTTTGAATTCGATTAATTGACCGTCTTTTGTGCACTCTAAAATCAGTTGGGTTAAAAATCAACCCAAATCGACTGGGTTGAGTGAATATGAACCCAATTGGGTTCATATTCACTCAACCCAGTCGATTTGGGTTGATTTTTAACCCAACTGATTTTAGAGTGTGTGAATGACTTGGACTTCTTTGCATTCCATAGTTGCAGCTTGATTATCTGCCAACTAGAGGGTTTTACCTCAAGCAATAATTTCGACACTCTTTGCCGAAGTCTATTTGATCGACAATTTTGAATGTGTGGCGATAAAATTTCATAATGTAAGTTAGTGAAGTTACAATTTTTGGCCAAGCTACGATTTGGGTCCTGTATTTGCTTACAGTTTCTAAAAGTATAAACTTCCACGTGTACATTAAAACACGTCTGATATTATCGTTAGTGATGTCTGAAGGTAATTTTTCAGCTTCAAAAATATCAAAACTCTTTCACCTGAATGCATCAAATCTGTTTTTTTGCGTTTTGCAACGGTAGCATACATGACAACAAATATATTTTCTAATCTATCGACCCATTTGGACCAAGGGGGATCTACATTAGCTTTATCGATGTGCAATGGTCTGGTGGTTAAGGTATTGGACTACTGATTGCCAAGCGGGATTGCTGTGGGTTCGATTCCCCCCGGTTTACGGTATGCAATGATTGCAGTAAGTTCGAGTCCCGACGGGGGATCAGAAACAACATTCTCGATACCTCCAAAACACGATTGTATTCTTCGACACACACACACACACACACACACACACACACACACACACACACACACACACACACACACACACACACACACACACACAGGATCATGCCAGTTTTCGCCAGGAGCCAACCACAGCACTCTCGTTGTAATTTTTCCAGCTCGTTCCATACTTTAATACTGCTGCCAAAAGGAAAGTGAACTCAAGTACTCAAGAGAACTTCATCTAAAAATCTTGATCCCAGCCATCGTTTTACAGTGCGCTAGTGGTCTAGTAGTTTAGGTGTTGGGCTCCTTATTACAGGGCGGGATCGCCGTGAGTTCGATTCCCGACGTGGGATCAGAAACCACCATTCTAAATTCCTGCAAAACATGATCAGACATGATTTATACAATGGGATTCTTCAAACGCTGCCCGAAAATTCAGCGAGGCAGCAGTTTAAGAAAATAATAGTCGGGGTACAGAGTGCAGTACAGTTGACATGGACTGGTCGTAACCCACGTGTGTGCAGTAATGTCTACACATGCGTTTATCAGGTAATAAAAATCATCATCAGCAAAATTTCAATTAATGAAGCACCGGGTTGTACCCGGTGCTTCATTAATTAAGTTTTTGATGATTATTCCTATAATTAGTGTTTGCAATCTGCGTCCGTGGAAATATTGCCCACCCGTGGAAAGTGACATATATCGCCGAGAGCTATGTAAAAGTTTCTTTCTATGCCGTCCGGGATTGGATACCTGAAGCGTTCCAATTCACACTCAGCCCTGTATGACGTACATTTTGGTGAAATTTCGTAACAGGGGTATGTCTCTTTCTTTGACGCACTAAAGGAAGCTTCTTGTTAAAGACAGGCTTCTGTTTATGATGTGTTAGTACTTGAGTATCGAGGGGAAAGATAACCTTCTTTATCTTGACATGGGGGCACGGTGGCTCAGTTGGTAGAGGTGCAGACTGCAAGCCGAGAGGTCCTCGGTTCGAATCCCACCTGCGGCAACCGTGTTGTGTCCTTGGGCAAGACACTTCACCCCCATTGCCCACGTGGGGGCACGGTGACGCTGTGTACTAAGGCGTACTGCACGTCGATGGTGCACCTGTCTTCAACCAATGCTAACCCTGCTTGTGTGGAGTTAGTATGTTGGGGAGCTGACAGTTGCTCGCCGTTGCTCGGTGGTTCTCTCCGAGTTCTCCGGCTTCCTCCACCCGTAAAACTGTCGTGGTCATGATTAGCCATTGTGCAAAAATATGTGACCTTAAACACCAATAAATAAATAAATAAATAATTCATCCTGACATATCCGATGATGTGATAATATATCATTTTCTCTGCTTACTTTACTTGATGAACCCAACACCCACACCATTTGAAATACTTATATATCGATTTATCGGTAAACAAGTCATCTGCTATTAACACACTGCCACAATTTTGTCCAGGGAAAATCAAAGCTGAGAACGGAATAAAATTAGATTAGAGTTAACTGGTACTTGCTAACATGTCTGTTGGGATAGCTCTTTTCCAAACGTAACACGTATGTCCCGTGAGGTCTATTCACAAAATTCGCCTTTAAATTTTTTTTATTATTTTTCAAATCTATACCTCCAAAAAACGGCCATGTGCATCTCAAATGTCGGACCTAAATCGAATCCTAAATCAAATGAGGCAAAGGATTTAGAATCGAATCGAATCTCGAGTCGAACCCCAAGCTCTTCAAATCGTAAACATTGCACCTTTTTACAACCGTAAGTATTAACTCCTTGCATGCTGCTGGCGGATAATCCTGCCCAGGGCTCAAAATCTCTTGCCACTGAAATAAGTTTGATTTCGGCTGATTTAACTAAATTTCTTCCCTGTAACTTGAATGGACTTGTTAACCAATAATTTCTTTAGTTAAATTTAGATGAATTTTTCATCAAATCTAGTCATGGCTGCTGTAAAGCAGCCATGACTAGAACTGATGGAAAATATTTTCAAAATATTTTTGAAATACCCAGTGGGTTAAGAGTTAACAGTCTCAATTTTTCTGTTCAGTGTTCATTATTTTATTCCGTATCCTAATTATGCTTAATTTGGTTTAATTATATTAGCGATATTATTCGTTCTGACTCATTGTAAATTATACACTGTTAATAAATATACGGGAGCGTGCGGGGGTTCTTCTAAATGGTAAGCACTTGTCCTCCAATTCCGATTTGCACTGTTAAATGGCAAATAAAAATATATTTAAACAAACAAACAAAAAAAAACCCAACCCCGCCCCCTCCAAAAAACAAAACAAAAAACCGTCTCACCATCAACTATCGTATTCAACGGCTCATCTGCTTGAAAAAGTGAATCAAAAACCGAAATGGATCAGTGTATTTTGAGACGCGGAGTCCTCTTGAACTCTTTATCTATCATCAGGTCTCCTGTGCAGGAGACCTAATGACAGAAGAAGAGCTCAAGAGGAGACACCTGGTGGAATTTGGAGAACATTTCTGCGATTCGAAAATTTCCGAATCAGCGCGTCTCCAATCGAATCATAGAGACAATATCGAATTCAATCGAATTTTGAAGCTTCACAGGGCTCTACTCCAAACCACGACAGATATCCCAGTTGGTGGGAGATCCAAAACAATTTATTTGACCGAATTTAATTGTAAACCGACTATTTCAAGCAAGTATTCCATCAGATGTGAGCTCTTATCGAACAGGTCTGAAAATTTGGAGGTATTCTAGTGCCAGCATCGATGTGGTTCGAACTCGTGACTACGATACGACATCCGCCGCCTAACCAAGAATGCTACTGCCACCATTCCGACTACGCTAGCGCACAGCCCCCCAAAATGTTGTGATTTTCCAGTAGTTTCGGTCGCATTCAGGTCACGCCCCTAGTCCAATATGCTAGAATTAACAGTTCTCGAATGTATATTTAGTGGTACTAACACCGCGATGGCTGTATGTATTCAACGTTATCATATACAATACAGACACTAAGAAATGTGCTGAATACACCAGACATGGAATCCGACCTACGTGGAAGAACGTCATGTATGGACTTATTTGGTTGATCGTCAAGCGTTTAATTGACGTTATGGGGACCCGATGGCTCAGTAGTTAGAGGTGCACGCTGCAAGCCGAGAGGTCCTCGGGTCGAATCCCACCTGCGCAACGGCGTTGTGTCCTTCGGCAAGACACTTTACCCCCATTGCCCACATGGGGCACGGTGGCGTTGTGTACTAAGGCGTACTGCACGTCGATGGTGCACTTGTCTTCAACCAATGCTGCCCCTGCTTGTGTGGAGTTAGTATGTCGATGAGCTGACAGTTGCTCCTCGTTTGTCGGTGGTTCTCTCCGGGTACTCCGGCTTCCTCCACCCGTAAAACTGTCACGGCCATGATTAGCCATAGTGCAGATATAAACTCCAATAAATAGTAATAAAAATAATTAATTGACTTTATGACGTGACTCAAATGCTTCGACACAAAACGGTGTCGGGCAGGAATGTAAACAAAAGGTGATATTTTGTTTAAAGAAATATCAGCTTCATTCACTCAGTTCAAGTTGAATCGTGGTATAAATACAGAATTCAACACGAGTAGAGTAGGTACAGTTAAAACTAGAAGTTCTGTCGCGAACTGTGCGCTTATCTATGCTTAATTGCGCGTAGGAATTGCGCGCAATTGCCATATCGAATGGCATCCAAAGCACAGCAGGTTCTACTGGTTACTCATAGCAAACACATGCAATGTTTCTGCCAATAGACCGCCGGGTTACCCGGAGGTCCATTGGCTGAAACATTGCTTGTGCGAAGACCATATGTACAGAATTTGATGGCGTTACTATGGTCATAACGCGTAGATTAACGCGCAGATCGACGTGCTATTTGTCCGCATTTCATGACAGGACTTCTAGTTTTAACTGTAGGTAGAGGAAACAACGGCACCTGTTGGGAATTTTCCTGTACAATGCACGCGCGACTTCGGCGCTTGTGAGATACAGGACAAACTCCAGCTCTAGCCATCAATTCCATTTATCCGTACTCCATACTCATTGTTCGGTCTTATTGTCTACGAGATTGCTTGTTTAACTTTAAAATGCTCCGTGAATGGTACGTAAATATTAAAAGGAGTATTTACGGGAATAATTCACCAAAAAACAACTTTTCGAATATTACCAAAATATGATTGTTAATAAGAATTATTTTCAGAATTTACTCAAAAGACACTCTGTAATGTGGCCATTGTTTGGGCGTACATAATTTCTGCGGGTACACATCGTCTCGTCATAGATTATGTTATCTTCTTTGTGTATTCCTGGGTTTCCTTCAAGTTGTTTTTGTGTTTATTTGTCTTTCAGTACTCGCTTTTCATAATGTATTCACACCACAGTTCACATGAGTATATCTGTTCCTGCTGGCATTTAAGGAACAGGACTGATCGGGTAAAATCTGGTAAGGCCTAAAAAAATGTTAAAAATCTGTTTCGCAGACCCTCTCGCATGGTCCTTTTGGCTGCCGCATGCTCTCTTGTTATTACCAATACGAACTTAAATAAAAAAAGATGGTTTATGCTGATATTTTATCCAAGTTAATAAAATTGAAAAAGTTGTCCCAATGCTATATGCTTGTACTTAAACCATAGATATTTAGTTAAAAGAGAATATCAGTCCTAAGAAAGTTAAGAATGTGTTTCCCAGCCCCCCCCCCCCCCACACCCCGGGCAAGGTCATTTTGGCTGCCACATGCTCTCTTTTTGTAGCCAATAGAACTTAAAAAAATAAAACTTAATGGGTTTATGTCTGATATTTTACCCAAGTTAATAAAATTGATAAAGTTATCACTTGAGTGCAGCAAGGTTTTGCAGTGCATTAGCATTGCAAAGCTTTTTTGCACCCAACGGAGGGAATACACCACCACCCGTGCTATTCTGTAGATTATGAGGCCTAAAACATAAAACAAACCAAGAACATGACCTTTTGGTGGCAAGGAAATGATTACAAAAATAAATGAAAGTGTCAATGACACTGTAGCTCAACTTGTTTAAGACATGTACATGTATAGTGTGTGAGACAGCAATGACAAACATCTAGGTAACGACCTGATAACAAATGTTCATGTAAAATATTGTAACGGTCTGTACATAAATGCTGACCGTAGCCAGTAACAAATATATAGGTAAAGTATTGTAAATGTGGGGTGACAGTTAGATGCTAAACTAGAAAAGAAATCTTTGAGTCCCTGAGTGGGTCTGACTGAAACCAAAAATATTTGTTCTCATGGCACAGTGATAACAAAGGCACCCCAATACACTCGTTCCTGTTACAAGGTGATAACAAAGGTACCCCAAGAAGTTTCGTGAAGATCAGTTCATAAATACAGACTTTAGCCCGAGCCGTATTGATATATGCACTTACTGTGTATAAGTAGCACTGAACAAATCAAAGTTCATCTAATTTGCATAATTTCTGCACGAGAAAAAACCCTGTATTATATGTGAGGTATTCCATGTTACTAAACATTCCTACAAAAATTTATTCAAATCAGAACTTTCATACAGAAGTTCTGTACAAAAAACTGACTGCATTAATTTTGGTACCAAAAGGCTGCTGGCGGCCATCTTGAATTTTGGACCGCACCCAAAAACACTCGTTCCCGTCCCACAGTGATAACAAAGGTACCCAAGAAGTTTCGTAAAGATCGGTTCATAAATACGGCCTCTAGCCTGAGCCGTATAGAAGTTGTGTATAAAAACTGATTGGACCTAATTTCGTTACAAAATGGCCACTGGCAGCCATCTTGAATTTTGGACCGCACCCAGAAACACTCCTTCTCATCCCAAGGTGATAACAAATGTACCCAAGAAGTTTTGTGAACATCGGTTCAAAAATACAGCCTCTAGCCCAAGCCGTATTGACACATGCACTCACTGTGTATAAGTTGCACTGAATAAATCAAAGTTCATCTAATTTGCATAATTTCTCCTCGAGAAAAAAACCAGTATTATATGTGATGTATACCATGTTACTAAACATTCATACAGAAATTTATTCAAATCAGAACTTTCATACAGAAGTTCTGTACAAAAAAAAAACTGATTGCACTAATTTTGGTACAAAATGGCCGCCGGCAGCCATCTTGAATTTTGGACCGCACCCAAAAACACTCGTTCTCGTCCCACGGTAATAACAAAGGTACCCAAGAAGTTTCGTAAAGATCGGTTCTTAAATATGGCCTCTAGCCCGAGCCGTATTGGCATTTGCAGTTACAGTGCACTAAATAAATCAAAGTTAGTCTAATTTGCATAATATACGCACGAGAAAAAACCCCGTATTATATGTGATGTATCCCATGGTACTAAACATTCATACAAAAAATTATTCAAATCAGAGAATTTCATATGGAAGTTCTGCGCAAAAATCGGACTGCACCTAATTTCGTACAAAATGGCTGCCAGCGGCCGTCTTGAATTTCGGACCGGATCCAATAACACTCGTTCTAGTCTCACAATGATAACAAAGGTACCCAAGAAGTTTCGTAAAGATCCGTTCATAAATACGGCCTCTAGCCCGAGCCGTGTGTACTGCGTGACGGACGTACAGACGGCCAGACGGACGACGGGCCATGACAATACCTCAAATTTGGCTTCGCCAAAGTTGAGCTAAAAAAAAAATAAAAAAACACCCACCCACATGGAATTTTACAATTAATGGCCTGGGAAACAGAATATCTACTTTGTGGGCCCTTACTGCCCCTGATTTGTACAATATATAATGTGCGTACGACATCTTAGAGACAGGGGCGTTCAAGTTGCGAAGATGACCGATTGGAGTGGAAAACTGATTTATCGAGACTGTGATTGCTCAATTCTCAATTGACTGATATTTCAACTATATCATCAAAGCATGCCTTCCTCGAAGCAAACGAGGTTCAAGTAACGTCATGGAAGTGAGAACGTGTCGAGGCGACAATTTTACAAACGCGAAGTTAAAGCCTCAAGAGTGCTCTTGCGCTGAACATTTTGAACAAACATTCTCATATTATTTTTTATGTACACGTCATGCGTCCTATTCCATTTTTAAATATTCCTTGTTGTACAATAAACAAATTCTTACAGCAGTCAATCAATCTTGATTTTCATATACTGTCCTATTGACGAGACCATACAAACGGGACCAAAAACGACCCCACAGCGTCGTGTTTGATCTCACGAATCTAAAGCCAGTACTGTAAAACTTTTACAATTGCATTTTCCAGAATTGTATTTTCTGCCTTTTTATATAACTGACTAAAATGAATCATGGGCATTTTAAAAGACATGGCAACTCGCAAATTGCCACATCTTTGAAAATGCTAATGGTTCATTTCAGCCCATTTAAAGTCATAACTAGAAAGTACAATTCTAGAAAATGCAATGGTAAAAGTTGTATAATATTGGCCCCTGGTCTCGTCAAATCGAAGTTACATGACGACCCGCATCAATTGACTGTTGTCGTAATTGTATTCATTTCGTAGTGTTTCTGCATTCATTGGGTGTTTCAGAATACAGGATATAAAACAGACATGGAAAATCAAAGCATAACAATAAACTTGTTAGGTGTGTAAAAATTATAATCAAAATTCCTATATCCCAAATAAAACTGTTTGCGCGTAAGCATAGAAGCACTCGGGAGCGTCTGTAGAAAATCCTCCCACGCGAATATTAACACTAACAGACAATTGGAACCAATTAGTATCGATTAAGTGTTTCTAGAGTGCATTAATCTTGTCGGATTTTATCTCGCACAATATCTAACCGCAACAATGTTTATTTTCCCAATGCACTGTGTAGGTGTCTGCAAATGAAGTTGAATGTTTAACAAATGAACTTAAAGCGTTAGAATGCCTCATAGACAGTATTGGAGCTGCCGCACTTACAGAACAACCGTCTGAGAAGAGTGACTGGGCAACGGAGACATTTCCTCGTGTGAGAACCGTACGGCTCTACCTTCTAGCAGAAGATAGAACCTAATGGTTCTCACACGTCGATTTGCCTTCTAGCAAATAGGCTTGTTCCCTACTTGGCCCCACACCACCAACAAAAACAGCAGAACACACAAGTCTGTTCCCGTCCCCAGATGGAAAACATGCCCCGACTCTATCCCCATCCCCCATAAACAAATTTTGAAGCCGGCACTTTTGAAAAAATGCAATTAATTACTCATATCAGTAATTGGTGGCCGAATCCTAATGTTACTAAACGTAGGACCGTTAATACCTGAGCTGAATGGAGGGGTGTCTCGCACAAAGAGTTTACACAAAACTCTTCTAGAGACCCATTTTGTCGGTCAGTTTCAGCCTAGCATGATGTCCATAAGTATATCAGGGATGACACGACCCTTTATTGACCTTGGTGGTGGACCTCGGAAGTGACGTCATGTCACGTGACCCAGTGGCGCCATGTTTGGTTGTAATGGAAGCTCCCGTGAGTGGCCATGTTGTGATGTCATTACTATAGAAATACGTTGTCTTAGTGCGCATGCGCAGAGCCTGTTAGGGTGATATGTGTTTCCGCTGTCCATTTTGTATATTGGAGGTCGCCATCTTGGTTTCTGTGGTAGCACGTGGTTGCTATGTGACCCAAAACCCTTTTATAGGACAGGGATATGTGCGGAGGGTGTGTTGGATTCAATGGGAGTAAATCTAATTACCAAAATAGACCCGACAATCCTTCCAAATCACCAAAACTACCCAAAATCACTTTATTTGGTACGGATTCCCCCGGAATCCTCCTTTTTTCAATAACATGCGCGTTCATTTGTATAAATCACCCAGAATCCCCGGATATTTTGTAGAATTACCACAAACAACCCGACCAGTTTTACTAGTTCGGATTCCTTGAGTGCCCTCTGTTTCTGCCTACCCTGGTTTATTCCGTAGCTTATTCTCTCCATTCCTTGGTCTGTCCTATCTATTTTGTGACTTTTCCGATCTCGATGTGTTTGTGGGTTAGCGCACAATGTGTATACATTACATGCAACACATAAGCACATGCTGGATGTGCCGATGTGTGCTTGTGTGATTATGAACAATGTATACACATCACATTCAGCACAGAGGGACGTACCGGTATATGAGGATACCTATCACATGGTATTGTATTAATTTAGGATACATTTGTGGATACCTTTTGAGGATACCTTTTGAGGATACTTTTTGAAGATACCTTTTGAGGGTACCTTTGGGGGATACGTTTTGGAGAATATCTATCTAAAGATAGTTTTGGCACCTAGTATCTATTTGGAGCCTTCTAGGCCACTCCAAAACCTTCATACGGCTTAAACCACCACTGCTGATTTGTCCATAATCATCACCATCTGTCGTAGGATTCAGTACTATTGTATTCATCCAATACCATTGTCTTCTATAACCCTCGCAGTCCATTACTGCCGTGTACTATTACTAGTGCCTACCACTATTCTGTCCTCTGTTAGAGTGTCTTACTATTACTGACTTGTAGCAGTGTTGATCGTACCGAGATATGTTTGTGTGTTAGTACACATTCCGTTACAATGTGTACACGTTGCCTGCAACACATGGGCACATCTTGAGTATTCTGATATGTGCTTGTGTGCTGAGGATATATATTTGAAGATATTTTGACTCCTAGTATCTGTTTGGTTCGGCCTTCTAGGCCACCCATGACCTCCATAGGTCTTAAACCACCGCTGCTGACTTGTCCATAGTCACCACCATCTGTCATGCGATCCAACACTATTTGCAGCCATCCAATATTATAGTATTCTATCACCATTACAGTTTTGTACCACTATTGTTGACTTGTAGCACTACTTCACACTTCCTGGCTATGCCTGACCATGTCTCGACTCTGCTCTCGATCAGGTCTTTAACAGGCGCAACCAGATTGCTCTTTTCATCTAAGCCCATACTGTCAAAAATAGAGTTATTAAAAAATTTGTTGAGTTCACCCTAAAATATTTGTCACTTCGTTATGTTTGTTCTGTTTACTTCGATCTAGATTGCGTTATATCTTCTTTCTGTTCAGTTCATTATGATGTTTGATCTATTCCATTCTCTTCCACCTTCTTCCATCACCAACTTCATTGAGGTCATTTCTCGTCAATTTATTTCAGCCTTCGTTGTGTTCTATTCAGTCATGTTTTGTACCTTGGCTGTGAAGCTTTGCTGTTCTGCAGTAACTGGTTTATGTTATCATGTTCGTTTTGTCCGCTCAGTTCAGGTTTATGTTCTTGCAATAGTAGTTCCATTGTTCAATTACTCTAGATGGTGTTATCAATCCCTTTTCATACCCTCGGGTGTTTGCGTCAAATCACTGAATCCCATTTCTCGGAACCGGATAAGAATCCCACATACGGATACCGTTTTAAGAATATGTCTGTGGTTACAGCATCCCTTTTTCTTCGTATGTGTCTATATGCACACATTTTGCATTAGCATATAAGCATATATCGCCACATCCAGCATGTGTCAATGTGCAGCATGTGATGTGTACACATTGTGCATTGGCACAACAGAACATCTGCGTACCACCAACAGACTGCT
Source organism: Pictodentalium vernedei (assembly GCA_031216915.1). Taxonomy (NCBI): domain Eukaryota; kingdom Metazoa; phylum Mollusca; class Scaphopoda; order Dentaliida; family Dentaliidae; genus Pictodentalium; species Pictodentalium vernedei. The sequence goes on from CM062297.1 coordinate 801,622,180, forward strand.
TCTTATATGTAAGGTACCCTACCTTGCACACGACAGATGGTGGTGACTATGTACAAGTCAACAGTGGTGGTTTATGACCTATGGCGGTCTTGATATGGCCTGGAAGGCCGGGTCAAACACGTACTAGGGGCCATAACTATCTTCAAAATGATACATTACCGTGTCATAAGTATCCTCAAATACCCGTATGTGCCTATGTGCTTGTGCACAATGTGTCACATTGTGCACTAGCACACAAGCACATATCATCATATCCAAGAAATAGATATGTGCTGCATGCTATGTGCACACATTGCGGCACAATGTGTACTGCTAACACATAAGCACATCTCGGTACGATCAACATAAGTTTCTTATATGTAAGGAACCCTATCTTGCACTAGGTCTAGGCCTAATAGAACCAAAATGTTTTGAAACTGCAAGTACGGTTGCCAGTATGGAGATCGGAATGGCGGTTAGTAGTATATCACACACCACTAAACCCTCCTCTTACTAGTCTCGGATTTTGATCTCATGTGACATCTTAGGTCACCAGACTAGCAACATCATTTTGGTTGATCCCCACGCAAATGTCATGTTGTGACGTCTTTACCATGACACGATGGCGATACGTGCAATTACGTCGCATGCGCACCGGTTTCATTAGGAAGATATGAGTTTCTATCTTCTACTTTGTTTACTGGATGCCGTTTTTGGTTTCTACGATGGCATGTTGTAACGATGAAACCCAAAGACCAACAGCAGTAAAGGAGTGTGTTTTTGTAAACACTGTTCAGTTGAAAGAGAATATATTTTTAGTACAGCCTACAGTAAAGTGGAAACCTGCATACGTTATCAACACCTAGTTATGCGATATTTTCGCTCCATTTTTACTTGAATATCGTGATATTTTTATAGCCATAACGCATCAGTCGGTCGTAATTTCGCCTACCGAACGCGTCCGCCAGTCGTACTTCGCCCACCGAAGTTGTTAACAAAACAACACAAAGCATATTAACATCCTATATGGTGTGTAAAGCCTGTAATACAATAGTTATACAATTTACAATCCGGTGTTGGATAGTGAAATGTAAAGAAAACGTGTACCACAGTGATTTGATCGCTTAATTTTCGAACGATGATTACAATACCGCATCACGAACACGTTCGACTTGCGCTATATGCCATAACATCTGGAAATTAACGCGTTAGTGCTACAGGAATATCGTCATAATATGGTACAAACATGTTATTATTAACGAAAGAATATCGCCAAACGCGACACTTTGTTATGGGATGAACTGTAATTACCGACAAACACTATAACTTCTAAACATTATGCAATTGTACCGAACACCTTATAGAAACCACCATCTTGCTGTATGAATGAGATTAAGGGGAATTACTGGAACCGACTCGACAACTACCTAAAATTACTCAAGTAAACCAAATTATCTGGCTCACAGTCTCAGAGAATTCTCATTTCCGGCTACCTTGAGTGCCTACTGCCTCCCGTTCTTAACATATTCTACCTATTTTTGGCTATGTTTAGCTAGCCCTAACTATGTTCGATCCAGTTCCTCTCTCTAACTCCGACCAAAGTTCAATCAGAATTCGCCTTTCACTTTAGCCCGTGCCGGATTATACAGCCACAAAACAAGTGAAGGCAAGACATCTGTAAGTTCTCGTGTGCTAGTGCAATGTATGTGCACAAGACATGCAGCGCATGGGCGCATGCGACATTTCTCAACCACAAGGCCTTCTTTTCCATATTTTCGCATGGCTTGTGATACCCGATTTCCACATTTGTACGTCTGTCCTATTACACAATGTGTTTGGAGGGGGGTGGGGGGGGGGGGGGGGGGTCTTCCAGTGCATCCTTAGGTTGTCCTTTAGGTAGAATATATTGATATATCTAATGTAGTGGTAAATTCCAAATATGTGGGCAGTCTTCTTATAGTGATAAAGATCGCATTTCTTTGTGAACATCATCTGACACTCATGTGTGTTGTGAAGCTATCTCTGATTAGAAGCGAGATGATATACTTGTGGAATATCTTCTCCTTTAAACTCCGCGGAATGCGCCCACCGGCTATCCTCCAGTACGTCTACTTATATAACTATATCCTTCAATAGTACATCACCATGTCCCGAGTATCCTCCTAGGTCCGTATGTGAGATAAACATTTGTGACACATTATGCCCAGCACACACGCACACCATGTCGTGTGCTCCTGCGCTGCATGTGGTGTGTACACACTGTTAAACAATCACGCTAGCACCTAAGAAGATCAGTAAAATCGAGTATGACGGGCCATAGTTAAGTATGAAGACGAAGACCGAGGAGTTGGTAAGATTCACGTGTGTTGTTCGCACATTGTACACTAGCACAGGGCACTTGTTGATGTTTCTGCCACAAGGGACTGCATAGTCAGATACGTGCTAAGATGAATGGCGCAATCTTGGCCAAGATCAGAGGTGTTATTGGGTCATATAGAGCTAGGAGTAACCAAACATAGTTAGGAATAGGTAGAATATGTTAAGAATGGGCAGTAGATGGTCAAGGGTAGAAGGAAACAAGGATTCTGTGTTATTGCGAACCAGATAAATTGGTTTTGTGGTTCATTTGGGTAATGTTAGGGCTTGCGGGTCATTTTCGGTAATTCGCCCTACTCTCATACAATGGAGCATACCTTTTGAATGTCTCTCTGGCATACAACACTACATTCTACGAACTCGTATCAGGTATGGAGAAACCATTTGGATACATTTTGGTAGCTGTCGGACCGTTTGTGGTAATATAGATATACCCCCGGTCAATCGAACGGCCTCACAAAGGTACCGCATTTTTCTTTATGTTCTTTGTGTCGGAAACCGGGCTTTGTCGCTGCTGGAAGAAATAGATTCACGCCGCGTATTCAGCCAAAACTCAAGGAGTGTTGCCTGAATCCGTGCGTGAAGGTATGTCTCACCGTGACGAACCCGCCCGTTTCACATTTGTTGGGGTGGTTCTTATCCTGAAGGGGTTAATTACTTTTCCTCGAAAAGCATAAATCAACAGGGGTTCACTGAAAACAACAATTTTAATACATATATATAAAAAAATAAATATGATCATTTGTGACTTACATGGAATCCAAAAGAATAAGAAACCAAAATATCAATCACCCCCCTACCCACACAGTTTGTGACTTTATCGGGACTCCCTTCCTCCAAACGTGACGGGATGCCACTCTACCACTGCCGTCGCACGGCCACTAGCTTATTGTCACTTTACTTGACGCTTCTCACACAAGCAGTCGCACCAATGGGGTTAAACTCCCCCTTACGTTTGTCTCAGAATAATGTTCATACAGGCAAAGCCTACTCTGCCTATGTATGGCTTGCCTTTTAAAACAGGTAATTCCGTTTACCCAAATGCAAATTAGCTTCCTGAGCTCGTACTTCGTGTTTCTGAGCCTATTCTCATATATGGCCACCGACTTGGCCCGCGACTGCTCCTATTCTAAATATGAGCTCTGTGGCTCCTCTACGTCACAACGTGCCTATACTTTCGCACCAATGCGGAAACTCCTCTAACATATAGCATGGGACCGCCCCATCTACCAGCAACGACCCACAGCCTAACACACCTTCAGGCTGGAATTGGCTGGAATGAATTTTTCGAGAAACTCTCCAATTTTTATTTAGATAGCCAGAACATTAATTCTCAGTTTAATGTCTCTGTTGAACTTGGCCGCTTAGATCTGTCTTAATTTAATACTAGGTTTTAAGTTTCTTTGAAAGACTAGAACTGTGGTATCTTTTGACATTTGGGAGACAGGATAGATGCATAATATGGGTGTGTGTCCAGAACATGTGTGATGCACTGTTTTCCGACAATTACATATTAACTGGCCTTAATTACGCAGATAATGTCTACAGGAGAATACTCCATTGATCAGTTATCAGATAGCCTATGTGGCGTTCAACAAATGCGTCATAATTGACATTAAATTCCATACATCGTTTGCAGCGCTTGAATTATTGCTGGTTTGACAACCCGGTTTTCGGGGTCCGTTATATAAACGCACATTCTTATACCTTGGCCCGAACGAAAAAAATACCAAAAATATACACACTTTTATACAACAAATTCGCAACGTTTAGCTATAACCCTGACACTTTGGACCACATAGTAACCACGTGCCACTACAGACACCAAGGTGGCGGGCTTCAATCAACGAAACGGATGACTGGAATACATGTTATACTAACAACACGCGCTACGCATGCGCCTAAGCACCTTGTCCTCAATGCCATAATGGAATGGTATTGCTTTTGTTTTTCTACGGTTATAGAGCCGAGTAATTGCCGAGGTCATGTGCTAATATTTTCGAGATTTCCGGTGATGGATACATGGTGAGATTGTCAATACAGTTAAACCTAGAAGTCCTGTCATGAAATGCGCACAGGTAGCACGTCGATCCACGCGTTAATCTACGCGTTATGTCCATAGTAAGGCTATCCAATTCTGTACATATGGCCTGTGCACAAGCAATGTTTCATCCAATGGACCTCCGGATAACCCGGAGGTCCATTGACAGAAACATTGCCTGTGTTTGCTATGAGTAACCAGGAGAACCTGCCATACTTTGGATGACATACGATATGGCAATTGCGCGCAATTCCAACGCGCAATTAAGCCTAGATAAGCGCTCAGTTCGTGACAGGACTTCTAGTTTTAACTGTATCTCGAGTGTTGTCGGTTACACACGTACCATCTGCATACAGTCAGGTAGAGGCATCAAGGATCTCAGCATTGTCATTGATACCGACTGAAAAGAGAAAAAGACAAAATACAGTTCACTGTGGTACTTCAGCTTGCAGAAATCAAAAATAGGAAAAGATAATTTACGAGAACTCTTAAGTAGTCGCTAAACTATTTAATTAATGCTCCATTAATACCATTTTGGCAGAGTTTGAAAACTAGATCTTTGTGCCAAATCTTTCGAATGTTTTCGAAATTTCTCAGAAAATTGCAAATGTTTTGAAGAGACACAGAGAATGTAACAGTTCCATCAATTGGAAAGCCGTACAATGTCCTGGAAGAAACCCTGATTGGAATTAAACAGTAGATTGTTTTCTTGGAAATAATGGAAACGCAAGTAGTCGCTAAACTATTTAATTATTGTTCCACTTATACAATTTTGGCATAGTTTGAAAACTAGATCTTTGTGCCAAATCTTTCAAATGCTTTCGAAATTTCATAGAAAATTGCAAATTGCAAAAGCTGTTCATCAGTAAGGAGACAAAGAGAATGTTACATTTCCAACAATTGGAAAGTCGTGCAATGTCCTGGAAGAAACCCTAATTGGAATTCATACAGTAGATTCTTCTCTTCGACATAATGAGGTACGAAAATAGGTACTTCGGAACTAGTTTTTCTAATATTTTGGCAACAGTGGGTACCAATGAGAGGGACTATGTGTGCATCGGTTATGCAGAACTAGTAATACGGAAGGATAATGAATGGATGCAGTTTAGATGAATAACACCTAAAAATTCTGACTGAAATGGTGATAAAAATTTGTAAAAAAGTTCATTTTTATAAGACTTTCGTTGATAATTTTCAGAAAATGGACGTCGTCGCAGATGACTTTACAATAGAGCTTATGGTGCTTCGACATTCGATATGGATAAACGGATCGTCGAATGACCTTTTTCAATTGGCAGCCGACTGTATATTTTGTCGCGGTCTTTGAGACTCGTGGCGAACTTTCCATCCATGACCTCTGGTCGGGAGAAGCCATAACGCGACTTTGGCCATTCTGAATTAATTTCGAAAACGAACTCAGTTGACGATACAAGCCCAAAGGCTTAGTAACGCAAAAATGCATATTCGAAATCGGACATGTTGAGAGTCTCAATTGTATTTATCGCAGATACATATTGAACTACTCCCTGGTCTTATTCAAAATGCCATAAATGATAGGTTCGTGTAAGCTCTTAATCTAAACACAGACAGGTGTAACCGCAATATTATGGCCAACATCGTGTGACTCTAAAGACGTGTGCCACTGCAACTAGGTCTCATAAGCCGTTTACGAGAATGTTTAAACTGCACTCTCTCACTCGTAGAGTAAACGCGATGATCGCTTATTCGAAGACGCATCCTTACGGCTTACGTGTTGTTGGACATGTGCCTAAACTTAATACGTATAGCTCGATTATGGATTCAAAATTGACTTTGGCCACTCAGCATGATCGTAAATTATAAATTACACGACAACACGGCGGCTAATGAAAGTTATGGAATGCTCAGCTGGCGAATGTGGTGTCTTATGAGGCAACGCAAAAACAATATTGGGCGTATTTATTACTTTCCAAAGTGTGATTTACAGGGATTTCCGGGTTTGATTTTCAACAATTGTGTCATGTGCCCGTGCGCGCAAACGAAGACGCTTTGCCGTGGGTGTAATAGGGACTTCATTGTTTTTGTTTTTTTAACCCTCAACCTAACATGAAAAGCAGACGACACTTGCAAAAAAAAAAATTGTTGAATAACTATTATTTTCATTTTTTGTCTCAAAAAATAGGTCATGACCCCGCATTGGAACGAACTCGACAAGCTCGTTCCAATGAGGGGTCATAACCTATGTTTTAGAGACAAAAAATTAAAGAAAAAATGAAAATTAATTGGCGAGTTTTGAGAATAGCGCTGACCATTTTTGGCCGTTACGTTAGGTAAAGGGTTAAATACTATAATTTTTGTTAATAATGAAAAGTAAGAAACATTCGAGGCGAAGGACTATATTGTAAAACACTCGTGCGCATTCGCGCACTCGTGTTTGTACAACGTCCCTCACCTCTCATGAATTATTTCACGTAACCAGTCCAGTCAAGCGATTACTCTCTATTTATTTTACCAGGTGCCCGATTCACTTTTACAAGAACGTCTTTGCAGTCGCTCGTTTGCTTCCGTTGTGTTTTCAGAGTGTACTTTCTTTTTCTCCGCTACATCTTGTTCCGACGAATCCCCGAAACGTTTCATAGTGCAACTGACCGATTTCAAAACAAAATGTCGGCTTCTGGTGATGCCTGAGCGCGCACTCAGTTTCGCTCGTGTAAAATGTTATTGTTCGGTTTATAAATAGGTCAAGACTGCATTGAACGGTGAGATATTTTGACACTGAACTCTCGGCGAAGTGTATTTGTTTGGAGGCGAGGCGAGGATATTTACTGGGAAACCAAAATGGCGTCTGCTCACCCCGCATGGAGTATATGGGATCACAGTATACGGCTCAGTCTTGATGACTGATATTGCACGCTGATTGGTTAAAGAAGCTTGCTGGTAAAATAATGTGTCATGCGAAGCGAAGTTAGAACCGTCTAAATAGAGTTGGTATGTCGAGCCTAATAGTGTTATCGCATAGCCTCACACGATATCGTATCTACGTACGCAAGGTCATGCAACGTATCCATTATGCCATCCAATGAAAATACATGTATTCGATCAAAACTCCGAAAGAAGTAAAATTTCGGCGAACCCGCTCTATCCGGCTTTCACAATCGGTGCACTTTTGCTCGAGGTGATGAAATTCCTGCAAAATAAGGTGGCTACCACCACATGCCATTTATGAATTTATATACTGTCTGGGTTAGTGTATTGAATCGACGTGCGGTAGATGTCACGCGCAGTTGATCTGGTATCCTAAGTTTCTGTCCACTGACTCGACCCTCTCTTTGGTCATTCTCGAGTTGCATACTAATAATGAAATAATACTGTACTTACATTATGGGGCAGTCTACAGTTAAAACTAGAAATCCTGCCATGAAATGCACACAAATAGCACGTCGATCTGTGTGTTAATCTACGCATTATGACCAAAGTAAGGCTATCGAATTCTGAACATGTGGCCTGTGCACAAGCAATGTTTCAGCCAATGGACCTCCGGGTAACGCGGAGGTCCATTGGCAAAAACATTGCCTGCGTTTGCTGTGAGTAACCAGGAGAACCTGCCGTGCTTTGGATGTCATTCGATATGGCAATTGCGCGCAATTCCAACGCGCAATTTAGTCTAGATAAGCGCACAGTTCGTGACAGGACTTCTAGTTTCAGCTGTATCATGAGTTGGTATCCAATATGTCAAAATCTGCGAATTTTCCTTTTGGTGGCGCCATCGGACTTCTTCGTCGATACTGAGGCTATTTAAATTTTGTAGCGGAAAGGTAACTTTGTAATCTCCGGTAAACCATTTGTGATTGTTGTGGACTTTGCAACGACAAAATGAGAATATGTCCTCTGAGATAATTTATATGGTGCTTGGCAAATGTAAAAATGTGATTAGAAATGTAAATATGTTTCATAGAGCATTTTATAAAATTATGATACCAGTAAAAAGATGTGGGTTAATAGGGCTGCCGATGTATTGCATACGCTGAAGTGTTTTACTTATAACTGATATGGTATCCTGTGGTATTGGATGGAAGCTGTATAAAGTGGTTATAGAATGGAAGCCCTTGGGTTAACGTTTTCAATCATATATTAGGTGTATAATAAGCTGTAAATTACTACTGTATCCATGGCTGGCACGCGGAAAATTGTATAAGGTAATTATGAATTTACATAAAAATTACTACTGAAGAAACTTAGTCCAGCATTCCCTTCAAGTAATGTCCATTAATAAACGAGTCATTCTTGTGAAATGATGTCATGATAGACATTATTTTCCATGAATGAATAATCATACGTGTACAACTTATAGCTCACGTCCCACTGTATTGAGCTATTAAGGTGATTCTAAACTGAAGATTGTAGTTTGAGTGGACAGGTCGAAAACATGATGTTTTTTTCATTACTTTTCAATAGTAGTGGTTATTTAATACATGAATGATTGCTTCCTACCTAATAGATTACAAAAATGTGATAAAACTTTTTAAAAAAAGAATTTACTCACCAAAAAAATTCTTTTGAAAATCCCTAACTCACGGTCAACTTCCTGCCACAAAAACTTAAAATATGAATCTCACATTGAAGAATATGTTTTCTATGTGCACTAGAGAACAACAGTTGAGTCATAACTTTTTAAAAAATAAATCCAATTGTATGTTTATTTAAATTTTTGATGGACCACTGCATGCACTGGTCCAGCCATTTTTGCACAGGGAACTATTTACAGTTCCAAAGTATGGCACACCGCACTAATGAATAATCTAGTTGACCGCCCCTGGAAATATTAGCCATACAAGTGATATATCTGTTCTGCCCTCTTCCACAAGTAAAACTGTCTTGACATGAAATCACCCTGTTGAAAGTGTATCGTCAAATCCCAATAATAGAAAACAAAAAACTGCGTGGCCACACCTCCCCCCCCCCCACCACAAAAAATAGAATTTTTCAAAATTGAAAAAGGGCCATAACTCTGGCAAAAATTGTCGGATCAAACCCTGATTTGACTTGACCTGCATTTTATGTTGCTGAACCAACACAACAAATTTTATTTGATTCTGCCAATTACAGCTCAAGTTATTGGTTGGAAACTAAAAAAAAGGTGTTTTCAAAGTTGAAAAAGTGTGACACTGGAATCACCTACCAGGACTACATGCAGGCTCGAAGGGAAGTTATGGAATTGAATTCCGCCAATAAGTCGTATCGATTGACCAATACTTACAGTGCTCAAAGTATAAAATATTCGTCCAATTATTGAAAAAAATCCGATAAGGTGGTTAATGTATAAAAGTGTTTTTAATGTGTTAAATGCCATGTTTTGGATCATGAATAAACTCATGTTGTGTCAGAAATCTACCTTGTATTATTTTTTTGGGTGGGAGTTGACCCGTGGCGACTTGACCCGGTAGCGAGTTGACCCGTTCCCAAAAATTTGAAGCTCGATTGTGCCTTGTGTGTGTTGCCATACTTCACTTTCGTGGAGAATTTCTATGCAACGACTAATAAAATAATTTTCTAGAGAAAAATTTCATGTTCACACTTCTGTCATATTTTATTTGTGATTAGGAGGTCTAGTGGGGTGGATAGAAAGAAAAAAATATTATTTTTCGCACTTTGAACAAGCGCCTTACCAACGCATGTGGCTTTCCGGTGACAACAACTTCGATCAACAAACACTTGCAGGCATAAGTCTAATAGCCCACAGATTATTCGAAATTATCGATGATCTTTGTGGATTGCAAACAAATTTAATGAAATGCATCGTTTACAATGATTCGCAATGTAAATCACACCAGATCGCAAAATTAGGAGCATTATTTCTGGAACTCACCGAAACCAGACCGAAACGGGGCCGAATGACGACAGACCAATAAAGTTAACCATCAATATTACATGACGAACAATAGTTCCCCCGATTTGCGATTAAAAGAAGTGAAAAAGCAACCAGTTTACGAATATTTCAACAACGAAAGAATACAACATGGGTTTCTAATTCCACTATATGTCACCGTTTTGTTAATTAAAGAAAATTGAAATTTTTGTTCTCTATTGGTAATTTTGGCGCTTGAATACAAACTAATGGCAAGGTCGATCCATGTAAACAAATTAATTGCTTCAATTGGTGAGGGAAAAATATTTACATAGACCAGACAATCAATGCAATTTGCCTCTATTAGTCTGCCTCCCTTGAGATATATCGACAATCAGAATTTCAGCAGTGGCATTGTCATGAGAATTTACGGGACATGTGGCGAGATCTTTTGTCGCAATGTTGCCCACAACCTTCAGTGTTTTGAATTTCCCACCGTAAACATGGCGGACACTTTTGAGACTGAAACGACCCAGGTTGACAACGTGCTTAGTCCTATCTTCTATGTGTTTTATTAAAAATTAAGACTCAACTGCTGCAGTACATTACTGATAGCTCACGTTGGTTGTTCATTGGAAGGTGAGGCGTCTCGCTATTTTTTGAAAACCTGTCCACGCCATTTCCGACTTTTTGACAGTACACATTTTCTAATGTCTCCAAATGACTCGTAAATTTGTTAAATGCATATTTTGCGGGTCCCATCACGTTCTATGTGACATGGCCATTCCCCCCAACACTGGTATCCAAGGGCAAGGCTGTTTCGTTGCCAAGTTATTGTTCAATGAAATGTTCACATGTTTCTGTGTTTCTGGCTTCCATGTTGGAAGCCATGACTTTAGAATCACCTTAAGGGCCTATACAAGTAATGAAATTTTGTTTATTTTGAAAATTCTCACATCTCATATTCCTTAAATTCAAATTAAATATACACAAATTATACATCAAAATGAAGGTGGGGATGTATAGAACACGGAACACATATGTAATCAACTCATAGAGTTGACAGCAGGCACCACTGGTTCCTGGAAGTCTGCTACTGTATTCGCACCAGAACTGATAATAAAATAATATTTCATCAGAACAACTTGTGTCCAAATGTGCTTCATATATCCAAGAACAAAGCTAGGCATTCAAAACACTTTCGAATACAGCGATAGGACTGCATTTGGGAAAAGGACAACATTGTCTGCATTTTTTATTGAAGATGGTTTCCATGCTCGACAGACATGCGCAAATCACTCGATACCACGAACTGCCATCGAAAAACAAAATCGTAATTCTCAGAAATTTCAACAGGTATCATGATACTTTGCATTGAATATAGCAACTGTGCAATCTCTATCTAATAATAGTATACTGTATGAAGACGATCGTTTTCATTATTTGATTTTAGACGGCGTTGTTTTTACATGCTTTTTCCGTCCGATGACGTCGACCGGAAATCGAAAGAATATTCATACGTAAACAAAAGCAAAGTCTTTGGAATTAACCCCCATGCAGCTCTGCCGCCGTGTTTTGAAGAATTTTGATCCCCCAGCTTTGTTCTTGGATATGTAAAACACATTTGGCCACGAGCTGTTTTCGTGAAATATTATTAAGTTATCAGTTCTGGTACGAATACGGCAGCCGACTTCCAGGAACCAGTGGTGCCTACAGTCGATTCTATGAGTTGATTACACATGTGCTTCGTGTTCTATACATCTCAATCTTCATTTGGTGTATATTTTGTGTATATTTAATTTGAATTGAAGGAATATCAGAGGTGAGAATTTTCAAAATAAACAAAATTTCATTACTTATAAAGGCCCTTAAAGGGTTAAAGTGATCTTTAGTTCATTGGAACAGTGTTTACGATCTCATTAACATTGGAATGAGAACATAGCGTGCAACTCGGGTTTTTCGTAAGTGTCTATCAATCCAGCAAGTATTTGTTGGTTTGGGGCTTCTACGGTAGTTGGTCGGACGGTAAGTGCGATCGCCGTGCACGAAATTTACCTATTTCTATACTTGAGTTACTCCTTCATAAAAGAAACATGTATATTAACCCTTTCAACCCCGGTGGTATCTTCCATGTCAGTTCAATGGCTGCAGTTGGAAGAGTCCATATTTATTATTTGAGGTTAGACCAATTAATATTTTCAACGTGCAGCCCTAGGGCTGCACGTTGAAAATATTGATTGGTCTACTCACACCTTGTAGCCATCCTACTTACTGACATTATGACGTAGCTTGTGACCCGGTCGAATAAACGGCCTCTGGTGTTCAAAGGTTTAAGGTCGCACGTTATACAGATCCTCCTTCAAAGTGTCAGTCTGTCCAGTCGTTCTAGTCTGCAAATTTCTTCACCTCTGAATCGTCACTTTTAAGTTCCTGTCCGATATAGAATGCCTAGCAGTGTATAATAGGATTTAATTTAATGGACCCTCTATATACGTATGCAAATCGCACTTTAGATCCAGTTATAAAATTGTAAAATGAAGGGAGACAAATATTCATATCCCAAACCATATCACTGTCATTTATGAGAAATTTCATTATTTCAACTATATTTAGGCTTTAGGGAAAGACTCTGGTTATTCTTCTTTTTTAAAAATGTTTCTTTTTCTTTTCTTCTTTTTATTAGGCTTTCCCAAACCCAGTTTGGGAAAGACTCTAGTTATTCTTCTTTTTCCAAAATTTTTCTTCATTTTTTTTTTTAAATTTTAAAAAAAAAATTTTTTTTTTCCTCCCTCAATTTTTGTCTGTTGCACTGCTCAAAAACAAGCCGCACGATGTTAACCAAATTTGGCATACTTATGTAATGTGATAAAATCTAGTGACATGAGATATCGCCATATCTGTAAAGACGCGTATTTTCAAAATATTCTGCCAAAACCTTCAAATTTCACCATTTTTCAACATAACTCAAAAAACAAGATGTATGATTTCAACGAAATTTGGTAAACTTATTTATTGTCACAATGTCTAGATAAATGAGGTATCGACATATTCATGAAAACGCTTATTTTCAAAATTTTCGGCCAATACCATCAAAATTTCACCATTTTTCAAAAATCTCTTAATTGTTTACAGTTATCTAGCTCAAATTTTCCACACATTTAGAGCATAATATGATACACCAAAATCACCACACAAATATTTCAAAATTAACCCCTGGGGCCCAAAATGAACAGAATATAGCAGTTTTGTCTTCAAAATTGACCAAATTCAAGGGAAAGTTTCTCTATTTGCAAGGTTGTTGTAACAATTATTTTTGTATGGATAGATGCAACAATGATTGCAGAAGAAAGTTACTGTTTACTTTCTAATCTCAGATTTAACCCCAAGCACAATGAGAAAGAGAATGAGAGTGTTGTGTGAAAATGCCTAAATTAGCCACCTTTGGTTGCTTGTTTCTATCATTTGGGAAAGGGTTAATTTCAAACACTTTGCATGTCCGTATTCTCAATTGACTACCGAGCATATTTGCTGTGGTATGTTTGGTTGTAAAGTGTAACCCATTGCCCATTCTGGTTGCATAAAAGTAGGTACCATTCAAAAAATGTTTTTTTTCAGAATTTGGTAAGTTTAAGTGACAATTTACTCCATTTCTAACTGATTGGGCTCTGAATGTTTTCTATGCCTGCATGAAGCAGTCAGTCAAAGTATGACATATTTCGTTTTATCTGTTATTATTAAAAGTTTAACCCTTTGCAAATTTGAGACTTCCCATAAGGGTACTGTCGGAATAATTATTATTTTCACCAACTGCTACATGTGATTTCTCAGCACTGAAGCCATATTTTCTCAAAACGTTCTCCATGAAAAGATAGGGCATTCAGCCAAGAACAATTTTGATGTTATATGTTTTATTCAAATTTTAACCCTCACCCACTTGTCAGGCCTTGAATTGGAGTACCCTCAACTTGCACATGTTCATTCAAATACCAAGATTCAAGATTCCTCCATGTCTCTAATCAGACACTCAGTCTATGATTGACGTTCACGCATTTAGAGCATAATATGATGCACTAAAATCACCACACAAATATTTCAAAATTAACCCCTGTTGGCCAAAAATGATATGAATATAGCATTTTATCTGCAAGATTGACCAACTTCAAGGGCAAATTTCTCTAATTACGAGGTTGTTGTAACAATTATTTTTGTGTGTGGAGATGCAACAGTGATTGCAGAAAACAGTTACTGTTTACTTTCTAATCTCATCTTTAACCCCCAAGCACAATGAAGGCGAGCATAAGAGTATCGTTTGAAAATGCCAAAATTAGCTAACTTCGGTTGCTTTTTTCTATCATTTTGGAAAGGGTTAATTTCAAACACTTTGTTTTGCTATAGGCAGAGATGCTTCTTGAATAAATATACTGTTGTAAGTTATGACCTGGGGCTTAACCCAACATACGCTTTGGCCACATAAAAAATACTACTGTCCAAAAAAATTGATTTGCAGTGAATGTTGCAAATTTCTGTATTCATTTGTCCAGAAACAAGAAAGAAATAGCTCATTGTGCTTTCCATAACTGCATCAAAAAAAATCAATGTTGAACAAATTTTGTGTTATAGGTTTTTGTGTCCCGCTTTATCCAATACCAGTTTTGGCTGTACAAACATGAGTACTGTCAGACAAAATGTATTTTCCGATTAATTTCGTACTTTTCTATAACCAGTTTCCCTGGGTGGGTTTAGAATTGTCCATTTTCCTTTGCATATGTGATTTGTGTGTCACAGGGAAACAAATGTCCTTTTATAAGTTTTGGTGTCACACATAATCCAACACATGTTCGACAGCATTATCCAGAAAAAAACCTTTCATTTTCCTTAATTTTACTGTATTCTACATGTATACTCATTTTTCCTGTCATTAAATCCAAACCCACACAACTTTATTTGTTTTGCACATGTAGAGGAACATTTCTGTTCATGTTTTATAATCACATTTAACCCAACAGGACACTGATTGCTATAAAAAGCATATCCTTTGAAAATGACAAATTGGCCAACTTTGGGTGCTTTCTTTCTATCATTTTGAAAAGGGTTAATTTCAAACACATTGCTTTGTTATATGCTGTCTGCCGTTTCACATTAACCCTTTACCTAACCTGAAAAGCAGACGACACTTGCAAAAATAATTCTTGAATAACTAATTTTTTTCATTTTTTGTCTCAAAAACATAGGTTATGACCCCTCGTTGTAACGAGCTCGTCGAGCTCGTTCCAACGAGGGGTCATAACCTATGTTTTTGAGACAAAAAATGAAAAAAATAATGAAAATTAATTGGCGATTTTTGAGAATAGCGCTGGCAGTTTTGGCCGTTACGTTAGGTAAAGGGTTAAAAAGTTGGGAAAGCCCATAACTTGTCCAACAAATTACAATTCTCTAGTTTTTATTATTTTTTGTCTTCAAAATTGACCAACTTCAAGGGCAAATTTTTCTAATTGCAAGGCTGTTGTAATAATTTTGTTGGTATGGATAGATGCAACAATGATTGCAGAAGAACGTTACTGTTTATTTTTTTTATCTTAGATTTAACCCTCAAGCACAATGAGGGTGAGAAAACGAGTACCGATGGAAATTGCCAAAATTAAACAACTTTTGTTGCTTTTATCAGTCAGTTTTGAGATGGATTAAATTCAAACACTTTGCATGTCCGTATTCACAATTGACTAATGAGCATATTTGCTGTTGTTAGTTTGGTTGGAAAGTTTAACCATACGCCCATTCTGGTTGCATAAAAGTAGGTACCATCCCAAAAAACTCCCATTTTTCAGAATTTGGTTAGTTTAAGTGATAATTTACTCCATTTCTAATTGATTGAGCGCTGAATGTTTTCTATGGCTGCATGCAGCAGTCAAAGTATGACAAAGTTTGTTTTATATTTTATTATTAAAAGTTTAACCCTTGGCAAATTTGAGACTTCCCATAACGGTACTGTCGGAATAATTGTTATTTTCGCCAGCTTTTACATGCGATTTTTTGCGCACTGGAGCCATATTTTCTGAAAACGTTTCCCACGAGAAGATAGGGCCTTCATCCAAGAACAAAGCCCTCACCCAGTTATTAGGCCTTGATTTGGTGTACCCTCAACTTGTACATGTTCACGCATTTAGGGCATAATATGATACACCAAAACCACCACACAAATATTTCAAAATTAACCCCTGCTGGCCAAAACTGATATGAATTTCCAAATTGACTAACTTCATGGACAAATTTGTCTAATTGCAAGGCTGTTGTAACAATTATTTTAGTATGGATAGATGCAACCCTGATTGCAGAAGAAAGTTACTGTTTCCTTTTTAACCTCAGATTTATACCTCAAGCAGAATGAGGGCGAGAATAACAGTCCCGTTTAAAAATTACAAAATTCGTCAAATGTGGGAGCTCTTTTCTGTCATTTCGGAAAGGGTTAATTTCAAACACTTTGCTTTGCTATATGCAGAGATGCTTAATGAACACATCCGCCTTTGTAAGTTATGCTCTGTGGTTTAACCCAACATGTGCTTTCACCACTTAAAGAATAGTACCATCCCAAAAAATTTTTATTTTTAGTGAATTTAGCAAATTTCTGTACTCATTTGTCCAAAAACAAAAATGAAAGAGCCCATTGTGCTTTCCATAACTGCATTAAAAATCATTGGGGAACAAATTTTGTATAAAATGTTTTTTGTGACCCGCTTTATCCAGTACCAGTTTTGCCCGTACAAATATGAGTACCTTTAGACAAAATTCATTTTCCGAATAATTTCGTACTTTTCGGTACTCAGTTTCCCTGCTAATGGATAGTTTCATATACAATACAACACGCCTTTCACATTAAAAGTTGGGAAAGTCCTTAATTTGTCCAATAAATTACAATTCTCTAGTTGTACATGTATATGCATTTTGCTCTCGCACAAAATATGGGGCAGAGCCACAGTCATTTTGTTTGTACGAAGAAGGAACATGGTTTCGCATTGGTAAACTGTGCTGACCTTTCTTGTAATTGTTTGTGTTTTTATTTAGTTAATGAATTTTTCACCTTTCATGGAGGTTGATCTCGCAACATACCGTGCCAGGACTGGTCGGTTTGGCAACCGTAGGTATAGATGGCAGAAACTAGATGTTCACTAGTTTTTTTAAAGATTAAGATGATGTTTTGCCCTATGGGCTAGAGGTGTCTAGGCGCTATAATATACTGCACATTGATACTCAGTGGAGACGTAGAAGTGAATCCAGGTGGACCCCGAGAACATTCATCGTGTGTCCATTTGAATGCCGGAGGCATTCGAAACGAAGTGAATCAAATTCACACAGAGCTTGGAGATTTTAATGTCATTTTATCACTGAATCGCTTTTATGTGCTACTATTGATATAAATGACATCAACATTTCCGGGCATCATACTGTAAGGAAAGATAGGAGTGATGGTGCGGGTTGTGGGGTAGTTCAAGTTATTAATTCAAACCTGATTTTTAAACGCAAGGAAGTTTTGGCGCTACATGGATTAGAGTGAGTTTGGCTGGAGATTGGAAGTGATAACCAAAAGTATTAGTGGGTGTGTTTTATCGACCCGCTTCGGCTCGCGACTTCCACTGGGGTGTTATCGACGTATCGATGTCCGTGACCAGAGCTGATTTATCCACCAAATGTCTTATACTTGATGATTTTAATATAAATTGCTTACCAAGTATGCACGCTAAATATAGAATATACCCATTGTAGCTTGGTGTACCAAATGTTCGCCACGAGTGGTGAACATTTGGTACACCAAGCTACTTTGGTATATTTTATTTATTCCCTGATCGTCAGATTACTAAGAGTCGCTATTATTTTTTCTCGATTTTACTGAGCACCTGATGTACATACGAGCGAATCTGTTTTTGTTTACACGAACATCGGTGGGCGGTACTTCAGCTGTCAATTTTATCGCCGAAACGAAATGAAAAATAGAAACTGAGCCTTTTTCGTTTTAATAACATACAAACATACTATGTCGAGTTATGCATGCTTTATGAACATGAGACAATGCATGTTTGTTAATTTTTGACTTCTTATGAGGTAAACCCATTTAAAAACGTAATAAATAATTGTCACTTCCATTTCACTCTTCGCGAAGCGACGTGCGGTAAATTTAGACACGTTTGTCTTCATGTCGACATCACCAAAGGTCAACGGGGATGTAGTTCTACTGTAGGTGTAAATTTTTACTATTGAAATCCCATTGCTGGCGTGTTCATCAAGGTTGGTGTGTAAAGCTAAAATTTATGTCAGAGACTTTTCATATATAGTAGAATAGGTAATCATGGTATAAAATATGATATCTCGCGAATGTCCGTGACTTGTCAAAAATGATAAAAAAAAAACAACGCGAATAACTGAATATCCCAGCACACTAATTGATCTAATCTTAACCTCATGTCCTGACAGTCTTCATAAAGTACAGGTTATCCCTCCTTTCTGTAGCGATTATCATGCAATTTCAGTTAATTTAAAATCAATGAAATACAAAAGTCGTCAATATGTAAAAGCCGTATGGGACTATAGCAACATGTCATGGATGTGATTGGTCTGCCAAACGCCTTTTCTAAAAAAACTGGAATTATTTGTTCGATAAGCCTTGGATTACCTCCTTTGTTAGTAGACAAATGCGGATACGAAACAAACCACATAACAAACTTTAAGCCAAACGGACAAATGATCCACGCGACTGACGTGAATTTAGAAGCCGCGGAAATTATACTATAGAGTGTGTAAGACAGGCTAAAAAAAACTTTGATGTTAAAACTGAGCAATTTTCATCGACACGAATGCCATCTTTCAAGCAATGGTGGAAATGTTTCAAAAACGTTTTGAAAGAAGAACAGTGTGATGCAAGCAGTGTATTTCATTTCCAGCACTGCTTGAAGAAGAAAATGTAGTCAGTGACCCGACTGAAATTGCACCACTTCTCAATGACTACTTTATCCGCCATTGCAATACGGTTGATGATGAGGCGCTACCAGACAGAGAGTTTAACCCTTTACCCAGCGAATCGCCCACATCCGCCCGCGTAATTCAGCAGCTGAAAAAATATAAATTTTCGAAAAATTTCAACAAAACCATATCATGTGACCCCTCTTTGGAACGAGCTCGTCAAGCTCCTTCCAAAGAGGGGTCACATGATATGGTTTTGTTGAAATTTTTTGAAAAAAATTAAAAAATGATATTTAAAATAATAAATTTTGAAATCGTCTGCGTTGTGTAAAGGGTTAATAAAAATTCTATTGATAATGCAGAAACAACCGTTTTAGTTGAAATACTTTTATCGAAATTAGACACCAAAAAAGCCTTTGGGCGGGATGGAATTATTAATGTAATTTTGAAGCAATTTTCGCATCAATTTTCGTTTCCGTTGAGTAGGTTGTTTAACCTATTATTAACAACCAGCTAGTTTCCTCACATTTGGAAACGGGCAAATGTTATGCCAGTTCATAAGAGATTATCCCTTAACAAAAAGGAAAATTATCGCCCCGTCTCACTGACTAGTTGTCTCAGCAAGGTTCTAGAAAAGACAGTTTTTAATCGCGTCTATACATATTTAATTGAAAATAACCATCTAACAAACTTACAGTCTGGTTTTAAACCAGTGGGTGGGGGACAGTGTATCAGTTGGTGTTTCTTTACAACTGTACTAAATCGGCACTTGAAGGCGGTAAAGAAGTCCGGTTTGTATTCTGTGATAAAAGTAAAGCGTTTGATAGAGTCTGGCATGCGGGTCTTCTGCATAAACTTGATGATGTTGTGGTAAGAGGAAATTTACTGTTTTGGTCCAAAAGTTATCTAAGTGAACGTTCGCAAGCAGTCGTAACCAATGGGAAAAGTTCGGAGAATAATTGGATTTCATCTGTAGTCGCTCAAGGATCTGTTTTGGGTCCCTTTCTCTTCAATATTAATATAAACGATATCGTAAATAACGATCATTCCAACATTAGATAATATGCAGATGACACTTCGTTGTTTTTAATTGTTGAGGATTCAAACTTGACTGCAAACATTCTGAACAAAGATTTGAAGAGAATTAGTGGATGGGCAAGGAAATTGCAAGTTAACTTCATTCCGATAAAAACAGTTACGCTGTGCTTCACTCTAAAAAAATCCAACTCCAAAACCCACTCTATACCAGTTAGATCATCCAGTTGAACAAGTTGACACCCATAAACATTTGGGTCTACACTTCCAGACTTCTGGTACTTGGAACACTCAGGTGGAGAGACTTGTTGAAAAAATCAGCCCGATGATAAATTGTCTTCGAAGTTTAAAATACAGATTGTCCAGAGCTGCGTTGGAAACTTTGTATCCAGCTTTATGATCCCGCTTTTTGATTATGCAGATGTTATTTGGGACCATTGTAAGGAAAACCTAACTACCGTACTGGAAAACGTACAGCTGGATGCTCTCCGTACAATTTGTAGTGCACCTAGAGACACTAATCATAACGCACTTTATGAAGAGACCGGCTTTATCACCTTGAAAGAAAGGAGGAAAAGACATAGAAAATCACGATGTACAAACTCATATCTGGAAACACCCTATCATATCTTACGTTTCTGGTACCCCGACAGATTCCTGACATCAACTTACCACTTACGTTCTTCGGATAACTTGTGTGAACTGCAGTGTCACACGAGACTCTTTTCTGATTCATTTCTGCCTTCGGCCATGAAATTGTGGAACAGCCAGGGTGAGGGCGTGCGATCATGTGATTCCCCGGAGTCCCTGAAAAGTTCCCTTCGAAGAATTGACAGGATGGTTCCAGAGTAGTGCTATGCTGGTTGTAGGAGAGGTCAAATATTGCACTGCAAACTTAGAATGAGATGCAGTGACCTGAATGCTCATAAATTCGAGCGCGTTTTAACAAACGACCCTAGGTGTTCGTACGGAAACGATTATGAGGATATTGCCCACTTCTTCTTATCGTGTACTAACATCCGAATCCAGCGTCAGTCGTTTCTTCTGTAACAGTCGGGTGGCCGTCAGTCCAGCTGTTTTTCCCCCAGGTTCTTAGATCTGTGACACTGCTTGACGACAGAACAGGATTAGTTTGAAGAAAATAAAATAACACATCATAAAGTTAGTGATTTAATGATTCAGCCGTTTTGTACAGTCAATGGTGGGGAAGACAGACAAGTTTCAGTGACTCGAGAATAGTTCAGAACATGATATACCGGAAAAGCAAAAATGCTCGCTTCGAGCTTCGTTGGTGATTCACGACAGGAGTCGAAAATGGCCGAAGAATCTCTCAAGAGAACTGCAAAACTGGTGCGGTTCGGAGTTTATTTCGCCAGTAACGTCAGTACAGAGACAATATGTGAATAACCATGAATGGTCAAGCCGACATAACACCAAACATTTTGACGAACAAATCACAAAGATTTGTTAATTCACTGTTCGCGACAAGCGCCAACAAGCAAATTAAGTGAGACTGGAGCAAGGCTGGCAAGCCTTTACGTTAACTGTCTTACATGAAGACTGAGAACCCGGTCTGCTGAATACTCGGACAACGGGCTCCTATATACAATAATTAATAAGAGTCCGCGTGCAAACTCACACACTGGAACAGGACACAAAGTAACCAATAGATATTATTTTAAGATAAAACCAAAACACAGCGCCTCAGTGTACAAGTTGTGTAACTCTTTCTACAAATACTGATCACCACAACAAGTACCTACAAATTTTTAAGGAAGAAAACAGATAATATGCGATTCCCACATTAAATGCAAGAATAACGTATAAATAACTACATTTTGGTACTTGTGATAAAATATTTATAATTTATAAATAATCCGAACCGCCACCATTACACTTCTAAGCATTGAGAACACAAGAGGCAATATCAATTATATATTGTACGGTAATCCGGTGTGGCCTTAATCAAAGAGTTTTTGTGGCCTTCCAAAAGTATATTGAAGAAAGGAAGAGATTTGGATAGAGGCTATCACCCGCCCATGGGATAAGATAAGACAAGTTTATACAGTCACAAAAGCATCATAGCTCAGGCAATCACAACAGACTGTTGGCTCCACACAATGCATCCGTTCAAGCACCATTATTGTTTGTAATTTCTATAATGTAATGGTGAGATATTTAAATAGTCTGTTTACCAGATCATTTTGATTTCGAAATAAAATACGGTTTAAAAAATCGTTTTTGCTCTAATATTAACAAGTTATAAATACCCAATTTGCAGGGCCTGTGTGTATAGTGGTCGATATACAATTTGGTAAATCAGAAACGAATCTCCTGCTCTCTCGTTCTGTCCGCATTAATATGCAGGGGCCACTGGTATCAATAACAAGACAGATATAAGGGAGAACGGCATGGGGTGGGGGGGGGGGGGGTGGGGTACCTAAATAAATCAAAAAATAATCGCAGGCTATGAAAGAGGGCAAGTATATATTATATATTATATTTTTTATACTTTTTTACTTATATCTGGTATATTGGCAGAGTCACACTGGCAGCCATTTTGCATACAATATCCGTATTACCTGAAACCCATTAGAGATGGGCAATATACCGAAAAACCGAACCGATACCGATATTATGGGGATACTGAAAAACCGAACCGATACCGATATTATGGGGATACTGAAAAACCCAATCGAACCGATCGCCGAATAACGAAACCGTCAGAATTTTCAATTGTTCCTGCATTCACTATTTTTAAGGCCTTGTTGGGGCTTGATACAGATGAAGGTTAAATTTTCATGAAAGAAGTGGCTGACTTTATTTTCAGTTTAGTTAACCCTTAGAGGTCTAGGTAATTGAACTGAATTCATACTAAACTACAACCTGCACGTGTCCAGTTGCTTAACAGTGACTTCTCGCCAAGTCTTGGCTGCCTTAACAGGAAGCCAGGGCGTGACTAGAAATCACTGCCCGGGTGATTTGTGTATTTTCAGCAGGGCCTCCTGAAAAGGGCATGGCCCAGGCACATGCTCTGAGATAACAAACACCTCAAATAGGCCTTTGAAGGTTAATGTGTGTTTAGAAGAAGTCACAAAATTACTGTAGTTATTATTTGTGTTCGTAAAAGTATGCCACTGTTGAGCTCATTGGCAGGGGCCTTTGTGGAGCTGTGATAGAATGGTAAAAGAACAACTTATTCTGTATTTTGCTGACGTGAATTCCCTTTTGGTACTATCAGCATATCTCAAGTCATAGTCAAGTCAGATACCGAATACCGAACCGATACCGATGTATATCCCCTTAAAAATACCGAAACCGACACCGATCAGAAAATTTCAAAACCGTCCATCTCTAAAACCCATACTTACACAGTGAGGATGGTATCACCATAAAATGAGAATTTATGCCACATTCAAGTATGATATACAAGAGCAAGCCCCCAGAGAGATCTTCCTTGGAAGCCTATGGTTTCCCATTCACCCATTTGGCATTAAATTATATTTGTTATGCATTTTTAAAAAGAAAGAACAATAACAAACGAGAGAATTGTAATTTGTTGAACAAATTACGGGCTTTCCCAACGTTTTAATGTAAAAAGGCAAACTGTATTGTTCACACAACTATCGATCATTTTTGAAGACAGCAAAATTTAGTGGAAATCAAAGTTTTTGTGATGCTACTAGTTTTTATGCAGCCAAAACAGATATTTGGGATAAAGCAGCACACAAAAACATTTAACACAAAATTTGCTCTTGGATAATTATTGAATATTTTCATGGAAAGCAAAACGAGCCATGTCCTTTCTGCTTTGGAAACAATAAGTTCAATATGCCCGCCTGCAATAGACCTTACGTTTTTGGCCATTGTAGACAACACCGTGTCCGGATCAAAAGGGGTGCCCTTGGGGTAGGGTCAGACACGAGTCTTTGTCAATCTTGTTGTGGTCATCGAGTAGCCCAGAAGCTCATTCACACCGAAAAGAGACCGAGAAGAGACTTTGAAAAGGTTCTTGTCCAGCTTAAGGAAGTCCAAGTTCTCATTTAAAGACAAGTGTGATATCGGCTATACACTGTTCACTCACAGCAAGGTAAGTATGGACGAACACATCGACCAGCTGCTGGCTGAAATGCAAACACCGAGCCCCTCCAAGACGTTGTCCAGAACATCCTAGATGAATCCATTCCAGAAGCAATAAAGAAGCGATTGCTGAGGCCTCTGCTTCTGGGTGCTGCACGACCTCCCCATCCACTTCGAAAGGCGCGTGAGAGAAAAAAGAAGGTAATTGTTGAGGAGTTTGACCCAGCCAAACAACGGCGACAATTCGACTTGGATATCGAAGTCCCTCACCCGGTGAGGCTGTCAGATAATGAACCGTGGGTCGATCTTGTGAACGACGTCAAAGACGAGTTTGAAGTTGATGGCGCCGCCGCGGTCTTATCTTCATGGAGGGTAGAGGTAGAGGACCCCCTTGACTTCGGCGACGTTAGTAGTATGTCATGTACGTTTCGAGGGTAGTTTGGATGATCTCATTTGGATGATCTCATGTGACGTCATGTCACGTGACCTAGTCGCGCCATGTTGTGTTGTCATGGTAACCCGCGTGAGCGGCCATCTTGTACCATCTTGTCCCATATTGATACGTGATGTGAGTGCGCATGCGCAACGCGTGTTGTTAGGGTGATACGTGTTTCCGCCATCTTGGTTTCTATGGTAGCGCGTGGTTACTATGTTACCCAAAGGCCTATAACAGGACAGGGGTATGTTCGGAGGGTATGTTCGATTGAATCGGAGTAAATCAAATTACCACAAACAACCCGAAAATCCCTCCAACTTTTACGGAATCGGCTAGGAATCTCAATTGCGGAATGCCTTATATGTATACAGGGGAAATCTGATTGAAGGCATATGGCTAGGAAGTAATGGATGAGATATGGGGCAGAATAACAGAAGCCAATAGTACTGGTACAAGGCCGCAATGGAACAAGACTGTTGTAGAAGCTAATGATAGGACAGATAGACCATAGACCAGTAGTGGTCTTGGATCTTTGGCGACAAGACGGAAGCGGTTGGTAAGACTACATTAGACCTCATTGAGAGATTACTCATGGTCCTCATGGCCTCATACGACAAAAAAGGGGTGCCGAAGGCCAGTTTTCCAAAAAGGGGTGCCAAAATTGGGGTGCCTGGGGATATGGCTGTTAAATACTGAAATGAGGCTAAGAGTCGTAGTAAATTATACCTCATTGAGGGATTTGTAATGGTCCTCATAACCTCAAAATTCAATGAGGCTATGAGGGATAATAAATGAGAACTCATTGAGGGCTTTTACATAGCCCTCATGGCCTCATACGACAAAAAAGGGATTCTCCAAAAGGTATCCTCGATAGGTATCCTCGAATAATACAATACCAGGCCATAGGTATCCTCAAATACTGAAATGAGGCTAAGAGTCGTAGTAAATTATACCTCATTGAGGGATTTTCAATGGTCCTCATAACCTCAAAATTCAATGAGGCTATGAGGCATAATAAATGAGGACTCATTGAGGGTTTTTACATAGCCCTCATGGCCTCATAAGACAAAAAAGAGGGATTCTCCAAAATGTATCTTCGATAGGTATCCTCGAATAATACAATACCAGGCCATAGGTATCCTCAAATACTGAAACGAGGCTAAGAGTCGTAGTAAATTATACCTCATTGAGGGATTTTCAATGGTCCTCATAACCTCAAAATTCAATGAGGCTATGAGGCATAATAAATGAGGACTCATTGAGGGTTTCTACATAGCCCTCATGGCCTCATATGACAAAAAAGGGATTCTCCAAAAGTTATCCTCGATAGGTATCCTCGAATAATACAATACCAGGCCATAGGTATCCTCAAATACTGAAACGAGGCTAAGAGTCGTAGTAAATTATACCTCACTGAGGGATATTTAATGGTCCTCATAACCTCAAAATTCAATGAGGCTATGAGGCATAATAAATGAGGACTCATTGAGGGCTTTTACATAGCCCTCATGGCCTCATACGACAAAAAAGGGATTCTCCAAAAGGTATCCTCGATAGGTATCCTCGAATAATACAATACCAGGCCATATGTATCCTCAAATACTGAAATGAGGCTAAGAGTCGTAGTAAATTATACCTCATTGAGGGATTTTCAATGGTCCTCATAACCTCAAAATTCAATGAGGCTATGAGGCATAATAAATGAGGACTCATTGAGGGCTTTTACATAGCCCTCATGGCCTCATACGACAAAAAAGGGATTCTCCAAAAGGTATCCTCGATAGGTATCCTCGAATAATACAATACCAGGCCATATGTATCCTCAAATACTGAAATAAGGCTAAGAGTTGTAGTAAATTATACCTCATTGAGGGATTTTAATAGTCCTCATAACCTCAAAATTCAATGAGGCTATGAGGCATAATATATGAGGACTCATTGAGGGCTTTTACATAGCCCCCATGGCCTCATACGACAAAAAAGGGATTCCACAGCAAGAGACGTTTCACAATAAGGGATTCCATGGGATGTGGCCATTGGATATAGAGGTGATGAGAATCGGATAGAACTTCACTGTAATAAGGGGAGATAACTCGGCATAGAGATTATGGGAAATCAAGCAATCTGATAGGTTAGTTATAATCTATATAAATGATCTAGATATATGAAACAACAAGAGTACTCGGGATAGGGTCAGAACTAACAAGAATAGACCAGAATATAAGCCGATAAAATCGGAAATCCGTATCAAATAAAGTCCTTTTCGGTGATTTTGGGTGGATTTTGGTGATTTGGAGGGATTTTCGGGTTGTTTGTGGTAATTTGATTACTCCGATTCAATCGAACATACCCTCCGAACATACCCCTGTCCTGTTATAGGCCTTTGGATCACATAGCAATCACGTGCTACCATAGAAACCAAGATGGTGGCCTCCAGTATACAAAATGGACGACGGAAACACGTATCGCCCTAACAACACGCGCTGGGCATGTGCACTAACACCACGTATTACTATGGGGGTGACGTCACAAGATGGCCGCTCACGCGGGTTACCATGACAAGACAACATGGCGCCACTAGGTCACGTGACATGACGTCACATGAGATCATCCAAATGAGATCATCCAAACTACCCTCGAAACGTGCACGACATACTACTAACGTTGAGATCACTAAGAGAATGCGTGCAAGGGCCGACTGACTGACCCTGGAAGCCCGCATGACCCACGAGAGGGCAGCACGACTGCAAGCACCCCTTCCAGAGGGCGCGTTTACCCTGAAAATCCGTGCCGAGAGGAAGAAGGGGCGGGGCATCGTTGAGATCTCTCAAGAAACTAAGCCGGGCGCGCTGATCGGGAGCGACCAGTTTTTCTACCAGAATGATTACCCTATCACAGCGGTCGTTTATGTGCTCTCCCCTCTCAGAGACCCAAACCCTGCCAACTTGGCCCCAATGCGTGACGGTGATCTCAACTGTGTCGCGCAGAGAGTGGAGGAGCACTTCGAGGGCGCTCTCAGAGGACAGGGCCTAACCCCCACCAGGCGACAGAAAATTGAGGAGTGGGAGAAGAGAGACAATGGCGCTGGTGCAACGGTGGACGATGTGGCCGAGCTCGAGAAGCTCCTCAAACGGGCCATCATCCTGAAGGCCATTGCCGGCGAGGATATGTACAACAGAGGCAAATATGGGAGAAGCTACCATCGCCCCATAGAGCTCGTCTGCCATAACGGCCACTCCTGGTCCAAAGACCTGCACTTCCCCCAGTCCAGACAGGTCGACATATACGAGGATGACATCTGGGAAGCCATCAGACAGGCCACCCAAAATGAGCCAATCGCTGACTGGCTACTCAGAGGTGGCCAGGATGGACAGCTCAGTGTCGACCAGTTCGTCCTACAAGACGGCCGTGCCTTTAGGACTCAAGAGTCACAGCAAACACTCCAGAAGGCCTGCGCCTATCTAGGGGATGAAGCTCTTGCAGGCAGGGCCTTCGGAGTGAACCACGCAGCAGCATCGTCGCAAAGGAAAGGTATGACTGGAAGCCGACCCCAGCATCTTTCCTGGATGACATCCAAAAGGCTTGTGTCGAACATGGCCACGGTGGCCTCTGGAACGCAGAACGGTATCACGTCAATGACATCATAAGAATTGACATGAAGGCATGCTATCCCTCAAGCTTCCAAGTTCTGGGTGAGGCTCAGCCCTACTTCGAACGTTTCGGCCATCCAAAGGCCAACATGATCCGTGCTGCAATCTATGGTGCTTTACCTAATGACATAGGTACCGGTTTCGCCCAGATACGCGAGTGGGCTTTCGACCCAAGTGGCCATCCTGTCTTCCCTGTATAATTCGGGAGGCATTTCGAGTGCAGGGCTGGGCCCCAACGGTCCTCCTCTCATATCTCATGGATTCCGGCATCCTAACCGGACTAAAGGTAGGAGAAGCCATCATCGCTTTCGTAAAGAAGAATGTAGTATGGCTCCACGAAGATTGAGATCAGGACTGCAGCATCATCGGGAAGTTCACTCAGGGCGCAAAAGCCGATGGTAAACGATTGACCCATTGGTCATGGATCATGGTGAACTAGATTATCTTGTGAGAGATACTCGCCGAAGTGGCACTCTTGTCGGAGCCCCAGAACGGTATCCCCTAGGTTATATGCTAACTTACTATGATGGCAGCCAGCCCCAGGACGCCCACCTAAGGGCGTATATATTAGCATACGCCCATACTAACTTTCTCAGTATGTTACAGCGTTTCGGCAAAGAAGAGGCGGTTCGGGTGGCGACAGACAGCATGTACGTCAGAAAAACAATACTTACAAACTCAACTGTTTCCAAGCCTTTGTACCACCAGAAGTACACCCTGAGGGTTATTGCAAAAGGTGCCGTCGCTATCATGACGAACTCACCCTACAGCCTCCCGAAAAGTGTAATATCCTGCCAGCTAAGTGGCGCGACAAGGGTGAGCAGCTACACATGCCACAGGAACACGCCGAATACCTCCCCAAGCCAGAGTATTGTAGCGCCACGAAAGACCTCCCTCCCAGCACTGCTCCGAGGTATAATGACCCACTGACCCACCATCGGCTGAGTTACCTCAACGGTGGAGGTGGTAGCGGCAAGACAACGAGAGCGATCGAGCTCTTCTGGCTGCGAGACCCACTTGTCTTTACCCCAACCCATCACCTTGCCAAAGAGATGCGAGGTAGGGGGTCAAGGCCCAAACCTACCATAGCTTCTTCCGGTGAAGCGGCCAGAACGACTGCACGCCAGACCGCATGGGCCAGAAGTTCATCCCCCGTGCCATAATCTGGGATGAGGTTTGCACTGTGCAACGGCTTATCCTAGAAATGTTCTTGGACTGGCTGGACCAGCGTGGGATCCAGGTTATCTGCTGTGGTGATCAAGGCCAGCCACCACCAATCGTAGGTGAGATGCCCCACGACTGGTTACGTCAAGCAGTGGATTATTACGATGAGGTCAAGGCAGACCACCGGGCAAAAGATGATGCACTCAAGGCCCTGAGAAGGCACATCCGCCTCCAGCCTGACAAGGTCCAGTGTCAGGAGATGCGGAAGGCTCTCCCCAGCTGTCTCGGATGGGAGCGCTTCATGGAGCAATGGAGGCCAGATGACCTGATCCTCGCTAGCCGGCAGAAGGTTCGCGACCAGGCACAAGAGCTCTTGCTCTAAAGACACAAGGAGTACTTTCCAGACACCCCGGTTCCGCTGATATACCATCCCAGGGACAGCCGAAAACAGAATATTATGGTTCCCATCCCGGGCACAGACCGCGAAGAAGAGCTCGTCCTCAATGACGTCGTTGAAATCACCATTGAGGCCGCTGAACAGGCTATCAAGACCGATGATTGGCGCCTCGGGTATGCCCTCACAGTCCACTCAAGCCAGGGTCTCACTATCCACGACTCACAGAAGATTTGGATCATAGACAACTTTCTACAATGGTCCAACCTCGCCGTTTCCTGCGTGAAGTATATGCAGCAGCTCCAACGGGTGACCTGTCCACCAGATGAGGGTACTGAGGTCAGGCAGCCCACAGAGCCATCCGATAGACTGCTCCGCAAAAGGAACGAGAGGAAGCTTGTCGCCCATAAGCGCCAGGGCCAAGTCAAAGGACTCCCGGGGTTCAATCTCAAGGTCGACTACTCATGCGGCTCAAGGAGGACCAACAGAACCACTGTGCGACATGCAACATCGAGATGCTGTGGGCCTACCAGCCCAAAGATTCGCAGCAGTTCAGTGTCGACCGGCTGGACAACTATGATAGGGTGATGTACACGTCTGACAGGTCTCATGGAGCATGGCTTAGCCTGGGTTAGTTGTTATGGATCTATATGTACAAATAAATTTAATATTGTTCAGTGCTTGTCAGTGCTTGCTAGTCACTGATTAGACAAATTCTTTAGTATTCTGTGACGTGCCTCGGGTGGTGCCCAATTTTATTTTAATTTATTATTATGTTATGTTCTGTTATCCTGTATCGCTCATATAATATAGTTTCATTTAATTAATTATGATTAAACTTTCATCATAGCCCCCACTTCACTTAAAATGTTGAGAAGTCATTGGCGAAGTTAATGCACTCGAAAATCTTGGGTTAAAAATTAACTCAAATCAACTGTGTTGTGCAAATATGAACCCAATTGAATTCATATTCACACAATCCAGTTGATTTGGGTTAAATTTTAACCCAAATGATTTTAGAGTTTGACAGCAGACCTTCACATTGGATAGTTTCCACCTCTAATAGCGGTTAGATCTATGTCTCTGATAAGCAAAATGTTCAGGATGGATCATGGCTGTATTTTCAGAACTCAATATATAGGACACTGTAACCTCCTTTCGTGGTTCAGTAGTCTTTTTAACTCAAAAGGGTGATAAAATATTAGCAAAGAGACTTGAGGAAAAATACATATTTACCTTCTGGAAAAAAACTTATTTTTGGAGCTGAGAAGCACCCACCACCCCCCTGCCTATCTTCGTGAAAACATGTTCCGACACTCTGTCCACCTGAACCCAAAAAGGGAGGGACTATTTAAGGGCTAGACTAGTTTCAGGCCATAACAGTGTCAGATTCGTGCTTGGGGGTTTAGCCTGATACAAGTACACCTCTTGAAGAAAATATACATTCACATAAAGGTGTACCCTAGAGAGAGGAACAAAGGAGTGTATCTTTAAAGGTGAAACAGCGAGGAAAGGCGTAAATAAAACACGATTTGTCATTTAGTACCAACCGTGTAAGAGCTCTGACCTGTGAAGTTGGAAAGTTTTATGATTGTTCCAAGTACTGTATGAATGAAGGATTATTGCAATGTACAGCGATGGAAATCCATTAAAAAGAAAAACTTTCTCAAATTTGTGGGACGTTTTCTTCACCCTCCGTACACAGGTTTTTAATCTATTTCTTCATAAATCACGTGACATATCCTGTCCAATACCTTGTTCCGTAACTCTACAACATTAATTCATGGGCTTCTGAGAGTCGTTCCTTTTTGCTGCGTGAAAGACAATTTGAAAGAAAATCCACAGTGATACTTATTCGTTTGGTTGCAACAAATCTCTTTTGGTTAAGTTACAGGCTGTCCAAAATTGTGCAGCCAGAGTTCTGACCAAGACCAGGAAATATGACCACATATCTCCGGTACTGGCAGATCTACACTGGCTCCCAGTTCTGAGAAGGATTGACTTTAAAATCCTTTTAATCATATATAAATGTCTCAACAATCTTAGTCCCTCATACATTACTGATCTTCTTGTTCCCCACAAACCTGTCAGAACTCTATGGTCCAGTTTCTCCAATGACTTAGTTTGCACATCATGCAACCTTCTATCATGCAGTGGTCGTGCTTTTTCTGTGGCCGGTCCGGAGCTCTGGAATTCGCTTCCCGCTTATATGAAGACGCCACAAACTCAACCAGTTTAAATCTGCTCTGAACACATATCTCTTCAAGCAAGTATATAATACTGAGCTTAACCTTGGTTGATTAATGATTAATAGTTGATCGTTGTTACTTTTTCTTTTTGTATATATTCAACTTCAGCCGCAGAGTCTATTCATATACTACTCAAAGTTTGCTAAGCACCAAATATTTGACACATCATTGTGAAATTTGCTGGTGACATATTTGTGATATTTTTGGTGGATATGATTGAGGAATGTATTGAGATGGTCCCTAGTGTTTACATTAGCTCTCGTGACGAGCAGACATTTCGTGACAGTCATGGAAGGCATGTACCCCTTGATTTTCATGATGTTTTCGTGTGCTATCTACATGTACATGCCGTGTGTAGGGTATTCAGTCTTTATTTCAACACAAACCCTTGTGATTTAATGATTGAATATGGCACATGTAAATGTAAGAAGACATTTGTCTGAAGCAGAAATGTGGCGAGCTGGAGGGATGGTGGAGCAAGGGGCTACCCATCGTCAGGTTGGTAAAGCCCTTGGTGTGCGCCATACGGTTATCACCAGAGCCTGGGCAAGACTTCAGCAGTATGGCACACCAGTAATCGGCATGGTGGTGACAGAGACAGGGCAATATCTGCAGCTGAAGACTGGTTTTTGATCATTCAGGCCCGTAGGAACCGCTTTGCAACAGCAACCCAGCTTTGCAGTGACCTTCAGATTGCATCCGGGGTAAATGTTTCGACGCAGACTATCCGGGCAAGGTTGCACGAAGGTGGTCTCCGATCGAAAAGACCATGTATTCGCATTCCGCTGTCCCAGAACAACCGCCAGGCACGATATGAATGGGCCATGGACCATGTTGGATGGACCAGAGAAGATTGGCGACCTGTCCTTTTTACAGGTGAGTCGAGGTACTGCCCAGACCACACAGATAGGCGTTCTTGGGTATGGAGAAGACCAGGAGAGCGAGTCCATGCAGCCAACATTGCTGAGCATGACCGCTATTTTGGAGGGTCAATCATGGTCTGGGGCGGCATCAGCTGGGATGGACGTACAGAGCTCTTTGTCCTTGAACGTGGTACATTGACTGCACAACGGTATATTGATGAGATCCTGGATGTCCACGTCAGATTGTATGCAGGTGCAGTGGGTGATAGATTCATTCTGATGGACGATAATGCCCGTCCTCATGTTGCCCATGCTGTCGAGGAGTACCGACAGAGGGAGGGGACTGGGCGTATGGACTGGCCAGCAAGATCCCCTGACTTCAATCCAATCGAACATGTCTAGAATGAGTTGCAGCTTGCAATTTCAGTCCGTCCAGTCCAGCCAAGAAATCTCCAGGAGCTTGGTGCCATGCTGGTCCAAGACTTGAACAGCATCCCACAAAGGGCCACCAGGAACCTGATTGGGAGCATGCGAATGCGTTGTCAAGCTGTAATTAACAGTAACGGGTCTCATACTCGATATTGAACCCATACCAGTTCGCTCCGTCAACTTTTTGGCATATTGAAAAAGTTCCTCTTTTACCAATAATATCCATTTTCCATGGTTATCGTCTTCAAAAGCTAAAAAATAATGCCAAACACAAATAAAATCTTAATTTCTGTACTTAAATCATTAAAGATATAATTAAATAAAAAATATATACACTTTTCATTACAATATTTCAACTAAAACGTAAAACAGGTAGTCGGATATACTTGGTGCTTAGCAAACTTTGAGTAGTATATATACACCACACGTGTACTCGATTGTAAAGCCCGCGAGCGCATTGTGGAACCGAGGCTATAAACTTCATTATTATTATAGGAACCCCAAGCGGGCCGTAGGCCCGTAAAGGGTTCCACATACCCAGTCAGATAAATGTGTTCCAGAACAGAATTCTCTATAGCCGTCAATGTGATTTTTGAAGTGGACAGTAAATTTCAGTTAAAAAACCACGTAACTTCCGGTGTCGAATTGCCCACTCAATTGCAATTGGCCTATCCTCCTCTCAAACAAAATTCCAGATTCCTTCGCTTTGCCTTTGGCAACCTAATTCGCCTCAACGCTTTGCGTGATATACATGTATACATATCTACACTTCAGGGGTAACCAAGGCCTTCTCATCCGAGAACCGCGACAAATCAGCGGCCGGCCGAAGTGTTATTATTCTTATTACTCGAATTCTGTCCTTCTGGAGGTTTGTCAATATTCTTTGCTGATGGTCTCGTGATTTTAGATCGATCTCTCCTGATTTCGTTGCAACTTGTCTGCCAGTGATAACCTTAATTGAAAAAAACGCACATGTGTGATATAACCGATAATATAGCTGATAATTGTTGTTATATTGGGGCGATTGCATACAGATATGCATTGACACGTATCTTGTAAAGTATCAAAACGAATAGAAACGCAGTTTTTGAATTATTCCGAATGTTAAGGTGTTGGAAAAGTTTGCTTGAAAAAAAGGTACCTGGACGTTTCGTCCGCAAGCCGAGTCGTACGCGTACAATTTTACCCATTTCGTCCACCAGCGCACCGAATCGTCCGCCAGCGCACCGAATAGTCCGCCAGCAATTGTGCATAATTAGGCCGCTTGCAGTTTTACCCACTTCGTTCGCCAAGGGTTTGAATATCAGAAAAACATGGAAAATAAAATTAATGATATTTATTCAGTATCAAGCGAAATAATGATATTTATTCAGTACACAAGGTAATAACATTAACAACATAGCATAGCAAATATTTTTCAATGAATAAATGCAAAAATTATAAGATTATATTATGGAACTTAATTTAACAAGTTTTGATGCATTTCTTAATATAATTATAACAAGTTTTGATGCATTCTTAATATAATTAATTCCTGTAATACATTTGCTAATAATTGTGCAATTAATCATTGTAAAGTGCCGGTGACGCTCTTCCATGAATAATAGCAAAATTATAAGATTATGTTGCGGAAATTAATATAATGTGAATTTTGATGCGTTTCTTAATATAATTAATTCTTATAATACATCTGCTAATAATTTTGCAATTATTCACTGTAAAGCACCGCTGGCGCTCTTCAATGAATAATTGCAAAATTATAAGATAATGTTGCGGAACTTAATACAACGTACATACACTTTAAGAACGTTTGCTGTAATAATATAATTATTTTTGGCAATCCATTGAATAAACGGTAATTACAGCCGCGTTAAACAGTGTCAAAATTAATTAGATGGCTGAGTAGTTTATTTGTTCTGACATTTCTGTTTTCAGAATTTCGTATAAGTATATGAAATTTTAATGCAAGGGGGTACATTAAGATATATTACAATAGATAATATACAATAAAGTATACAATAAAATTATTATATATATAAATAAATAAATAAAAAATGATTCAAAATACAATACTTCGATACTTTCCCCAGTGGGCGAGTTTCGGACAAGTTGGGTAAAATTACAGCGGACGATTTGGTTAGCGGACGAAATGGGTGTAATTAAAAAAAAGTGATACTGACTGTTTGCTTTCGGTCCCGTCTGAAATCAAAACAAAGTAATAATGTCTTACTTTTTGGTGTCATCTGTATTTCTTAACAGTACTTTGCAGTTTCGAACACCAAAAAAATGGAAAATAATAACCTTTTTGGATATTTACCACCATTGAAAATGGCATGTCATCTGTATTCGGGAACTGGAAGAAGATTTGGCCTGGGGAAAACTCGGCTCAGGAAGATTCGTTCAAAAGAAAAGCAGTGCACATCTGTTAGGATATTTTAGTTATGCTACGATATTCGTTTCAACTCCTAAAAAATAATTCTTAGAAAAAGTATTAATATATTGCTCGATATTCTTTGAAAACAAATATTAATATACATGTATATCGTCGAGCAATTATCTCTGCAGTAAATTCACATTCGCTGTGTTCTGTAATAATTAACATCTCTCATCTCTGAGAATGGCATCCAGTCACTTCGACCCCAAGTCCTTTCGGCCTCTCGTCACTTCGGCCTCAAAGTCATTTCAGACCCTCGCTTCTGACCCTTGTGGATTCATAACCAAATAAAATAAAATTATTCAGGTCGCAAGGGATTTCAGATCCCACATCGTCCATGTGCACCTTCGGCATGCTGAAACTTTTTATTCATTTATTCATCATGAAAGAAAATCTACTAGGCATGAAAGAATACCATGTATCATATGTATACCTGAATATCTCTTTGAGGTATAAATGTTGAAAAACAATTAAATAGAAAAATGTTAAAATTCAAATGATATTTAAAAATATTTTTGAGGCCGAAATGACTTGGTATATTGGGGCTGAATTGACTTGAGGCCGTAATGACTGGGGTCATAATGACTTGGGGCCATTTCTCAAGTACATGGTTTCATTATTAGTTTATGATATTTGTTTTTGCTGTACAGTGGAACCCTGTTAATTGAAAAGCCACTTTGCCAATGAGAATTATTCAATTAACAGGGATTGTGTCACTTTCCTGTATTCCAGATATAAACTTAGCATTTATTCTATTATATTTTGTTTGACAGAGCTTCATGATCTCTGTCAAACAAGACATAATAGATTAAATGCCTGTATTGGATGTACTGAGGCCAAATTGGTCTATAACCAAAGGAAAACTGGGAAGAGTCAGGGTAATTTCTCGACATGTTACAAGATTTCTTATTCAATTAACAGGAGATTACTGTATAACCTATATTCAATTAACAGGTCAAATTTGTACTTGAGGCTTGGTAAATGGTTTTGTGTTGGGAAATTATATTCAATTAACAGGGCTATACAATTATGAGATATCCAATTAAGTGGGCCCCACTGTATTACCAAAACCACCCCCTCTCCCACCCAATCAAAACCATCATTCAGAAGTCTTGGATTCAGCAAATTTGATTTCTTTATTTATTCGGGTTTAACAACACTTTTTACAGCCAGGGTCACCTCATGTTGGATAGTTTTACTAGGGGAGGAATCCAGATTACTTGGAGAGAACCACCGAGCAATGGCAAGCAACTGTCAGGCTCCTCAACATAGTAACTCCAAACAAGCCTAGTTAGCCTTGGTTGAAGACAAGTACATCATCAATGTGCAGTACACCTTTGTACAGTTGCTGCAGGTGGGATTCAAACAGAACCTCGCATCTTGTTTTGGGAAGGTTTTTTTTTTTTGTTCCAGTTTCATTAAGGTTTGTTTCATATTATACAATTTTGTCATGATTAGTAATCATAAATCCTTAAAAAGAAACTATAGAAAAAATGCATAGGACATTTAAAAAAAAAAAATTCTGTGAAGATTTGACCTCTGCGTTGTGGAGATTTGACCACGACGGAGAGTCGGAGACCGAATATTCTCGGAAAAAGTATGAGAGCTGAATCATCCTGTGGTTGAATCTTCATGAACCTCTTTTTTCAAACTAAATTGCCCATTACTTATAAGACATCATAACTAAGGCAAAAACAATACTATGGAATTCCTAAGTCTGAAATTCTATAAATTCCAAATAAATTTACACAAATTGTATAGCAAAATGAAGGATGTGGTGTATAGAACCCCAAAAGTATGTGTGCCCCTCACGCACTGATACACAGTCGACATTGGACATCAGCGGTTCCTGAAAGTGTGCTATCGGTACCATATTTGTACCATTACTGATAATAATAAAATAATATTTCATAAGAACAACAAGCACAGGAATTCAAAATGCCAACGCTGTCCAATTGTCCTTGAAAGGGGGAGTCTTTTACAAATAGTTTTTTGCCATGTGATACTCTGGATACTCCCCATTTTTCGCTCAACTTTGACATAGTCAAATTTGAGGTTATGCCATGGCCCGTGGTCCGTCTGCCCATCTGTCCAGAATCATCAATTCAATATGACTTGGGCTAGAGGTTGTATTTATGAACCGATCTTTACAAAACTTCTTGGGTACCTTTGTTATCACTGTGGGACGAGAAAGAGTGTTTTGGGTGCGGTCCAAAATTCAAGATGGCCACCGGCATCCATTCTGTACTGAAATTAGTGCAATCAGCTTTTTGTACAGAATGTCTGTATGAAAGTTCTGATTTGAATAAATCTTTGTATGAATGTTTAGTAACATGGAATACATCACATATAATACAAGTTTTTTTCTCGTGCTGAAATTATGTAAATTAGATGAACTTTGATTTATTCAGTGCTACTTGTACACAGAAAGTGCACGTCAATACAACTTGGGCTAGGGGCTGTATTTATGAACTGATCTCCCCGGAACATCTTGGGTCCCTTTGCTATCACCTTGGGACGAGAACGAGTGTTTTTGGGTGCGGTCCAAAATTCAAGATGGCTGCCGGTGGCCGTTTTGTACCGAAATTAGTTACAATCAGTTTTTTTGTACAGAACTTCTATACGGCTTGGGCTAGAGGCCGTATTTATGAACCGATCTTTACAAGACTTCTTGGGTACCTTTGTTATCACTGTGGGGCAAGAATGAGTGTTTTTGTGTGGAGTCCAAAATTCAAGATGGCCACCGGCAGCTATTTTGTACAGAAATTAGTGCAATCAGTTTTTTGTACAGAACTTCTGTATGAAAGTTCTGATTTGAATAAATTTTTGCAATAATGTTCAGTAACATGGAATACATTACACATAATACAGGTTTTCTTCTTGTGCAGAAATTATGCAAATTAGATGAACTTTGATTTATTCAGCGCTACTTATACACAGTAAGTACACATGTCAATACGGCTCGGGCTAGATGCTGTTTTTATGAATCAGTCTTCACGAAACTTCTTGGGTACCTTTGTGATCACCTTGGGACGAGAACGAGACTTTTGGGGTGCTGTCTGAAATTCAAGATGGCTGCCAGTGGCCATTTTATACCAAAATTAGGTCCAATCAGTTTTTTGTACAGAACTTCTAGGACTACATTTGTTATCATCATGGGATGGTAACAATTGCTTTTGGGCTCGGCTGCAGGGGGGGGGGGGGGGCACCAAAAATTTGCAAGACGTGACGTGGGGGTGGGTGGGCCTCTTGAGTGCGCCAAAAATGTGCATTTCTAACTTGTGCAATTTTTTGAATTTTTTAAAAATATATCAATATATCAGCTAATATATACCATCATTTGTGTTTCACACCTTAAAGATGATGTTGTACATCACACTCGTAACATAAATACAACATTAGGAGGCTTTATA
Organism: Pictodentalium vernedei; assembly: GCA_031216915.1. Classification (NCBI taxonomy): domain Eukaryota; kingdom Metazoa; phylum Mollusca; class Scaphopoda; order Dentaliida; family Dentaliidae; genus Pictodentalium; species Pictodentalium vernedei. Next base: position 801,661,496 of record CM062297.1, read on the forward strand.
TGTGAGAATATTGGGCTTAATCGTTAGTAGGGGGTGGGTGTCTTGTTCGAAATGTAGAAAATGTGCAGACAATATTTTGGGAAAATTCTCTCTGATGCACTAAATTCAACCCGAGTTATTTATTTATTAATTTATTTATTTATTTATTGGTGTTTAACGACACTTTAACAACCAGGGTCATATCGTGTCGGTGACAGGTTTACGGGTGGAGGAAGCCAGAGTACCCGGAGAGAACCACCGAGCAACGACGAGCATCTGTCAGCTCTTCAACATCATAACCCACAACTGTACTACACACTGCACAGCGGTACACAGCACAGACAGGGTTAGATTGGCCGAAGACATGTGCACCTCAGCGTGCAGTACGTCTCAGCACACAGCTTCATCGTACCCCCACGTGTGAAATTGGGGTAAGTTTATTTTGGATTTTAATTGGAAAGTGGGGGATGGGTGTCTGAGAACAGTAGTAGAATATTTGCATGTAGTGGGTGGGTGAATAAAAAATAGCACGTCACGTCTTGCAAATTTTTAGTGCCCCCCCCCCTACCCCCCCCCCCCCCCCCCCCCCCCCCGTCTGCTGTGTTAATATGTGGTGTAGTTTGGGGGGGCGTAAACATTATTAGCACAACCCAGTTTTATGTTTCCAATGAGAAAAATAAAACCTCACCCGTGGGGACCCTATGAGCTGAAGATAAAAAAATTTAAGAAGGACTGGAAAATATTTATTAATTAGTAGGAATCAACCGTAGAAGGGTTTGAATCAAACAGACCAAAACAATTGCTAACATTTGGCTTATGATGCACCATACAAGGATCCCCATTGTAACATTAACCCCATGGAATTTCTTTTTTAGTTTAACATCTAACTGTCACCCACCTTCACAATACTTTACCTGTACATTTGTTACAGGCTATGGTCAGTATTTATGTACAGACCTTTACAATACTTTACGTGTATCTTTGTTATCAGGTCATTACCTAGATGTGTGTCATTGCTATGTCACATACTATACATGTACATGTCTTACACATGTTGAGCTACAGTGTCATTGACACTTTCATTTAATAGAAAATCAATTTCGTTATGCTAGAAAAATCCAGAAAATGACTCAGTACAGAGTTATGACCCTTAATTCATTAATTTTTGACTGTGTTCAGATTGTTTGCACCATAACTTGGAACAAATAGCAGTAGATTTGATTCAGTATTGGTATGTGAGACTTTCTTAATGTCTTGAAATGAGTTAAAAACTGGTATGTTTCGGCTATACTGAGCAGAGTTATGACCCTTAATTTGTTGATTTTTTCCTGTTTTCACATCGGTGGTATGATGACGTCAAATATCAATGGATTTTGTCAACGTTTGGTATGTGAGACTTTCTTAACCGCATCTTAGAAAACTGGTACCGCTTGGCTATACTGAACAAACTTATAGCCCTTAATTAGTTAATGTTTTCCTGTTTTCAGCCCATTCGCACTTGACATGCACACTTATCAAAGGATTTGGTCAGTATTTGCCATGTGAGACTTTCATAATAATGTCTTGAAGGAGTTCGAAAATTGGTACAGTTCAGCCAAACTGAGTGGTATTATGGCCCTCAATTAGTTAATTTTTGCCTGTTGTCCGCTCTTTAGCATGACATCCTGAACAAGTATCTATATATTTGGGCAATAATTGGTATGTAAGACTGCAGCAATGTCCCGAAGGAGTTCGGAAACTGGTACGGTACTCTGACATACTTGCCCTCAGATAGCTAATTATACCCCCAGTTTTTTTTTCAAAAAGTGGGGTATACTGGATTGAGCATATCCGTGAGTCAGTGTGTCTGTCCATGCATCTGTGCGTAAGTTTGTCTATCCTCACTCAGATGTCGACCTGCATTATAACTTGAACATTACCTAGAAATTTCAAATTTAATTGAAATTTCTTACACATGTTCACTATCATACATGTAAGATCGTTAAGGACTAACAGCCGTTTTGCTGTTGAAAATATTTTTTTCTGTGCATTATGGCCCTTTGAATATACAAAAATTGCCTATTTTGGTCTGTTCGCCTCGTATATCGGGTTTGGATTATCGGATCTCAATCATATTTATTACTTTTCACTTTTCAGACTTGTCCCACTTTTTAACTTTGAAAATTTGCTGTTTGTCTCGTAAAATACCAATTTTTGTCTGTTTCCCTCATATTTCAGGTTTGGGTTATCAGATTTCAATAAAATTTGGAATGAAGATTGTTTATGGGAAAGGCTTCCAAATGAGTCACGTCCCTGTAGTAAAACCAAGAAAATTCATTCAAATCACCTCCCCACATGTGGCATTATGTCTTTATTCTCTTTGATGGTCCAGTCATCATTGTTTCTGGCCTTTACAACAGGGTTGGGGGGGGGGGGGGGGCGATTTAATTTTGCTTCAAAACAAAGACAATAATTTCACATCTCACATGCAGATGATCTGATTGACACAAACTAGTGTTATCAAGTGCACGTTGATCTCGCAATTTTTGCAGGAATGGATTTCTGTCCGCTTTAAAACAAAGATGATAAACCCCTCGTGTATGCGTAGTGTTGAAAATATGCCCATCTTAGTATTTTGAGAGAGGTTGGGGGGAGTGGGGTGCATATGCCATGCTTAGCATGCTGTTCTTAATATTACATGACCCCGTAGAGTTACTCTGGTGTTTTGAGTTCTAAAATGGGCTTGTGAACACTTCAAAGATTATACACAAAAAAATGTTGCCCTGAGATTTGTTGCAGGGTCCATTGGGTGAGAGATTTTGTCTGTCATCTGACCCAGCCTTATCCTTGACACTGGTATGTCAGCACCTCTGGTACAATCTCTGGCATTTGAAGTCTATCCATACGTCCGTCTGTATATATGCTCATCTGCACTCCGATGTCTGTTTGCATTATAACTTGAACATAACTTCTCAGATTTCAGTGAAACTTGGGATAAAAGTTCTTTTTTGGGAAAGGCTTTCAAATGAGTCATTCCCCAGCAGTAAAACAAAGAAAATACCTGCAAACCGCCTTCCCACTTGTGGCATTATGGGAACCCCAGCGGGCCGTAGGCCCGCAAGGGGTTGCACATACCCAATCAGATAAATGCGTTCCAGAACAGAATTCTCTAATACCGTCAAGCGATATTTTGAATTGGACAGTAAATTTCAGGGGAAAAAACATGTGACTTCCGGTTCACAAGTGCCGATACAATTGCAATCGGCTTATCCCCCTCAAGGAAACTTTCGGCCGATATCAACAATGAAACAAAATGTCAGATGCGTTCGTTTTCTGTTCCAACCCAACTGGCATCTCAGCTTTGCGTGATATTTATATGTCTACACATCAGTCGTATTCTGTCCTTTCAGAGGTTTTTCAATATGTTCAGCAAATTATCTTGTTATTTCAGATCGAACTGATTTTGTTGTAACTTGTCCTATTCGCCGATTACATGATGTACCTTCATCAAAAAAACACAGATATAACCGGCGATCTTGTTGATTATATTGGTGTGATTTCATAAAGATGTGCATGGACACATAGCTACTGAAGTTCAAGAATCAAAACGAAATGCACTTTTTTAATTATGCTAAGTTTAAGGTGTAATAAATAATAATGAAACGTTTGCTTGAAAATAGGTGATACGTTGCTGATAAGTTGCTCCTGGGTCATTTTGCCCCAATTTCCATTCTCCCCTCGAGTCGTTTCGAACAAATCCTCACTTGCCTCGGGTCATTTCGGCTCACAGAGGGACGGGGGGTGGTTTCGCTCCTAAATTTAAATTTTATTTTGGTAATGCAATGTAATTGTTTCCTTTAGTACTTTAGCATTTTTTTCCTTAGAAGAATTTACCGAAGTAAACAATTTCCATTGAAATTTTCACAAAATTGAAAAATTTTACCGTATCTGCATTGACCAATTTGGGCAAGAAACTGCGCCCGCCATAGCCCATGTGCGGGCATAGTGGCATTGTGTGCTAAGGAGTACAGTACATTGACAGTGTACTAGTACTCAACCATTGCTAACCCTGCTCGTGTGGAGTTAGTATTTTGGGAGCCTGGCATTTGCTCGGTGGTTCTCTCCTGGGACTTCAACTTCCTCCACCCATAAAACTCTCCGACACGAGGTGACCCTAACTGTCAAAAATGCTGCTAAACCCCAATAAATAAATAAATAAATAAATCCACGTTCCATGTGTTCTATAATATACTGTCATCAGTGATAATTGCATCCAAACTAGCTGCTAATGTAACCCAAATCATCCTATGGCAATATGATCCAAACCAAATCACCCCCCAGAAAAGGGTCCTACTAAACACCGAAGTATACCGGGAGATACTGAGGTGAAAAGAAAAAAAGTAAGTCAGGGTTGTTTAAAAAAGTTTAAATATAATTGCAGACATTTAATTGATTCCTTCGAAGCAATCTACGCGATATAACTTGATTTATTCGAGTAAATGCAAGATATATACATGTAGACCGAGTTGTTACCGAAAACTACCCCTTGGTATATAGTAGGTAGCTTGGTTATTAATGGGCTACGTCTGTGCATGGATGAAGCAATTAAGTGGTAACTGGGTATCTTAAAACAGATCACTGTAATATTTGATAAAAATAAACCTTCCATCAGATTTTATCTGGGCCTTTGGCCAGCCAAACTTTTCAGTTCCGGCAGCTCTAAAGTTTTTTTTTTAATTTGCATTTATTTATTTTTTGTTTGTTTATTGTTTTGCAACTTTTGCCATTGTTGGCTTTTTGTTATTAGGATTTTGTGGCGTACTGTGATAAGTATCACTCGACTGTACACCCAAAGCTACAGCTTGCATTTGGTATATGTACAGTGCATGGGGAGAGGATTGCAACAAAATCGCTTGTGGGGTGGAATTATCACTCAAAGTATCACTTTCAAATTATGTACATATGGACAAAAAACACGAGCAATGTTTCAGCCAGTGGAGTCAATGGACCTCCAGGTTTAACCCGGAGGTCCATTGGCTGTCCAGAGCTTAACTTGTGCTTGTTATGCTTTGCAACAAATTTGGAATTATTGTTTGGGTGAAATCTCCACTCTGTGGGTGATTTAGTGATAATACACTCTGCACCTGCTGTATATATACAGTATACTTATAAGCCCTTTCGCCTATGATAACGGCACTAATTTATGGTGATTTGTTGACACTTTTTTGTTTTCAAGTTCACCTTCTTTATGTGACCATTTTTTTTACTATTGGTGGTGTTTTAGGCCTATATAATTGTCGAAAACTGAAGTATCCTTTTAATCGTCGGTCACATTGGTCAGCCATTAGTGCTGACCATGTCGCTAGTCTTATGGTAATTTTTTTTATCGTTGGCGACCGAAAAATTACCACTTCCGAAAAGTACTGTTTCTCATGTCATGATTTTGGTCCATAACAATTTTTCTGTCATAACGAAGAAGACAACTGCCAACAGCCACAAAGAAAACTAATTAAGAAGTCACTATATGATTAACAATTCACGTTGTTGCTTTACTGAGGTGAAGTCGTTTCAAATACCATTACCAAGCTGCATGCACCTACTAAATACCAAAGGGAAGATTTTTCAGGACACTCTTATTAATTCAGCACCCATAGAGGTCCTCGGTTCGAATCCCACCTGCCACAACAGCTTTGTGTCCTTGGGCAAGACACTTCACCCCATTGCCCATGTGGGGACATGGTGGTGCTGTGTACTAAGGCACACTGTCTTCGAACAAGGATAACCCTGCTGGTGTAGTATGTTGGGGAGCTGACAGTTGGTTGCCATTGCTCAGCGGTTCTTTCCGGGTACTCTGGCTTCCTCCACCCATAAAACTGTTGTGGTCATAATTAGCTGTTGGGCAGAAATATGTGACCTAAAACACCAATAAATAAATAATAAAAAGAACACACCACCCCATACACGTTTCACTCGTGCTCGACTCTGTGTCCATTTGTGTCCATAATATGTAAGTTGCGAACAAGCATAAATATCTAGATAACAAAATGTCTTTTGGATATTCATTATATGGGTTAACAGGAGAGGGGGGGGGGGCATGAATGAAATTGGGGAGAGCATGTGTCCCCCACACCCTCCACATCCCCACTCCAGCCCTCATGCCTACAGTGCGGCCGTCGTGGACCGGTCACTTTCCACAGGTGGGCAATATTTCCACGGATGCAATGATATTAGATTTCAAACACTGTTTACAGCAATAATCATAATCATCAAAAATTCAATTAATGAAGCACACGGTACAATCCGGTGCTTCACTAATTAAAATTTTATTGATAATGATTTTCTGTTACCTGGTAAAAGCATGCATGGACATCACTGCCCATGCATGGATTATGACCAGTATCCGGCAACAGTACTGTATGTCTGCGCCACTGCTATGAGCAGGGACTAATCTAAATGGGTGGGTGTGTTTACAAATATTCATATTTTTTAACACCTGATAACAAAGTTATACAAGTTTATGAACAACCACACAATTGACTTTTAATTACAATACTCCTAATTCCTATTAAACATACATGAATGTTTATTCATTTTGTGGAATGTTTACACTGAGTATGAAGCTTATTTGGGTCTGTATGTTTGTTAAAATTGCCCTTCCACTAGGGAGGACTTCTTGAAATCAGCCTACACTGGATTGTATGGTGTTCTTTTGTGTAAGACAATGCATTCATTGTAATACTCTTCAAGCAGCATTGGGCCCCACAAAGTAGATCTGTTTCTCAGGCCATTTTTGTAAAATTGCACGCAGACGGGTGGTTTTTTATTTTGTTTTTGTAATTATTTCTTTGCCATTAAAAGTTCATGTTCTTGGTTTGTTTTAGGCCTCATAATCTACAGAATAGCATGGGTGGTGGTGTATTCCATCCCTTGGTGCAAGAAGACTTTGCAATGCTATAGCGTAAGCCTTGTCACACACCAGAGACAAATTTATCAATTTTAATAACATTGGTAAAATACCGGACATGATCCATTTAATTTTTTTTTCTTTAGCTCACCTCGACAAGTCAAGCTGGGCTTATCTAATCACTCTTTGTCCTTTGCCTATCCATCTGTCGTCCATCAACACCATGTTTTGGTCTTCTTGTCCAAAACCACTGGGCAAATTCAAGTGAAAGTTTGTTTGAGTGATGGTCCCAAAGAGGTATTGCATTTTTGTTTAACTTAACAATGTACCCACTGGTTCATGCCCAGGGAGGTGTGGGGGGAAATGCTCCCAAAATATTTTTAAAATCTCATGAACCAGTGGGTACAGTGACTTGATATTTGCTATGGAGCTTCCTTTTGAGGTGTAGAATCAAGTTTGTTCAAACGTAGTTTGTGAAGCAATATTTGGCTTTGTGATGGGAAGGGTAAGATTTTTGGTACCATCCAAAATTTATATTTTCTGAACCGATGGTCCGATTTGAACGAAATTCAGTTTGTGGTATTATTGGGTCAAAAGTACTTCACTTATGCCAAAAAAAACCCTGCATCCCCATGGGAACCCCAGGAGCTAAAAATAGTAATATTTTCAAACGCCCATGTTTCCCAAACCACTTGGAACAGAGAACTGTTATACAGTATGAAGTATCCTCAGGACCAGTAGAATTGAATGGTAAAAAAAATTGCCATATGTTTTGTAAGGGAGTTCTGCAGAGTGCATCAAAATAATGCTGACTCAGCATATTTGCAAACGTTTTAGAAAATCTTTTCTCCAGAACCAATGTTCAGAATATTTTGATATTTGGTATACAGCATCCATAGAGGGGTCAGATACAAGTTTGTTAAAATGAAGCCCATTGGTTCATATTTGGACTCAATGCAGGGGCCCAATTTTTTTTTAATTTAGAACAATATGGGGAAGTCTCTTTAAAAATCTTCTTCAGAACCACTAGTCAGAATCATTTAATGTTTGGTATACATGTACATCATTGTTATGAGGATGAGATTCAAGATTGTTCAAACCAAGTCCCCAGGTTAATATTTGGGCTTCCTTTGGTAGCCCAAATTTTAATTTAGGGCAATATGAGGAAGTTTCTTTAAAAATTTGCTTCTTCAGATCCACCAGTCAGAATGCTTTCATATTTGGTATGCAACATCTCTGGGGGTTGAGATTCAAGTTTGTTCAAATCGGGTCTGTAGGTTAAAATTTGGCCTCGCTATGGTAGCCCAAATTTTAACTTAATGCAATATGAGGAAATTTCTTTAAAAATTTTCTTCTTCAGATCCACCAGTCAGAATGCTTTCATATTTGGTATACATCATCTCTAAGGAGATCAGATTCAACTTTGTTCAAATCGAGTGCCTGTGTTAATATGTGGACTTCCTATTGGAGCCAGAATTGGCCATGTAGCTGAAGAATTAGAAAGTTTTTATTCAGTACCCTCTAGAGGTGTGTAACTAAGAGTAATCTATATAGGTTGTATGAAGGGGCTTCAAAGGGGAGTTCCACATTTTCCATTATGATCAAGTGAAGAAAAGGCATGATGCTTGGACAGTTTTTGTCACTCCCGAGGGGCTCAAGGATTGACAGTGTATCCTATGGAGATGGATTACTTAATGTAGATCCATTCTTGGACTCTGTTTATATCGTGTTCTGTTTATGGTGAGTGCTTCGGGCCCTGCAGGTCCTCTTGTTTATTTATTTATTGGGTTTTAACAACACTTTAGGCAGCCAGCAGCTGCAAGTTTTTTTTCTCTCCTTGAACCAAGTCTCTCACCTAACTGCAGCACTCATGGTCCACTGAATTTTTAGCTCACCGGACTTTCAGTCAGGGTGAGCTATAGTGATCACTCTCTGTCCGTCATCCGTGAACATGGTGTTTGCGTCTTCTCCTTCAAAACTGGTGAATGGATTTAAGTGAAATTTGAGATGATTGTTTGTTATGACATCGTATTTTGATCAAATCAAGTTGCTCTGCCCCTCAGTGGGGCCATGCCCCAAAATTATGCCTAAATCTTAAAAAATCTCCTCATGAACCAGGAGTAGCGGAGACTTGATATTTGGTGTGCAGCTGCCTTTTGAGGTGTAGACTCAGATTTGTTCAAGAAAAGTTTGTGGGATCTATATTTGCCTTCGTTATGGGAAGAGCAAGAATTTTCGCCCTGCTCAAAATTTCTATTTTTCAAACCAAGAGGCTGATTTGAACCAAATTTAATATGCAGGCTTATTGGGTTATAAGTACTTAATTTATGCTTAAAAATATTTTCCCGTCACCCCCATGGGAACTGCAGGTGCTAAAAATAGAACAAAATTTAAAACGCCCTTTTCTCCAAACTACACAGCACTTATTTGGTGTGAAGCTTCCTTGGGACCAGCAGAATGGAATGGTCCTAAAAATTGCTGTCGATTCTTTCATGGGTACTTTTTCGGGACTTTGAAAAGAAGACTTTTTCACATGTTTATTGAAATCAAATCCCTGGGTCCATATTTGGGCTCTCTATGGGAGTCCAAATGTTGAAATTAGTGCATTATGAGGAATATTCTTGAAAAATTTTCTTCAGACCCACCAATCAGTATCTTTTGATATTGGTATGCAGCATCATTAGGTGGGTGAGATTTAAGTTTGTTCAAGCCAAGTCCATATTTGGGCTCACCAGGGTTTCGCAAATTGCGAGAACGGTCATTTCGTTCCTGTGATGTTCTTGCAAATGCTTGTTAAGAGGATCCATTTACCGTTCCGCAAAAATATAAGCATTTTTTCATCAGATAAAATTTAATAAAATTAGATTAATTTTAGAGCGGAAATGATTAAAGGGTTTTCGTGATTGATTAATCGCATGGATTAACCCTGCTTAACCGATTAATCACTTGCCCTAATAGGTAGCTGAATAATTGCTGCACCATTGATGATTTATATAATTAAAACTTTACTCAGCGTAATGGACAAAACCGGACAGTGCCAAAAACAAAAATGTCTACATTGAAAATGTTTAGTAATTCAAGAATTTCTTGTGCAAGGTCTGCTTCCCGCATTTGGTGATAGGTTGAGAATGACCATTTCCAGCTACTGATACAGTATAAATGATCATGCGAATGAACAAGTATGTCAGCATTTAACTGGCTTGCGTTACTCTGTCTCATATAATTGATATGAGCCAGTGTGACAATGTTTGCCTGTTTTGGAGCAAGTTTGTTCCTTAGTTAACCCATTAATACCGTACTTCAGAAGTAATGGTTAACCGATCAATTACTTTTTTATCGATCAAGACGTTGATCATTGGTCAGTCAATTAATCGGTTAACCGTATCAGCTCTAATTAATTTCTATAAACATGATTACTGCAATAGCCTTTGATGTGGTGGTTAATCAATCTGACAATCTATGTATTTGAAGATAAATAAGCATATTTCATGTGATTAAGACATGTTGGAAATGCATCCCGCAAAAATAAATGGGTCCAGCAAAATATATATTTGCGAAACCCAGGTTCACTCTGGGAGCCCGAATTTTAACTTCGTTCAAAATGAGGAATTTTCTTTAAAAATCTTCTTCAGATCCAGCAGTCGGAATGTTTTGATATTCGATATGCAGCATCATTAGGGGGGTGAGATTCAATTTTCTTTATGCCAAGCCTCTGGGTTCATATTTGGGCTCATTGTGGAGTCTGAATTATAAGTTAGTTCAAAATGAGGAATTTTCTTTAAAATCTTCTTCTTCTGATCCAGCAGTTAGAATGTTTTTGATATTTTGTACCATATGCAGCATCCTTGAGAGGGGGGGGGGGGGGGGAGGGGGGTGAGATTCAAATTTGTTTAAGCCAAGTCCCTGGGTTCATATTTGGCAGGGAGCCCGAATTATAACTTTGTTCAATATGAGGAATATTCTTTAAAAATCTTTTTTTTTAGATCCACCCGTCAGAATCTTTGGATATTTTGTATAAGCCTTCCTTATGAGGGGCAGATGCAACTTGTTCAAATAAATTTCCTGGGTTTATATTTAAGCTACCATGTCAGGTGAATGCACTCGGGCCCCCTGGGGCCTCTTGTTTACTGTTTGACAAAATTGCCCTGGCTCTTCATGTAGTGCATGTCTGTCTGTCTGTCCCTTCAGATGAATATGTTTCTTTGCTGTTCATTGCCTGGCTCGACAATTTTTAAATAATTTGCAGCTAACTTTCAACCTCCAACCTCCCCCCTCCCCCACACACACATACACAAATCAGGGCTGGGGCGAGTATTGAGTACTTTGTCAAAAAAGTGGTACTCGAGTACTACGAGTACTGAGTACTTTGGACCCAGCCCGTCACAAATATATTAAACATCAAAGAGTATTATATACTTGAAACAAATACAGTACAGCTACTGTGTACTGCTCACTTTCCATGGATGGGCAATATTTCCACGGATACAATAATATTTGATGCCAAACACTAACTATAGGAATAATCATTAAAAAGATAAATAATGTACAACCCGGTGCTTCCTTACTTAAAATATTATCGATGATGATTTTTATTGCCTGGTAAACGCATGGGTGGACATCACTGGCCCACGCGTGTATTACAACCCCTCCGTAGCGACTGTACTGTAACTGATTTGTCCTCTTTGGGAACATATTTTCTTCAATTTCACTCCCTTTTGACAGAATATGTTGCCTGTGGGGATTAAACCAAAGTTGTGAAAGTGCTGTTGTGGATATTTGCAGCACAAGCACAGCACTACAGAATCAATATTTGATGATTTTAGGAATGTTTACAGTGTCATGAGACACCAAATAGCAGGTACTTGGTCATTCTGTTGGAAAAAATCACTGTTTTATGACTCGAGGTGCCTTAACTGAGAAAACTGAGGCTTTTTCTACAAAGATTGCAAAATATTCATCAAACACAATGTGAAATGTCTTCAGAAGCCAGAATGTGATTAATTAACAATGGGAAATTCAATATGCGTCAACATCATTTTACTTATAAATTAATATAGTTTTTTATGGGAAAAAGCACACTGAGGGCTGTCGGGGGATGGGGGTGGGGGGACACATCCAGGCCTATATTTCACCCCATCACTAGGTAAAAGAATATTTGATATTTGTTGAGATAAAATGGCACTTTCTATTGATATTGGTGAATTACATGTATATTGCCTCAGCCAGGGCTTATATTTTGACGTGAATCTGTCACGTAGAGATCCCGTGCAACAAACCCAGTGAGAAACCATGTAGATTCTCGTAACACTGCTGCTATGATTCACATGAAAAGAACTGAGTCAGTTTAAACCCTTTACCTAACACAAAGGCAGCTAATTTAACCAATACAACACTAACATGACCTGAATTATTGTGACAACTGGCAATAAAATTTGTACAAATATGGCTGTCATTGGAACCGGTTCCAATAACATCGATAATTATTTAAGCTTGATGATATTGTTTATTTTTAGATAACCTGCCTGAAAGTCAGGGGGCGCTTAAGTGATGACTTCTGTCTGTCGACCATCCGTCCATCTGTCTGGCGTGAACTTTACATTATCATCCACTCCTCATAAAAAACTGGGCCGAATTGAACCAAATTTTGTACTCATGTTTCTTATCATATCTGAATTCCCGCTTGTTCAAATAAAGTTTGCCACACCCACAGGGGGCCCCAAAAGGGGCATTTCTCTGATGGCACCCATAATTGTTTTCCAAAATTAAAAAAAAATCCACAGAACCAATATATAAGATTATTTTGATACTTGGTATACAGCATCTCTAGGGGAGGGGAGGGGGGGGGGTCAGATTCAAGTTTGTTCAAATCGTGTTCCTGAGTTATTATTTGGCTCCCTATGGGCACCCAAATATTAACAGTGCAATATGAGGAAATTTCTTTGAAAACCTCCTTCAGATCCACCAGTCAGAATGCTTTCATATTTGGAATACAACATCTATAGTGGGGGGCGGGGGGGGGGGGGGGGGGGGGGGGGGTTGTTAGATTGATTTTTGGTCTATCTATTGAAGCCCAAAGTTTAGCTTTGTGAATTACGAGAAAGTATCTTCAAAAATCTATTTCTTCAGATCCACCAGTCAGAATCCTTTCATATTTGACATACAGCATCTCTAAGGGGAGTCAGACTCATGTTTGTTTAAGCCAAGTCTATGGGTTAATATTTGGGCTCTGCCAGTCAGAATCCTTACATATTTGGTGTCGCAGGGTGTGTGGGAGGGGGGGGGGGGGGGTGTCCGGTAAGATTCGAGTTTGTTCATTTTGAGTCCCTGGCTTAATATTTGGGCAGAGGTGGATTAGGTTCAAGGTTGTTGATTAATGTTCATATCCATTCCTTAGAGTTTTTCCATAAATTTGCCTTTCAAGCTGCAGTAACACAACAACCCTTGGAAGTTTGGCAGTACTTGTCTGTCTACAGCTGACAGAATTGGAAGCAATCAGGAAAACCTATGCTAATAACCTCTGACATGGACACTAGAGTTATGAATAATTTCATAACATCATTACTATGTAGTGTTCATGAACCATGACTAACTGAATGTGACCCAAATGGGGTCATCGCGATATGCCCGGCACTTATTGTTTCCAGCAGTCTGGTCAGTAGGTGGTGAATAATCTGGATGATCAAGGGATTACCGCTTATAGTCTGTATCTTATTTTTCCGACTTGCTGGAGGAAATTATAACTACAGCAGCTGTATATTTTTCATTTTTAACCTGACTGTTTACAGTGAGGGCTATAGTCATGACTTTCGTCCATCTGTCCGTCTGTCTGTCCGTCTGTTAACATTTAGAGTTTTGGTTAAAGTTTGTGGTTAAAGTTTTTTACTGAAGGTTCAAGTGATTTTTGTTTTTCCTGTTTAGTCATGACTTTTGTCTGTCCATCTTTTTGTTAAAGTTTGTGGTTAAAGTTTTTTAGTCAACTTGAAAGTTTTTGGATTTTTTTTTTCTTTTAAATTATATTACTATTGATTGTATCAATCTCATTATGTTTTTTTTTTTCTCTATGTTTCATGTTATTTTGGGAAATATTTAACCCCTTTTTGAATGGCAATTTAACTTACAACTTCTAGGTTACAAGCTTTGGTTAAAGTTTTTTTTTTTTTTGTGTGGGGGGGGGGGGGGGGGGGGGGGGGTGTTAAAATTACACCTTTAATTCTTCAATCAAACAGTTAAGTGGATGTCACTGTTTCTTATTTGGGACAATGTCTACTATCTACTAAACATTTCTACAGTATATTTTCATTAATATCGGCATGATTTTTAACCCCTTTCAAACATGTTTCAGACTTACTTTCTATCTATTTGGAATTAGACTTTGCCATATACTTTCTTACTCTAATTCTTGCATGGTCAATACAACTTAATGATTCCATTTACATCAATGATTTCTTTTATTGGTTTTAGAAAATATTTAACCCTTTTTTGCCAATCAATTTTACTTAGTATTCCCAGCTTAAAGTTTCGGATTAAAGTTCTGCTTTTCAAGGTTTCTACCTTTCATTCTCCAAACACACTGTTACAACATCATTTCTTTTTTTCATTTCGGGCAAGGTCTACTGAAGCTGTGCAACAGTGGTTTCAAATAATATTGGCATTAATTTAACCCTTTTAACAACAGTTTTCTACTTAGTTTCTCTAAATTTCAACTTAGGCTTCTACCATATACTTTGTTACTTTCAATCCCCTCCCACAAGAGAGGGATATAGCATAGGAGCTTCGTTCCGTCTGTCTGTCAGTCCAACCGTCCGTCCCTCCATCTGTCCGAACTTTCTTTATGCCATAACTTAAACAAAAGTCAACGGATTTCAATTAATTTCAGTACACGTCTCTAGGTCAGGGTTGATGACCACAATTATCCAACGAATTATTGCCCTGTCCAGCCCCCGCCCAGTCTTAGGCATTTTTTTTCCCTTTCCGTCAATATGAATTTTTGAACAATTTACTGTCACTACATGGCATGATGCGGAACATTTTTAGCTCATCTTGACCAAGTCAAGCTGTGCTAATCTCATCACTCTCTCCGTCCATTGTCCATTCGGCATCCCTCGTCCGTCAACACCATGCTTTGGTCTTCTCCTCCAAAGCCACTGGGCCAATTCAAGTGAAAGTTTGTGTGTGTCAAATGGGCATTGCATTTTTGTTTAACTAAACATGCCCAACCCCATAGGGAAGGGAGTGGGGAAAAATGCTCCAAAATATTTTTAAAATCTTCCTTTTGAGATGTAGAATCAAGTTTGTTCAAACAAAGTTCATGAAGCAATATTTGGCTTTGTAATGGGAGGGGTAAGATTTTTGGCCCCGCCCCAAATTTCTATATTCTGAAGTGATGGTCCAGTTTGAACCAAATTTGGTTTGTGGTATTATTGGGTCATAAGTACTTGAACTCATGCAAAAAAAAAATAAATGTCCACATCCCCTATGGGATTCCTGGGAGCTCAAAATAGAAATATTTTCAAACGCCCATATTCCCAATGCACCCGGAACAAGAGCTGTTATTTGGTATGAAGTATCCTTAGGGACCAGTAGAATTGAATGGGGGAAAAATTGCCATCGGTAATGTTAGGGTGTTCTGTAATGGGCATCGAAAAAATGCTGAGTCAGCATATATTGCAAAGATTTTTCAAAATCTTTTTCCAGAACCAATCATCAGAATCTCTTGATAATCAGTATACAGCAATTCATAGGGGGGGGGGGGGGGGGGGGGGGGGGGGGGGGGGTGTCAGATACAAGTTTGCTAAATAAAGCCCATTGGTTCTTTTTTGGGCTCAATATACAGGAGCCAAAATTTTTAACATAGGGTAATTAATGGGAATATTCTTAAAAATCTTCTTCTTCAGAACCACCAGTCAGAATCTTTTAATGTTTGGTATACGTCATTGTTATGAGGGTCAGATTCAGATTGTTCAAACCAAGTCCTCAGTTAATATTTGGGGCTTCCTATGGAAGCCCAAATTTTAACTTTGTTCAATATGGGGAATAATTTTAAAAGTCATATTCTTCAGATCCACCAGTCAGAATGCTATCATATTTGGTATGCAACATCTCTAGAGGGTCAGATTCAAGATTGTTCAAATCAGATCCCTAGGTATATAATTGGGCTCGCTATGGTAGCCCAAAATTTTTACTTAGTGCGATATGAGGAAATTTCTTTAAAAATCTTCTTCTTCAGATCCACCAGTCGGAATGCTTTTCATATTTGGTATACAACATCTCGAGAGGGGGGGGGGGGTGGGGGGGGGGGGGGGGGGGGGGGGGGGGGGGGGGGGGTCAGATTCAAGTTTGTTCAATTCAAGTTCCAGGGTTAATATTTGGGCTCCATATGGGAACCTGAACTTTAACTTGAAACAATATGAGAGAATTTCTTCAAAAAACCTTCTTCCTCAGATACACTAGTCAGAATGCTTTTATATTTGGTATACAACATCTCTAGGGGGCCAGATTCAATTTGTTCAAATCGGATCCATAGGTTAATATTTGGGCTCGCTATGGTAGCCCAATTTTTAACTTGCAATATGAAGAAATTTCTTTAAAATTTCCCTTGTTCAGATCCAACAGTCAGAATGCTGTCATATTTGGTACACAACATCTCTAGGGAAATCAGATTCAGCTGTGTTCAAATCGAGACCCTGGGTTATATAAATTTGGGCTCCCCATGGGAGCCGGTAGTGGCCATGTTGCCGAAGAATTAAACATTTTGTATTCAGTACCCTCTAGAGGTACGTAACCTAAGATTAATCATCATAGGTTGTATCAAGGGGCATCATAGGGGAGCTCTACATTTTACATTAATTATGATCAAATGGAAAAAAGGCATGATACCCAAATTATTTTTGTCACTCCTGAGGGAGTGTATCGTATGGAGATGGATTGCTAATTGTAGACTCATTCTTGGACTCTGTTTATATTGTGTTCTGTTAAAGATGAGCGCTTCAGGCCCAGCGGGGCCTCTTGTTTAAACTCACGTCACCACCCCCCCCCCCCCCTCCCAGGGCCAATTAGGCACTTTTTGTTTTCCTTTCGTCAAAAATGCATTTTTACAGTTTTGCCTATAAAGTTTCGGGTTAAAAACCCAGACCCCCCCCCCCCCCCCCCCGGTGGTCGTTCATAACACACCACCATTGCATACCAAATATTTTGAAAGATTTGGAGTTAATAAATGCAAACAAACCAAAATTGACTACTATAACACACCACCACAACAAAAAATTTTGCCTATAAAGTTTTGGGTTAAAACCCCAGACAACCCCCCCCCCCCTCCCCCCCCCCCCCCGGCGGTCGTTGATAACACACCACCACTGCATACCAAATATTTTGAAGGATTTGGAGTTAATAAATGCAAACAATCCAAAATTGACTACTATAACACACCACCATAACCCCCCCCCCCCCCCCCAACACACACAAACACACACACAAAATGCATTTTGAAGGATTGGGAGTTATTACACGCAAAAAAGAAAATTTACTCCTATAGCCCAACATTGTTTTATGTACTAAATCTTTAATCCTTTACCTAACACAAGTTGAAGCCAACAGTACAGGCTATTTTTCTGAAACATCAGATTTTTTTCATTTTTTACTTCTAAACCCAGGGCCGTGAAGAGGGGGAAAAACCGGGGTAGTAACCCTGGGGAGGGGGGGGGGGGGGCGAGAACGAAGCCGCGCCGCCCGAGACAGCTAGTTTGCGAGCTTTTTTCAATGCCCGGTGTGGGTGAATCGACAGGCGCGCCGCGGGCCCCCAAATTCACTAGTAAGCATATATTCCTTTCAAGAACTGTCTAAGTTATTAGATATATCGTGGGTCGATCCGCCCACAATATGCTATTTTGTAATTCGGTTATATAGACGTCCCGCTTCGATATTCCTGGTCAGTTATGAGAACTGGACATACATAATTTACTGTAACCCAATCTAGTCTTTGAGAGGCAATTGAGTCATAATAGATATCGGTCGGGGGAGGGGTGAATATTTTCATGGGTCCTTGGAAAGTTGGGTTTGAATCAAAGGGGTCTGGGTGCTAACATCTAATTGATCCCTCCGGGCCCGTATTTTCTCTCGGCGTCACTGTTCTAACCATGGCTTATTAATCCTTATTCGGGGGCGCGGTGGCGTCGCGGTAACCGGTTCTCGTCAGATCACCAAAGTTAAGCAATGTCGAGCGCGGTTAGTAGTTGGATGGATGACCATTTCAGCGACTGATTCGTGCTCCCGCGTTGTGTCCTTGGGCAAGGCACTTAACCCCCGATTGCCTACATGGGGGCTCGATGACACTGTGTACTAAGGCGTACTGCACGTCGATGGTACGCATGTCTTCAACCAATCTAACCCTGCCTGTGCCACGGTGCAGAGTTCAGAGTTACGATGTTGGAGAGCTGACAGCTGCTCGTCGTTGCTCGGTGGTTCTCCTGGGGTACTCCGGCTTCCTCCACCCGTAAAAACTGTCACCGACATGACATGACCCTGGCTGTTAATGTGTCGTTAAAACCCTAATAAAAAAATAAAAAAAATGAATCCTTATTGGAACAAGCTCATCGCGCACTCGTGTTTGTACAACATCCCTGACCTCTCGTGAATTATTTCACGTAACCAGTTCAATTAAGCGATTACTCGCTATATAACAGTGTACAGATATTTAAACAGCGTAACCGCTACTATACTGTGGGAAGACCTACTGCCATCACTCAAAGATTAAAAGTAATCTTCACTGCAGATTCGGTCCTCAGATATCTGCAACAATGTTGCCAATTATTATGGGGTTAACGTCGATACAAAAGATACGGTCAATCACGCTAACACATTGGTTAGCAATTCGAGTCGGTTTTGGCGAGAACGCGGCATAGAATATGATTGTATTTGTTTTGTGCTAATTACCAAAGTTGAGGAAGTCAATATGTAAGCCACCGATTATACAAGCTTTTCAATGTTCGTGTATTTTGTAATATTTGCAAGAAAGTGGTTAAGAAGTGGTCGCTGTCGTCTCGTTTGGGCGCAGTATTTGGCCTATATATGATATCAACAATGCGCTTTCTTTGGAATTTGTTTCTATGAATAAGGACTCAAGTACATGTGGAATCGACACCGTACAGTTAAAACTAGAAGTCCTGTCACGAACTGTGCGCTTATCTAGGCTTAATTGCGCGTAGGAATTGCCATATCGAATGGCATCCAAAGCACGGAAGGTTATCGTGGTTACTCGTAGCAAACACATGCAATGTTTCTGCCAATGGACCTCCGGGTCACCCGGAGGTCCATTGGCTGAATCATTGCTTGTGCACAAGCCATGTGTACAGAATTTGATAGCCTTACTATGGTCATAACGCGTAGATTAACGCGCAGATCGACGTACTATTTGTGCGCATTTCGTGACAGAATTTCTAGTTTTAACTGTAAGGTCGTGGCGTACCTCGTATGGGGGTATCTTCGGTTATGAACATTACACATCTTCTCTCCCCTCATCAAAGTCGGGACGCTGTTGCTAATTAAAGGATGGTAGCCTCCCATTTCGTAACTGATATTATCCTGAATATTAATAATCTCTGAAATGATATACTCAAAAATCATTTGGGTTAAAAATTAGCCCAAATCAACTGGGTTGAGTAAATATGAACCCAGTTTGGTTTTTCATATTCACTCAACCCAATTGATTTGGGTTGATTTTTAACCTAACTGATTTTAGATGGTATTATATCAAAGAAATTGGAATCCACTGAAGGTCACAAAGAGGGGTTTTGCATTTTTCCCCAATTTGAGTTGAAACTTCGAAAGGTTAAATTAAAAAGAGAGAATGACTTGTTCTCTTTTGAGAATCGTTATTGAAAGTTTCTAGGGCGTGGTATTCGAACTTATGTTCACCCATGGTACGGACTGGGTTGACGTCCGTTTCTGTATTTACTAGCAATTGCGTGGTTATTCTTATTTTGAAAGTCACATTCTTTACGGTTCTGTTTATGGTAATAACTTTGAGGACAAAACACCGGTTGGGGGAACATGTATTGAATTAATTATTTTGTTATGGGGAGTGTAAAAGAGATGTGTCAGTCTTCTGTGAAAAAAAAAATGAAAAAGTAAAAAATACTCAGGTGGCGAGACAGTAGCATATACCGACAGCTTCTTTGGTGCACGGCGGAACAATTTTCAAACTGGGGAGCGGGGGGTGGTGGGGGGGGGGGGGGGGGGGGCTTGATCGGGCGATGGATGGTTGTCGGTATGAAAATTTTAAATTCCAGGGTCCCAAAACCCCCCATTTCCATGCATATGAGTGGATATTTTGCGATTTTTCAGGAGATGTATTTGAAAGATTTCACACTTTGAGAGCCGTTAAAAACATCGTTAAAGCATACAGGTGAGGTCTATTTATCAGCTTTGGTCGTAACGACCAAAGCTGATAAATAGACCTCACCTGTATGCTTTACCAGGCGTTTACAGCAATTATACTGTCTGTGGATTATCTTGTCTGGGGATGAATTTGGTACTTTTATGTCTGTAAAATTACGATCTTCTTCAGTTAACCGATTTATTATCAGACTGTATACATTTTAGCGTTTGCTGCCACTTACTGCAAAAAAATGACCCGAAATCCATCGAAACTGAACCAGTACAAGAGAAACATACCTGGCGAAAATATGGGGCTCTGGATCCGCCCCTTGTTTCACCAGTCATTGGTTGTGTTAAAATATATGCATGCAAAATAATGGCCCCGCAGAAAAGTGGAGGGGGCTGAAGCCTCCCCAGCCCCCCACCCCCCACCCCCTGTTCAGCCGCCCATGATGAGTAGTATGGCCTTGCGGAGTTTCGAAATTCGATTCTATTCGAAATTGTCACGATGATTCGATTCGATTCGAATCAGGCAGATTCTGAAATTGTCGATTCATAAAGGTGTTCTCAAAATCCTACGAAGTGTCTCCTGCACCGGAGACCGGGTGATAGAAGAATTCAAGGACTTTCCGCTTCAGAAACTACTTTGATTTCATTCCAGAATATTCTGCGTTTATCATTGCCCTATCCAAACTGGCGAGTTGCCGTTGAATACAATTCGTGACTGGAAACTAGGAATATTTACAGTTATGAGAAGGTGTTTTTTTACAATTTGAAGAGCTTCGAAAATTTATTCGAGATTCGATTCCAAATCGCCTGATTCGATTTGTGAATCGATTCAACACAAAATTTGAGATTCGCAGGGGCCTTAACATTGAGTTTCAACTGCAACGCGGAAGAAACTCTCTATCCGATTTCCTGATGAGAATACGTAATTTCCAGTTTTCCGGTATGAATAGATGGACACTGTAATAGGACTGATCGGGGATCAATATAATCCAACATTACTGCTGCTATACGCTAAAAACTAAAGTGTTAAAAACTACACTTGAAGTGCTGTATTTAACACTTACTAAGTGCTGAACTAGCACTTTGTTCAAGTGTAGCTATCCTAGAACTTGACAGGTGTTACAATAATACCACTTGACAAGTGTAATGTCGCGACACTTAAAAGGAAACAACGCAGATCACGCGGATCAGGCTCGAACTCTCGAGCCTGATCTGCGTCATCTGCGTTGTGTCCTTTTAATTATGTACCCACCAAGCGGAAATCAAATTATGGACGATTCTGGAAGAACCACCAATGCTAGACACATGGGAAGTGCATCCATTCAAGTTTCAGATGTCTGACGATTGTAATGTCTAAGTGCTTAAAGCATTGAACTTTGAACGTTAAAATCAAACCCTAAGAGTTAGAATGGGTTTAACACCTTGAAAGTGTCAGTTTTAACACTTTAGTTTTTAGTGTGTAGTCAGCTTGAAAATGCACCCATATGCAAGCTGAAGCAATTTAGAAAAACATAGCATAACAAATGAAAGAATTATACAATATTTCCAGATAAACTGTTGTGTACAGAAAAGAGGTATGGGTGAATGGGAAATTTCATTCCTTTGAGAAGGAAGAGATGGAATAAAAAACGTCTGGCACAAGATATTTTAAAATGTGCCTGGAAGACCATCGTCTCGCCCATGAACTAAACACAGTCGACATAAATATAACCAAGTTTAACCCTTTACCTAACATGAAAAGCAGACGACACTTGCAAAAATAATTCTTGAATAACTAATTGTTTTCATTTTTTGTCTCAAAAACATAGGTTATGACCCCTTGTTGGAACGAGCTCGACGAGCTCGTTCCAACGAGGGGTCATAACCTATGTTTTTGAGACAAAAAATGAAAAAATAATGAAAATTAACTGGCGATTTTTGAGAATAGCGCTGGCCGGTTTTGGCCGTTACGTTGGGTAAAGGGTTAATATATGTTTTGACTCATTTTTTTTAAAGCAAATTACGGAAATAGAATATTTTCAGACTTTTGTTTCTCAATTTAGTTCAAAATAAGATATGTCATTAATTTTGGAGAAAAACAACGTGCTATTAATTTTGCCAGGGATGTGGATGTCTTGAGTTTTGTTGACGCGTAGAACGAGCCTTCAGCTGTAGCGAGTTCGTTGCCCCGATCTGACCTCGTTAGACCACCTTGCAGTCATTGCCTGTCAAATGAGGCACTGGACGGGACCGCAATATATTTGTTTAACTCTTAGAACCCGGTGAATCAGAATTAATTTATTGAACATGAAATACCGCGAAAAACTTACAGTAAAGCAGGTGCTTCTAGTCAAGTGTCGTCTGCCTATTCAGGCAGACGACACTTGACTAGAAGTACTTGCTCAGTGTTTAATTCTCCCCCAGCCCAAAGATAGCCGAACCGTCACAGCCAGATTACCTGCCGTATTACATCACAGGCAAGAAACCTCGACTCCCGGCTTCTAAAAGTTAAATACCTGGACTTAAAGTTATTTTAGTTCTCATATGTGTAACGAATAACTGTTGTAAATCGACAAGTAATTATTTTATGTTCACATTAAGATAAATCAAGCAATCCAGAGTCCAACAGAACCCCAATTAATATCTTTTAATCGTTATTTGTTCCATTCGGGCTGAATTTTCAAAGTCATATGGAACATTAGAATGCTTATCAGACACCCAAAACATAAACTATGAACAGTATTGGTTTATGGAGATGCCTGTTCGAACAGGGAAATGTGTTTAACCCAACCCCATAGATAAACAGGTCACACAACTAGAAACCCCACAGACAAATAGGACACAAAACTCAAAACACTTTTACCAAGACGCACCAGAACGCAATTAAAATATCGAGATTATATCGAAATTACGAACATGAAAGACGAACTTGTTAAAACATATCTATATTGGATCAGGTGTTAGGTTCCAAGGAGGTGACACTAATTGATATAAACTGCATATCCAATGTATAAATATCACTTTGAAACCTCAGATCAACAGTGGGTAACTTACTCACCCATTACACTATAAGATTAGTTGGATTAAAAATTAACCCAAATCAGCTGGGCTGAGTGAATATGAATCCAGATGGGTTCAAATTTTATATTCACTTAACCCAGTTGATTTGGACTGATATTTAACCAACCTGATTTTATGGTGTAGCCATGAGATAGTACGTGGAACAGAAAATCAATATTTGCCTTACATTTGATGCAGTAACTATAGTCATTTACATTACAGTACTTATTGATAAAATTCCCCTCACATTCCATGTAGGCATTCAGTTGCACGCCTGGTACAATTGATATAACGACACTCGAATTATGTAAGACTGCCATCTGATCGGATGCAAAGAATCATGTTTCCCATTCCAGTGTTAGTCTGAACATTGAATTTTTTGTCTGATTAGATTGAGGAAGAGACGTGTGGGCACATCGATAGGGCACAAATAGACGGGTTAGATTGTGTTATGCATTATCAAGTACATTATTATATATTTGAACGTATCTCCGGTCCTGACATGTAGGAAAGTTTCAATAGGTTTCTCAGACATGTTTTATATCATGTGATTTCCAGAATATTAGAATCATTACTGGTCACAGAGAGTACACAAACAACTGCACTGCACATATTAAAACCCATTTGGTAAAATATTTCAGGAAGATGCATGCCAACGTGAGTGGTGGCATCCCTCTTATATTCTTCCTTATTTGTGCATTCGACAGCTATCTAGTATCTTGCCTTTTTATTTCTGGCATCTCTGATCTGATTCTGGTCTCTTGTTATGTAAGTTCGTGATATGTCCTAGTCGAGTTTTTGTCACTGTTTTTCAACTTTTAAATACAACTCGCCAATAAGGAATGCATTTTTATTTGCAGTTTTCGAAATAACACAAGACTCAAATAGTTAACCACAGTACAGTGGCCGTGAACCGGTCGTCATCCGGGGGGGGGGGGGGGGGGGGGGAGGGTTGTCCACGCATGCGTTTACCGGGTTATAAAACTCATCATCAGCAACATTTTATTTAAGGAAGCATCGGGTTGTACCCGGTGCTTAATTAATTAAACTTGCGATGATTATCCCTATAATTAGTGTTTGGAATCTAATATTATTGCGTCCGTTGAGATATTGCCCAACTGTGGAAAGTTCTTGCACAGGTGAGTATCTTGTTTATGAGACTCAAATTCTTCTGCCGGGTGCCAAGAGGCATACGGTGTTAAATCAGTGGATTCAATTGGGGCGGGGGTGGGGGGACCGGGGGGGGGGGGGTTACCGCCCCAATGTCAATAAAGCGATGGAATCTAAATGTCTATATGACTAAAAGCCATAAAAAAAACTTAGTGCTGCATGGGAATAGGAAGGCACCTGTATCTGGCCCGGGCAGAAATCCATGCATGTCCACCAGTGCGTTCAATGTTGAATAGTGCAATTTCTTCGCCTCCATAGAGCAGACCAACCAGTTAGTTATTGGTCCCGCTATTTATTTATGTATTTATTTATTAGTGTTTAAGGTGACATACTTATGCACAGTGGCTAATCACGACCGCGACAGTTTCACGGATGGAGGAAGCCGGAGTACCCGGAGAGAACCACTGAGCAACGACGAGCAGCTGCCAGCTCCCCAACATCGTAACCCCCGCACTGCAGCACAGGCAGGGTTAGATTGGTTGAAGACATGCGCACCGTGCAGTACGCCTTAGTATACGGCGCCATCGTGCCCCCATGTGGACAATCGGGGTTAAGTGCCTTGCCCAAGGACACAACGCGGGTGTCCGAATCGATCGCTCAGACGGTCACCCATCCGAGGACTAACCGGGCTCGACGTTGCTTAACTTCGGTGATCTGACGAGAACCGTTTACCGCAACGCCACCGCGTCCCCATTGGTCCCGCTAGTCCTGACATGCATCATGGGGGTAGGTATATGCCTCTAATAAACTGTTCTTGGAAATGGTACAAGACCTTCACTCAAGCTTCTCAACGTAGTAAGTTTCGGAGTACATTTGGACCCAGATGTTTTTACACCACGTGCAAGAAACACCATTCGACTGTTAAAAATGGATGGACTATCAGAAAATCAACTGACAAAGATACTCTTTACTCTATATTAACTTTGCTTTATTGCGTGTATAATACGTGTGACAAAATAACACATCTAGAACTCTAGTGATCTACTTTGATTATACAACTTATTTACCCCTATTTAAGTTTTAAGATCTGGAAAAGGAGTGAACAGTAGGTAGCAGGTGGGTGCTCAGGAAACACTTCAAGAACATTTTTATTCTTGTATTACTGTCAACTTGATTTGTCAAACACTACCCAATAGCAAAAACTTTCGTGTTTTCTGGTATGCTGGTATCGCAGTAGAAGAAGAATTTAGATAGCCTTTGTTTGAGTTTTTAGTTTACGTAACCATATGTAAAGTCTGGTGATCACCACATTATATTTATTAACCCTTTACCCAACGTAACGGCCAAAACCGGCAGGCGCTATTCTCAAAAATCGCCAATTAATTTTCATTATTCTTTTCATTTTTTGTCTCAAAAACATAGGTTATGACCCCTCATTGGAACGAGCTCGCCGTTTTTGAGACAAAAAATGAAAAAATTAGTTATTCAAGAACTTTTTTTGCAAGTGTCGTCTGTTTTTCATGTTAGGTAAAGGGTTAACTTCATCTTATGCATGCATGTACAGTCGCCGTGAACTGGTCGAAATCCACGCGTGGGCAGTGATGCCAGGCAATAAAAAATCACCATCAGCAAAATTTTAATGAATGAAGCACCGGGTTGCCTCATTAATTAAATTTTTGATGATTATTCCTATAATTAGTGTTGCAATATAATATTATTGCGTCCGTGGAAATACAGTCCACCCCGTGGAAAGTGACCAGTCCACGGCGGCTATACTGTACATCTACATTCCGCCGATCGTTACACAGCCAACTAGGACGAATTCCACATCCGTGTTAAAGATAAAAAACACGCACTGTCACAAACATTTCCTACTGAATCGATTTTTTTTCTTGAATATGCCTCCGAAACACTGGGGGTTTTGAGCTATTATGTTATACAAATAAACTAAAAATGTTAAGACTTTATTTTGATTACGCAGTATACTATAAAAACAGAATGTTGTGCTCATGTGTATGCCCTCGAGAATTACGAAAATTTGACACGGGCGCGCGCCGGATTCGCCCCCGACTAAATCCGCCTCAAGAGTTCTTCAGCTTATAATAATATCCCACTTTTACCCCTTCTTCACTTATACGAAGGGTATGGAAGTGTAACGGTGTTCTACTTGTTCTGCTTTATTGATAGAGCAAGCCCCATTTGAGTCATCGGTAGCATGTTTGAATCTCAAAACATGTGTGATAATATAACACATGAATTATGACTTATGGAGTTTATTGGGAGCTAAGTGCTGGTTCCAAACCATTGTGTAACGCTTTTTATCACTTTCCAAAATGTGATTTACTGGGATTTCCGGGTATGATTATAAACGATAACTTCACAAGTGAATTATGCAACCAACAATTGTGTCATGTATCCGTGCGCGCAAACGAAGACGCTTTGCAGTGGGTGTAATGGGGATTTCATTGTTGTTTAACCCTTTACCTAACATGAAAAGCAGACGACACTTGCAAAACAAATTCTTGAATAACTATTATTTTCATTTTTTGTCTCAAAAACGAGCTCGTTCCAATGAGGGGTCATAACCTATGTTTTAGATACAAAAAATGAAAAAATAATGAAAATTAATTGGCGAGTTTTGAGAATAGTGCTGGCCGTTTATGGCTGTTACGTTAGGTAAAGGGTTAAATAATATAATTATCGTTAATAATGAAAAGTAATAAACAGAGTAATCGCTTGACTGGACTGGTTACGTGAAATAAATCATTCGAGGCGAGGGACTATATTGTAAAACACTCGTGCGCATTCGCTAACTCGTGTTTGTTCAACGTCCCTCATCTCTCATGAATTATTTCACGTAACTAGTCCAGTCAAGCGATTACTCTCTATATTATTAATTATCTCGTGATTTCTTCGAAGAGGTTATCAAAATGTATAGTACGACTCAAAACAGCCATTTTCGCTGAACGGGTTTCATTTGAGAACAGTTCTACAGACCGGCTGTGAGTAAGGTAATCCACACCAGGGTCGTGTCAGTGTATGTGCGTCAAACATTACGATTGCAACATTGCATAGGACATTCATACAGATCATTCGCTAATTGCTACGACGTCGTGTTGAGAAGAAAATGGAATGACCATCGTCCCATGATGTTGACGAGATGCATGTCGAACGACGTGGTTACAGGTTCATTGAACGCTTTACTGTATAGTAAATACACAAGTTTCAGCCTCCGTTGTTGTACTTGCTGATGAAGGAGAAAGCGAAATCTGTAACATCTGCAAATGTTGCGCAGGTCGTATTGGTGTGGTGTCTTCCGGTTTGCTGCAGACAGCACAATACCACATTATAACTGAACAACAGCAAATGTTATTGTCTCGGAGAAGTTTTTGGTAACACAAGGTCAGCTTTCCTACCATCGTCGCACCTTTTATTTTGACATATTCAGATAAGCCCCGGGTGGGATAAGAAAGTATACCCAATCGTTTGTCAAATAACATTGGATTGCTTTGGGTACTTTATATTAACCACGTCATCCCGACTAATACATAACATATTTTCCAAAGTAGCTGCATATTTAATCGTTTTATAGCTAAATTGTTTGTAATTAAATTTCGCCAGTGTGGTGACTTTGGAAGGTACGTCGGAAGATATATATGTAACTTAATGATTTTTGTTCAGAAACTCCGGCATGCCTATCGATTCCGCCCCACTCTCAGAATAAGAGAACTGCTTCATGTCTTAGCAATCACTTCAGCCAAGCCGTCAAGCCACCAGTCAAATTCTTGAACAAATCAGTCACTGTTGCGACCTAAAACCCGTCTAGCTTTCAAACAGTCCACCACCAATGTTTAAATTCTATCTGGTGAAATATTTTCAGTTGGTCCGAAAGCCGACCTGAACAACTAAAATATTCCATCCAAAATATTTCATCTATAAAAATACCACTAACCCTTTACCCTACGTAATAACCAAAACCGGCCAGCGCTATTCTCAAAAATCGCCCATTAATTTTTGTTATCTTTTCATTTTTTGTCTCAAAAACATAGGTTATGACCCCTAGAGGGGTCTTAGTTATTCAAGAATTTTTTTTCAAGTGTCGTCTGCTTTTCTTGTTAGGTATAGGTTAACATCATTTTCTTAGAATCAACGTTTGTCAATCGATACTTGATTTTCCCGAATCTTCGATGACATTACCTTCACTATTATACATGATTGTTTACAAAATATTATGAATGAATGAAGACTCACTATAGTGTAGCTAGCTCATCCCCTGACTGAACCACTAGACTACTGATGTCAATGCAACCACGGTTCTGATTCCAGAGGCGAAATATTCTGTGTTTATTGCATCGTCTCGCTTTGACAATTTCTAAAAAAAAACAAGTCGGAAGACCATCTCTATCATTTACCGAATTTTAATGTGATTAAGCTGTTCGCCATATGAAATGTTAACAGCAATACTAAACAGATTTCACAATCACACGTCGCTACGGAAGAGGCGTAACCTACACGCGTAGGCAAGTACTACTTACGAAATAGCTTAATCTCTCACTGCTGAACAGTAAAACTTAATGTTAGCTTCTTCTGGAAGGAAAAATGAGCCTGAGTCCGAACTACAAGCTGTGCTCCTGGTTTATATACGCTATGCAAGACCATAATTTATTGCACGCCTGTTCTATGAAATCTCCATCTACACCAACACTAAACCGTGCGGAAAATAAAAATCTGTTCCGCACATATGTGCGGAAAGGAAATCGTTGACGGACTATTTTTAAATAGAAGCGAAATTTCACTGAAATTTTCTACAAATCGTGCAACGCAATTACAATTTGAATC
Organism: Pictodentalium vernedei; assembly: GCA_031216915.1. Classification (NCBI taxonomy): domain Eukaryota; kingdom Metazoa; phylum Mollusca; class Scaphopoda; order Dentaliida; family Dentaliidae; genus Pictodentalium; species Pictodentalium vernedei. Next base: position 801,690,726 of record CM062297.1, read on the forward strand.
GCTAGCGATAGCTGAAAATCGTCCCCTGAGTTCCAATGTGTTCTATGTGCCAGTAGGCACATAGAACACATTGCAACTCAGGGGACAAAATATTAACACGGGCTCCCCTCGCAAATTTGGTTGGCGATAAAATGTGTTGTCTGTGTTAATAATTGTCAAATGAATTTCCGAGTGTCCCTCTAATAATTGTTTTATAGACGTGAAGGCGTGTAATAAACAGAGAACGACACACGCGTGTGAATGCGTTAATCGATATGGCACGAGTGCCAGCGCGGAAGGATAACCCATTGACACGCGTGTGTCGTTCTGTATATAAACCGACAAATCTGGAAGTTTTCAAATCAGCATATGCCAAGCCGACCTGCTTATAGTCACGTACACTACACTCGCTATGGATTGGTCGTAATCCACACTTGGGCAGTGATGTCCACGCATGCGTTTACCATTTGCAAATAATGTCACAGGAATGCCAGTGTATTGACACGTTTGCATGCACCCATTTTAACTCATTGTGTAACTGCGAAACATATCTGTGGAAAAAAAGTGGAGGAGCACGTGCGCCCTGTGCCCTATGGCTCCGCCGCCTCTGCTTACAGTACGAGCGTCTGCGTTGACGTTATTTGAGACTCTGTGACACATCTGTCCTTACCTGACAGCTTATCAGATGTCTTTATATGTTCAATATCAAAATCGCCTATTATTTACGTAATTTACTTAATTTCCCCCGTTACTATTTCTACAATCGATAAACAATAAAACTACATATTTCAAACATTTGTAACAGTACTACCTCAGTGCATGAGTTCTACAGTATAGATTTTAACTTGCACGAAAATACTCAAAATTAGCCAAATTCTCTACTTCTTAATTTAAACATTTCCTAACAATTTCTGTGTATAATATTCGCCCAGGGCCCAATACTTCCTTCGTCTCTGTTTGCACAGAAAGAATTCAAGTGCATATTAACCCCCTTGGTGTCTTGTTTACAAGCTATTTGCTTTAACATAACGATGAGCTTTGGGAACTCAAAAGCCCAGAACTCGATACTTCTTTTGCCCCGTGTCTACACAGGGCGGTCGCATGTCAGAATTGACCTCTCTTGAGGGCCATTTTTCGCTACATCACCACAGTTGTAGTATATCCACAAGTTGCGTTAATATCTTGCGGTTTCAAGGTGGATTAAATACTTATTGATGGGAAAATATAAAACTGGAGAATGAACGAATATCTGTATATCGTTTGTAGAAAAGATACATCACTTTACATCAACGGTAAACTGTAAGTGAGCACCACGAAAAGTGGGTAAACAAACAGCTCATAACAGCGTCGAATTCCTAGCAGAATTTGATTGGTGGTACGCTCAGATGTCAGTTGAGATACAAATTAACTTAAATCAACTGGATTGAGTGAATATGAACCCACTTAGGGTCATTTTCACTCACCCCAGTTGACTTGAATTGATTTTTAACCCAACTGATTTTGAGTGTTCGACAGCATGCACTTCAGCGTAATTCGCCCAAATGTTCGAATTCACCAGATTTCATGGCAACCCGCTATAGTTCACGTGTAGGCATTTGTCCAAACTTATAGCGCACAATCACATACATGATTAATCATTTCCTTGACTCATTTGTGAATATTGATCTGTAGCATTAATCAGGTCGAGGTTCAATTCATTTCGTTGATTTGAGTCCAGATTCAAGATTTGGCGTATAATACAAAATTAGATTCTCGGGCGAGGTCCTATTTACACGAGGAATGGCGGGATTTGTACCGAAACCAGACCCTGTTGAATGCATGAAAAAAATGCTACCATGCAAGGCAATGGGGTTTTAGTTTTTTATCTTAACAATCCTATAGATTTTGGCCTGAAAACCACGAGAAACGGTACGTATCACATAATGTGTTCCGATTCAGTATCATATGGACGATTCATTCTGATTCCGTATCATATAGATTCAACTTCCGGTAAACACCACGCTATGATAAACAATATCATTATATGCATTGTTATTACGCATTAAAATATGAAATTCAAAATTTTGAGCAAGTCCAACCCAATTTAAACTGTAAAACGAAAAAACAGGCTTTATGTAACGGGATTGTTAGAAAAAGGTATTATCATGACCACATGCATGTCCTGTAATTTGTATCAGAGTCTCGGTCGTGTTTACAATCGGATCTCAACTCGCCCTGACGGGCTCGTTGCGATCTGATTGTAAACACGACCTCGAATCTGATACAAATTACCGGACATGCACATGATCATGATAATGTATATGTATCGATGTTTAATAGCTCAATATTTTCTTTGGAATTTCTTCTTAATTATCTGTAGGCACTGATACGACTAGAAACCAGGAGGAAAAAATGTTGTAATAAATTTGCAAGGAGGAATACCTCTCCAATGGACTACATACTAGCCTCTTGCGCAACTTGGTATTACAAGACAAAAACACAGAAAAACACAGAAAAAGAAAAATCCTGCAACATGCCTGGTCAGATATGCACGAAACTTCTAAACATGAAGTGTGGAATATCGCCTGTAAGGGTTAAAAGTTTTTTCATTCATCCCTTTAACCCTGTTGGTGTCTTCCCAGTCAGTTCAATGACAGCGATTGGAAGAATCCATATTCATTACCTAGAGGTAGACCATTCAATGTTTTTTACGTGCAGCCTTCGGGCTGCACGTTGAAAATATAGATTGGCTACCCCTCACATTCACTGAGCAGTCATCCTGCTTGGTAAGCTTATGACGTATACGTTCCTTGATCGGAAAACGACCTTCCGCGGGTTAAAGTACGAGTACTGACATCTATTAAACGACTGGTTAAGCATATCTGGGAACCATTCCGAGACACTCCGTCATAACAAGTTGCTGCACTTACCGGATGATCTTTTAAATGATAGTAAATGTTTTCATTTACGCACACTTCTTATACGTATCAGATTTAAAAATAAACTCCTTTGTTTCTATTTCGAGAGGCCACTCTCATGTGTAGATTTATTTTCTTCAACAGTTTTGTTTATGTAAGCCAAATATATATCAAGGCGTAAACATCGCGGGTCATTCACTCCACCTCTATTGCGAACACTTCAACGCAATAAGATTTTTGGTCTTGCAACATATTATATATATTCTAACAAAAAACTGTTTTGGATTATCTTCTCATACTTTATTTTTCCGACAAGTGTAACTTTGAACTCACCTGACCCCGTGCAGCAGTGTTGTGACTACGAAAGCTTTCAGAAACTTTCAACCCAATCGCGACTGGGCGATAATATGGTCAGCATTTTCTGTACGCACCCCCAGCACTGCGAGCATATTGAATCTCAGACCCTATTATTGTTTGTCTTTCTAAAATTCCGTCTTAATTTCTCACCATTTCATTTATGAAATCTCGTCCAGCCGTGTAATTGTGTCGGGACCAGATTGAGATCTCATCGTGAAAGATATTGCATTTCCGATCAAAATACTTCATGAAGTAAAGAATACGAACCGGCCACAGGCTTTGGAAAAAATCTCAGATGTTATGAATGGCAAGTACTCGGTGCTAATCACAGAACAGCAATTTGTGAATAGCTGAAATGTTGAACTTCGCTGCGTTATCATGAAGGAAACGCATATTTAGTACAGACCTATAGTATGGCTGCTTTCATTTGCCATATACGCACAAAACGTCACAATGTGTGAGTGCGTTTGTCAATACGGCACTAGTGCCAGCGCGGAAGGATAGAACGAGAGGCACAGCCTCTCGTTCTATCCTTCCGCAATGGCATGAGTGCCGTATTGATGAACCTATTCACACATCGTGGCTTTCTGTGTTTATCACACGCCTCTATGATATGGAATTCATTAATTAATTTAATTTAAAAATTCAAACAGCACACACTGAAAAATTCAACCTTTTAAACTCATTGTTATTTATTGATAGTCTGTTTGAAATAGAAGCAGAAACAAAACTCAAATGTGACTGGCAACATGTATGACAGATCGATACGAAAACAGAAACATATAAGTGAAAACAGTGTCCCAAAAGGCCATGTATTCGTGTTTTTCAGAAATTAGCTGCCGTAATTGGGAGATATTCGCTTTCAAAGTCAAAACCGGAGTGTTGGAAAATCACGTCCCATTTATAGAATAAGTTCTATTTCGTTAATTTTGGTAGATTTGAACAAAAACATTTTTCAGCGGACATTCTAGTTATCGACTGTCATCAGAACTTCCGAATTTATATAGGTCAGAATGCGATGCTTCGATTGGCCGATTACTATTACGGGTTTAGCTCTTTTGATGGATCGTGACGTCAGGTGAAAAAATAGTCCATCAACGGAAATTCGTATGGAAGACGTGCTCCGTACGGATTTGTATATATTGAAGAAGAGTAATAGGCATGTCATAGCAATGGAGACAACCACCACGTGTGTCATATGTGGCATCGTAGAGGTTGTAACAAGCGTCGCGCAATCATTTCAGGCATTTACTCTTTCGTGTTTTTTTTTGACAGAGCCCCATAAGTTCTGTGGAATAAGATACGGTAGACTAAATGCACAGTTTATCTCAATAATACAGGAAAGTAACCAAAGTCATGTTAACTGAATACTCGAATTAACTGAACAATTTTACTTGTATAATTGCTTTTCAATTAACAGGGTTCCACTGTACGTATATATATAGAATATACCCATAGCAGCTTGGTGTACCAACTGTTCACCACTCGTGGTGAAGTGGTGTTAACCGCGAGCCTTCGGCGCGCGGTTAACACGTCTTCATCAGGAGTGGTGAACATTTGGTACACCAAGCGACTATGGGTATATTTTATTTATAACATGATCGTCACATTATTAAGAGTCGCTATTATTTTTTCTCGATTTTACTGAGCAGCACCCGAACAAACGTGCGAATTTGTTTTTGTTTACCCGAGCATCGGTGAGCGGTACTTCCGCTGTCAATTTTATCGCCGAAACGAAATGAAATAATAATAACGTAATAACATACTATTTCGAGTTATATACATTTATTAACATGAGACAATGTATGTTTGTTAATATTTGGCATCTTATGAGGTAAACCCATTTAAAAACGTAATAAATAATTGCCACTTTCATTTCACTCTTCGCGGGGCGACGTGCGATAAATTTAGTCAAGTTCGCATTCAGGTCGACGTCACCAAAGGTCAGTTTGGATGTAGTTCCACTGTAGGTGTAAATTTTAACTCTTGAAATCCCATTGCTGGCGTGTTTATCACGGTTGGTGTATAGAGCTAAAATTTATGTCATCGGCTTTTCATATATAGTAAAGTAGATAATCATGGTATACAAATGTATCTACGTTATGTTTCGACGTGTAAGTTTTAATTGTTTATATGTATGCACTATATTTATAGTTTCAATTTACAACACAAAAACGTTGACACATAAGAGGAAGGGGACGCCCCTGCCATGTTGCATGTAGCTGGTCCTTGGATGGTGATGATGATTGTAATAATGACAATGATAATGATAGTTATTATTGTTGTTGTTGTTATTGTTATTGTTGTTATTATTATTATTATTTTGCTGACTATGATTGTTGAAGTACCAAATGCCCCCTCCCCCAACCATTCTCCACAAAAAATAACATTTGCTATGCTCCACAGGATTCTTTATCTACCATAATCTGGGCAAATAGTGAATGTACCTCTTTCCAACAACCCAGCTCTGTATTGTACTCACTTCTATAAAAAAAGATAAAAAATAAAAAATACAACGATTTTATGTCAGATCCTATGTCGGGCAGGAATTCCGTCGGGCATGGTCCCAGGACTATACCTGGTGGACTTCCTGCCTGACATGGGCGGTTTATAATTAGATCCAAGCAGTTGCAGTAGTAGAATTAATAGTAATAATTATTGTAATTATAACTAACAATAGAATAAATTGAGATTCCTGTGTCCAAAAGCTGGGTCCATAGAACATTATCGGAGCGAGAACGGCGGAATTGCTCCGTTTGTTCTTGCTGGCTCCTTCGCTGAGCTCGCCCGATGAGGGGTCACCGACTGTGTTTTCAACACAAAAAAATGAAAGTACTTAAGAATTGTGTTTGCGAATGTCGCCTGCCTTTCATGTTGGTTAAAGGGTTAAACTCCTATGAATTATGTCAATCCAGCTGCTACCAACGGGCAATACGTTTTTTCGTGTTTCCCCTAGGAAAACCTAAACGATGCCGAAGGGAATGCCTCTCCCCTCACTCCACCTTTTATCATGTTCCCCCCCCCCCCCCAAAGCAAGGACGGCTGAGACTAGAGATGAAGAAGGATGAACTACTGAGTCTGATCCATTCCCCTTATGATGTGTGAGAAGTTTTTAGTGATTTCCCAAACTGAGACAAGGGACCAAACTGCAATGAGCTTCCTTTCCTCCAATTAGAGTTACCTGCAAGCTGCAGTATACCGCGTTTAAGTGCACCTTCTATCTAACGCCGAACGGTGTTTTTTATGTTCTTACAGCTTAGAACTGTCCAATCCCTTCGACGACATCACTCTAATTTCTAATCAGATTCTTTCCCTTGTTTGCTATTAAATCTTACAATCATGTTCTTCTCTTTATTTATTATCTACCATATAATAATTCCTACACTATCTTAGACTGTAAAAACCATCAAGCTAATTTCTTCATCAATTTATTTTTCACAAAATACTTATCGTCTCGAAAGTCAACCTGTAAAATTTACAGTGAAGACTATAATGGACATTAATCAATCCACTTCTGCTGTATGAATGGAATCAGGTGGGAGTATTGTAAACAATGGCGGGTAACTTAACTCTGGTCGAGATTCAGGCAAGTGTGGAATACGACTTCACCCCCATACAAATTCAAGGAATAATGCATCAAACGATGTAGATGACTCTCCATATAATAATATGGAAACAGACTGTAAATATTACCAGACAAATAAATTCCTCTCAGCATTTGAGAACATCCTCAAATCATTTTCCCTGTTTCCTATTAACTGTCAAAGTCTGAATGCCCATTGGGACGCACTGCGTGAACTGCTTTTTAACCTTCAAGGAGAACATAACATGGTTGATGTTATAGGTTTAAATGAGACTTTCCAAATTCCCCCTAATACATCCTATAAATTGGAAGGCTATCACCCCGTCGTAAAAAAACACTCGTCCAGAATACGACGACGGTAGGGGTGGTTTTGGACTCTTTATGGGGGAAGATACGGATTTTAAAATTCTTCATAATATATCAGCCTTTATTCCTCACATTTTTGTGGAAATTAAAATACGGAACTCACGAAACATAGTTGGAGTAATATATAGACCTAACACGCCACCCAAAGCTGACTTGGATCTCTTTCTTACGAAATTAAGAGCACTATATAACTGATAATTTAAATCACAGTGGTAAGCAATCGTACATAATGGGGAACATGAATATTGTCCTTTTAAAATCGGAATCTCATCTCAAAACGAAAACGTACACAAATCTAATGTTGAGTCAGGGCTTCATACTCTTTATCACCAGACCTACAAGACGGACGCATAGTTCAGCCACTATTATTGATCACATTTACTCAAATAATATCCTCACCAAAACATTGTCAGGGATATTTCTGACCATTTTGGCATCTTTCATCTTGAAACTATTCCAGAGAGGTTGAAAACACAACCCCACGTTCTGTAACGGAAAATTAATGATGAGAGTATTGCAAATTTCAGAGCCGTTCTTACAGAATGCGACTTCTCCCCAACCATGGGATCTAGCTGCCCCGACTTTTTTATGATATATTTATGAATACATATCTTAACGCATTTTAGATTGCATTTCTCCCCGAGCTGGTTCGACTAAATAAGCGGTCGATAAAACGGCAACCGTTGATGACGAAGGGATTAATAATCTAATCAAATAACAAAGCAAAATTTTACAAAAAAAAATAAAAAACCTGACCGATATAAACGTACTAAACTACAAAAAGTACTGTAGAATTTTCAGTAAAGCCATGTACTATAGGAAAATACTGAATGAATCCAAGTAAAATATTCGTGAAACATGGAAGATTTTGAACGAAACAATTTGAAAAACAAAACAGACATCAAACTACCCTCTTTCTTCGTTCAGGAAAATCAGGAAATGAATGATCCACATGAGATAGCCCAAGAATTCAACAATTTTAACAATTCTTTTGTAAACGTAGGGCGGCGAACATGCGAAAATATAGAAAATGCTAAAAAATCATTCTGTGATTACACGAAAACTCCCATTACGAACAATTTCTTCATAAGTCCGACATGTGTTAATGAAGTTCTGCATGTAATTAATTCCCTCAAATTTAAAACAAGCAAAGACTGGAATGATTTAAGTACGGAACTTTTAAAAAAGACAATAGACCTAATAGGCGATCCTTTAATACATCTTTTCATCTTTTCAATAGTTCATTTGCGGAGGGAATATTCCCAAGCAAAATGAAAATTGCCAAAGTAATTCCGATTTTAAAATCAGGCGATGAAAACACCTTTACGAACTACAGACCTACTGCCAACTTTCTAAAAAGTACGTGAAAAACTTATGCCAACTAGATTAGTCAATTTTTTGGACCATTTCGGTGTTTTGAATCCTAATCAATACGGGTTTCGAAAAAAAAGCATAGCCCTATTCACCCAGTGCTGAATCAGTAAAGGTAACACATTGGCTGTCTTCCTTGACCTGTCAAAGGGTTTTGACACATTACAGCATGGCATTTTATTAAATAAACTGAATAGCTATGGCATAAAAGGATTAGCGAACGACTGGTTCAAAAGCTACTTGTCTGGTAGACAACATTATGTTAGCTATAACGATAACAGATCGGAAATGGCTGAAATAACACGTCGCGTCCCTCAGAGATCTGTTCTTGTCCCGATACTTTATTTGTTATATATCAACGACATTTCTGAAGCATCGTCATTACATCTCCTCTTGTTTGCCGATGATACAACAGCGTACTCCTCGGGTCCTGACACTTGCATACTGACCGACTTTATAAATAAAGAACTTGAAAAGATTTTTGATTGGTGTTGTGCGAACCAGTTAGCTTTAAATACCAGAAAAACTATTTTTTTGCTCAACCCAACCGAAAGTAACAGACAAAGACCAGTTGAACGAAATATCTTTATAAACAATGAGAAAATAAGTACTGTAGGGTCAGAAGATGCTGAAAAAACGATTAAATTTCTAAGAATACATATTGATGAGAACTTAACATACAAGGACCACGTAAATAAACGTTGTTCTAAAATTGCATATGTAAATTTTGCCCTAAATAAGGTGAACACTGTATTGCCGACGGATGTCATGAGGACACTGTACCACGCACTAATACATAGTCACCTCATATCTGGGAAAACTCGAAGGCAATGAACAAGGTGTTTTTGCTACAAAGACGTTTTCTGCGTATAATACATAACAAACGTTATAATGCCCACGCGGATCCACTGTTCTTAAAGAGCAGAATACTGAAAGTGAACGACTTATTTAAACTCCATGAGGACCTTTTTGTTTTTGACTTTCTCAACGGTAACATCCCTCGAATTTTCGAAAACTTCTTCGGTCTCGCCAGCAATCGATCAACTTGGAACATTAGAAAAGTGTTATACTAACAGTTGAACGAACGCGAACTAAAGCCTTAGATAGGTTCCCAAATTACGCTTATCCAAAATTATGGAACGATCTAAACTGTAAACTACGTGCGAAGCAGAAACTTCTTAAAAAGGGAGTTAATGAATAAAATACTCGCTTCATATTCGGGTACTGTAGAATGTAACAATCCGTATTGCCCAGATTGTAACCCATAAGATAACCCTTAGGATCATAATTACTACATATCTTATAGATTACATCTTGCATTAACTCAAGTCTGGTATTCTCGTCACATCGCATCTCACGCTTCCCACCGATCCCCTCCAGCTTGAAAAATATTTTACATTTCTGTAAATAAAACTGATTTTTTCCTGTAAATAGCCACCTTAAGTGCCGACATTCAAAAATAGGATGACCAAAGCCACCTGATTCCGATCGATTTCGATCGTAAAGAAATCTTGTTAAATTTACTTATACGTGTATGAAGTATTCAAAATTAATGGTTGCTTACAGCCTGAGTGTGTGCCAAATGCACCTTTGGTTCTATAGGGGATGACAGGTAGACAGCCAATTTGGCTCCATCATCCCCCGGGGGCATACATATTAACGTCAATAAGTAATTTTGTTCATTGTTTTCTGTGTTGCATGATGCATTGTGTGTGATCCTAATAAAGTATCTATCTATCTGTCTGGCGTTTCAAAATACCTCCCCCCCCCCCCAAAAAAAAAACAACAACAAAAAATCCCCCAAAAACACATTGTGCTCATATCTGTGCACTTGGAGCAATTTCATGCGGGCACGCGCCGGGTTGGCCCCTGACTAAATTCGCCACTAGAGTTCTTCAGCTTATAATAATAGCCCATTTTCACCCATTCTTCACCGATACGACGACGTTCATTACCGATTTACCCATCAGTCAATAAGGCTCCCAGCTTGTTAATGGTCTCCACAGTTTACCATCTTGATGTCCCGGAGCATTATATATCATCGGATTTAATACTTCTCTGTAAAGAAATAACATCTGAATGAAATTCACTGAATTTTTCCTCCCCTGACGAAACAAGTCCTCGGAAGATCCACTGCGGCATGGGTGTAACCATCATGTCACAGACATCCTGATGTATGAGAAACTGCAGTGTGTCTTTTTATACAGGTGCAGTTTAGGATTTAACGTTTATACTTTTGTGTTTAACAGGAAAACACATCATTCTCCGTTGAGTGACAAAAAGTGTGCAATGTTTGTACAAAAGCTGCAAGATCTGTAAGATCACTTGACGAATCATTTAACCCTTTACCTAACATGAAAAGCAGACGACACTTGCAAACAAATTCTTGAATAACTATTTTTTGTCTCAAAAACATAGGTTATGACCCCTCGTTGGAACGAGCTCGACGAGCTCGTTCCAAAGAGGTATCATAACCTGTTTTGGGGACAAAAAATAATAAAAATTAATTGGCGATTTTTGTGAATAGCGCTGGCCGGTTTTGGCAGTTACGTCGGGTAAAGGGTTTTAAGCGTGAATTATATCCTCTTTCTGAAAATACGTTAGGAATAATATAATGCAAGTGAATACCTACGTTCTTTAGTTCGCGATTTATTTTGTTATGCAGCTCATCCATGTTGGGCTACCACTTGCTGCAAGTTGTGTAATCACCGAAGATGAGAAGATTAAGGGCCATCGTATGTGAGATATCATTAAATAAATAAAAACAAAAGCGGTCCAAGAACAGAACTGTGTGAAACTCCGCATGTGACGGGAGCTTGGGGAGTTTCTTTGAAAGTAGATTACGTATTGGACTCTGTCAGTCAAGAGGTTCATTGAAAGTAATTTACACGCACATATTGGACTCTGTAAGTCAGATAATTTCGTAACCAATTCCTCTTATGCCACAGAGGTCCATTTTGCATAGGACTATCTCGTGACTTATTTTATCAACAGACTTTGCAGGTCTAGAAACATTTCTAAAGTGCTTCTTTGGATTCGGTATTGTCTTCCTCAGATATGTGCTGAAGAAGGTGTAGAATAGGATGTATTATCATGGAAGCTTTTCTAAAACTATATTGATTTGCATCTAGAACGTCATTCGATTAAGAAAATTAATACATCTATTTTGTATAACTATGCATAACTGTCCCCGATATTTTAGAAAAGAAACGGAGAGAATGTCGGCTTGTCTATAATTATTTTGATTCCAAGAGTCTTCCGATTTAAATATAGGTATTACCTCAGAAAGTTACATTCGGTCAGAGACGATATGATTTTGAAATGAAATATTGTTAATATGTGGTAGTGGGAGAGTGCCATTTTTGTAGAAAGTGCTCGGGAGTCTCCATTATTCCAAACTTACACATTTGGCACTCTGTCTTTTCTCCTTAATATCTCCCTAACATCCAGCGATCTGGACATTAATTTTAAGAGCAGGGACCCCCTACCTCCAAAAGTGCCACACAGGTACTCCTCAAATTCTCCTTATCAACAATTCACTCTCATTCATTCCTACATTATTCTCTCCCTAGCGAGATCTTATTTAACCCTTTGATACTTTTGTACGTCTTATGACGTACGAAATCAATCAGTGCGTTGATACTTTTGTACGTCTTATGACGTACGAAATCAAACAGTGCGTTGATACTTTGTGGTCATTTGTTTTGTTATTATTTTTCGATTTTTAAAAGCTTTAACCTCAATTCCTATTATCTCCAGAATAGTGCTCAGTGACAACCGTTGAGCCAAATGTTATCGCAGCTTAAAATACTAATATAATCCTGCTGTCAAGACTTCTTAACTGGTTGAGTACTAGAAGCCACTATCAGGGCTTTCAAAAAATGAGGATACCAGAGCAAAAGCCAACACTTTCCTTGCCTATATTTCATATTCAATCAACACAAATAATATTTTGTTTATAAAAATTTGTTTTATTACAAATTATTGGAGAGTGCCTGTGGGCACTCTCCAATAATTTGTAATAAAACAAGTTTTGAATAACAAATTCAGACCACCAAAAATAATCTAGCCCTCCCTCAGATAATCACTAATGTGAAAAATATCTTGTTATTTTGTACTTTCCGACGTTTGACGTCGCATTTTGAAAAAAAAAACTGAATTCCCTATGACGTTTGAACGTCAGGATAATTAAAGTCTCAAAGGGTTAACCTTGGGGTGTTTCCTCCCGTTGTTCTGTGATCTCTATTGAACAATTTTTTTCCACCAACGCTTCTCTTGCCCAACACAGTCTTGATATTAGAATTCGAAATGTTCTGAATGGTTAGTTTACACCACCGATTATCAGTGAGATTAACAAATAGTTAAGGTGACACACTCTCATCATGCCTATCTTGTCTTCGATCCTCATCTACCAAACATACTTCTGGTTGCTTCCAGTTTTGTAAAATTGCCCGACCCTGTTATCCATCTACCAGAGTCGGCGGGGTCAGTGGGGTGTGCTCCTCCACTTTCTTTCACAGATATGTTTCGTAGTTACACAATGCGTTAAAATGGGTGCATGCAAACATGTCAGTGTACTGGCATCCCTGTAACATTATTTGCAAATCCAAAAAAAAATTTATTGAAAGAATCCCACTTTCGATCGATTCGGACCTTCTCTTATTCTTCTACTTCAACTATCGTCCAACAGGAAGGCTAGACGAAACGGATAGGATAGTGACCACACAGCGGCATATTCATCTGAATGAGAGACGAAAGACAGCGAGCCATGGTACATTTACCGATAAATGATTGTAACCTTTCTTACAGTAGGTCGAACGATGGTGGCATTGTAAATGTGTGCCCCTCCACTTTTATCGAGCTTCCGCCGCCCCTGCCACCTACTCGAATCATTCTATAGAGTTTCCAGACCTTTATAATCGTTTAGTTCAGAGTAGGTGATTCAGCACCATATTCTCCACCATTTCCCAAATGTTTCTTTAACAAAAACCTTATTGAAAGTATTCTTCCCTAAAATTGTCAGTTGGTTACGTATATACTTCCCCTTCTTAGTTTCATATAGACTTGTGGGGTGTTGGTTATGTTTATATTGGCCTCCACAATATATATTTTCGGGAAAAATTTAACAGCATTTACGAAAACTTACTTCTGATTTCTTTGAAGAAATTCAGATAACCTAACGGACGAACACCTGGAAATTGTATCTTCACGCTAAAAACTAAAGTGTTAAAAACTACACTTGAAGCTGCTTGAAGTGCTGTATTTAACACTTACTAAGTGCTGAACTAGCCCTTTGTTCAAGTGTAGATATCACAGAACTTGACAGGTGTTCACAATAATACCATTTGACAAGTGTAATGTCGCGACAGTTAAAATGAAACAACGCAGATGACGCGGATCAGGCTCGAACTCTCAAGCCTGATCCGCGTCACCTGCGTTGTGTCCTTTTAATTATGTACCCACCAAGCGCAAATCAAATTATGGACGATTCTGGAAGAGCCGCCAATGCTAGACACATGTGAAGTGCCATCCACCACCTTGAAAGTGTCAGTTTTAACACTTTAGTTTTTAGTGTGTTAGTATTACGTGTATGTGTTGTGTATTTGTCATACTTCAAAAAAAATATATCGAGCTGTGATTGACCACCTTACCTGGTACACAGAATTGCGATCGGGTTAAATCCCTTTGAAAACTGAGTAGAGAAGATGATTTCGTCTATAAATAAAGTTACAAGTGGTTTGAAATGTACAAAATGCAGCACACATGAAATGATACACGAACCATACAACCTGCAATTAGTGCTAACTGCCACCAAGAGTAATTATAACATGGCAGCTGAAACTTTTCGTGAATATATGAGTGATGAAAAGCCAGACACGTGCGAGTGAAATCGAGGAAAAACTCCAACTCAGGATCGTTGATTCCAGTCCCATCTTCACTGTGTTCTGTCTTGTTAATATACATGGGCGTGGGTATATAAAGCAGAGTCGGGGATGGATTTCTGGCATTAGTGGTGTATAAATCTGACATTTACTTTTAAAGGACGGGGAAACGAGTTCCACGTCGTCCCCTGTGATCTCGCGACTGGCATTCTCGATCCGTCGGTTCCTTGGAACACATGTTTCATGTGTCGCGGGATGTGGGACCACTATACTGACAACCAGGGGCGTCACGAAGATGACCGATTATGGAATGTCAACTTGATTTGCTCCGACTGTGATAACTCGACTGACTAATATTTCAGTTACATCACCATGCCTTGATAATGTAGTTGGAATATCAGTCAGTAATGGTAAAAGTCAAAAAACTCCAGACTTCTTGGTACTTTATCGGTGAATAAATAATGCATGTATGTACACATGGTAGTCGTGACGCCAGAGACGGACTGGCCATATGGTCCACCAGGAAAATTCCCGGTAGGCCCCCTACTGGGGGTCTCCTTGAAGCCCAAAATTGATGGAGCCCAACCCGTGTTGGTGTATAAAAGTTTGTGAAAATGACCAACAGGCGAATACCGAAATGTTCTCTGTGTGGACTGCCATTGACATAGAGGCATTTCGATATACCAGCCGTCTAGTCTGCATTTGATGGCTCAGATGCAAGAAAGCAGCATTCTGTTAGTTTGAAAAATCAAATTTTTCTCAATTGGGTCGAACTATGGTCGGCTCGATGGATCCACAGGCCTGGAATTCTTTAGGAGTGCAGGAGTGCTGCACGCCTACTGCACGCCTTGAAAAAATCGCGACATCGACGCCGTAGCTGCGACGGGTGGTGCAATCTCACAAAATTCTAAGTCCATCAAGGGCCATAACTCCAAGAAAAATATTTGGAACAACACATGCATTGAACAGTGGCTAGACATCAATACGATACACTTATATGCCAAATATAAAGTCATTCCATCAAGTATTTCAAAAGTTATTGAGTTTTGAAACTCGTTGGTCACAGACAGACCGACAGACCGACAGACCGACCGACCGACAGACCGACAGACCGACATTGCCACTTATAGAGCAGCTAGTCGCAGCTAAAGATTAAGGGGGCAATTGTTTGCACCCTTGATTTTCTGGAATGCCAGACCTGTTTGGGACTGCCTTTAAAATCTGTTATCTATTATCATTTCGTCCCCGGAGTTCCATTGTGTTCTCTGTGCGTACTGGCACAGAGAACACACTGGAACTCAGGGGACGATTTGTCAATGTTGCATGTATTTGCAATAATTCATGATCCATTCTGTGTTGGATTTCGATACATTTTGAGTGTAGAAGACAGTCACATAATAATTGAATGCAACATTTTGAATAATGAGATGTGTGTGCCAATTTTTCCACTATGTATTGCTGAATGTAGTACAAGTTTTCAGTCACAATATTAATACATTGAAGTGAATATAACCAAAATAGTATAGAAGTTTTTGCATTGAAAATTTCAGGTGCAATTACACTCCCAAGCAATCTGAGGACGGCAATTGTTTTGCACTCCTTGTTTTTCTAGATTGCTAGCCTGGGTCCAAGCTCCTCACCCCGGGGAAGTTTTTGTTTCAGAATTAGCTATAACAATGATATAAATATGCCAATGAATGAAATGTCCTCTGTGTGGACTGCAACTGATCACTCAGATTTAGGGAAGAAGCGATCTTTCAGTTCAAAAATTCAAAATTTTCTACGGGTCTGCCGGCCCCCTTTGGTACATTCCCCGGCAACTTTTCTTGGCCAAGTCCGCTATTGCGTGACGCAACTTCTTATTAAATTAACACGTACCTTAAGGGTACTTAGATTGGTCATGCCGGCCTCCAAACAGTCTGGATATGGTTCTACAGACCCTCCATTTATATGACCTACCCTGTGTCCAAGTACCAAATCCTGATTTTTTAAAGAAAGTACCTGATTATTAGCAAGAGGGAATCCATATCTTAAATTGCAATCAGGAGCGGCGGAACGATTTTCAAAGTGGAGGTGCTGGATCGGGCGATGGATGGTCGTCGGTATGGAAAATTTTAAATTCCAGGGCCCCAAAACCCCCATTTCCATGCATCTGAGAGGATATTTTGAGATTTTTCAGGAGATGTATTTGAAAGATTTCACACTTTGAGAGCCGTTAAAAAACGTCAGTAAAGCATACAAGTGAGGTCTATTTATCAGCTTTGGTCGTAACGACCAAAGCTGATAAACAGACCCCCACCTGTATGCTTTACCGGAAGTTTACAGCAATTATACTGTCTGTGGATTATCTTGTCTGGGTGGATTTGGTACTTGTATGTCTGTAAGATTACGATCTACTTCAGGTAACCGATTTTTTAACAGACTGTATATATTTTAACGTCTGCTGCCATTTATTGCAAAAACTGCTCCGAAATCCATCGAAACTGGACCAGTACGCGCGAAATATAGCTGGCGAAAATATGGGGGAGGCTCTGGATCCGCCCCTTGTTTCACCAGTCATTGGTTGTGTTACAATATGTGCATACAAAAAAACATAGCCCGGCAAAAAAGTGGAGGGTCTGAAGCCCCCCAGCCCCCCCCCCCGGTTCCCCCACCCCTGGCAATCCTGGCGAAAATGTCCCGACTGAAAAATTATTATAAACCCCCTTTAGTGACGCGTCTGAAAATGACAGCACTAAACTAACTTTAAATTCAACACCAGTTGTGGTTTGCCAGACATCTTGCGTATGCGTGCGGAGATAAATGTCGGGTGAAGACGCTTTGCACATAAAACGTCTTTCATCTTCCAGTACACCAGAGACGCAAATTAGGATTTTGTGTCAGGTCGCTTTGACCAATATCATTTACACAAGAAAAAGTAATGTCTGAAATGGCCATGTCTGACAAAATACACGTGCGCGGAGGCAATTAACACATCTTGTAAATAAAGTAAATGCTGAATATACTTGAAGAAATCGAAGTAAAGATCCGTTTTGATTTCCTTCCCCCCATTCGTATGATGCTAATTGGGAACTTTATTCAACTCCATTAATTAAAAAGAAATTTAGTTTGCTTGTCTGGCCCACAACTCAGCTGCCAACATGACACAGTGTTTAAAATACTCTTTCAAATCGACTGCTGGTTTGGTTCGATTAGACTTTCACGCTGCTCGATCGTGCGAGAAGTTTTATTTTAAGCAAAGTCTTTAATTCCAGCGCTGTGGGAATCAAACGTTTAGTAACTGATCTATTATTAACGATTAACATACACAGCACATGATCTTAATGTCTGTGGAATGTGAAATCTTAAGTTCCGTTGAATCCAGCTGTTTGTGCCTTTAGAACCCACCATTGCGCCATTTTGAAAACTTCTATCTATATTCATAAGACCCACGTTTGTGTCGGAGAGAGTGAGATAGAGAGATAGACGAGAGAGAGAGAGAGAGAGAGAGAGAGAGAGAGAGAGACAGAGAGACAGAGAGAGAGACAGAGAGAGAGAGAGAGAGAGAGAGAGAGGAGACTTTAACAGAAAAACGGACACGATCTCAAAATACTCGGACATGGTGGAGGCGAGGGTTAAAATTTCCCAACAGTATTTCCGAGTCGTTGACCGTCGGTACGAACTTGAAGCCTAACTCAATATACCCGTTTAACCCTCTACCTAATGAATCACTCGCAAACTCCAGTACAAAATATAAATTAAGCAGCTGAAAAAAATATTTAACTAATTTCCACAGAACCGTGTCATGTGATCGCTCATTGGAACGAGTTCTTCGAACTCCTTCCGATGAGCGGTCACATGATATGATTTTGTGGAAATGTTTTGTCTAAAGGGTTAAATGGTTATTTTTTTTTAAATTAGCGGCTTTCAGATAACATGTTGCTATTCGAGCGTCAGCGATTTCTCCGGCAGGTCACGAAATTTTCCGACAGAAGTGGTCATCTTTTGCCTTCCAGCCACTCAAGACATTTGGAAATCAAATTGTATACATACAATGCATCAACGATAAATTTCGTAGACGTAGACAGTTGTTGGATATACGGACTCCACGCACCCACTCCATCATGGGGTACAAAATTTCGTTTGCGCCCCCTCCACGAAATGGTGGAGATGAAAATAACAGAGAAGTAACCCTTTATCTTTCACGATCAGCAAACGGTATTTGCATAACAATTCCCAAATAAGTGAAAGGTGTCATTTTTGCCTAAAACGCACAGCCTATAGTTCTTTTGCTTTCATAAGTAAATCGAAGGGAAAAGATCCTAAATATGCCAGATAGTATTTCATCTGCAGAAAACATTTCAAATATTTCTTTGGTTTTTATGAAGTTCAAATCCGTAAGATGGACAGGTCGCTGATCTCTATACAAATGGACTGAAGGAACGTCGGCGAAAAACACTCAAACTGTACCCCGCACCACCTTCCTAAGATGAAGTAAAATCAATCAACCCGATAACTCCTCCCAATCTATGACCTTCGATGCCGTGAAAGTTGTTATGCTGTGACTGTTGTCACAGCATTACAGCTTTCACTTTATCAAACGTCGTGGTGTTTACCTAGCACGAATACTAATAACACTGAATCAACTTTCCATTCTTGGTAGTACTTGTTTTTGGTTATTAACCCTTCACCTAACGAATCGGCCGCATCCGCCCGCGTATGAAAATTCAGCAGCTGAAAAAATATTATTTTTCAAAAAAATTCAACAAAACCATATCATGTGACCCCTCTTTGGAACGAGCTCGTCGAGCTCGTTCCAATGAGGGGTCACATGACATGGTTTTGTTGAAAGTTTTCGAAAAAAATTTAAAAAATAATATTTAAAATAATAAATTCTGTTATCGTCTGCGTTGGGTAAAGGGTTAATGACTAAAATATGTTGTAAATATTCAATATGTGTTGCCACGAAAAATGTGCACGTCATCAACACACTCATTTTTCAATGACATAAAAGCATGTTCTTTAAAATATGAACGGAGATGTTTTTCGTGTTGTATTCTTTAAAAAGTGATAGGTGATTGCAAGGAGTTGGAAACTATACACCTTCGACAGTTTTTTTAGGGTTGAGCATTGTTTATTTAAAGCGACCTCGCTCCCGCCCCAAAAATGGAGGCGCTGGAGACACTTTTGTATATGTGACCAATGAGCGTTCCAGTGATCTAGTTGTTTAGTTGGACAGATTTAGATACACAACATTCATTAAATATGCCGCAAAGAGTAAGCAAACGACAAAAAGTGTCAAAACCGAGTCAATTACATGAAAAATATGCTAAAAAGCATCTACAAAAATAAACTCTTGATAAGCCAGTAACAAGAAGAAAAACATGCTAAAGCAGTATACGGAAATAAACGGCAGAATAGTCTTGGTAAACCAGTAACATGACGAACATGCTTAAGAAAGATACGAAAATATATTCACTATATATATAACTGAGAAGTTGGATGGGAGAATGAAAGATATGTGGGTATTGGGTGACACAGAGGCAGCGGAAGCTCGATAAAAGTGGAGGGGGACAACTTTTCAAGGTTACCATACTTCGGCCAGGTGTATCAGTAAATGTACTGTAGTGTCTCGTTTAGATGAGCATGCCGCAGTGTGGTCACTGTCCTGTCCATTTCTTCTACTTCCATCATCTTCCAACCCGAAGGCTCGCCTTTGGGCTGGAAGATAGTGAAAGTAGAAGAAACAGATCAAAGCGACCGAAGATGGGATTCCTTGGCCAAATGCTGCTTGGATTTGCAAATAATAATATTACAGGAATGCCTGTATATTGGCACGTTTGCGTGCGCCCATTATAAATCATTGTGTAACCGCGCAACATGTCTGTGGAAAAAAGTGGTGGTGAAAGTGTCCCCTGTGCCCCCTGGTTTCGCCGACTCTGGGGTGACGCAAAGGAGAGGGCTACTATGCTTGTCGGAGAGACTGTGAAGAATGGGATTCTGGATTCATAAAACAGCTCGTTTCCTTTTGTTGGGAGGAGGCAAGCGACGTGGGGATAGGGAGGCTTTTGGTAGCATAGGGTTAATCAAGGCTTTCCAACCTGAGAACTGTGACAGATCAGTTGCCGCCAAAGTGCTATTATTGAGAAAAAAAAACATACTGAAGGAGTATGGGAAAATAAACGGCTGATTACTACTGATAAGCCACCAACACGAAAACACATGCTAAAGGAGTATACGAAAATAAACTGCAGTGTATCCTTGACAGCTCTCCTTCAGGAGCGCGGTTGCTCATTGGTTACGGCCTTAGACTCAAATCGGAAGGTCCATGGTTCGATCCCTGCCAGTGGTAACTGCGCTGTGTCATTGGGTAAGGCACTTAATCCCAACTGCCCACGTGGGGCACAGTGGCGCTGTGTACTAAGACGTATTGCACGTCGATGGTGCTCTTGTCTTCAGCCAATGCTAGCCCTGCTTGTGGGGAGTTTGTGCGTTGGGAATCAGACTGCTTCTCGGTGGTTCTCTCTGTGTACTTCGCCTTCCGTCACTCGTTAAACTTTCCAACACGATGTGACCCTGACTGTCAAAAGTGTCGTTAAACCACAATAAATAAATAAATTCACCCATATATTTTTAACATATCGAACAAAGCTAAGGGTTCAATTCTTCCACCTGTTTGTCGTACATACAGCAACTATTTTTATGAAGTGGTCGTAAATGATAATGAGATGGCTGATCTATAAACTCTCTGCACACTGATGCCAGAATAGCAGAATTTTACGTTGCAACTTTTTTTCATAACACAACTAGGAATTTGAATGAGCTCTGTCAAACAAGATTGAATCTGTTAAAGGTGTAAAATCCACAGTTGCATTACGTAGGACAATTTGCAACATGGAATTGTAATATTTTGAGATTAGATTGCGACGAGTTAAAATATGTTATCATTTCGAACAGCCTCATCAGTAACCAAGACTGAGTGTTTCCCAGATTGTCTAAACTATTTGACACAATTTTCTCACATCGAATTTGTTACTAACGATACAAATAAGATTATCAGTTATTTTAACTTAAAACAACTCTTGTGATCATGATGGGATAACTACATTTCCAGTTCATTCTGAACCGGGATGCCCAGTTCTGTGAGATATTGCCTGGAGTAAACGATACAATCCGCACCAAATACAACTTAACCCTTTACCCAACGAATCGCCCGCATCCGTCCGCGTAATATGCAGATTCAGCAGCTGAAAAAATATTATTTTTCGAAAAATTTCAACAAAACCATATCATGTGACCCCTCGTTGGAACGAGCTCGTCGAGCTCGTTCCAAAGAGGGGTCACATGATATGGTTCTGTTGAAATTTTTCGAAAAAAATAAAAAAAACGATATTTAAATTAGTAAATTTTGATATCGTTTGCGTTGGGTGAAGGGTTAAAGTATCTGTTGTGTAGAAAGGAGTTTGATAATAATTATAATGTGTACACTCTTACAAATCAACCCCAATCAACTGGGTTGAGTGAATATGAAGACAACTGGGTTCATACTCACTCAACCCAGTCGATTAGGGTTGATTTTTGTGTCGCCGCCCCACGAAGTGGGGAGCGACATATAGGGTTTACTTTTGTCGTCTTGCGTCGTCCGCGTCGTCTGCGTCGTCGTCCGAGTCGTCCGCATCACACTTTCTCTTATCCGCTACTCCTCTTTAACCTATGAATGGATTTTGATGAAACTTTCAGTGATTCTTTATCACATAATGGCATTGGGCACCTCCTATTTTATTTTTTGATCCGCTGTATTTTTTCCAGAGTTATGCCCCTTTTCCACTTCGAATTCTGTCTGAAATATTAAAATATAGTGCAGGCGACACACGTTTTCCATGGAAGACTCACATCTAAGTTAACTCAACTGATTTTAGAGTGTATAGTTTACCTTGGACGGACTGGGACGATGTCATCGATGACTGCCTGCTTAATAAACTCGATATATAACACGTGGATGTATCAAGAATAATCTATTTCCTTGGGCGGTCCTTCTTTAAAGAGGCTTGATGAGCCCTTTTCTAGAATCGCGGAGGTTTACACAAATATTGGGTTTTGTACATAATTAATAACAAAGCCTCCACTTTTCTCTCAGGCTCGAATTGACGATGACGTAAGCTAAAGCGTGAGAACACTTTTCGATCATATACTGCTGGCTGACCGCTGTCCACTTGTCACAGCAACCTCAGATTTTCTTGTCCTCGAAAAATCGAATATCTACGCGAACAACCCTGTAAGGGGTTCGTATCGTTCAGACGAACTTCCTTTTCCCCCACACACGTGCCACAAAAATTAACACGAAGAAACTTCGTTCGAACGAACTTCTTTTTCCCCACACACGTGCCACAAAAATTAACACGACGAAACTTCGTTCGAACGAACTTCCCTTTCCCCACACACGTGCCACAAATATTATCATGAAGGAACTTCGTTCGAACGAACTTCCCTTTTCCCCACACGTGCCACAAAACTTCTCGCGAACGACCTCCAACTTCTGCAGCCAATCATCATAGTGAAGATACTTCTGTCAACGAGCACCAGAGGCAAGAATGATCGTAAAGAGAACTGATATTACCTTCGCCACGATAACTGGCGAGAAAATCTCGGTTGTTTGTTAACAGGACTTTTGTCAAACATTTCTCAATTTGTATATTTAGCTTCAATTAACAAACACAAACAGTAAATGTATACTACTTTGCAACTGACTACGAATTCGCAATATCTACTACAGTAAAAACTAGAAGTGCTGTCACGAACTGTGCGCTTATCAAGGCTCAATTGCGCGTAGGAATTGCGCGCAATTGGCATACCGAATGGCACCCAAAGCACGGCAGGTTCTCCCGGTTACTCATAGAGAACACAGGCAATGTTTCTGTCAATGGACCTCCGGGCTACCCGGAGGTCCATTGGCTGAAACATTGCTTGTGCAGATGCCATATATACAGGATTTGATAGCCTGACTATGGTCATAACGCGCAGATTAACGCGCAGATCGACGTGCTATTTGTGTGGATTTCGTGACAAGACTTCTAGTTTTAACTGTATGCCGATTCACAAGAAAATGGAAACACTAATTCGACTTGAAGATTGGGGCTGCCATCCAAACCCAGCTTGAATTTACAGTAGTAAAAAAGAAGATAGTGCTTTTCAATTGGCAAATTTGTTCAGCTGAGAAAAATGTAACATTCGGCGTTCAAATTCTTTCCCACTGCAGACGCCTGCATTATTTAAACTTTCTTATATACAATATGAATTATACCTGAATCGAAATCCTTCATGAAACGCCGCTTTGAACACGATTCGTAAAAGTTTAATCCGACCTTTCAAATTTTCATGTCAACAAACTCGAAATCCAACTCCAACCATGGCAAGGTTGAAGAACGTGGAGCTGGAGGAAAGTTTTATAAATTTAGGATAACTAGATAATAAACATTACATTCCAGTACACCTTCTCTTTAAACACTCTATTTTATGGGTTTTTCTCTTTATTTCGTGTGTCAACACGTCAAAAAATCGCTCCTCCCGTTATTGGCATATATGTTAATGAGCGTATTTATTTTTTAAGAGCGTATTCATTTTTAAGGTGCGTATTTACATTTCGAACTGAGTTATCAGGTTGTTTCAGCGAATAAATCGACCCTTGAGTTCCAATGAGTACTATATGCCTACTGGCACATAGAACACTTTGGAACTTAGGTGACGAAATGGATATACTACTCCATAGAAGAACCCGAGGTCAAATGACAAGAATCGGAACAATCCGAGGTGAATGATTAAAAGGGATTATCGTCGCCAGATGACTGGCGATAAAACAATTATCCGTACCAGTGAGAGAGACACTACATGCAAGCCTGAATATAAGCAATCTGTCGTTTGCAAAATGGGGTTCCCAGAGGGTGAATTTGCTGATGCTATCCCATACAGTGGGCCAATTTATCCTCTAGGGGCATCTTTCTGTTTTGGTTTGAGACCTTGATTCAGACTGAGGTTCACAGAGTGTAAATTTTGTGATGCTACCCTGCTGTGCAGGGTAGCATCACCAAATTCACCTTCTGGGAACCTCATTTTGCAGATGACAGTCTGCTTATTTTCAGGCTTGGTCACATTTCATGATTTTGTTGAAATTTATTGGGAATATAATATTCCAAGTATATCAGCAAACACATTACTCAACTGGGAATACAATTACAATACTCAAGATTTCTTGAAAATGTATGAGTGAATTTAAACAGTGTGTCGCAACTTCTTATTCAATTAACACATACTGTACCGATACTCCTGTGGCTCATAATGGGAGCCACTCAGCCTGAATCGGGTACTATATACCTCCATTTATAGTACAGTCGCCATTGACTGGTCGTAACCCACGTGTGGGGAGTGATGTCCACGCATGCCTTTACCGGGTAATACAAATCACCATCAGCGAAATTGTAACTAACGAAGCATCGGGTTGTAAATTTTGATGATTATTTCTCTAATTAGTGTTTGGAATCTAATATTATTGCGTCCGTGGAAACATTGCCCACACGTGGAAAGTGACCAGTCCATGGCGGCTGTACTGTGTATGGCCGACTCTGTGTGTGACGTAAGTCCAAGTATCAAATTTCGTCTTTTGAGAAAGTACATGTTTACTAGAAAGAGAGAACTGATATCTTTGACCATAATCCCGAAGAAAAAGTATTCATAGTCTCACTCCCGATGCCTTCTGAATCATGTTCGAAATCTATATATTGTTTACAAATCGCGTTTTGAAAAGCTAGCTATGGGCTTGGTAATACACTGAGCTGAAATAATAAAATGTATCCCCACTCCTTAAAGTTTCGCCATAATGAGTTATTATTTGCGTGCCAACAATTTTTCTTCTCAAAGACCACTGGTTGTGCCTATATCAATTTGTCCATTGTACCTGTGTATGAATCAGTAAACTGAATTAATTGGAACCAACTGTTATGTTGCAAGCAAAGAAAGAACAGACAGGGTAATGTTATTCCATGATTTGCGTCTCTCCTAGTTTTTACTGATCCTTTGCATATTGCACACAAATAATCATTTCAACATTTACAGAATACTTTCCTGTAAAATTAAGGGACTCTTTGTAATTTAGGGCCTTCCCTTCAACGATAAAACTGATAACCGATAAGCGGGACACTCGAAGCTCAAAGAAAATGGAGGGATGCAAACGTCCAAAATGCTTAGTTTGGCACAATGGGAGAAAATGTGAAAAAGGACCCTCAGAAATGCCATTCCGTTTACTCCCAGGTGTCCATAAGTACGACGGAAGTTGTTAAAAAGTGTATGCCTGTGGGTACACCGTTGAGTGTACTAAACTTCAGAATAGCTGACTGCGTTCTTTTATGTCAATAAGATGCCATGCACATTTATTATACCTCATTCTAAGACACTGTGCTAATTTTCTGTTTTGTTTTGTTAGTTATTTCGAAATGTTCCCAGCCCGTGAAACATTGCCAGTCAACAATCTTTGCAATGTTTACCGCACACACCGAAATGCTCCGAAGGCGCGTCTCGGAATCATCCTAGATGAAGTGAATTACAGAGAATGGCAACCTTTCGTCCAAATATTTTTTTTACTATTGTGAAGTCACTACGAATGTGAACTGTGTGGGTCTGTCAATATCAACGTCAGAACCAAGCCAGGGCACAGGCTATTTGCCAATTGCAGAAGGCGGTCCCCGGAGGATGAATATTTTGATGCTATCTCGTGCAGTTGGCTAGATGTGCGCCAACAATGAAAGTAGCAGGGTAGCATCAATGCAGGATAGCATCACCAAATTCACCCTCAGGGGACATCGTTTTGCAAGTGACAGACAGCTTATTTCCTGGCTTGGTCAGAACAATAAGGTGATGGGGGGTGCTGATTAACAATTTTCCCAAAGCAAATTGCTTATTGAATTTGTTGTTATATCCCGTTAGAAAGTTTGGATTTTTGTTATCATAATAATTACATTGTTGATGTCGTTATACGTTTTGGGTCTAAATACTCAATTCCCATTGGTCAGCTGGATGAAAACGTCATGACCAGATGTAATTCATTTTCCAATGAATACATTTGGTCGAACTTTGACCCGCATTTACGGTA
Source organism: Pictodentalium vernedei (assembly GCA_031216915.1). Classification (NCBI taxonomy): domain Eukaryota; kingdom Metazoa; phylum Mollusca; class Scaphopoda; order Dentaliida; family Dentaliidae; genus Pictodentalium; species Pictodentalium vernedei. Next base: position 801,717,279 of record CM062297.1, read on the forward strand.
GAGCGCAGTTGACAGAATGTAATTCGGGCGGTGTGTGGGCGGGTTTTTAACTTTTAGCGCCTCTCGCAGTGATCAACTCCACTGCTGTTTCTTTGGTGACATTTCCCACCTGTGGCATAAAGCCCGTTACAAAAATACTCGTTTCCATTTCTAAAGTTGTGAAAATTAAAGCTTATTTGCCTTTGGGATATCATTTAGACGGAACCGGCGCTCAACTCAGAGTTGTGCGCTTTGTCTTTTGTGTGAGGGTGGTTTTTCGCCTCGTTTGTTCGTACATGTTTTATTTCGTCCTTCTGCTTTGTTGTTTGGTAAAAAGTAATTTAAACAGTTACGGAAAGTAATTATAAGAATTGAAAGAAATTTTTATAATCTTTATTTGAGTATGAACGTGTGGGAATGGGTACAAATTGTATGAATCCCTTCGGGATTCATACATAATTTGTACCCATTCCCACACGTTCATACTCCAATAAACATTATAAAAATTGCATTCAATTCTTAAATAAATACAGTTTATTCGGAATAATAAAAATAATGACGACCTGGTTCGAGGTTGATATTGCGGATATTCTCCCGTTGGAACCGCCGCCTCGAAGACAATGTGCTCATCGGGAGACAAATCTGAATGTCCATCTCGAACCAGGTCATCATTTTTATAGTATCATTTAACAAATACTGGCCGAGGTGGGCAGCCATATGGCAGTTTATGGGCCGGGCAGTCATTCCGATAAGTGCACATTGGCCGAAACGAAGCTGATGTCAATATGCACACTAAGGGTTGGCTGGCAGGTCTATAAACTGCCTTGTGGCTCGCACATTCGTGAAATATTTGTTACATTATATCAAAACTCCTTACAAGAATGTACTGTTGTCCTCAGTTTCCCAAAAAAAGAAACTACTAATTAGGGTCTGGTGTCAGCTGTTTTATTCCTCAGATTAAATTCAACAAAGAATGCCGTGGAACATTTCAAAATTCTGTGTAACACAAATAACAACAGGGACGGGATTACAATGGCGGACCCAGTCGGGACAGTAATCCGGCAGTTCCCTTCTCACTTTTTATCGTCTTTACATTTTGTAATCCTTCTGCAAGAAAATTACACTCTCAGCAGAATTGTTTTGGAAAAATATTATCCGTTGCTTCAAGCTGAGATAACTCCGAGACAATGCTAAATTATGCGTCATCAAAGTTGCATTGGCTGATTCCACCTCACAGAAGCAACAACAACCTATATCCCTTAACGATGTTTCAAAAACCTATTCCTAACAATATGCGTTTCGCCGACACGAATGCTTATGACGTCCTCGGATATATTATTACGCTCGACCAGTTTTCATTTGTAATATATTAAAAATATTGCCCGACTCAGAGTTGACTATGCCAAAATAGTGCTCTTCGCGGAAAAATAGTCCACTCGCCTGAAGTGAGTGAACTATTCTTCCTCGAGGACAACTATTTTCACACAGTCAAAGACATGCCATGCAATAATTATTATATTGTATCGAACAAACCGAGGAAGAATCTTGCTACCCATCAGGTTCCCAATCCTAGGTACTCTGCCATCAAACACCTTGACCGAGACAAAAATTTCGATTCTTAAACTTAGAAATAACGAAATAGAATTTCAAAAAAAAAATCTCTTAAAGGGGCGCGCCCGTCCGTCGAACGTCACAGAATATTCCACAGCCATTTTTAGAAAGTGTATTGTTCTTGGGAATAGTGCACGGTTATTTTTAGAACCAATGACATAAAACTATCGAAAATAGTATAGTAGCCCTTAGCCAGTCAGAGGAAGGGAAAGTAACGTGAGATATAATGCAACAGTGTATCAGCAAATTTGTGAACACTTGCGTGTTTTGCAAGGGCCTGTTTCGTTCTTTTTCCATGGGTTAACAACAATGGCAATGCCTTCATTTCCTTTTTTGCCTTCATTAAACACAAATAACGGCTGCACTTCACCTCCAGGGCATACACCGATGGCCTGAAGCAGACAATACTTACTAATGAAGGCCCAACAGCAATTAATCTAAAATTATGCAGCAGGGTCTACTGGTCAGAAGAAAGACGCCACGCAACACTACCACATAATAAAAATCAACCTAAGGTAGATTATACTTACCGATGAGGGCACTCTACCTTACCTACCCAACGGAAAACCAACCGTAAACGCCAGACTATACTTGCCTGGAAACCAACTCATAACCTCGTCACTGTCACCATCACTTTCATCGTCGTAATCGTCATCAGCTTCGCCTCATCGCCCACCCCACGCTGTATCTACGATCCAGCAACGCCTTTTGGGTTGGACCAGGCTGCCCTCTCTGTTCAAATGCGAAAAAGAAGGCCAGAAGCTGTCTTGTTCGCTTATGGCGGCCCCAACAACTAAAGATACATGTATGTGGCAGACTATATTTGGCTAAAAAAAACACTCCAAAACAAAGGAAATTTGAGTCTGAAGCAGAATATACTTGCTCATAACGGCCCATCAACTAGCGCACCACAAGCGGTAGACTTGACTTGCCTGCAGTTACTTGCTCCATACACTGAGTCAGACAATCAACGAACATTGCCAGCAGGGTCGAAAGGCGTCGAACTACCCCTACAACGTCCAGACGCTCCATCGGCGCGCCGAAACAATTCTTCTTCTGCTTGTCTCTTGTCTCTTTTTGGGGGGAGTGCATGACACGGTTGGGTTATGGTTTGGACTGTCTTTTCTACTCTTCTACTTCGACTATCTTCCCACCCGAGGGACAGTCGAATACTAGATCGAATACTACATCGCACATGCTAATATAACAATAACATGATTTTGAAGGGCATTACAGTGCATTAACGGCTCAACAGAACTGGTTAACAGCCCAAGAGTTTATTAGCGGCCCGCGACGAAGTCGAGGGCCGCTAATAAGCTCAAGGGCTGTTAACCAGTTCTGTTGAGCCGTTGTTACACTGTAATGCCCGACAAAGTCATGTTATTTCTATTATTGCCACTTTCGTACATCGGGTACATTACGATTAAATTACATGGGAAATAAGATAAATAAATGAAGTTTGACGTTTTAGAATTAAAAAAAACAGCGACACTATCGTCTGATTTGTTGACAAACAAACCGGGTAACATGACTATCGTCTGATCAGTCTACGGCGAAATTTGGAAAGTTAGATGATGAAATATATCTTCGAAATGCGACCTTTTGGCAAAGAGTTTATTCATTAAAGATGTCATCACTTACTTTGTGTGTATCGCTTCCTATATTTGATACATTACCTATCCGTGACACAAAGGGAAACACTTGAAACAAATGCGTTAATTGGGTTTACAAATTAAAATTCCGAATTGAATTTCGATCCAAATGGATATCTGGGAAAAATATTGTTGATCGGCTGAGAGATGTGACGTCAGTGTCTATATTTAGAAGTGTCGGTCTGTTATTGACGTATTGGCTGTTATAGTCAATAACGGCCCAACACGTCACATGACTTGTACTTGTTGAGCATTACGGGGTTTCAACGCCTGGTAAAACATCGTTAATGTGCTAGGAACACCCGCAAAAGTGGTGATAATAATGGTTGAAGTGGAAGAAACAGGCTGAAGATGGAACTAAATGAAAAAACGTAACTACATTTGTTTTCATCTGCGTATAATATGTCACTTGATACGACACATTTACATTCAATTTCTTATTAGTCTCTTTTTTGGTAGCATGTTTGAGGGGGGAGGCACTTACCTCCTGTGCGCCCCACAGCGCACCTCTGCTGACACACCGATTACTTTATTTTATTACTTTCCAAAGTGTAATTTACTGGGATTTCCCGGTTTGATTATAAACGATAACTTCACAAGTGAATTATGCAATCAACAATTGGATCATGTATACGTGCGCGCAAACGAAGACGCTTTGCCGTGGGTGTAATGGGGACTTCATTGTATTTTGTTTTTTACCCCTTTACCTAACATGAAAAACAGACGACACTTGCAAAAAAAATTTCTTGGATAACTATTATTTTCATTTTTTGTCTCAAAAACATGGGTTATGGCTCCTCATTGGAAAGAGCTCGACGAACTCGTTCCAATGAGGGGTCATAACCTATGTTTTAGAGACAAAAAATGAAAAAATAATGATAATTAATTTGCGATTTTTGAGAATAGCGTTGCCGGTTTTGACCGTTACGTTAGGTGAAGGGTTAAATCATATAATTATCGTTAATAATGAAAAAGTAATAAACAGAGTAATCGCTTGACTGGACTGGTTACGTGAAATAATTCATTCGAGGCGAGGGACTATATTGTAAAACACTCGTACGCATTCGCGCACTCGTGTTTGTACAACGTCCCTCACCTATCATGAATTATTTCACGCAACCAGCCCAGTCAAGCGATTACTCTCAATATCCATTAGCCAATGCCATTCGAAAATGGCTGTATCAATATATTTTGTAACATAATTTAAAGTTTTCCTTCAATCTCATAAATTTTTTTATCATTATTGTCCAACTTTAAGGCATTAGAAATATCACATAGAGAATCTAATAATCTTCACTTACAGATTTTTTGCGGCTTCGATTGGCAAAACATGGTTGATCGGAATTGATACTCTACTTTCCCAAAGCGCTCTACGCCCCAAGTTATAATGGATGGTTTATTTTGTTCAGGGGAGCATTATTGTTAACGGATGCAGAAGTCTGACTTCGGCAAGGATAGAGAGGGAAAGTTTGGTACTCTACTTTCCCAAAGCGTTCTACGCCCCAAGTTATAATGGGTCGTTTATTTTGTTCAGGGGAGCATTATTGTTAACGGATGCAGAAGGCTGACTTCGGCAAGGCCAGAGAGGGAAAGTTTGGTCCTGGAATGAATTCTTTGATTGCTTTTAGCTCATGGTGTTAAATATATGGTTCGAGTCTCTAATTGGCTAGAATGAAAATATGAAAGGGAGTAAATGGGAACGTGACGGCCATCTGCAATTTCCGCGGTTCGCTGTTCAAAAATATTTCCTGGATGTCATTTCCCGGAAACTTTCTGAAATTGGACTGCAAAAGTTGTAATTTCATTGAATCCCTGGCTAATATGAATGGAAGTAAATCACTAATTTCTGTACAACTGGATTGCTGGAACGTCAGTGAAAAATATTGTCACTAAACAGCTCCCCCACCCTAGGATGGCGTCAAGTTAATAGCTGTAATAACTTCCCCAGGTCATGACGTGAAATCTGTTACCTTATACACTACGGCTGAAGTGGGATGGCTACTTTCTACGGATGGGCAGTTCTTCCTCGGAGGCAGTAATATTACATTCCAAACGATAATTATAGGAAAAACATCAAAATTTAATTAATGAAGCACCGGGTACAACCGGTGCTTCATTAATTAAAATTTTGATGATGATGATTTTTATTACCTGATAAACGCATGCGTGGACATCACTATCCACGCGTGGATTACGACCAGTCCAAGTCGGCTGTACTGCAGCACTAAATCAACTTTTCAATCCCAGCACTTGTGTTGTGTCAATAAAATACGTTGTAAAGTTTCAATGTACATTGACACGAACAATGTGCACATCATCAACATTTATTTTCCCATACATCAAAGTATCTCCTTTAAAAAACGATAGGGGGCGCAGTGGCGTTGCGGTAACCGGTTCTCGTCAGATCATCGAAGTCAAGCAACGTCGAGCCCGGTTAGTCCTCGGATGGGTGACCGTATGAGCGATTGATCGGGACTCCAGCGTTGTGTCCTTGGGCAAGGCACTTAACCCCGATTGTCCATATGGGGCACGATAACGCCGTGTACTAAGGTGTACAGCACGTCGATGGTGCGCATGTCTTCAACCAATCTAACCCTGCCTGTGCTGCAGTGCGGAGTTACGATGTTGGGGAGCTGGCAGTTACATATTCTGACGAATTCCTCGTTGGACGAAGGAACGGGCACCTACACACTAAAAACTAAAGTGTTAAAACTGACACTTTCAAGGTCTTAAACCCATTCTAACTCTTAGGGTTTGATTTTAACACTCAAATTTCAATGTTTTAAGCACTTAGACATTACAATCGTCAGACATCTGAAACTTGAATGGATGGCACTTCCCATGTGTCTAGCATTGGTGGTTCTTCCAGAATCGTCCATAATTTGATTTGCGCTTGGTGGGTACATAATTAAAAGGACACAACGCAGATGACGCGGATCAGGCTCGAGAGTTCGAGCCTGATCCGCGCCATCTACGTTGTTTCCTTTTAAGTGTCGCGACATTACACTTGTCAAGTGGTATTATTGTAACACCTGTCAAGTTCTGGGATATCTACACTTGAACAAAGGGCTGGTTCAGCACTTAGTAAGTGTTAAATACAGCACTTCAAGTGTAGTTTTTAACACTTTAGTTTTTAGCGTGTAGGGTATATCTATGCCACTGGTTCAATTAATGGACAGAATGAATGAATCAAAAGTTTCGCGCGCCGATACGGCTTGTGGCAAGCCCCTTTCGACCCTCCTTGACGTTTTGAGTTTTTGAAGTTTTCCGCAGATCATTACCATAGAGGGAGACAGCAGATGAGGAAGAGTTGAGGGAGTAAGCATTGGTGTTCTTCTTAATGTTCTCGATTAATTGTTATCCTCCCTTGGGTGGGACCAGTGTGAGGGGGGTCCTCTCGACAAAGGCGCTACCTCTTCTCCAGGGTGATGGGTGGTGTCTTTCTTGTATTTTCGGGCAAGTTTAGTCTGCCACTTCGTTTGTAGAATTGTTGGTATAGTCTGCCTCATACTGCTCTTGTCGAAGAAGAACGGTCACAGATTCGGTGAATAGACAATCGACACCAAAAGAAGACCCGACCTTTCCTGGTTCGAGGGCAGGCCTGCTTGTTATCCTATTTGGCGGGGACAAAAGTGTGTCCTGAGGATGTTTATAAAAAGGTCCATTAGCGGGACGCAGGACCAACGCTCGCCTCCCTAGAGGTGGTTGACCACCTCCGGGGATGAAGCGAAGGATGATAGAAAATCCATAACGGTTATAATGAATCCATAACGGTTATTGGGGGGAAAAGTGTGCGTCTGTAATGGACTCATGTCTATCTTTCAAGTGATATGTTGTTTGCAGAGTCTAGTCTTCAGGCAAGAATAGTCTGCCACTTTTTGTTTGTCATTTGCTGCAGCCGTCATGGGCAAGTATAGTCTTCCTCGGGCTCTTCTGTTGGTTTATTGGTCCGTTCACTGGTTATGGCATTGGTCGTCGTGGTGGCTGTGTTTGTGGTTCTCAGATGTGGTATGTCGTTCAGTGGTCTTGGCGCTGTTGGTTTCTTCCATTGTTTTGTTGGGCTGTTTGGCGAGTCTGAAATTAGCAAAAGCGGAAGATGAGACATGCCCCCCCCCCCCCCCGCGCCCTACTGGTATTCCCCTTTGGATGTTAAATGGTTTGCGGGAGGTTTTAGCCCCCCCCCCCCCTGCCTCCCAATTTAATCTTGAAAGCAGCCTCGTTCCAATACCTAGCCACCCAGTGAGGTGAATCTCTGCCTTTTTCCATTTTCGGGTTGATATTTAGTTGTTCTCTGCCTGTTTACATCGTAGTCCTGTCGCTTTTAGAGGGGTTTGTTAAATCGGTTTTTAGGCTGGGAGGCTGATTTATTTATTTTTGGGTCACCATTATACCCGCAGATTGCGGTCGATGGAGGCAGCCTAGTTCCTATTTCTCGCCACACCGTATGGTGTTCTCTGCCTGTTTCCATCGTAATCCTGTCGCATTTAGCCGGGTTTGTTGAACCGGTTTTTTTTTTTTGGCTGGGGGCAAATTTGATTTCGGGTCACCATTATACCCGCTGACTTCTGTCGATGGAGGTAGCCTAGTTCCTATTTCTAGCCATGCCATATGGAGTATCTCTGCCTGTTTCTATCGTGGGGATAGCACTAGTAGTGGGGTCTGTTGGATCGGCTTTTACAGGTCTGGGTTCATGGGTAGGATAACCTTCCGGTGTCGTTCCAATCATGGGCGGCCTCGGAGAGGCCAGGCCAGGCGGACCTGAATCCCATACAATTCAAGTCCGCCTAGTCCAGCCGGCCCCGCCCCATTCCTAACCTGACAGGCCTCGGAACGAGAGTGCTCGGTTTTATACTGATTCTTTTCTAGCATACTTGGGTTTTTGTCGGCTAGCGCAGATCTGGTGTAAATCGTGTATTAGCTCATTGTCTCTGAGGCGGTCGAGTTTTTTGGCGACTAGTCGGTCTTTGGGGGTGTCAATGCCAACCCGGAGGTCCATTGGAAGAAACATTACCTGTGGTTGCTATGAGTAACCATGAGAACCTGCCGTGCTTTGGGTGCCATTCGATATGGCAATTGCGCGAAATTCCTACGCGCAATTAAGCCAAGATAAGCGCACAGTTCGTGACAGGACTTCTAGTTTTGACTGTAATGTCATCAAACATTCGGTCAAATCAAGTATCGATTGTGTAACATTTCTGGCGTCACAGAAAATGAAGCGTTATGATATTTTTTGATTCAATCGTCTGGAAAATATCAGCTGGTCGGAAAAGCAAATTTCCGATCAATTGAAATATTCCAGACAAGTGAATCCAAACAATGGCGATGGACTATTGTGGTAATAGGCGGTCTTCAGTAGACCACCCTAATGTTCCTTAAGCGCCCTGGAACATGACTTCAATCCCTTTGTTTATTTAGCGTTCTTATACTGATGAATCCGAACTGTTAACATCGTAACTCGACATTTTTGACCAACCTGCTTTGCCGAGACCTGGATCTTCAGTGTAAGTGACATTAGCATGTGAGAAAATCCCTACACTATTCAAACGTTAGACTGGTTCCAGGCCATAACAACGTCTAATTCCTTGCAAAATTGGGCTGGTGGCCAGAGAGTCTGACGTGCGTCCTCATTGTTCACTGACACCACCATTCCAATAGTTTTGCTGTCACAATTCGACAATTCACACACTCGACCATGACAGCTCACGTGAATCCTACCATACATTGTACTATGACATCTCCCTCCCCATCCATGAGGCAGGGATACTACATGACATATACACTTCTAATGCTTAAAATACTTTATGATTAATTTCAGCTCTTGTCGTCAAATATATTTATTTATTGGTGTTTAAGGTCATATACTTATGAACAATGACCGTGACAGCTTTACGGGTGGAGGAAGCCGGAGTACCCGGAGAGAACCACCGAGCACGAGCAGCTGCCAGCTCCCCAACATCGTAACTCCGCACTGCAGCACAGGCGGGGTTAGATTGTTGAAGACGTACACACCATCGACGTGCAGTACACGGCGTCACCGTGCCCCCATGTGGACAATCGGAGCGAAGTGCCTTGCCCAAGGGCAAAACGCGGGAGTCCGAATCGATCGCTCAGACGGTCACCCATCCAAGGACTAACCGGGCTCGACGTTGCTTAACTTCCATAATCTGACGAGAACCGGTTACCGCAACGACACCGCGCCCCCTGTCGTCACATTGACATTGATCTAAAACAAGAGGCGAAAAGATTCGACTTACCGCGTTTATCTCTTAACTTGCTGAGGTAAATATTTTTTAAAATGTTTCTCATGAAATCTAGTCATGGCTGCTGTGAAAGACTGATTCAATTTTTGGAGGAACATTTTGTTAACTCTTCACCTAACACGAAAAGCAGACGACACGTGCAAACAAAATTCTTGAATAACTAATGTTTTTCATTTTTTGTCTCAAAAACATAGGTTATGACCCCTCATTGGAACGAGCTCGATGAGCTCGTTCCAAAGAGGGTCATAATCTATGTTTTTGAGACAAAAAATGAAAAAATAATGAAAATTAATTGGCGATTTTTGTGAATAGCGCTGGCCGGTTTTGGCCTTTACGTTGGGTAAAGGGTTAGACGTGCTCAACCTATCCTCATTCTAGTTGCAAGGGTATATCTGTCCAGAATGAGCCGAATACTATGAAATAGTATTCTCCGGGATTGTATTTTCTAGTTATGACCTTAAATGGGCTGACATGAACCATTATCTTTTAAAATGCTAATAATTCATTTTATTCAGTTATGTTAATAGGAAGAAAATACAATTCTAGAAATACCATTGTAAAAGTTTCATTGTATTGGTTCCTGGCAGGGTGGGCAGAAGTACCCACCAGCAACATACGAAGAAGTAAGTACCCACAAGAATGCAATAAACAAGAAATATGAGGGATAAGTACGCCTTATTTTATAATTTGGCAACCTTTATATCCATGTGCATATTTATTATCTATTTATTGTTGTTTAATGCCACTTTCAGCAGGTGTGGCTATATCATATATGCTGTCCATTTCAGTGGACGCCCCAAGACGATGGTTACCGGGTCCTGTTTTATCAGTAGAGCAGAACTTGTTTACCACAGTTAACAAAGACTGTGCCACTTCTCAGGACTCTGCGCGCCCCCAACGGTGTTCCTGTATGGTTCCTATGGTGTGTTAATATGTAATTCCGAAGGCACAGGAACACCCAGAATAACAATAACACAATACGTAAATCAACCGATTTTATTGTATAATCTTAAAACATTGTGATGGTAGCTCGTTCAATTATGCCATTTGAAATATGCCCTGATACAACAATAACCATTATATACAAATATCGACTGAAGGATAAGAATATGTACATGTACCTGAGATTCACAAAGAACCGAATAAATTTCTTTCACAGACATAGACCAAAATAACCTCACACTGTAGGGCTGGGACGTGGATAGGGGGATTTGGTTAGGTGGGAGTGGGGGGGGGGTCTCCCTCCTTGGAATTTCCAACTGTATCCCCTGCCTGCCAAACATCCAACTTTGGGGAAAATCATTTGCACCCCTCCCTCTTACTTGAGTGAGAATGTTCCAACTGCTACATGTGAATTTCCAGCTGCCTAAGAAATCCGAATGCTCCCTCTCTCCTTGTGCTAAAAAATATTACTTTTGGGTTCTAGAGTTGGAAATCGTTTCATGAGTGCAGCAGGACCCTCTAGCATTTCAGATGACGCCTTGTTGCTCTCAAGGGACGAAATATTGCATTCAGCTGGAAAATCCCATGAAATGGCAAAAGATCAATGAATGTCTTTCAGAAACGGCCACAGCCACAAATAAAATTCCATGAAATCTACTATCATATGGCATGAAATTTCCAACAGTTGGTTGTTTGAGTCTTAACATTTCTGACTATTAAAAATGTTGGCCTGGATAAAAGGATTGTTGAGACATTCCTCATACCTTTTCGCCAACCACCCTCTGTCACCTCGTTCCACACAGAGACCAAAATGTGATACCAAAAAGCACAAAGGGCTAATCAACGGATCATCTCATTTAATATTCTACTCAACAGGAATAGCAGACGACACATCCAAAAGAATTTCTTAAATTACTCATCCTCAGCTTTTATCGTCATAAATATTGACTCTTGGGAAAGTTATCTCCCCTTATAAATACTTGAGTCCAGCTCTCGTCCAATTAACATTGAACCTCTGAAAGGTGTGAATGAAATCTTGATCGCCAGGGAATAGTTGTCGGAAGCGGAGAAATCAGCTGAGAATGAACCGGCCAGCGCTATACACGAAAATCGGAATTCAATTTTTTGCTTCCAAAACATAGGTTATGACCCCTCATTGGAACGAGCGCGTCGCGCTCGTTCCAATGAGGGGGTCGTAACCTATGTTTTGGGAGCCAAAAAAAATGAATTTTTAGTAAAACGAAGATTTTTTTTTCTGGTTGACCATTTGTACTCACGCGGAAACCTATCTGATATTGTGGACTGTGGTTTTAACTGTTTTGACTACAATAAAAAATTTCTTGGTTTTAACATCAAACGGAAAAAAGTAGGCAAACGTCAGCTTGTATATTTTTATATGGTTAGATAGGACAATATCTATATTATATGCCGGTATGCGCACAGCATTGCTAATAGGAAGCAAAAAAAATATATTAACCGCTAAATGTTGACGAAAATGCAATTTTCTATCATTTTACATGGAATTATACAGAAGCATTTTAATCAACGTGGAGAAGAATGGTCGAGTGAAATCGTTCGATAATATCACTAACTGAGAGTATATATATTGTTCTTAAAGGATTGATGCGCACAGCGAATATAACTTTCATAGGTTTTATATAATTTTGAGAAAAATTCCCGATTCAATTTGTGTTAATTTTTGTTGGCCAATTCTTAGCAATCAGGGGAGCTAACCTTTTCGTAAGTTGATGTGAATGACGAGAAAAGCTGATCAAGACAACTTTTTATTTTTGCCTAAAAACATGTCTTTGGCCCCTCATTAGAACTATTTATTCGAGCTGGTTCCAATGATAGGTAATAAAACATGTTTTCAGACATCAAATAAAAATATTAATATAAGTTGAGCGATGATCTTTTGTGAATAACTCGGAGTGATAAGCATGACACAATGACACGCATGCAGTTAAAACTAGAAGTCCTGTCACGAACTGTGCGCTTATCTAGGCTTAATTGCGCGTAGAAATTGCGCGCAATTGCCATATCGAATGGCATCCAAAGCACGGCAGGTTCTCCTGGTTACTTATAGCAAACACAGGCAATGTTTCTGCCAATTGACCTCCGCATATCGACGTTCTATTTGTGCGCACTTCCAGACAGGACTTCTAGTTTTAACTGTACACTCTCACCCAGTGTATGAGATTGATCATTTGCCGCGAACCGTCAAAACTGACCCCCATACTCCACATCACCCACACACTTTGCCTCTCTGTCTCACCCACCATCTTAGGGGTTTTTGTTTTAACATCTATTTTCAAATCTGTCATTTTTATATGGACATGCATTTTCCAATCTTCGCGAAGTTCTCAATTCCTTATCGTTGGAGGAGCTACAAATTTGCACAACTTGGCTCATGCCTTACAGTCCAACGAGGGTCGATCGCCGATTAACCCTTTACCTAGCGAATCGCCCACATCCGCCCGCGTAATATGCAAAAAGAGCAGTTGAAAAAATAAATTTTTTCGAACTATTTCAACAAAACCATATCATGTGACCCCTCATTGGAACGAGCTCATTGAGCTCGTTCCAATGAGGGGTCACATGCTATGGTTTTGTTGAAATTTTTTGAAAAATTTAAAAAAATTATATTTAAAATAATAAATTTTGATATCGTCTGTGTTGGGTAAAGGGTTAAACACAAACTGTGGGAAATTTAAAGTTTAGAGGATCATTTTCAATTTCTGAGGAAAACAAGTAAAAGGTTGGCACAGCCAAGAGATGCTCCCCGAAAATGCAAACACACAAATATATCGGACAGAACACGTGAAGTAAAAAGGTAAAATAGAACTTTGAGATAAAATGTCAGTTGTCAAGTGTCATCTTTGCTTTTCCATATGCATAATAATGGAAAAAAGGTCAAACACGAATGAAAATGATGAACAAAGTTTAATTTCCAACATACTATTGAAACCATTAATTTTACCATTTTGTAGCTTTTCAAGGGGCATAACTATGGAACGGAAAATGCCATAACAATGAAAATCGAACATGACCTGCATTTTGCAGTAGGTAGTAATGTTATGTTGCAAAATAATAAGGTTATACATCAAAGCAAACTGGAGGGATCACCCTGAAACCACTGATTTTACCATTTGCGGATTTTCAAGGGACATAACTCTGGAACAGTGAATGCCATAAAGGTGACAATCGAACTTGACCTGCATTTCAAAGTAAGTAGTAAAGGTGCAAAATAATAAGGTCATACATCAAAGAAAACTGGGGTTATCATCCGGAAACCATTTGCTTCAGACGGACGGACAGACGGACAAAGCGGCGACTACATGCTAACCCGAAATTTTTTCGGAGAGCATAAAAATAAGAAACCCTGTGGTCCGTTAGTTGAACGACTTTCAGTGCTCTGTTTGTTTTCTCTCATGAAACATAATCGTACTCACACGCAGAGATGGAAAATGAACCCAGTTGTTTTTTGATACTAGTCAACTCCACTCAGATTTGGGGTAGGAGTTGGGGGCGAACAAGTTCGCAAAATTGAGTATACTCGCAGGTAGATCAAGCCCACAAAATGCAAGACAATTGTGTCTGCAGAGCACAATTGGCTCCCGTGTTGCGGACTCAACCGGCCTCCAATCTATCTGCTTGTGGACAGAATCGATCCGCCTTTGCCGAAGATTATCAGCCTCCGGTCTACCTCTGGAGACAATTGACTTAGATTTTACGGCAGCAATAGGCCGACCGACACCGTCGACCTTGTGCACTTCATAAAAAATGAAATTTTCCAACTGTTTGGACAAAGCAGGTGTGTTATCCCTGCATATAAGTACAGAAACGATTGATCAACACATATAGCACACACACACACACACAACAATCATAAGCCTTCATCCTTTACCTAACATGAAAAGCAGACACTTGCAAAAAACATTCTTGAACAACTAAATTTTTCCATTTTTTGTCTCAAAAACATAGGATATGACCCCTCATTAGAACGAGCTCGATGATAACCTATGTTTTTGAGGCGATTTTTGAGAATAGCGCTTGCCGGTTTTTGCCGTTACGTTGGGTAAAGGGTTAATTCTTCACGTTAGCCTCTTCTGAGCATTGAGTAAACTTATCCTCACGATACATAGAGCCATGTGAAGCTTAATCCTTTACCCAATGCAGACGCTATCAAAATTTATTATTTTAAATATTATTTTTTCAGATTTTTCCCCCCAGAAATCAACAAAACCATATCATGTGACCCTCTCATTGAAACGAGATCAATTATATGGTTTTGTTGAATTTTTTTGAAAAATAAGTTTTCCAGCGGCTCATTTTGTAAATTACGCTGCGAATGCGACCGATTCGTTAGGCAAAGGGTTACTCACAAGATTCGAATATGCATGACAATTCTAGTCTATTCGAGTTTTAACGTTACGTTTCTGTGAATCCGAACAGGAAAAATTGAAACGACCGTCTGCCGATCAGTTTAATGTCTTGTCAGAGGAGGCAAGAGAAAGATGACGTTCGCAGATGTCACTAATGAAAACATCGAAAAGATATTAAATGCACTAACTATCGTTATAATAATAACACTTTGACCAGCAGTTACTTACAGTCGTGTAAGCTTAGACAGGAATTGTGTTGAGGAGGTGAGCCATAGACTATCGCCGCCTGAGAGGATTTTGAAAATTGAGTATCGAATGGAGCCATGTGGGAGCATCTGGGAAAATATTATGTAAACTTTCGGATCTAAAATACAAGCACTTTTCACTATTGCATGTGAAAAATTACATACAAAATAGATCGATACAGTTGATGGGTATCTTTTATTTTCCAGATATATATTACACTTATATATGTAATTCTGTTAATATGTGATTCTGACAGAAATTAAACAGCGATAAGATCAGTGCAACATATAGTGGCTGTAACACCAGGGGGCAATACTATACAACGTTTAGAATTGTATTTTCTAGAATTGTATTTTGTAGTTATGACTTTAAATGGGTTGAAATGAACCATTGGCATTTTCAAAGATGTGGCAATTTGCCAGTTGGCAAATTGCCATATCTTTTAAAACGCTAATGCTACATTTTAGTCACTTTTTAATTTTTTTTTATTAGGGTGAACTGGCAAATTGCCATATCTTTTAAAACGCTAATGCTACATTTTAGTCACTTTTTAATTTTTTTTTATTAGGGTTTAACGACACATTAACATCCAGGGTCATATCATGTCTGTGACAGTTTTACGGGTGGAGGAAGCCGGAGTACCCGGAGAGAACCACCGAGCAACGACGAGCAGCTGTCAGCTCTCCAACATCGTAACTCTGAACTCTGCACCGCGGCACAGGCAGGGTTAGATTGGTTGAAGACATGCGCACCTTCGACGTGCGGTATGCCTTAGTACACAACGTCATCGTGCCCCCATGTAGGCAATCGGGGTTAAGTGCCTTGCCCAAGGACACAACGCGGGAGCGCGAATCAGTCGCTGAAATGGTCACCCATCCAACTACTTACCGCGCTTGACGTTGCTAAACTTCGGTGTTCTGACGAGAACCGGTTACCACGATTTTAGTCACTTATATTAATAAGTACAAAATACAATTTTAGAAAATACACTTGTAATAATTTTATAGTATTGGCTCCAGGACCATGCAACTAGTTTCTGTGAAACGTCTAGGTACTAGATATTTTTTGTAGCCGAGGCTATAAAAAAGTATCAAAGTAGCGCCTTGGCGTTTCACAGAAACTGCATGCAAAGAAGAATATTTAAGTTTTAACCCTTTACCTAACATGAAAAGCAGACGACACTTGCAAAACAAAATGTTGAATAACTAATTGTTTCCATTTTCTGTCTCAAAAACATAGGTTATGACCCCTCATTGGAACGAGCTCGTCGAGCTCGTTCCAATGAGGGGTCATAACCTATGTTTTTGAGACAAAAAATGAAAAAATAATGAAAATTAATTGGCGATTTTTGAGAAAAGCGGTTGCCGGTTTTGGCCTTTACGTTGGGTAAAGGGTTACAACAACTTACTCCGATATATCGCCCCCTGGGTGCACCAGGACGACATCTGGAAGTCTGAGACTGCCGGTGGCGCCTTGGTGAGCTCACGGGACAAATTGCTAAACGAAATTCTCACCAAGTTCATGGAATATAGGTTTGTAAAACCCACCTCACTATAATTCACCTACCAACAATACCATTAATATAGGGGCACCCCTTTATTTACATCGTGTCCCTCTACATTTTGGTTACCTGCTCCATTGTCCTCATTCTAATTGTTTGTTGTTATTTTTATTAGCTGTACCTCATGTGCCGTAAATATGGTTTGAGCGTAATAAAGTAAAATAAAGTACTCCCTGTTACATAGCCACAGAGAGTAAAATGTATCGGTGTAAATGAAGGCGCCCCATTTTATCAAACTTACAAATATGAGGTAGTACCTCAAGTGGAACCCTAGTTTTGTGGGGAGGTGCGTTCTCACCCATCGCACCTCCCCTGGCTACGCGCCTGAGGTTTTTTTTTGTTTTTTTTTTTTGCCGCGGTTCTCAATTGAGAGGGCCTCAATTATCCCTGTAATCTGAAAAGCTCAATGCACTACGGTAGATTATTACACACTTTGTCACAGGGCGTTAATTATTTTGAGGCTAATAATCTACCATAAGTCATAGAACAAAGGTCAGTTATTTCATCCACTGGTGGAAGGAAATATAATTCTTTTTTTTCAAAAACTATATAACAGCTTTCAGTCGCACCGTATGAGAGAAGGCTGTGGAAAATAATATGACTGAGCCGAATGGCGTCATTTCGCGACACGGAAACTTGTCATACTATTAATAAATGGAAGCAAATTGTTAGAAAACAAAAGTAAAGGGGGAAAAAACGTTAATCCACAGAAAGATCATATTGGTAAAACATCATCCAGAAAGAGGCGCCGATTATCGTTTTCAGTGGACTGAAATAAACTATTTCCCCTTTTCATTGGAATGAAATAACCTATGAACAGCAAATATAATCTACTGTAGAATAAATGTGGAATCCACACAGAAGGGAAAGGGGAATGTGGACTTTCCAAAAAGACCATTAGGCTTGCAGGTTATTAGGTCTTCATGGTAATGAATACATATAATGTATATATGTGTAAAAGCCAAGAAGTAGGTGTACGATAAACAGAGTCTGGGTATTTTGTATTTTGGAAATGCATGTTGAAGCTTCCTGTTGGTCTAATTATCGTGTACAGATCACTGTAGGCCTAGATATATGCCTATGAGGACGCACACACAACAATTAGGCCTTAAAATGGTACGAACATGTATTGAAAACTAATGTATAACAAATAAGCGGCGTCAGCATTGTACGTCTCTCGAACTTCCCCAGCCGTCTGGATCTGGCCAAAGTTTGTTAACTCCACCGTTTAACCCTTTACCCAGCGTAACGGCCAAAACCGGCCAGCGCTATTCACAAAAATCGCCAATTAATTTTCATTATTTTTTTTTCTATTTTGTCTCAAAAACATAGATTAGGACCCCTCTTTGGAACGAGCTCGTCGATCTCGTTCCAAAGAGGGGTCATAACCTATGTTTTTGAGACAAAAAATGAGAAAAAAAAATAGTTATTCAAGAATTTTGTTTGCAAGTGTCGTCTGCTTTTCATGTTAGGTAAAGTGTTAAGCGTGGGAACAGCCTTGATAAATATGAATAACCTCTGAACAACAACAATTTAAGGAGGATCAGTAATATTTTAGTCTTAACAGTCCCCAATGAGCTGTAAGATTAAGTTGTTACCTACGCTCCCTAAAAATACAAATAATAGGTTCGCACATTTCCAGTTGGTGGTAATATTTTGCACACTTTCTTTGGGGAACTTATAGACTATAGGATTAACTTTGTCCCTGCTCTAGAAGGCACAATTTCAAACGCATTGTTTCAAAATGTTTGGGCAATACTCTCCATCTGGTCGGAGCAAGGAGAGACCACTGTCTTGTCCAAAGATGTTTTCATACATCATCATACTTCATCACACTACATACAGAACGTGGAGAGTGGATTGTAACTAAATCACCCGCAGAGTGGAGTTATCACCCAAGCTATAACTTTCAAATTTTGTATATATCGACAAAAACACAAGCAACGTTTCAGCTAATGGACCTCCGGATTTAACTCGGAGGTCCATTGGCTGAACCTTTGCTGGTGCTGGTTATGCTTTGCAACAAATTTGCAATTATTGCTCGGGTGGAATCTCCACTCTGCGAGTGATTTAGTGATAATACACTCTCCACGTACTGTACCTGTATGAGAATTAAAAAGTTCATCTATTGATGTTCAGCTCAAACATAAGGTTTATAAATGTTGAATAACTATGTTTTTAATGAAAATATTCATTTCCAAATTAACCCTTTCAAATCAACTTTCCTGAATGGTAACATTCTGCACAACAATGCCTTCTGGCAAAGTACGCATTTTCTAGATTTTGTGAAGAGGATTGTTTATGTTTGTTTGCTGATTGGGGTTTAACGATACTTTTAACAGCCAGCGTGACATGACATCGTATCGGACAGTTTTTTGCGGATGGGGGAAGCCGAACTGTGGTGAGCAACTGTCAGATTATCCAGCGTACTAACTCTGCTTGTGCAACTGTTGAAGGCAAGTGCACCACCAACGTGTCAATGTGCAGTAACCTTATAACACAGCGCCACCGTGCCCCCACATGGGCAATCGGGATTTTGTATCTTGCCCGAGGACACATATAGAATCAATGGGTACTAGGGCCGGTAATCAGATGTAAACCACGAGTAGGATATGGGTTTTAACCACTCGTTTTATCGAGTGGTTAAACAGGGGGAAGGGGGCACCAAAAATTTGCAACACGTGACGTGGGGATGGGTGGGTCTCTTGAGTGCGCCAAAAATGTCCATTTCCAACTTGTGCAATTTTTTGAATTTTTAAAAAATATATCAATATATCAGCTAATATATACCATCATTTGTGTTTCAAACCTTAAAGATGATGTTGTACATCACACTCTTAACATAAATACAACATCAGGAGGCTTTATATGTGAGAATATTGGGCTTAAACTGGGAAAATGTCACACGTTAGTAGGGGGTGGGTGTTCGAAATGTAGAAAATGTGCAGGCAATATTTTGGGAACAATTCAAATGAAAATTTGTTCCCGTATATGTACACCTGCCCTGGTCAAGCCTGATAATGAACAGCTTGTCGTTTGTAGATGATTGGGCCCCACAGCAGCCCACAGAGGTTTAAACTGGTGGTACCAGTTTAACCCTTTACCTAACATGAAAAGCAGACGACTTTTGCCAAAAAAAATGATTGAATAACTAATTTTTTTCATTTTTGTCTCAAAAACATAGGTTATGAACCCTCATTGGAACGAGCTCGACGAGCTCGTTCCAATGAGGGGTCATAACCTATGTTTTTGAGACAAAAAAAGGAAAAAATAATAAAAATTAATTGGCGATTTTTTAGAATAGCGCTGGCCGGTTTTGGCCGTTACGTTGGGTAAAGGGTTAAGAACATTATGAAACCCCCCTAAAGACAGATGTGCCTACTAAGTTTATAAGTTTATTTTGGATTTTAATGGCAGGGTGGGGGTCGGTGACTGAGAACGGTAGTACAAAATTTGCACGTAGTGAGTGGATGGGTGTAAAAAGGAGCCGAATAAAAAATAGGACGTCACGTCTTGCAAATCTTTAGTGCCCCCCCCCCCCCCCCGGGTTAAACCCTTTATTCTATGAGTGGTTTACATCTGGTTACCGGCCCTAATACCTATTTGTTTTATTTATACCATGCTCTTAATAAATAATCGACTTTGTCACCTAAAATGGAGAAAAACACGACACCTTCTATCGCAAACACACGGGTTTGTTTTGTATGCATCTGCGCCGGTGGGCAGTACTACAGGCTGCACGTGAATGCTTGATTGACAGCTTGACAAATCGTCAAAGTTGATTGAATTTACCTTGCTTTTTGAGTCAAATCATTATTAATAATTCTTAAATTTTGTTTTAAATATTGAATTGTAAGTATCTTAAACTTAATAAGTCATTGTACGCAGTAGATAGTACCGCAAAACGTAGTTTGTTTGAATGAAACATCGCGAAGAGTCAATGTATCGAAGTTGGCAAACTGCGTCAGGTCACAGGTCAAGTAGGATGAACTTCCAGCTATAGGTGTAAGTGAGGTTAAAAGCTAAAATTTAACATACAGGATTTTCACAGGTAGTAACATTGGCGAGCTTGATATTAAACTCTGTCACCGCTGTCAGCATCGAACAGACGACCTTTTGGAAGTGGAAAGCTGTTGGATTAAACAACTTAACTGTTGTTATGGTATTGTTACCTCCTTCTCAAAATCGTCAATCTTTATTTATTAATCACAAAGTTAATCAAAGTTCAAACAATAGCACAGTGATAACAAAACTGGCCTCTTTCTCAATCAGATAGAGATCTGGGCCTAGTACTATAAAACTTTTACAAATGTATTTTCTACAATTGTATTTTCTAGTTACGACTTTAAATGGGCTGAAATGAACCATTAGCATTTTCAAATGAACCATTATCTTTTAAAATGCTAATGATTCATTTTAGACATTTATATTAATAAGTAGAAAATACAATTCTAGAAAATACGATTGTAAAGGTTTTATAGTATTGGTTCCTAGTTGGAACACAGTTACAACAATGGTTCGAAATTTCATCAATAAACTCAAGCTCCTTGGCTACCAGTCCAATTCTGTTAGAAATTCGATGCCGTTATGGACTATTTCTTTATCCATTTTACGTGGAGTCCGCACGCAGACTTACCTTGATGTTATGCAATGTCACTTTACTCGTAAGGATAAAGAGATATTCGTTCGTGCTACAATTGTAGATCCTCCTATCAATAAATATCTAATTCAAGTTACAAACATCAAGATATTAAAACAATTAGTGGAACTACGCGGGGTAATTATAAAGCTACTTCTCTGACGAGTTAATAAATAAACATCCTTGATTGTATTGATTGATTGATTGATTGATTGATTGATTGATTGATTGATTGATTGATTTATTTATTTATTTATTTATTTATTTATTTATTTATTTACTGAGGTTTAACGACACTTTCGATAGCCAGGGTTACCTCGCTGCTCTGACGAGTTAATAAATAAACATCCTTGATTGTATTTATTTATTTATTTATTTATTTATTTATTTATTTATTTATTTATTTATTTATTGAGGTTTAACGACACTTTCGATAGCCAGGGTCACCTCGTGTCGGACAGTTTTACGGGTGTAGGAAGCCGGAGTACCCCGAGAGAACCACCGAGCAATGGCGATCAACTGTCCAACGTACTAACTCCACACAAGCAGAGTTAAACAACCAAGACAAGTGCATTATCGACATGCAGTACTCATTAGCACACTGCGCCATCGTGCCCCAACCGCTGATAATATTGGTAAAGTTATTAAGGATTTTATCAAATGATGTCTCCATCGAGAAACATATCTTGCTTTGATTCAAAGATAATGAATGTTCATGGCATTATTAGAGTCAATCGTCTGGACTATTTCAGTTGGTTCGCTTTTCTGACCAACTGAAAGCTTCTAGATGAATGAATCTAAGCACAGGCGATTGGCTATTTGAAAACAACGTTGAATTACATACAGAATGTGACTGCCGGCTTCAGAGATTGAAATAAACTGCTGAGAAATGAGGACCGAATATAAGAGAAGAAACGAAAATTGCATCGTACAGTTAAAACTGGAAGTCCTGTCATGAAATGCGCACAAATAGCACGTCGATCTGCGCGTTAATCTACGCGTTATGACCATAGTAAGGCCACCCTGTACATATGATCTGTCCACAAGCAATCTTTCAGCCAATGGACCTCCGGGTAACCCGGAGGTCCAATGGCAGAAACATTATCTGTGTTTGCAATGAGCAACCAGGAGAACGTGCCGTGCTTTGGATGCCATTCGATATGACAATTGCGCGCAATTCCTATGCACAATTAAGCGTAGATAAGCGCACAGTTCGTGACAGGACTTCTAGTTTTAACTGTACATCAGTGGAATATTTTTGTGCTTCTTTTTCGATAGGTAATACTCTACAGTGCCGCGGACAGGAAGGCGGGCAGATCAGGACTCATTTGTTATTGATCGAATTGTCCGTCCATTCTTATTGTTGCAGTGTACATATTATGAGTTATCCTTGTCTTTACCAGGGTGTATGGGAATTTACACCGGTTTGGGAACTCAAACACCTTGAGGTGAAGGCGAAGGGTGTATGAGTTCCCAGACCAGTGTAAACTGCCATACACCCTGGAAAACACAAGTATAACGGATTTATTTCCGGGAATTTTGGTGTACTTAATACTTTAATCTAAATTGTTGGCAAAAACGGACAGAAAATTTGTCCTTAGTAAGTTTCTTAATAAAACCAGACAAATATGGATGTCATTGGAACTGGCTCAATGGGCCAGTTCCAATGACATCCATATCTGTAACATTTTTTGGCACATAAATATTAAAGTTCCTGTACATTTATTTTTGTCCTAACATAACCGAGCAGAAGGTATCAAATAATAATTAAAAATGGGTACTTTTTTAGCCGTGTAGACTGATATTGTGTATTCTTGTTTTTACTTGTGGTTAGCCACGGTGTAAAAAAGCTACCGTGGATTGGAAGTTTCACCGTACATCTCAGCCAATCAAAACGCAGTATTTTGTTTCATTTGGAAATAAAGGTTATTACAGCCAGAAGGGCCCCGGAATGGTGCATTAAAGTTAGTCGTCGTCTCTGGGCATATATCGATGAGTCCGTTACGAAGTTTATCTTATATTATCCCTCCCTTTCTTGACTTGTTCGAATAAATTTTGACGATCATGCAGCGTCTATGAATTGAGTTTTTATGAATGAAGAACATGACGTCATGGTCTTGAGTTCTTGTGCTGTGCATGACGTAATCCCCATTCATTGTTCTTCTTGGACTAAAACCGCTGGAGTTTATAGTCGTGATTCAATAATGCGTTTCTTTGTGTTATTTTTCATTTTCAACGCAATGTAACCCTATAAAAATATTATTATTGCAAAAAATGTCCTTGTCTAATTTATTTCGTTGAGCTGGTGATTTATTTATCATTTAATTACTGCTATCAAAAACAGTGGCCTCGACATGTGTGATAATCAGTGTCAATTGATTGCAGGTAAACATCGATCGCTTCCTGGACGGAATGATCTCACGTTCGGTGGCTGTTACCCTAAATACAGATTTGTATTTTGTCTAGACGTTTTTCCTTGTATTGGGGGAAATACGTACTTATTGTTAGATAAACGTTTATACCTTCGAGGGATGACATGACAGTCTAAATTGTTAATATTTGAGGGCCTCGGAGTCCACATCACAACGGTTTTAATTCCGTGATCTATTTTGCAAAGGTGATGCGAGGTTAGACATATATCACGTTGATGGTGAACTGGTGTACACGAAACATGAACTACTGCTGAAAGAGGTTTAGAGCGCATTCAAAATGTGTATTTACATGAAAACATATAACGCGGATAAATGGAAATCACAGCCTCAGTTTAATCCTGTAACCCTTTGAACACAGGAGGCCGCTTGTCCGACCCTGGAAGATGATAGGTCACAATTTTATTAAGTAGGATGGGTGCAAAGTGCATGTGCGCGGTAGACCAATCAATATTTTCAACGTGCAGCCCTAAAGGCTGCACGTTGAAAATATTCATTGGTCTACCCCTAGATAATGAATATGGTCTCTTCCAAACGTTGTCATTGAACTGTCATGGCAGATACCACCAGGGTTCAAAGGGCTAACCAACGAATGGACAGCATCAGCCAAAATAATGTACAAACTGAGCACTTGAAAACAGATTATTTTTTGAAAATTTTCAGGAAAACCATATCATGTGACCCCTCATTGGAACGAGCTCGTCGGGCTCGTTCCAATGGGGGTGAGGGTGACATGATAGGTTTTGTTTTTAAAAAAAATGAAAAAATAACAAATTTTGATATCGTGTGCGTTGGTTTCTAGAGGGTTAACCCCTTACCTTACAAGGATAAAAGACGACACTATCAAACAAATACCTTGAATAAACAATAATAAGGTTGTGTCCTTTGGCAAGGCACTTAATCCCGATTGCCCACTGGTGCTCGTTGGCGCTGTGTTCTACGCCGTACAGCACATCGATGGTGCACTTGCCGTCAACCAATGCTAACCCTTCTTGATGGAGTTAGTACGTTAGGGAGTCTGGCAGTTGCTCGACGCTGCTCGGTGGTTCTCGCGTAAAACTCTCCGAGACGAGGTGACCCTGACTGTCGAAAGTGTTGTTAAACCCCCAATAAATAAATAAATAAATAATTTTAAACCCCCAATAAATAAATAAATAATTTTCATTTTTATCTCAGAAACATAGCTTGTGATCCCTCATGAGAACGAGCTGTTTCAGTGGGGGTTTAAGCTATATTTTGGAAACAGAAGTTCACAAAAATATAAAAAATTGAATGACAATTTTTGTGAACAGAGCTGGCCGTTGTTGGCGGTTACATAAGGTATCGTGTCAAACCACATTGATTTCAGAAACTAATTTCAAAATGCACTTAATGCGACATTATACACATATTCATTAAAATGATGGAAAGTGTTCTATTGGGGAAAGATGTGTTTTGTTGAAAAAAGAATTTCTGTTACAAAGCTGACAATAAGTATTCTAAGTTACCCGTAAAGATAAAAATGCAACCCGTACTCCACGGAGCAGCAACATTGTTTCAGTGGTTTATAAGTATTTGGTGCGCACATACAAACTCAGATTAGGATAGGAACGACGAGCCATCAACGGAGAATACATTACGATAACATTCACTGAAAAGTAGTTCATGAAAAAAGACAAAACAAAAAAACCCAAACCCCCAAAATATTGGCTTAACCCTTTGAACCCTGTAGGCATCTTCCACTTCAGCCCAATGACAGCAATTGGAAGAGTCCATATTCATTATTTTGGGGTAGACTAATTAATTGATTGGTCTACCCCACACACGCACCAACGAATCGCCCGCATCCGCCCGCGTAATATGCAAATTCAGCAGTTGAAATAATATTATTTTTCAAAACATTTCAACAAAAACGATATCATGTGACCACTCGTTGGAACGAGCTCGACGAGCTCGTTCCAACGAGGGGTCACATGATATGGTTTTGTTGAAATATTTTGAAAAATTTGAAAACATCTTTAAAATAATAAATTTGGATATCGTCTGCGTTGGGTAAAGGGACGTATCATGTTCCTGGTCCGAAAAGCGGCCTCTCTGTTTCAAAGGGTTAAAAAGGATAACTTTCTACAAATAAACTGATACTTGAACTTTTTAACAAACCAGGTAAGAAGACCTCACTTGCAAAACAGTTTTGAGCAACTGATTTTTTATCAATTTTTGACCGCAAAAACTTAGTTTTTGACATTGGAACGAGCGCGACGAACTCCTTCCAAAGGAGGGTCATAAGATACGTTTTTGAGTCAAAAATTGATAAAATAATAAAAAAAATGAAAGATATGCTTAGAGCTGTCGTTCGTGGTCTATCTTGATGGGTTAAAGGCATCAATAACATTCCGAAAGAGCCCCAAGTGATCGTAGCGAAACTTAAATCTTGCTTTTGGCCGTCTCATTACATTTCCTAAGCCAAAAAAGGTGGCAATATTTTTTGCACGATTTTGTTAGTAAACATTGACGTCGAAGCTTAGGGGACTGTGACCGGATACAGTTGATGCATATACAGAGCGGATGTTTTCTTCCCAACAATGTAGGAGCGTCGCTATGCGAGCTGTGGAGAAGGTGTGACACCTCCCAATAATTTTTCCAGTCTGGGCAATCATTTAATTTTTTGCAAGACTAGATTTGATACTCAGGCTCAAATCGTACACACAGTCGTTCATACAAATGCGTGTCTGTGATACCTGATTCGAGCTGTTGGGGGACTACCATTGCCAGTTCGAAGAACCAGTACGATACGCGTTCATTGTATAATGTATATTGACTACTAGATGTTTTTTTTATTTATCCACAAATACATTTCAAAGAGTCTTGTAGTTTTTAACTATAATCTTAATTTATAAAATACGCCATCTACATCATCAAGACATGCCTTCGACGAAGGCATGTCTTGATGACGTAGTTGGAATATTTTATCAGTCGGGACTTCAGCCATCACAGTCGGGACAAATTAGGTTTACACCCCTACCGATCGGTCATCGTTGCGCAGTGTTTTAACGATGTCGTCAGAAGCCTTACAGGAAGAGTTGTTTCTATCTCCATCCATGCAAACACCCTTTAGCGAGTGTTGGGGAAAGTCGTGAAAAGGACCTTCTTCTCGTCCCAAGTTTACAATGAGTTTTACGACACTCATCCAGAAAATTAGTTCTTGACCGAGCCACAAGCTCAACCCAAACCTAATTTACTGAGCTCCTTTCGTGCATTTCACTAAAAACTAGTGACAGATCGGTGACCCTGAATATAAACCCCTCATAGGATTTTTTTTCGAGACACAAAATCAGCATCGTTCATTATGATGATCCGTCTGCATTGGAGTCGCATCAAAATGGCTGCTGGGGACTAGATTCAACCTTAATAAATCAATTTTGATACATAAAGCGTTTGACTGCTTATGTTCAATTTAAAGTTTAAAGTAAATATCAGTTGTAATATCCATAATAAGGTAAGACTGTGTTGAAAACGAAATCTAGGCAGGAACACATTGATATGTGACTGAGTCTCATGTGAATCAAGTTGCCTACTTTCGTCGTTTTGCAAATATGACTTCTTTTTGCATAAAAGCAATGCTGATTTTAAGATACTGATTACAAAATGAAGTACTGTCAATAACAGTAATTTAGGAGTTTACAATGCCGAGTTATACGAAAATACACGAAATTTGAAACGATTGACGTCAACGTTCACCACTGTCTTTCCATTCTGCTTCACGCATGTTTATTGTATTGCAAATAAAGGTCACGTGAGTGGCATACGCCTTTAATATGGACGACGATCATAAAGTCTATCGAAGCGAAATATATTTCACCCGGTAAACGATGTATCATTCCAACGATAACAACCAAAGAGAGTGTTTATTGTTTCCCTTGCGCACTATAAATTTGGTCACTTCAAGAGCATTATTCGTACGTTTAACATAACAAGGTTTACCTCTTTATATGCTGATGGGGGATATTCCTGTCCAAGGCAGGAAATCTCTTACCACTAAAATAGGTCAGATTTCAGTACTTTTGACAGCAATTTCCCCAGCAAATTGTATCAGCCTTTGATCATTAATTTCGTGATTAAATGTTCATGAATTTTTCCATCAAATCTAGTAATGGCTGCTATGAAGCAGCCATGATCAGATTTGAAGAAAAATATTTTAAAAATACTCAGCGGGTAAGAGTTATATCACATAATTTATTTTCAAATGAAACAAAATTCTGCGTTTTGATTGGCTGAGAGGTACGATGTAACCTCTATTTTTCTCTTTCATATCTCAATGCTCTATCCCTTTCCTACATGAGGGAAGGCAGGAAGACAGCCAATCTGGCTATGCCTTACCCTACCAGTATACGAATGAAGTACTGACGGATTTGTAATATAGTGTCAACTGTATTTATATATTGTAAATGTTCTGATTTCATGTACTTTATGTTTAGTCTTTTGTAAATTTGTATGCTGGTGAATAAAATATATATCAAATATATATCAAATACCTGCAATCCACAGTAGCTTTTTTCACCGTGGTTAACCACGGTGTAAAAACAAGAATACGCAATAGCAGGCTATATGGCTAAAAAAAAGTACCCATGTTTAATTATTCATACCTTCTGCTCGGTTATGTTAGAACAAAAATAAAAATACAGAAAATTTAATATTTATGTGCAATACAATATTACAGATATGGATGTCATTGGAACTGGAACTTTGTAAGTTTCTTAATAAAACCAGACAAATAAGGATGTCATTGGAACTGGCTCATTGAGCCAGTTCCAATGACATCCTTATTTGTCTGGTTTTATTAAGAAACTTACAAAGTTCAAATTTTCTGTCAGTTTTTCCCATTATGAGGGTTAAAGTATTGAGTACACCAAAATTCTTGGAAATAAATCCGCTATCCGTGTGTTTTCCATGGGAGTTTACACCCGTCTGGGAGCTCATACACCCTTCGGCTTCGCCTCAGGATGTATGAGTTCCCAAACCGGTGTAAATTCCCATACACCCTGGAAAACACAAGAATAACTAATAACATCACCAGTAACTAGAACTAGGGCCCGGCGAATCACGATGTTTCTCTCAAACCAAATCTGGAATCGGATCAAGCAAAATGTTTGAAACCGAATAGAATCTACTTATCGGTTGTTAAAATACAACGGCCAACTGGTGCTGTCTATAACCGTTGTGAACACAATATCAATAGCCATACTAGACTATCAGGCAATTGAGAAGTATCACAAAAGGTGGGGCGCAGTGGCGTTGCGGTAACCGGTTCCCGTCAGACCACCGAAGTTAAGCAACCTCGAGCCCGGTTAGACCTTGGATGGGTAACCGTCTGTGCGATCGATTCAAACTCCCGCGTTGTGTCCTTGGGCAAGGCACTTAACCCCGATTGTCCACATGGGGGCACGATGACGCCGTGTACAAAGGCGTACTGCACGTCGATGGTGCGCATGTCTAACTCAGCCTGAGGTGGCAGCTGCTCGTCGTTGCTCGGTGGTTCTCTCCGGGTACTCCGGCTTCCGCCACCCGTAAAACTGTCACCGACACGATATGACCTTGTTAAAGTGTCGTTAAACCCTAATAAATAAATAAATAAATCACAAAAAGTGGTCGAAGAAAAAGCCATCTATCGCACTTTGAGTGCGAGAAGGCGCCATCTGCAATGCCGAAGCACTGCAGATTGCGCCTTGGTGCACAAAACGGGCGAGATATTGTGTAAACGACCCCTAACGCAATCTCCATTATCGCGTCAAATGCCATTTTTATGAATTTTTCCGACTGAATTAGTGCTATCTTGTTAGACTGGATACGTTCAATCTTATTCATCAGAAAACTGCAGGGTGAGTTGTTATCTACAGAATGTCGAGAATCAACAATTGTATGAAATCCGAATCTCTCCAGGATTCGATTTTTTCGAATAATCGAAATAGTTTCGAATCGAACTAGTGAAAAGATTCGACAACGAATCGAATATCGAACGTTCGTTGCTATTTTGTCCAATTAAACACATAAGGCGAAAATTTAGACACACGTAGACATGACCGAATAGAAAGCCAGTAAAATGGTGGATCACAAAACAAATTACATTCACTCATTATGCATCACATTTTAACAGAAAAAGCATTATCTGCAACTCCAGTCTTCAGACTAGAAAACAAGCAACTTTGTACGTCGATGATTAAATGGTGAATAAACACATTAGATGGCAACTGGTTACACCAGATCACAAAATGACAAAACTACCAATTTTTTAATATGAATAATTTTTAAAATGAGGGATACAGGTCACACGCCATCCCGTATCCTGTCAACAGGATAGATCCGCCCTGTGCTCTATACAGGCACACAGGCACAAAAAGCCATACAGTTAAAACTAGAAGTCCTGTCACGAACTGTGCGCTTATCTAGGCTTAATTGCGCGTAAGAATTGCGCGCAATTGCCATATCGAATGGCATCCTAAGCATGGCAGGTTCTCATGGTTACTCATATCAAACACAGGCAATGTTTCTGCCAATGGACCTCCGGGTTACCCGGAGGTCCATTGGCTGATATATTGCTTGTGCAGAGACCATATGTGCAGAATTTGATAGCCTTACTATGGTCATAACGCGTAGATTAACGCGCAGATCGACGTGCTATTTGTGCGTATTTCATGACAGGACTTCTAGTTTTAACTGTAGCTTAACAGGCCCTGCGGATCCGGAACCTGGGGGAAGGGTGTCTAAGGGGTTTTAGCAAGGTATTTATTTTACAAAGTGTGTCAAATTTCAAACAGAAAAAGTGATACTGAGTTTTCAGAATGAAATCAGTGCAGTTGCAATAACAGGTGGAACCAAAGCAAAATGCCATGTGAGAACTTACAATAATATATATACTGTGGTGATCCGTCGACTTTCACTATTTACATCTTGAGACACACTTTGCAGGGCTTATATTTCAGCTAAGTTTGGGTTGAGCCGGTTCCAATGACAGTTATATTTGTACAATTTTATTGACAAAGTAAGTGTCAGGATATTTCAGGTCATATTAGCATTGTATTGGTTACTTTGCTCCGCTCTGTTAGGTAAAAGGTTAAAATGACTCAATTCTTTTCACGCGAATTCAAGCAGAGGTGCAGCAAGAATCTACATGGATTCTCGTTGGTTTTTTTAGCGCGAATCTTTGCGTGAATCGATTCGCATCGAAACATAAGCTCCGGTTTGCTTTGTCAAACACTTTATTGAACCGTCCGTTTGAACTAATGTGTGAGTGTCAGTGAAATGTTTAAGTATATGAGGGATTTGTTTTAAGCAACCACGTACGACCTTTGCTACACACATTAGAAACTATACCACACAGTTGTTTTAAACATTCCAATCACACGATGATTCAAGCGGGCGATTTTTCGATCTTTCCTGTCTTGAATGGTTTTGATAGTTTTTTCCTTTTCCCAAAAGAAAGAGAGATCAGAGAATTGGAATCTGACTCGATTTCTCATGAGAGTAATTCGACAAAAGCAAGTATTTTTCGTCATGCTCGACGACCTCATCCAAACCCACGCAATAACAAATTCGTGCCTCGGATTCTGGCCCTACTCTTTCATAATTGATACACCATACCTTCCAATGACTCAAAAACCGGACATGCAGGGCCGCCTCTATGTGCGTTGAGCGAGAGTGAGTGAGGGTGAGTGTGTTCGTGTGGTGTGTGTGTGTGTGTGGTTTGAAGGAGAAATTTAGAATGTTGGTTTCTGATCCCCAGTCGGGAATCGATCTCACGGCAACTCCACTTGGCAATCATGAGTCTAACATCAAAACCACTGGACCATTGCACACTGTCAAAAACGATAGCTGAAATCTAGCTTTTTAGATGAAGTTTAATTTGCTTTTGGCAGCTGCGTAACGTGTGTAAAGCAGCCCCAAACTTTTCCCAGAACTAGTTGAGAGAGAGACAGAGAGACAGAGAGAGAGAGAGAGAGATAGAGAGAGAGAGAGAGAGAGAGAGAGAGAGAGAGAGAGAGAGAGAGAGAAAGGACAATATTATCTCTACCAATATATTTTTACCACCCCAGAGAAATGGGGAGGGGAGGGAGATTCTCAAACATCTGAAACTTGTGTTTCCCTTAAGCCTTTTTGCAATCTTATTTGGGACTTAGCTGGATAGGGGTGCACAGGCTCTTTACTCTTCCGATATGACCAAAGATTTCCTCGTGTGATTTGTCGATCTTTGAAGTCAAGAAATGTGCACATTTTGGTTCCATATTTAACAAATTTTCCCTCTTGGTCGAAACAATGATGTCAATGTTTCGTCCCGGAGGGGGAATTTGTTAAGTCCCGGTCACATCTTTGCGAATTTTTGTACGAATGTGCAAGAATAGCCACAGTTCAAATTTCCTCGACTGACCACCATCGTTTGAAAAAGTCGCCCTGAATCGGATTTTCTCCCGACCTTACACGACCTTCATACGACCTTGTACGGTTCACCACGACTATAGCAAGAATCTACTAGGATTTTCCAAACCGATTCAGTACGAATCGATACGACCTTGTACGGTGGTCGAGCGACACCGATACCAACTACTACGAACTAGTAAGGCGATGCAAGACCTAGCAAGAACCCCGACAGTCAGAACAGAATGATTTCATAGCCGGTGAGTGCCGGGGTTTATATCCTTTTTGTCGGGAATCGTGGAGAAAACGTGCGAGTTCTTGAAGTTCCTACTGTATTCCTACTGGATCTTACAGAAATCGTATCAAAATCGTCAAGAATCCGAAATTTCATAGAGATTCTTAGTGTGGCCGTACTAGTTCTTACTGGTATCGTGATAAATCTTGGTGCGTCGTACTATAATCCTGAGAAAGTGGTACGGAATCTTGGTGGAGTTGTAAGAAACTCGTGGTGCCGTCGTAGTAGATACGTTGGAGTACAGAAGTTTTAAACAGTTAAAAACTTTTGTACCCGTATGCCGATCAATCAAGAATACTCAAGAGTGATTAGGAAGCAGTGCGTATCTCAGTACGGATATCCACGATTGCCCATGATTTTCATATCGTAGTATATCTTGTCAAAAAATCGCAACGGTGTGACAGGGACCTAACCCTTTACCTAACATAGAAAGCAGACGACACTTGCAAAAATAATTCTTGAATAACTATTTTTTTTCATTTTTTGTCTCAAAAACATAGGTTATGACCCCTCGTTGGAACGAGCTCGACGAGCTCGTTCCAACGAGGGGTCATAACCTATGTTTTTGAGACAAAAAATGAAAAAAATAATGAAAATTAATTGGCGATTTTTGAGAATAGCGCTGGCCGGTTTTGGCCGTTACGTTGGGTAAAGGGTTAAGATATGGAACTCGAAATGTGTATTCGTCTCAAAGTACAGGTGCATTAGTCCCAAAGATAGCTCTGTATCATGTATTCCTATCATTCCCCAAAGGTACGTGGGCCGCCACTAATATGTGCCAATGTGTGGGGACCCTTCTACAGTTAAAACTAGAAGTCCTGTCATGAAATGCGCACAAATAGCACGTGGGTCTGCGTGTTAGTCTGCGCGTTATGACCATAGTAAGGCTCTCACATTCTGTACATATGGCCTGTGCACAAGCAATCATTCAGCCAATGGACCTCCGGGTAACCCGGAGGTCCATTGGCAGAAACATTGCCTGTGTTTGCTATGAGTAACCAGGAGAGCCTGCCTAGCTTTGGATGCCATTCGATATGGCAATTGCGCGCGATTCCTACGCGCAATTAAGCCTAGATAAGCGCACAGTTCGTGACAGGAATTCTAGTTTTAACTGTAGGATCGTTCCCCTACAAGTTCGAACTGCTTTCTTCCGCCCTGGTTGGCAACCACCAACAAACACTTTCTTTATATTTATGTTGCTACTGACTTTTTAACATCGCTTTCCTCCTCACCTGAGTTCAGTATTTACATCTTGCAGAAGTACAAACTGGAAATCTATTTTAGTTGAATCATTTGACAAGAATGCGTAATTGGTCATTCACACCTCTGCATAAACGTTGTTCAATTACACAAAGCAGAAAGTCATTTGGGTAAATTGTTGTTTCATTCTCAAGCGTCTTGTACATAAGTGTTGTTTTTAATCAGTGACGAATTTAGACAATCGCTCTAGCCGTCTGAGCGGCAGTCGAGAATGTTGACCCTAAGACAAATATTTATCTAACAATCATATTGATTTTGACTTGCAAAACAGGAAAAACGGTATGTATCACATAATGTGTTCCGATTCCGTATCATATAGACGACTCATTCTGATTCCGTATCATATGGACGACTCGTTTCTGGTAACGCGACGGGCTATCATAACAGGCGCATGAATACATTCTATGTGCGTCTCAGTGATCGACCCAACATTATGTCCCAGAACTGTTTTAATAATTTAAGATTTAATCTGTTTATGTCACAGAATTGTTAGATAAATGAATTATCATGATAATGTGCATGTCCTGTGATTTGCCTCAGATTCTCGGTGGTATCCAAAAATTGAATCACAACTTGCCGGCAAAGCCGGCTCGTTGATATCCCATTCTGGACACCACCTCGAATTGGATACAAATCACAGGACATGCGCATAATTGTAATCATCTGTATATATTGAAGCATATATTAACAGCATGAATAGTTTATCTGACTGATAATCAGAGACCTCGCCAAGCTCCTGAGTTTTGTCAGTATATTACAGGGCGTTGTATCTCAGTTGTGGATATCACTGTAGACTGTTTCACATTATGGTTGATGTGAGTAAATGATATTCAGTTGTAAAAGTTGCTGTGATGTAATTTATAACTACCAGCAACCACATGTGCCCGCCGTATTCCTATGCCGGGGGAGGGGGTGTCATTGAACATTACTGAACATGGCATGCTTGCACGCTGCTTTTCAAAATACTTAATACACTGGGTGCATGGCAGAACTTGGCTTCCCATGTGCCTTTCTTGGACTGTGTGTATTAACTTACTGATACTTTGTTACGAACTTGTAGTCTACAAGTTTTTTAACCCTTTACCTAACCTGAAAAGCAGACGACACTTGCAAAAATAATTCTTGAATAACTAATTTTTTTCATTTTTTGTCTCAAAAACATAGATTATGACCCCTCGTTGGAACGAGCTCGACGAGCTCGTTCCAACGAGGGGTCATAACCTATGTTTTTGAGACAAAAAATGAAAAAAATAATGAAAATTAATTGGTTTTTTTTGAGAATAGCGCTGGCCGGTTTTGGCAGTTACCGTTAGGTAAAGGGTTAAAGAAAGGATGATGGCAATAAATCCCCAAAATACTATGCGGGAGCACGTTTTGATACTAAATTTGAAAACTGTGCCGAAGGAGCATGATCGCGAACCGCCTATAGCATGAAAGTGTCTTTCACGCCCGCCACAGATGCCTTCAGCACTTTGGAATTAAGTGCCTTGTCCAAGGACACAACGCAGTTACCACTGACGGGATCGAACCGTGGACCTTTCGGTTTGAAGTCCAATGTCGTAAACACTAAGCCATCAAGCTCCCCAGTGGATTGACAGTAATTACATGTAGTCTATTAACCTGTTATTGTCTTGGTGCAACAATAGTTTCACGGACCGAAACCATTCAGCCTGGTCATTGATTGAATCAGTTCTGACACGAGGTGACTCTGGCTGTCGAAAGTGTCGTTAAACACCAATAAATAAATAAAAAAAATAAATTGAATCAGTGGCATAGATATACCCGTGATAACCACCCCTCTCGCTAACCGAGGATTTCATCAGAACTTTCGAGTTCTGTCGGACATTCTTCCGTGACCAATCCAATGCCGGCCACTCTTTAAATAACTGCCAGTTCATTTTTCAAAACTCGATCAATTTGTACCTGAATTATACAGCGAAGAAACAACCCATTTGGCACCAAAACATTTTGTTTGGCACTAAAATATCCAGATGGCTAAATATTGTCACCAGGCAGTTTCGGGACAGAGCGAACACTGTAAGAGAGGGACAGGCAACTAACTGCCACTCAGTGGCGGACTGGGACAAGAAAAGTTACCGAGAAATGAAACAAGGCGGACCCCCGACCCCGGACACGGAGAAAATTTTACTTTTTCGAACTGAACGAACGCTGCTTCCTTGCTTCTGAATGATCAATAACAGTTCACATAGAGGATATGTTGATGGCATTTTTGTATCATCCCCATCATTCATTCGGAAAGAATGGTATCAACAGGGTGTGGGGTGCGCGGGACCATCAGTCGAACCATAGCTCGGCCCAATTTGAGAAAAAAATGATTTTTCAAATCAAAAGAATGCTGTTTCTATTTATCTTAGCTATCAGTGGCAGACTAGACTGCTGGCATATCGAAATGTTCCCTATGTGGACTGCCCCTGAAAGTCCAAGTAGAGAACATTTTAATATACTGGCAAAATGTGTAATCAGATCCATTTCGCCCGTTAGGCGTTTTCACGAAATTAAGGCACCACCGGGTGTTGGGCTGCGTCGATTTTGGGGGCCCAGGGGCCATCTAATAGAGGGCCCACCGGGAATTGACCCGGTGGATCAAATAGTCACTTGAGATATCAATTTTTCAAAACTGTTCCGAGTATGGATGTGGTACACACTTTCCTAATATCATTCTCTGTACTGATGGAGACGAGCATCAGAAAGAAGCTATCAACGCGACGACAGCACCAGTTTGCACTGATTATAGACGCTGACATTTAAAAGGCTATTCATTTGTAAAACGGATAGAACCATGTAGGCCACAGATCGGTAGTTGCTGGGTAGTCAAACGGATTCTACAAGAACAAAGATAGACATATAATCCTGTGATTTCAAAAGAGGACAAATATTGTCGACCGGATCGCGACTGGGTCGCGATCCGGTGGACATTCTTTGTCCGATTTCTTCTACACAAATCTGTTGCAGCTGACCCCTCGAAACAAAAATGCGAGAAAAATGAATCTCTCTCAGATGTTGTTTTCGTTTGGCAGTTTTTTCATCTTGATTTCGCAATGTTTTATTTATGAAATCGCAACTCATTCGTGGAATCGAATAGCTACCAAATCACGATCCGATCGAGAAAAGACCGCATTTCGACCACAGTACTGCACATAGAAAGAGAAACCTTTGTCGGCTGAGTACATGGCAGCTTACACTTCACTTCCACAAAGCTTACTTCCATCCTCACGCTCTTCAAAAGAATTCTGTCATCAGTTGTTGTCGATGGTGTTATAAATCCATTTATGGAACTTGGACACTTTTGTGTATATCCCGTATTTTCCTTTTCGGCCACAACCCTCCCCGTAACTGATGATGCCTGTCACATACCACTTAGTCACATTGTGTTTGCTGAACGAACACAAAAGTGGACCACCGCTATCCCCTGCACAGGAGTCTGTCCCTCCACGCCTATAACCAGCACATAACTGAGTTTTAGAAATTCTGTATCTAAACACATTTTGACACCTCTTTCTGTTGACGACTGGTATCATCACCTCCCGAAGAACGTGTGATCCACCTTGGTGACTATTTTGCAACTTTCCCCATCCTATCGTATAACACATGGTCTTCGCAGGAATTTTTTTGTTCGCCTTTGGTAAACAGGCGTATCCAATACCCACATTTGTAAAATCCTCAACGGGGTTTTGAAGTTTTAACAAAGCTATATCATTACTGATGGTGTCATAGTCGAAATCTGGATGCGGAAAGTCTTTCTCGATTGGCATATCAATCTCCGTACCTTGGTCTACGTAGAAGTCGTGCTCTCCTATTCGAACAATTGCTTTCCGCCTCTTGTTTTTCTTCCTTACACAATGCGCTGCCGTTAACACCCACTGGGGTGCAATGAGGGTACCCCCGCAATACTGTTCTTTATTCCTTGACATAATAGCCACCTAAAAAAATGTTAAAAAATTATCTTACAATCAACATGTATTTTGTCTGTATTAACTCCGCAACTGCCGTGTATCCGACCCCCTGGTACAGATGTTTGCATCAGTGGGTCTGATACAAGCACGTTCCTTTCGCGTGAGTTCCATTTTTTTTGTTCATCCTTACGAATAAATAGTTCGTTATATATTCGTCTACATTCTTGACTTATCCTCAATATATTGTAAGATAAAATGATTATTACTATTAGGTGGATGTACAAAATATGTATCCGAGTCGAGCTCCGGGTTCTAAGGGCAGATCACGACACCCACCAAGACTCGTCGTGATCTGCCCTTAGAACCCGGGGCTCGACTCGTAAACATATTTTGTACATCTACATAATGGTAATAATATCTATGTATTAAGTTTTGTCTGTCCAATTATTAGGGCTGCACAGTATATCGATAAACCGATATATACCGGTATTCAAACCAATATCGATTGAATACCGGTGTAATTACAAAAATATCGGTTTATCATCATTACTTATTTACCCACAATTTAATTTTCAAGCTGTCTTGAGTTTTTAAACTGTAGCCCTGAATGAATAATATTATCCCTTTATCCAAGGAATCGTCTGCTTGTGCCCTCGTAAAATACAAATTCAGCAGTTGAAAAAATAAATTAAAAAAATTTCAACAAAACTATATCATGTAACCCCTCATTGGAACGAGCTCGTTGAGCTCGTTCCAATGAGGGGTCACATGATATAGTTTTGTTGAAATCTTTGGAGAAAATCTGATAAACTAATTTTGAAAATAATAAATTTTGATATCGTCTGCATCGGGTAAAGGTTTTTTCGAATCGCGTCATCAAGGCATGCTAATTCGTTCCGACTGTGATGCCTCGAGTCTCGATTGTGGTACTTATGTTCATATATCTTAACAGTTTTCGATATACCGGTATATCGCGGTATTTTTTTTGAATACCGATACCGGTATTCAGTTTTGAATATCGTGCAGCCCTACCAATTATGACAATAATTTTTTTCATTTTCACCACACATAAGGAACTTAAAAAAACAAACATTCACTCGTCCTTCATAATCAAAACGGCAATGCAATTTGTTTGAGTTACTTACATCAGCCAATGGTTAAACCTTTACCTAATAAACCGACCGCATCTGCCCACGTAACTTACAAATTCAGCAGTTGAATTAAATTATTTCTAAAGAATTTTGATTATGTGACTCCTCATTGGGACGAGCTCGCCAAGCCTTGTTCCAATGAAGGGTTACATGTTATGGTTTTGTTGACATTTTTAGAAACATTTTAAAAAACTATTTAAAATAACAAATTTTTATAATGTGATATTTCTTCGACTAAGAGATAAACATTTGTTTCATCAATTACTTTACGTATCGTCCTCTGGGCGCATGAAGGGCCACCTGCAATGAAATTTAGTAAAGGGCGATATACCCAGTCGGGAATGGCATTGGATTTCAAACCAAAAAAAGTGCACAGTTCGATTCCGGCCAGGGGTACGGTGGCGCTGTGTACAAAGGCGTGCTGCACTTAAATGACGCACTTGTCGTCCACCAATACTAACCCTGCTTGTGCAGTGTTAGTTCGTTGGGCAGTCTGACAGTTGCTCACCGTTGCTTGGTGACTCTCATCGGAAGTCAAGTATAAAGGAGTGTTCGAGCCAAAAAGCTCGAAACTTAGTAATTTCTCCCGATTTTCGAGCTTATTTCCTAGAGAAATCGACTAAGTCGCAAAATGAGCTCGTATGTCACGAGACGACAAGCGACCTACAGTACGTGGAGAGTGGATTGTAAGTAAATCACCCGCGGAGTGGGGTTATCACCCAAGCTATAACTTTCAAATTTTGTTCATATCGATAAAAAACACAAGCAATGTTTCAGCCAATGGACCTCCGGGTTTAACCCGGAGGTCCATTGGCTGAAACATTGCTGGTGTTGGTTGTGCTTTGCAAGAAATTCGCAATTATTGCTTGGGTGGAATCTCCACTCTGCGGGTGATTTAGTGATAATACACTCTCCATGTACTGTATGAGTCCAAAATCGGATAGGACATCGAATCGCCAAGACGGAGACTACAAGGATCTGTCCCGTCTTCTCGATCGAATCTCGGTGATATAAAAATCTCGGGAACGTCTGATTCGGGCTCAGTCGAGAATTCATCGAATTTTTTATGGAGTAGCAGTGGAGATTCGTGAAAGCTTCCGAAGCCGAGATGAAAATCCTAAGTGGATGACAGATTTTTACAAAAATTGACTTCTGGGTCGATAAGTCGCGTGTCGTCTTGTAGTATACTGGCCTCAGTTTGGCGAGAAATCTAAAGTGGGTGACATGATCGCAACACTCCTCAATATGAGAAAACATGTATATTTTGTCGGCTTTTTAAGTGACCCGTCGACGAATAGGGTCGATTTGGTGAGTTTTCTCAGATGAGAGAAATTCCAATCTTCAAAAAATGCAAAAACACGTATATATCGGTCATTTCTTTGAGATGTTTCTTCGAAGAATATGATAGATTCGGCGACGAACTCTCGGATGAGAGAGATTTTGAACCGCGTGACATTTTTTTTAAATCAGTCTGTCTAAGGTCTGACTACTACTACTACCACCACGACATTCGAGAGAGCGGAACATGACAAACTTTCGACAAGAGATTTGTGAACATGTCAGAGACATCCGACCACTGCCACCAACACGAGATACGGAAGAATGGAACAGGACAACCAACAGGACTGACTCTGAACGCGATGGATATACGTTTCTGCGCGGATGATAGAGATACTTTTAAGGCAATGGATTCGTGAACGAATTATGGCAGAGCAGAAATCCCACCACAACTATCACCACGGCATTTGGGAGAAAGGAACATGGGGACCAACAGGACGGACTCTGAACTCGATTGATATGCGTTTCTGAGCGGACGAATGAGCAAGAGCAAAAACTTTCGGCAAGCGAGATTCGTGAACATACTGAGATAGAGATCCGACTGCCACAATGACATTTCGAGAAATCGGAACATCACAACCAACAGGGTAGAGCCCGAACGCGATGAATATACGTTTCTGGGCGGATGAAAGAGATATACTTTTCGACAAGAGATTCGTGAACATACTGAGACAGAGAGATCCGACTTCTACCACCACCACGACATTTGGGAGAGTGGAGCGTGACAACAGACAGATAGGACTCTGAACGCGATGTGGATACGTTCTTGTCGTTTGAGAGACCAATAACTTTCGGCAAGAGAGATTCGTGAATATGCTGAGATCCGCCTACAACCAATACATTTCAGGAGAGCGGAACATAACAGCCAACAGCACAGACTCTGAACGTTATGGATATACGTTTCTGAGCGGATGATAGAGAGATATATTACGACACGAGAGTCGTGAACATACCGAGGCAGTGATATCCGACTACTACTACCTCCTCGATATTTGGAAAAGGGGAACATGACAACCAACAGGATGGACTGTGTGAGCGATGCAGATACGTTCTGGATGGATGATACAGCAACAAATTTCGGCACGAGAGATTCGTGAACACATTGAGAAAGAGATCCGACTACCACCACGACATTTCGGGAGAGCGGAACATGACAACCAACAGTCACACAAACAGCTGGACGGTCTCTGAACGCGATGTGGATAGATTCTGGGTGGATGATAGAGCAATAACTTTCAGCAAGAGAGATTCGTGAACATACTGAGAGAGAGATCCAACTACCTGAACGACATTTCGGGAAAGACGAACATGACAACCAATAGGACAGACTCTGAACGCGATGGATATACATTTTGGGGCGGATGATAGAGAGATATTTTTCGGCTAGTGATTCGTGAAAATACTGAGATAGAGATCCGACTACTACTACCACAACATTTCGGAGAGTGGGACTTGTCAATCAACAGGGACTCTCAACGCAGTGTGGATACATTATGAGCGGATGATAGAGCCTCAGCGTTCGGCAAGAGAGGTTCGTGAACACACTGAGACAGAGATCCGACTACTAGTACCACAACATTTCGGAGAGTGGAACATGCCAATCAGCAGGGACTCTCAATGCGATGTCGATACATTCTGGGCGGATGATAGAGAGAGCGGAACATACGACTAATAGGATCTGAACGCGACGGATGGGAAAGCAAAATTAAACAAATTCATATGTGTAAGCGGAGAAACTGCCGCGTTTTTGCTAATGAATACAGCGCCATTCACATGACACAACTGCAAATGTTACAGAAGAAACAATCTCATTTTTTCTACTGGTGTACAGTATAATATAGAGTAAACGAATCAATGTTTTGGAGAGATCACTTATCCTTTAAAAAAAACCCTGAGAAATTCCTACTTTAAAATTTGTTTTTATTATTGTTTTTAATTATTATTATTTTTGCAGATATTCTTAACAAAAATCGTGGGTATTCGGAAGGTAGTCATGTAATACATCAAATGAAAGGTCTAAATGCATAGAATTCGAAAGTGAAGTGACCGATCCTCCCCGGGGGAGGTGGGGTGAGGTGGGGTGGGGGAGGGTGTCAAAACGTAAGTTTTTGAAAGGTAGACATGTAATGCATCAAATGAAAGGTCTCGACGCGTAGAGTTCGAAACTGAAGTGACCGACCCTCCCCGAGGGAGGTGGGGTGGTGTAAATGGCATCAAAACGAAAGTTTTCAAAAGGTAGGCATGCAATACATGAAATTAAAGGTTTCGACGCATAGAGTTCGGAAATGAGGTGACCGGCCCTCCCCGAGGGTGGGGGTGGGGCAAGGGCGTCAAAATGTTAGATTCGAAGGCTAGTCATGTAATACATCAAATGAAAGGTCTAGATGCAAGGAGTTCTAAGACTAAGTGAAGATCCTCCCGAGGAGCGTGGGGGTAGGGGCGTCAAAACGTAAGTTTCCGAAAGATGGGCATGTAATACATCAAATGAAAGGTATCGACGCGTAAGGTTCGAAAATGAAATGACCGACCATGCCCGATCACTCAAAAGTTCCAAACTAACCGCTCATGATCGTCGAATACGTAAATGGACTGTTCGAGTTAGTTTTTTAGCGGAGATAATAGTTTCGAAATTCAAAAAACATGTACCTTAGAAATTAGTTGATATTAGCAGCTTAAATAAAAATTTGACGTTATTATTAATGCACCTCAAAAAAAATATCAATAGAAATACGTTACTTTTTCGGAAAAAATCGTTTTCAATTAGAGGACCAAAGAAAGAAAAATGGTTAGAATTTCCGAAGAAAGGTATTCTGATGAATAACTTAATCCTTTTACCCCAAGCCCTGAATGGTATCGTCTTATGATCTTCCGTAACCAGGGAAACAGATGAATCTATTTTGTGTTTGCAGGGAGGGCGAGCAATAATTTAGCCATACAGCCCAGTAGAATAAGGTTATTATTGATCTTACTTCCCAGTTTGTTTAAAATTTTACTTCCCTGGCTGCTCTTGAAAGGACAACTATTTCCTTTTGCAAACCTTTTTATCACATATTCACCATCAAATAGTTCATTACGGACAAATTGCACACAACACGTCCATTTTTTATAGACACACGACGTCAGTGGCGAACATGGCATCGTACCATTGTGAGTAAGTTAACCCCTCGCACTATGGTAGTGCAAACGAATTTCCCCCAAACTCTGTTTTTCTCTTGTTTAGCCATGAATTTAACCCATTATACCTTGTTTGACAGAGCTCGGTGAGCTCTGTCAAACAAGGTACATTTGGTTAAATATCAAACGGCATTATGGTAAATATTTTGTGTTATTTTACAGAGGGTATCTAGGATATTTTAGTGAATTCGTGTGGACCTGACCAAGCGCTCGTGAAAAATAAAAAAATCAGGTCCTAACTCATGAGATAATTACCGATATTCACTAAATAGCGAGGAGTTCCTTTCTATTATAAAGTAATATAAAGTATTTTCGGAAAAGTTACCCAGCTCAAGGCTCAATATCACGCTTGGAGTCACATTCTGTACATCTAATTATTTTACTTTATTATTTTAATATTATTATTAATCTAATTTTTCAGTCATAGAATCACCAGAACGGCTTGGAATTGCATGAACATCTGGTACTGCTGGTAAAGTCGGTACTGAATCGCTTATAATAGTATGGAAGGTGGCGTGATGCGCCGAAGCGTGACGTCATTTAGGAAGCTGCTGAGGGATATTCCACGTTATCCATCAAGTCGATGGATATAGAGAAATATCTCTTAGATAATTTGCGATAATTCACACAGGCTAGCATATAATAATATTTTATATTCAGATAAGATAAAAAGAAGTATATCAGTGTGAATCTAAATATAACAATTGTTTTAACCAGCAAGCAGTTTTGTAAAAAAAAAAACTGTACAGAAAGTATTCTATGAGTGCTATGCAACCGGGGTGGGGGCTCACGTACATACACAGAACGACACACGCGTGTGAATGGGTTAATCGATATGGTACGAGTGCCAGCGCGGAAGGATAGAACGAGAGAGTTCTATCCTT
Organism: Pictodentalium vernedei; assembly: GCA_031216915.1. Taxonomy (NCBI): domain Eukaryota; kingdom Metazoa; phylum Mollusca; class Scaphopoda; order Dentaliida; family Dentaliidae; genus Pictodentalium; species Pictodentalium vernedei. The sequence goes on from CM062297.1 coordinate 801,761,384, forward strand.
CCGAGCTGGCACTCGTGCCATATCGATTAACCCATTCCCACGCGTGTGTCGTTCTGTGTTTATTACACGCCTTCACGTTTATAAAAACAATTATTACACGGACACTCAGCAATTCATTTGGCAACTATCAACAAAAGGAACACATTTTATAGCCAACCAAATCTGTGAGAGGAATCCGTGTCACTTTTTCGTTTCCTGAGTTCCAATGTGTTCTATGTGCCTACTGGCACAAAGAACACATCGGAGCTCAGGGACGATTTTCAGCTATCACTAGCGATTCGAATTGTAATTGCCTGGCACAATTTGTAGAAAATTCCAGTGAAATTTCGCTTCTATTTAAAATAGTCCGTCAACGATTTCCGTTCCGCATATATGTGCGGAACATTTTTTTATTTTCCGCACGGTTTAGTATTGCTGTAGAAGGGGATTACATAGAACAGGCGATTAATAAAAGTAGTGATTGCACATTACACTACCATAACCGCATTATGCGAAATATTTGCTGCTGAAAACTTTGCCATTTTGACATCAGTGTGCAGAGGATTAACTTGGGAAGTAGAATTAATTTAATCTTCTCCATTTTTAAGTCAGTTATTTCTTCAAATGTTTACCGTGCGCGACTAGCAGAAGACATTTGCAAAAACGTATCTCATAGATAAGTAAAAATCTTCATTTTTACCTCGAAAACATAGCTCATGGCACCACACTGGTACGAGCTCTTCGAAAATAATTTTGACACACTGTATATCTATTTTATTTTCCCACGGCGATTTCAACTATTGTCTGCGGTTCAAAAGAATCTACAATTGCATTATAAGTCTGCAACTTATTATTTATCACTATATACACAGAACGACAAGCGTGTGTGAATGGGTTAATCGATTTGGCACGAGTGCCAGCGCGGAAGGATAAAACGAGAGGTCACACATTCCGATGCAGTACTCCCATTTTATTACACACCTGTTCTTTGAAATTCCCATCTTCAGAAACACCAAACCATGCGGAAAATGAAAATCCGTTCAGCACACATGTGCTCAACGGAATTCGTTGACGGACTATTTTTAAATAGAAGCGAAATTACACTGTAATTTTCTCCAAGTCGTGCACCGTAATTACAATCTATATCGCTAGGGATAGCTAAAAATCGTCCCCTGAGTAGGCAGTAGGCACATATAACACATTGGAACTCAGGGGACGAAATAATAACACGGGTTCCTCTCGCAAATTTGGTTGGCGATAAAATGTGTTCTTTTTGTTGATAGTTATCAAATGTTTTGTTGAGTGTCCTTCTAATTATTGTTTTTATAGACGGGAAGGCGTGTAATAAACACAGAACGACACGCGCGTATGCCATCGCGGAAGGATTAACTCGAGGCCTGTGGCCTCTTGTTTTATCCTTTCGCGCTGCCATTCGTGCCATATCGATTAACCCATTCACACGCGCGTGTCGTTCTGTGTATAACAGGCGTATAATACAATGGGAGTATTGCGTCGGAAGTCTTTGTGGTAATGTGATGACGTAAGTGACGTCACTGCTACTACAGGTATAAACGTTTTCAGTGTCGAACCAATCGGGACAAATTATTTTCTCCCACCATCTACCTATTGAGAGACGCGTATCCCGGCTGAAATACCGGGATTAGACAGATCTATCTTACCTACCCCACATGGTCATCCTCATTTGAATATTTAACCCTTTACCTAACGAATCGCCCGCACCCGCCCGCGCAATATGCAAATTGAGCAGTTGAAAAAATTAAATTTTTCAAAATATTTCAACAAAACCATATCATGTGACCCCTCATTGGAACGAGCTCATTAAGCTCGTTCCAATGAGGGGGTCACATGATATGGTTTTGTTGACATTTTTTGAAAAATTTAAATTAATTATATTTAAAATAATAAATTTTGATATCGTCTGCGTTGGGTAAAGGCTTAATGAAGACGGACTATTTTATCATTGTCTGCATTTTGTAAACAAACACAGCGTCCCACTTGGCTTCCACTAACATAGCTCCCCTTCCACCCCCTCCCCCCCCCCCCCCCACACACACACTACTCGAAGATATTTGTCCTCACCCCACGTCACATGATGTCATCGAAATCAACTATTCCAAAAGTGACGTCACCGGAATGTCAGCTGTTTCAACACGATTCAATGTGATAAACGCTAATACTCGTTGTCTTAGTACAGTACAGCCGCCGTGGGCTGGTCACTTCCACGGGTGGACAATATTTCTACGGATGTAGTAATATTAGATTCCAAACACTAATTATAGGAGAAATCATCAAAAACTTAATTAATGAAGCACCAGGTACAACCCGGTGCTTCATTAATTACACTGTTGCTAATGATATTTTTTATTACCTGGTAAACGCATGCGTAGACACCACTGCCCATGCGTGGATCACAACCATTCCACGGCGACTGTACTGTACATATCTTTCCGAATATGCAGTTTATTTTGTCCACGATCAATCAACAGAACTGCAAATTTTGTTCGCACGTGCAATAATTTGATTTTGATAACGTCACGGGTACTGTAGTGGGAGAAAAAATGTTCTTTGACTGGTGGCGTTGGCAAGGGAATATCTCACACACGGGAAAGGTATTTTACTGTCAAATGCACTAGAGGAATTCGCATATTACTTCTATGAAAAATCTCTGGACAACACTAATTATAGGAATAATCATCAAAAATTTAATTTAATTAAACTTTGCTGCTGATGATTTTTATTAGCTGGTAAACGAATGCGTGGAGATCACTGCCCACGAGTGGATTACGACCAGTCCACGACGACTCTACTGTACACAGCTATTGAAAACCCAATGATGTAGATTTATTTATTTATTTATTGGTGTTTAAGGTCACATACTTATGCACAATGGCTAATCGTGACCGTGACAGTTTTACGGGTGGAGGAAGCCGGAGTACCCGGAGAGAACCACCGAACATCGACGAGCAACTGTCAGCCCCTCAGCATTCTAACTTTGTTCAAGCTCCGCTCAAACAGGGTTACAACGGTTGAAGACATGTGCACCATCGACGTGCAGTACGCCTTAGTACACGGCGTCATCGTGTCCCCATGTAGGCAACAGGGGGAAAGTGCCTTGCCCAACGCGGGTCGTCCCGGACGGAAATCGAACTCGGAACCTTTAGCATAGAAGTTCAACAGTCTACCATTGAGCCACCGCGCTCCCTAATGATGTAGATACATGGGCCGTTTGGGGACCAAGACTCCGTACCAAGCATTTTATCGGAAAATTGACGGCTCGTCGAGGAAAAGTTTAGGCTTTTTGTTGGTAAAATTTTACAAAATAGAACAGAATAGAAGGGACATCACTGGTATTGTGGCTGAAACATGTTTTAGTCTTAATGTCTGATAACTAACCCGCTTTGGGTTTCAAAACAGTATCAATTTGGTTGTTTAATCTGAAATCTTTGGAAAAAAAGGTTTGGGCTTGCACCCAAACCCCATCCGGCAAAAGCTATGATGCCTACCTCACTGTCAAAACCCATCCCCATGACTACAATTTGTAATTTATTCGATCGTTCCTCAGTCCTTAGAATCGTCTAAGTGTCTGTTGTAATTTCGAAATAATATCTTTATTGCAGAGGACATTTCAGCAATATTCAGCGTTTCTCGACAGCCTGCGGATTCGACTGGGTCACGTCTTTCGAACGTAGTTGGCTTATTAACACACCCGGATTTTCGGATCCAGTCATCCTGATATCCGTACAGCAACAGGATGGGGAAAATGCGTAGGATATTGCATCGGGAACAAAACAGAGTAAAGGTTTTACCTGCCAAGGCCAGCTGTTTTTTTGAGCGACTTGTCCTCCAACTATTCGGTAAGATCCTACAGGTCTCTCAGGTTGGATTCCACACTTTTTCGTAAATTCTCTAAAAGTTTTTCTGTCTGTTCAAAAAGAAAAAGGCATTGCATGAATTGCATGGCATAAAACACAACACGCCATTCAAAGTGAAATTAGTGTTTATAATGACTTAATTACAGTACGTGGAGAGTGGATTGTAAGTAAATCACCCGCGGAGTGGAGTTATCACCCAAGCTATAACTTTCAAAGTTTGTACTTGTCGACAAAAAACACAAGCAATGTTTCAGCCAATGGACCTCCGGGTGTTACCCGGAGGTCCATTGGCTGAAACTTTGCTTGTGCTGGTTAGGCTTTGCAACAAATTTGCGATTATTGCTTGGGTGGAATCTTCACTCTGCGGGTGATTTAGTGATAATACACTCTCCACGTACTGTATTTACTATTATACGAGGTTTCAGCTAGAAAGGAAGAGTCCACCCCACCACAATCTATCCTCAACGCTCCCATTCCCGTTACCAACTTTCCACAGCCAAGATGTACCTCACAGTAACATTAATATAACATGACTATCATAGAGTTGCTCCTAGTCTGAGCCAAAGGTTCGCTAAGGGCGAAGTCGAGGGGGGGGGGGGTGTATGCGGGGTGACATCCCCCAATAATTTCCCAGTAAGATGAGGGGCTAAGATATCAATCTCTCTTGCCAGTAATCATGTGTTTTCTTAAAATATCTGATTGGATACTTCGACTTGAGTCACAGACCATGCGACTACCTGATTTGGGGGCCTGGACTACCTGATTTGGCAAAGGTAGCGCGTGGAGGAGGGGGGGGGGTCAAGGAGGCTAAGCCCCACCCATCGATGTTTTAGAATCACAGGCAAGATTGATATTTGTTCAGATAAACTTGAATTACTCTTTAGGGGTCCACCCGGTAGCTTTGCATTTTATTTGTGATAAAATCGCAAAAGGAATTGCAGTACAAGTGGTTACCAATTAGACAAAAAGCGTACGAGAGACATGAGTGAGAGAACCAGTGACCCCCCCCCCCCCCCCCACCTCCTTCTCTCTCCAGATGGGGTGGGGAGAAGGGCGACCCTGTTTGTCGAAAGGTCTTGTTGTCAGACAGAAAAATCGTTGGTCACCCTAACGCCAAAACATTCTCTGAGACCGCCAATGACAGAAAGTTGACCATTTGACGAAACGCCAATATTCATATTGCAAAAAATACCCTTACGTTATCCTTTATATGAAATCCCTCGATAAACGTATTTGACAATCGGCTAGTTGCTGGCTGGCCGGCTGGTTGGCAGCCCGCCTCGACCCCGCCCGCCCGCCCGCCCGCCCGCCCGCCCGAGACCGACCACCCGCCCCAACCCGCACGCCCACCTGCATGCCTGCCGGCCGGCCAGCCTTCCTACCAGCAAGTGTCTGCATGTCATACATGTATGTAAACTGATTACTAATGAAAGAAGACTCCCTACGGCTGTAGTCTTCCACCAGTTATATTATTGTATCTTTAAGTTTTCAATGGAAAATAAATATTCATTGATTGGAATATCTACAACTGGAGCACAAACGAATATCTGTGTATTTTGTGAATAAAGGTACGTCACATGAAATCAACGATAGTATGTTCGCAAACTCCACGAAAAGTGGGTAAACAAGCCGCCTAAAACAGCGTCGGATTCCTCTCATAATTAGACGGGGTGGGTGGGTGGGAGGGGGCTGAGAGCTTGCGGTAGAAGCTGAAGGTGGTTACGGGTCTTCATACCTTTCCCATATCAGCGCTGCTCACTTCGGATTCTGACTTCTGCATCAAATGGGCTTGCAAAAATTCAGTCGCGGAGGGACATCTCCCAATGCAATTTATTTTATTTGGATTAAGAAGCGGTTTCTTCCTTTCAACAGATACCGCAGAGTGTTTTAACTCCAAACAATGTCTTAACTCTTTAAACGCTAGTGGTATATTCCATGCCAGTTCAATGGCAGCAATTAGAAGAGTCCATATTCATTATTTGGGGTAGACCAATCAATATTTTCAACGTGCAGTTTCGGGGCTGCACATTGAAAATACTGATTGGTCTACCCCAAACATTTACTGAACAGCCATCTTATTTAATGACGTTATGACGTATCATGTTGCTGGCCGGAAACAACCACTAGGGTTCAAGGGGTTAATTTCCAGGGTTCGCTGCCTTTGGAACCGTTCGCGTAATGTTTGAGTAAACAGTATCTGGGTTAATGTATTAAATAGTTTTTATTTATTCTTTCCCTGCCAAAGCATACCTTCGTACACAGCCTATATTTGCACACCTTTGGCAAAATGGAATTCCATTTGACATAGAGCACACAGAACGTGTGATTAATTTTCAAATACCTCAGTTATCATAATGTAAATTCTAAATTTATCAGTATTTCCTTCAAAAATAATTGAAATCTCTGTAACTCTATATTATGATTACAGCGTAACGATGTGAGGACATTCCAGATGGTTATGTAAGATGGAAACAAATGATTCATCCGACGTAATACTTGTTCACATATAACCCTAAGCTCCCAGGCCAAGATCTACTTCTGAAAGGAATCCAACACTGTTATATGTTGTTTGTTTACCCATTCGTCGTGGAGTTTTTGCGCAAACTAATCGTGATGTAATATGCCGTCATTTCACTAACACAGATATGCTGATATTCTTTTGTGCTCCAGTTATAGATGTTCCAAAAATACAGTACGGCCGCCTTGGACTGGTCACTTTCCAGGGGCGGGCAATATTTCCACGGACGCAATAATATTGGATTCTAAACACTAATTATAGGAATACATATCAAAAATATATGATAAATGAAGCACCGGGTACAACCCGGTGCATCATTAATCAAAACTTTGCTGATGATGAACTTTATTACCTGGTAAACGCATGCTTGAACATCACTACCCACTCGGGTATTACGACCAGTCCACGACGACTGTATTGTAAGTATTTAATTCACCTTGGCAACATCAAAATATTAATACAACAAAAGGCCTCTCGGCGAAGATAGCTCCGCCCAGGGCAACTACTTTCAGCGGCAGCCATATACAGGGTAAGATTTGACCCCAATCTCAGATTCTGATAACCTCTTACCCAACACGAATAGCAGACAACATCATCATTTTTTGTCTCAAAAACATAGCTTATGGCCCCTCGTTGGAAGAAGTTTGTTGAGCTTGTTCAACGAAGGCTCATTAGCTTTGTTTATTAGACAAAAATTGAAAACATAATAAAATTTGGCAAATACATTGGTGTTACTCCGACCAGGTAGTCTGTGACCTTAACGTTGATGGATACAAACCTTATTGTGTTGACGTTTTCCTGAGTGTTACCTTTACCATGTCGCTTGTGACCTTGACCTTGATGAATACAAACCTTATTATGATTGGTGACACATTGCTTAGTGACAATACATACTGTTATAAAGTTTTGTTAAAAAATATCCAGTGGTAAAGAAATTATGGCTCGGACAAACAAAATGTTGACGTTTTCCTGAGTGTTACCTTTACCATGTCGCCTGTGACCTTGACCTTGGTGGATACAGACCTTTTGTGATTGATGGCACACTGCCTATTGACAACAGATATTGTTATAAATATTTGTTAAAAAATGTCCAGTGGTAAAGAAATTATGGCTCGGACAAACAAAATGTTGACGCCGGACGACAGACGGACGGACGGACGGCGGACAACTCGATATCAGAAAAGCTCTGCTGACTTTGTCAGACGGAACTAACTAGTGGACTTACGCGGCGTAATCATAAAACTATTGCTGTGACGAGTCTACATTCATAAATGTCTAACAAACAAACATCCCGGATAGTATTGATAACGTCATTAAAATTCTTTCAACTGAAGACTGGATAGGAAAACAATTCGTTCATTAATTCCAAGAAAATATTTTCAGTTGATCGGAAAAGCGAACAGTAGGTTCGTTCATCCGATCAACTGAAATATTCCAAGCGAATGAGCACAGACACAGGCGATGGATTGTTTGAAAGCTCGACTGGTTCCCGGTGGTAGCATCGTCGATTTCCTTACATAATTCGACTTGTGGCTTGAGATCTTAATATAACCCCATGAACACCATTGCCCTCAACGGTATCTGACTGCACTACACAGCCAACAGGAAATGGACAAATCTGTTTTGTATTGGGGGAGGGCGGAGCTTCAGAAAGTATTCAATACGACAGCCCAACAGGGCTGCAGAATTATCTAAAAGGACTAGCAGAAAACTCTAGACAAATTTTCTTAAGTAACTATTTTTTTATTAATTTGTTGCCTCAAAAAGGTAGTTTATGCCACATAAAAGAGCTCGTTAGGATCGGCTGGTTGAGCCAAGCTATGTTTTGGTCCTATTAGAGACAAAAACTGAAGAAGAACAAATTAACTCCTTACATGTTGCTGGCGAATATTCCTGCCGAGCATAGGGTTTCTCTTGTCAATGAAAAAGTATAATTTGGACGCATTTAATCATATTTTCCACAAACAGATTTTTTCACCAATAATTTCTTGTGTTATATTTAGATTAATTTTCATCAAATCTAGTCATTGGTTGATTGATTTATTTCTCAACTTGGCTCCACTTACATGGAGTAAAGTTGCACAAATATATATAGAGGATCTCAAACGAGTGATGTTTGGATATAAGATTTTTTGAAACAAGTTTGATGAATTTGATTCACAACGAGCCTTTAGGCGAGTTGTGAATCGAATTCATCAAACCAGTTTCAAAAACATCACGAGTTAAAGATTCTGTATATCACATGAATTTTCGAATGTTTTTTACACTTTTTATTTAATTCATTGTCGCTAAATTCTCCCAAAACAGCCTACATTGAGTTCGTTGGCTCAGACACCTCACACCATGACGTCATGAATGCGCTTTACTTGCACATGTTGTCGTAATTGACGCCATGTGAACTACGCACAAGAATACAATGCTGCTGCTACGAGACCACGCGACGATTAGACACTAGTTGATAATCAGGAAATAAGACATGGATTGTTACGTCGAAATTAACGACGTTTCATGTGATATAAAGGAATAAACAAAAAGGTAATATATAACACATGTCCGTAAGAACATAGCAGCCATGACTTGATTTAATGAAAAATATCTTGAAAATACTCAGCGGGTTAAGAGTTAGTTACATGACGATTTTTGCGCAGAGCGCAGGCTTGAAAAACCGTTTTGTTCGCTAAGACATAGTTGAACCTCCAGCCCAGCTCAATCTCTTTTGTGTTTCGTTTATTAATTTATTGGTGATTGATGTGACTTTCATCATCTATGGTTAAATTGTGACCACAGGTTTCTGGGTCCTGTTTTACCAATGAAGAAGAACTTGCATAACACAGGATTCCCTATTCCACTTCCAGAGATTCTCACAGCGTGTTGTGTTTTATTATCACGAGACTTAACACTCACGCTGCCGAAAGCGACTATTGTCGCCTATTTTATGATGATTATCTGTACGTTCTGGTATGCGCAGATCAAACCTACCATCTGATTAATTGTTGGAAAGGGCTCTTTCCAACAATTAATCAGATGAGAGCCCTTTCCAACAATTAATCAGATGATAGCGTTTCAAGTATGTCATAAATTTTATTACACTTTTTCGCATACAGGCGTACATAGAGGTCCTCCATATATGTATAAAGTGGGCGTGGCAGTAAAAGGTTTTATCAGTTTGGTTGATAAACAAGCCGCAAAAAGAAATGTGTCTCGGAATTAATCTATCCTAGAAAAAAAGGGTAGCGTAAAAACATTATATTCAGCATCCCTTTCCCTTCTTGTTTCTTCGACTATATTGTAAACTGAAACTATAAAATGGTCGCACTGTTTTCGTACCTGGGTGATCTGATCGCTTCAAGATCAGTCGTAGAGTTTCTTTCGTGTAGCTGGCGATAGGGTGTTATAGGTAAAACACTGCTGGAACGGTCCCATGCAGTGTATCATATATATCTTTCCAACATTTTATCTAACAATCATATACATTTTGGCTTGAAAACCACGAGAAACGGTACGTATCACATAATGTGTTTCGATTCCGTATCATATAGACGACTCATTCTGATTCCGTATCATAAAGACGGCACGATTCCGGGAACGCAACGGCCTATCATAACAGGCGTATGAATACATTCTATGTGCGTTTCAGTAATCGACTCCGCTGATCGCTTTCAAAACAAAACAAAATTCCTTACAATTAGCGAGAGAACTATTAATAGCCAATGACCCCCCCCCCCCCCCTCCCCACACACACAATAAATAGAAACTGCACAATTAAATATTACACACTTGTAAATTCAAGCGTATCATCGCAGGAAGTGACATTGAGAGTAAATAATTTTACAAGGCATGCAACTTTGAAAATTTGCGGTGACCGCGTTACTCGTTGTTTGTTAAAGTGCACAACAATATTGTTCGATAAAATATGGGTTTTTTAAAAACTTTTTCTCCCCCAGCATTATGTCCCAAAACTGTATTAATAATTTAAGATTTAATCTGTTTATGTGACAGAATTGTTAGATAAATGAATTATTATGATAATGTGCATATCCTGTGATTTGTATCAGATTTGTGCAGCAAAGCCGTCTCGTTGAAATCCCATTCTGGACACCACCTCGAATCTGATACAAATCACAGGACATGCACATTATCTTGATAATCTGTATGTATCATATAACAGCATTTTAAAAACGTGGACAGGAATATTGTTTTCATAATAAAATAGATTACAACTCGAATTATATTATAAGTGTTAACTAATCATTTTTACTCTCTGGAATGACTTCCGAGAAAGTTGTCTCCATTTAACTTGCTATGCGAGAAGTGAAAAAATTTAACGTCAAGTGTATGGGAAATTTATGCACAACAAATTCCAGAATGTTACAAATCAAGTTTAATTAACAGTGTGCAAATTCATTGCTAAACTATGCAGACACTGTCCTTTCGGGTGGTATAATGTACCCTGTAAGAAAGTATCTTTAAGATACGGTAAAGGCACAGGTGACCAGCTGTCGATCCTCTACCGTAAAACTTTACGGTGAAAATACTATATTAACTATTTACGCCACGTAGCGGCCAAAAACCGACCAGCTCTATTCACAAAAAAAAAATCCATTCAATTTTCATTATTTTTTCATTTTGGCCTCAAAAACATAGCTTACGACCCCTCATTGGAACGAGCTCGTTGAGCTCGTTCCAACAAGGGGTCATAAGCTATGTTTTTGATGCAAAAACTGAAACGCAATTGGGTATGCAATAATTTTGTTTGCAAAGTGTTGTCTTTTTTCATGTCAGGAAAGGTTTTAACTACTTTTGGTAAAGCCAACCTACTTTTTGTACAATCCAGGAGGAAAACTGAGGATTTTTATACATTTGGATATAAATTGTACAACATTTCCTTTAGCACACCCTAGCGGCCGTGGCTTTCACCCGATCAGATCCAGATTTCATATGTGGCTTTGGGGCAATGTCTAGATGGGAGCTTTCAATTTGTTCTTAGATTTGGCATATAAATCGTCAACCATTCTATCAGCACACCCTACAGGCTGCATCTCTCACCCATTTTAATTGTATTTGTTTTTTCTTTATTACATGCGAAGGCTATTGTTCTGTCATACAGAGTAGGCCAGTACCATGAACCTGCAGCCTCAAAGCTGCAGACTGAAATATTAATTCGTGTACGTTAAAAACGGCGCTTCTAAAACAAAGCAAGCTTAGACATGGGTAATGGCATTTTACAATAGCAGGAAGTAAAGAGTTGAATTCACTAGTTCTGAAAAATACACTTTGCACAACTGTACATGAGCACTCCTCTGTAAGATTCCATTATTTATTTATTTATTTATTTATTTATTTATTTATTTATTTATTGGTGTTTAAGGACACATACTTACGCACAATGGCTAATCGTGACCGTGACAGTTTTACGGGTGGAGAAAGTCGGAGTACCCGGAGAGAACCGCCAAGCATCGACGAGCAACTGTCAGCTCCTCGACATTCTAACTCTGTTCAAGCTCGGCTCAAGCGGGGTTACATTTGTTGAAGGATCGTGCACTGTCGACGTGCAGTACGCCTCAGTACACGGCGTCATCGTGCCCCCATGTAGGCAGCCGGGATAAAGTGCCTTGCCCATGGATACAACGCGGGTCGTCCCGGACGGGGATCGAACTCGGAACCTCTAGCATAGAAGTCCAATAGTCTACCACGGAGCCACCGACCTCCTGTAAGATTCTATATCCAACTTTACTTACAGTCCAGTTTCCGTTGACTGACCGTAATCCACGCGTGGGCAGTGATATCCACGCATACGTTTACCAGATAATGAAATCATCGTCAACAAAATTTTAATTAATGAAGCACCGGGTTGTACCCGGTTCTTCATTAATTAAACCTTTGCTGAATAATCCCATAATTAGTGTTTGGAATCCAATATTATTGCGTCAGTAGAAATATTGCCCACCCGTAGAAAGTAACCTGTCCACGGCGACCGTACCGTTCTAACAGTCACCCCTGAAACATGTAGGGTAGAAGTAACGGCAACTGGTTTCCAGATCTCCCTATAGTAAGTTTAACGGTATTTCCCTTAGAATTTGAAATACGACTGTTGTCGCTCATGCGACTTCATTTCATAAGATAGGGAATATTGTTTTCATGCTGGCTGTTCGGTCTATGTGTGGGGTTTTTGTTGTTGTTGTTGTTGTTGTTGTTGTTGTTGTTGTTGTTGTTTTCAGTCCCACCATCCGCGTACTCATTGTGGAATGAAATACAGTACGTCCACCGTGGATTGGTCTCTTTTTTGAGCAATATTTCCGCGGACGCAATAACATGAGATTCCAGACACTAATTATAGAAATAATCATCACAAGTTTAATTAATGATGCTTCATTAATTAAAATTTCGCTGATGATGGTTTGTATTACCCGGTAAACGCGTTGTCTTCGCATTGATTATAGTGCACGGCAAATGTACTGTATAAAGACTGTCACCTCCAGTGATACGAGAATGGATTGGCAGACTCTTGACAATTTTATTCCTATGGAAGCAGAAAACTGGTAAATTGCTGTAAAGATAATGCCATCAGTCGCAAATAATAATGAAAGTGTCAATGACACTGTAGCTCAACTTGTTAAGGCATGTACATGTATAGTATGTGACACAGCAATGACAAACATCTAGGTAATGACCCGATAACAAAGGTACATGTAAAGTATTGTAACGGTCTGTACATAAATACTGACTGTAGCCTGTAACAAATGTATAGGTAAAGTATTGTAAATGTGGGTGACAGTCAGATGCTAAACTAGAAAAGAAATCTTTGAGTCCCAGAGTGGGTCTGACTGAACCCAAAATATTTGTTCTTATAGCACAGTGATAACAAAGACACCCCAAAACACACTCGTTCCTGTCCCAAGGTGAAAACAAAGGTACACAAGAAGTTTCGTGAAGATCAGTTCATAAATACGAGCTGTATTGAAGTTGTGACAAAAAACTGATTGGACCTAATTTCGGTACAAAATTGCCACTGGCAGCCATCTTGAATTTTGGACCGCGCCCAGAAACACTCGTTCTCGTCCCAAGGTGATAATAAAGGTATCCAAGAAGTTTCGTGAAGATCGGTTAATAAATACAGCCTCTAGCCCGAGCCGTATTGACATGTGCACTTACAGTGTATAAGTAGTACAGAATAAATCAAAGTTCATCTAATTTGCATAATTTCTGCACGAGAATAAAACCCGTACTATATGTGATGTATTCCATGTTACTAAATATTTATACAAAAATTTATTCAAATTAGAACTTTCATACAGAAGTTCTGTACAAAAGACTGATTGCACTAATTTTGGTACAAAATGGCTGCTGTTGGCCATCTTGAATTTCGGACCACACCCAAAAACACTCGTTCTCATCCCACGGTGATAACAAAGGTACTCAAGAAGTTTCGTAAAGATCGGTTCATAAATACGGCCCCTAGCCTGAGCCGTATAGAAGTTGTGTACAAAAAACTGATTAGACCTAATTTCGGTACAAAATGGCCACTGGCAGCCATCTTGAATTTTGGACCGCACCCAGAAACACTCGTTCTCGTCCCAAGGTGATAACAAAGATACCCAAGACGTTTCGTGAAGATCGGTTCATAAATACAGACTCCAGCTCGAGCCGTATTGACATGTGTACTTACTGTGTGTAAGTAGCACTGAAAAAATCAAAGTTCATCTAATTTGCATAATTTCTGCTCGAGAAAAAAACCCGTATTATATGTGATATATCCCATGGTACTAAACATTCACATACAAAATTATTCAAATCAGCACTTTCATATGGAAGTTCTGTGCAAAAATCTGATTGCATCTAATTTTGTACAAAATGGCTGCTATCGGCCATCTTGAATTTCGGACTGGACCCCAAAACACTCGTTCTCGTCCCACGGTGATAACAAAGGTACCCAAGAAGTTTTGTAAAGATCGGTTCATAAATACGGCCTCTAGCCCGAGCCGTATTGGCATTTGCACTTACAGTGCTGAAAGTAACACCAACAAACATCAAAATTGGTCTAATTTGCATAATTTACGCACGAGAAAAAAACCCGTATTACATGTGATGTATCCCATGGTACTAAACATTCATACAAAAAAATATTCAAATCAGCACTTTCATATGGAAGTTCTGCGCAAAAATCTGATTGCACCTTATTTTGTATAAGATGGCTGCCAGCGGCCAACTTGAATTTCGAATCGGACCCACAAACACTCGTTCTCGTCCCACGGTCATAACAAAGGTACCCAAGAAGTTTCGTAAACATCGGTTCATAAATACGGCCTCTAGCCCGAGCCATATTGAATTTTGTCAGACGGACGACTGGCCATGGCATCAGCTCAAATTTGGCTTCGCCAAAGTTGAGCTAAAAATCATTGGTATCTGCATTATGGTCGCCAGGTATGATAATAAAAGATCACAGTGCTTTCATTTACCTTGGCATAAAAATCAGAAACTCCACCTTCTTATTCACTAGAAACGGACAAAAAACGTTTTCGATCAGAATGCCATATTCTGTCAGTTTGCACACAAGACCTGTTGAACAAAAGAGGAGGTAATCTTCTGGAAAGTCATTTCAAATGACGAAAATAACTGGGACTGACGAAACCTCGTGTATAAACTTTGTCTAATATGCATCCGAGATGTTAGGAAATGAGGTGTGAAATTTATACTTTGATGCCAGACCACCAATTTGAAAATTATCGTGTTTTACACCCGTCATGGTTAATATTTAGATACAGTTAAAACTGGAAGTCCTGTCAAGGAATGCGCACAAATAGCACGTCGATCTGCGCGAAAATCTACGCGTTACGACCATAGTATGCATATCAAATTCTGTACATATGGCCTGAGTACAAGCAATGTTTCAGTCAATGGACCTCCGGGAAACCCGGAGGTTCATTGGCAGAAATATTGCCTGTATTTGCTATGAGTAACCAGGAGAGCCTGCCGTGCTTTGGATGCCATTCGACATGGCAAATGCGCGCAATTCCTACGCGCAATTAAGCCTAGAAAAGCGCACACAGTTCGTGACAGGACTTCTAGTTTTAACTGTACATTTTCTGACATCAAATAAATATGATTTCAACGGAAGCACGGCGGCCTAGTTGTTACGGTACTGGTCTTCAAACCGAAATGTCCACGGTTCGATCCCAGCCATGGTTAATTGCGTTGTGTCCTTGGACAAGATACTTCATTCCGTTTGCCAACGTGGGGGCACGGTGGCGCTATGTACTGACGTGTACTGCACGTCGATGGTGCATTTATCTTCAACCAATGCTAACCATGCGTGTGTGGTGTTAGTACGTTGGGGAGGCTGGCAGTTTCTCACCGTTGCTGGTGGTTCTCTCCGAGTACACTGGCTTCCTCCACCCTAGCTGTCGAAAGAGTCGTTAAACCCCAATAGATATTAATAACAATACCATGATTTCACGTAAAGTTTTAACTCTGTACCCGAGTGCCTAATAATGCATTCAGTACAAATGCTGATCGGTTGTGATCTATTGATGGTGATTCCACACGATATTTGCGTTTAGTAAAGTCGCCGTGGATTGGTCGTAATTCAGACGTGGGCAGGGATGTCCACACATGCGTTTACCCGGAAATAAAAATCATCATCAGTAAAATTTTAATTAATGAAGCACCGGGTTGTACCCGGTGCTTCATTAATTAAAGTTTTGTTGATTATTCCCATAATTAGTGTTTGGAATCTAATATACTGTATCATGTACTGTATATGCACTCACATTCTAGACCGGCTTTAACTCTCATTATAACACAGGCAAACATTTACCAACTGATTATGCTAACAAATGATATGCATCGATAGGCAGCGGACCTTCATTATCCTCCAGTAGTGTGTCGAGGGGATTGGGAACGCTCATTCGAGAGGTACCCAGACCCGAGACTTACCGAGTGTCATTGTCAAATTTATTTCATCGAGTGGAAAAAATGCGGCTTTGAATTACGGTATTTTAACAGCAGTGTGCATAGGGTTAATATTAAGGCTTCCACTGAGTACTTTGTCCAACTAGTACTGGCGGATTTTGCGTCCATTCCTTAAGTTCAAGCAAGATGGTACTATGATGTCAACTAGCAAACTGTTGAAAAGGGCTCACGCAAATTGAGGGATGGGTGCTCAATTTGTTGAGCTGAACAAGGATTCATTATTGTTATTTTATTTAGAAAGAGAATTTTAAGATATCGGTGCACTCCGTGAATACTTTCCCTGAAGTTAAAAGTAGACCAACTGGTATAATATCTTGTAGTACTGAATTCTTTCCAATTTATGCTTCACAAACATAGTGTATGATCTCTGTGAAGGAGCTCAGAGAAACCCAAAGATTGAACTTGCGAATTGGATATCAGGTGTTCATTTACATAAGACTCAAACAATGTCGCATTTTTCAGTCATAAGTTACAATGGAGTAATTGTATTAACATCTATTTTCAACACATCTAGAAAGATTGAAATTCCCCCATTTTGCACAAAGTTACAATTCGGGCCCGCAAAGAGAGTCCGAAGATGAAACCAGGGACTTGATTTGAACAAACTTGAATCTTTACCCCCTAAGGTTGTTGGATACCAAATACAAAATGACTCTGATTGGTGGTTCCGGAAAATTATGCCGCAAATTATGCTCAGTTCACAGGCGTGCTAAAGATTGGCCTCCCAGAAGTTCAAGCAGGTATAAAGCGTAAATCAAACCTGCACGCCTAGAAAATGACAGGCCATATGGAACGTTAATAGTAATGTGTCGGCTCACTAGGCTGCGTTTGCACTTTTAGTCGAAGTCCCCGTTGGTAAAGAACTTTAGTCTTCTAAGGCATTCAGGCGAGAAACATTGGAAACACGGATTATCGACCAGTTATGTCATTTTCGTCTAGACGCCTATAATTGAGAATGTTAAGTGTAAACATTTATTGCTTCAGTATTTAGTTCCGCTGAAAAATAAATTGTATCTCAGATTCCACCTTCTGTCTGCCGCAAAGTTCACAGATAGAATTGTCGACCTTTTTTTTACAAAGTTTAAAACATTGTTGTTGCAATTTTTTTCGTTTGACAGTTTATCTAACGGAAGGGCCAAATCCGGTCATCGCTATTTACAAAAAATTTTCATTCATTTTTTTTAATTTTTTCATGAGGTTGTACCTAAAAGATATAGCTTTTGCCTCCGCATTGAGACGATTGCGTGGAGCGCGGGGATGGGGTAGGGGGTGTAGTGTCACGGCTGGGCAAGTATCTCAAGTACGTGTTTCCACCGACATGGCGCACGATTGCACAGTGAGTTTCAATAGTGAAAGCAAGCAATTATACGTCAATATACAGGAATTCTTGTCATTTTCATCTACAATGTAAACAGCCTTCTGGTCGAAAAATTGGCTGAAGAAGATGATACAGACCGAACCGCCTGAACAAGTACGTGGCGATAGAGGGTTAAGGGGCGCCCCCCACCCCAATCCCGGCCAAATATTCAATAGATAGAAATTGTAAACCTCAAACCATCAACAGTGGGAAGATTCATGCCCTTAGGAAGTAGATTTCGTGGCATTTTATCTGGTCATTTGTTACAGACATTTGGTGATTTTCAATCACATTTCATGGGATATTTTAATTGGCGCTAATGTTTCGTCCCTCGAGTGCAACAAGGCGCCATCTGCAATGCTTTCGCATTGCAGATGGCGCCTTGTTACACTCAAGAGACGATTTCCAACTCTAGAACCTAAAGGTTATTTATTTCGAACAAAAGGGGAGAGTGTGCATTTTGATTTCTTCAGCAGCTGAAAATTCACAGACAGCAGTTGAAACATTCTCACTCAAGTAGAGTGGATGTTTGGGTTGCAAATGGTATCCTCAAAAGTGGAATGTTTGCCAGCCGGAGGATGGTACCGTTGAAAATTCAGAGTCCCCCCCCCCCCCACACCTAAATAAAGACCCTTCAGCCACTTTTCTGAAAGTGGAGCTTTCAAATATGGCCTTTATTATTCAGTGCCCACTCCCCCCCCCCCCCCCCTCCACACACACACACACACCGTCACACTTGTTAACACATTCGATCACATTTATCAAGACCTAAGACTCTTGGAAAAGACATTTCGAAGAATCTATTTTTCATTTTTGTTCCCACGGGACCGAACTATGGTTGGTCAAGTGTGGCACGTGCCCAAACTCCTCCGCTTTTTCCATATACATGTCTCATGATTACATGATAAGTTTTACAATTTGAAAGTATGTAAATATGACAATATACAGGTAGACTAGTATCGTGTTGCGATTTTCAAATTAACCAAATTTAGTTGCATTCGGCCAATAAATTCCACATTTGGTCTGTTCAGTCTATCTTTTCTACTACAGACACACTAAAATGAGTGACAAGCAGGTGTTTGTATATTTACTGCCATATGACTTTAATAGATGTCGCCATTCGAAAGAACGACATCAGCTGTTTCAGTGGTAGAGCATGTTTATGGGCCTCAATGACATCTTGCACAGAACTTGAAGTTTTTAAACACCTTTCGTTGCATTCGTCAAGACCTTTGAATTAAGGACAATGGCATTTCAGTGGATCCATTTTTTTTTAAATTTTGTTCCACGGGGCCGAACACTGACAGGCCCGGTGCGTGTTGTACATTTATTTCCCCAACTCCGCCTCCACATACGAATTCTGGTGCTTCTGCTACAACTGTACCCAAGTATTTGTTGCAGGAGCCCCTCCCGAAAAAGGGCGCTAAAGTTCGGTCTAATACAGACTGAACTCGAAGACCATTTTTCCAAAGGTTCTCCTCCTGTAACAAATACTGAGATACAGACGCAAATCAGCTCACTGAGAGTGTTCATAGAGTTGGAAGTGGGTTAAGCTGACAGTTATGCAAAAAAGTAAGCTTCACTGCAGTTTATTTCAGACTAATCGGCAAATGACTTGTAAACTGACATCTTTTTCTGCTTTATGTCTTTTCGTGATGAGAGAAGGGTGCGAATAACCCAGAGCGTAGCTTGAGACAAGTTATTGGCATTTTGTTCTACATCAGCTGATGCAAATGGGAAAAGAGACAGTAACATTAACCGATATATATCTAATCTATCACGGCTTCGCAGAGTTTGTCAGTACTTTAATATTCTCATGCATACTTTCTGCTCTTGTTTTCAACGGGAATCATTTCTCCCTGTACTACTAATTTGAAAGAATGTCTTGTGTGGCTTCAGGTAATCTGTGTTCTGGAGAACGCAGAGCAGCGGGTGCATTGTTTACTTCATTCAAAACCCACGAGAGAGATGCCAGAGCAAACGTATTTATTGAGTTATGAATTTAACTATTTACCAAACACAACTAAAAGATGACACATCCAGAATTTTTCCATACATAATTGAATATTTTCAATTTTTCCTTCGAAAATATCTTATAACTCACATTGGAACGAGCTTTCCTGCTCGTTCCAACGAGGGTTATAAACTATGTTGCATTTAAAAATGAAAAGTGTATATTTAGGAGATAAACGTCTCTTGTTGAGTTAGACATTCGGGAATTTGACCATGGAAAGCCAGTTGTTAACGGGTCCCGAAGGGGCGAGTTGACAAATGATTTTCCAAAGTCAAATTCCCGAATATCTAACGAAACAAGAGACGTTTATCTCCATTGTAATCCTGTCATCGTTAGAAATGAAAAAATTCTCCAAACTCGTTTTATTGTGTTCGATCTGTCATTGGAGCGGTTTAGCGCCGTTGCTCGCGCGTAGCATGTTCTAATTGACCCGCTTCCGACAGTTAGAACACGGTAGGCGGGAATTTACCCGAGATTAGCGCACAGAGCCGACCGGTGTGACAGGAATGATAGTCCGTAGGAACGTTAGTCCCTCTGGACTATTATTCCGCGGAATTATTGTCCTAGGTCTAACATTCCTAGGAATAGTAGTCCGCCGGACTACTATTCCTAGGAATGTTAGACCTAGGACTATAATTCCGCGGAATAATAGTCCAGAGGGACTAATTTTCCTACGGACTATCATTCCTGTCACACCGGCACTCAGCCAATCAAATTACGGGTTCAGAAAGAACAACGAGGTCGAACTGCAGTTAAATGTAGTTTCAGGTATGATGGCATTGTGATGTACTAAAATATTCCAGTCCGATTGCCACCTGTTACTCATATATGCAACATACCACCTTACCTGCAACATATATGTGTTTTTCGATTTATGGGATCCGTTTCAAAGAAACTCGACTCATGTGATATCACGATTTCGACCCATCAGATATGGAAGCAATACGGCGCGGCTTTATGACACATGGGCTGTTGCCTGTATCACGTTCAATATTGTAGCAAGTTAGATATTCATTGGTCTCCTTTTAGTGACTGTTGAACAACATTCTGGCCGGTAATTTTGAATGGGCATCGAAAAAAAATGAAAAGAAGTTGTGCAGAGGAAAATGAACAGATAAACCAATGGTACCTGGTTAGTTGATCTTGGTGTATGTTAAATGAAAGTGTCAATGACACTGTAGTTTAACTTGTGTATTGTGTTTGATGAAAAGGATAATGTTCAATGTTTATGAAAGAATTATGAAATAAGACAAGAATTGTGATAATTGGGAATATGTTCATTTCTGTTCCCTGTATGCTATGTTTTTGATAAAAATAATATGAGGTGTACACTGTACTAAAGAGCTGAGGGGTGGGTTAATATTACCCCACAGTTAATGTATGTGGCCCTCGCAGTTAACGTATATCAACGAAAGTAACCAAGTTACAGTGAAATTATTCCAAAACGAGTCCTCCTGTCAAGTTATATTGAAATCCCTTCATAAATATGTGACCTGTAGACTGCGCTAAAGGTTTCTGGGCTTCGGGCCCCTGTAGCCGTCAGTTTCCCAATTGCATCCAAAGGGGGCGTTCTCATCTAGACATTGTGCTAAAGATTTTCGGGCTTCGGGCTCGGGCAGCCATCATGGTTGAATGATCGCAACCAAAAGGGGACATTCTCATCTGGGCATCGTCTGGAGTGATCCTACGAAGTCACAATGAAATCCCCTCATAAATATGACCTGTAGACTGTGCTCAATGTTTTCGGGCTTCGGGCCCCTGAAGCCGTCACAGTTGACCAATCACGACCAAAAGGGGATGTCATCATCTAGGCATTATATGGAGTCAACCTAATAGGTTACCATGAAATCCTTCCATAAATATGACCTATAGACTATGCTGAAGGTTTTGGGCTCGGGAAGCCATCAAGGCTGAATGATCGCGACCAAAAGGGGATGTTCTCATCTAGACATTATTTGGAGTCATCCTACCAAGGTACAATGAAATCCCTTCATAAATATCACCTGTAGACTGTGCTAAAGGTTTTCGGGCTTCAGGCCCCTGTAGCCGCCACAGTCGCCTAATGGTGTCCAAAAGGAGCTGTTCGCATCTAGACATTACATGAGGTCAACCTACCCAGTTACAATGAAATCCCTTCAAAAATATGAACTGAAGACTGTGCTAAAGGTTTTCGGGCTTTGGGCTCGGGCAGCCATCATGGTTGAAGTTGAACGATCGCAACCAAAAGGGGACATTCTCATCTGGGCATCATCTGGAGTGATCCCACGAAGTTACAATGAAATCCCTTCATAAATATGATCTGTAGACTGTGCTCAAGATTTTCGGACTTCGGGCACTTGTAGCCATCACAGTTGACCAATCACGACCAAAAGGGGATGTCATCATCTAGGCATTATATGGAGTCAACCTAACAAGTTACAATGAAATCCTTCCATAAATACAACCTACATGTATAGACTATGCTAAAGGTTTTTGGGCTCGGGCAGCCATCAAGGCTGAATGATCGCGACCAAAAGGGGACGTTCTCATCTAGACGTTATTTGGAGTCATCCTACCAAGCTACAATGAAATCCCTTCATAATTATGACCTGTAGACTGTTCTAAAGGTCTTCGGGCTTCGGGCCCCTGTAGCTGCCACAGTTGCCCAATCGTGTCCAAAATGGGACGTTCTGATCTAGACAGTATATGAAGTCAAACCTACCAAGTTACAATGAAATCCCTTCATAAATATGACCTGTAGACTGTGCTAAAGGTATTCGGGCTTCGGGCTCGGGCAGCCATAATGGTTGCGTAATCGCAACCAAAAGGAGACATTGTCATCTGGGCATCATCTGGAGTGATATTACGAAGTTACAATGAAATCCCTTTACAAATATGACCTGTAGACTGTGTTCAAGGTTTTCGGGCGTCGGGCCCCTCTAGCTGTCACAGCTGCCCGATCGTGTCCAAAATGGAACGTTCTCGTCTAGACATTATATGAAGTCAACGTACCAAGTTGCAATGAAATCCCTTCATAAATATGACCTGTAGACTGTGCTAAATGTTTTCGGGCTTCGGGCACCTGTAGCCATCACAGTTGACCAATCACGACCAAAAGAGGATGTCATCATCTAGGCATTATATGGAGTCAACCTAACAGGTTACAATGAAATTCTTCCATAAATATGACCTTTTGCCTATGCTAAAGGTTTTTGGGCTCGGGCACCCATTAAGGCTGAATGATCGCGAAGAAAATGGGATGTTCTCATCTAGACATTATTTGGAGTCATCCTACCAAGTTACAATGAAATCCCTTCATAAATATGACCTGTAGACTGTGTTAAAGGTTTTCGGGCTTCGGGCCCTGTAGTCGTCACAGTTGCCCAATCACATCCAAAAGGGGACTTTCTCATCCAGACATTATATGAAGTCAACCCACCAAGTTACAATGAAATTCCTCAATAAATATGACCTGTAGACTGTGCTAAAGGTTTTCGGGTTTTGGGCTCGGGCAGTCGTCACGGTTGGCAGATCACGCCTAAATAGGGAAATTCTCATCTAGACATCACAAGGAGTCATCGTACCAAGTTACAATAAAATCTCTCCATATTAAACATGACCTGCAGACTGTGCTAAAAGTTTTTGGGTTTCGGGCTTGGGCAGCCATCACGGTTGACAGATCATGCCCAAAAGGGGACGTTCTCATCTAGGCATTATACAGAGGCATCCTAACAAGTTACAATGAAATCCCTTCATAAATACGACCTGTAGACTGTGCTAATGGTTTTCGGGTTTTGGGCTCAGACAGCCATACCGGTTGACCGATCGCGACCAAAAGGGGACGTTCTCATCTGGACATGACCCCAAACCTGCATATGAAATTTCATGACGATCAGACAAGAACTGCGGGGAGTAGCACATGCTAAAGGCAAATGTGAACAGACTCACAGACTAACAGACTCACAGACTAACAGACTTCCGCACGCGTGATGGCAATAGCTTATCTTGACTTTGTCAAGTTAAGCTAAAAATGGACCAGTTAAAATAGGACTACGAGAATTATTTATCGAAACGGATAGGCGTCAGTTGTTTGCTGGAAATCGGCTTTCTCATGCCACGTGTTAAATTAACAAAACGGCTCACAGATTCGTAGTTGGGCGCGCGGTGGCTCAGTGGTTACGGCACTGAACTTCAAACTGACAGTTCCACGTTTCGATCCCGGCCAGGGGTAACAACGTTGTGTCCTTGGGCAAGGCTCTTAATCCCGATTGCCCACGTGGGGTGGGGGGGGGGTACAATGGCGCAGTGTACTAAGGCGTACTGCACGTCGATGTTGCACCTGTTATCAACCAATGCTAACCCTGCTTGTGTGGAGTTAGTACGTTGGAGAGTCTGGGAGTTGCTCGCCATTGCTCGGTGGTTCTCTACTGGTACTCCGGCTTCCTCCAACCGTAAATCTGTTCGACTCGACGTAGCTCTGGCTGTCGAAAGTGTCGTTAAACTCCAATAAATAAATAAATAAAAATAAATAAATAAATAGATTTGTTGTTCAGATGATGTCTGTCCTGAAATAAAAATAGTTATTGTTTCTGAATGAACTTTTGCCGCTCCCCGTTGACGTCCTTTTGTACCAAATACTCGCATTTACTCCACTGTAGGATAGTTTATTCCTTTAAACCCTGGTGGCATCTTCTCCGCCAGTTCGCTAATATCAGTTGGAAGTATCTATGTTTGTTACTTGGGGGAAACCAATCAATATTTTCAACGTGCAGCCTTGGGGCTGCACGTTGAAAATCTTGGTTCGTGTTCCACACAAATTCACTGCGCAACAATCCACTTTATGAATTTAGGCCGTATCGCAATCCAACGCCGGAAAATCGGCCTTTTGTGTTCAAAGGGTTAATCTCATTAAGACCTCAATTTGCGAGCGTGTCTTTTTGCCGTTCGGAATGTGATGCCAGTTGATCACATAATAATACTTTTCTGTTACGACTAGAAGAGAACGTTCTCCTGCAGGTGCTATGTAAGTTTTGGCTGTCATATTCCTCTCTTGGCGTGCAAAAGAGTTGTACAGCTTTAGGCGTTTAAAATTAATCGCATGGCATTGATGCAAATACAGAGCTGGGGATTGCAGCTGCACCGTGCGGAAATAGTATCCCAATCAATTAATGAATTTTGTTTTCTTTGCAATTCTTATGAGGAATTATGTTGACAGTTCTGTTTTTCTCTGTCATCAACGAGTAGGTGTCCGAATAAAAAAAAAAGATGTACTGTTTACCTGAAACGCAGTCGAAAACAGCAGTATCAGTAGCGATACTAATATGGCGATAAAAGATCTTGTACCGTTATTGCAGTAACAATAAAAGTCACATGAAGTCGGGAGGGACGACGCACACACGTGTCTGGCAAAGTATTCCCGTCACAAACTGATAATGTTGTGTGGCTACAGTACGTGGAGAGTGGATTGTAAGTAAATCACCCGCGGAGTGGACTTATCACCCAAACTATAACTTTCAAATTTTGTATTTTTCGACTAAAAACACAAGCACTGTTTCAGACAATGGACCTCCGGGTTTAACCCGGAGGTCCATTGGCTGAAACTTTGATTGTGCTTGTTATGCTTTGCAACAAATTTGCAATTATTGCTTGGGTGGAATCTCCACTCAGGAGGTGATTTAGTTATAATACACTCTCCACGTACTGTAGTTTCCCCCAACATATTGGGGGGGGGGGGGGGTGCACGATCCAGTACATAAACAACCCACCATGCAAGAAAAAAAAAATCGAGGTAATTATAAGTGACAGCGAGCAAATTTTCAAATAAACCGTCAATCTCAGTGTTGTTTCCACGCTTATGAATGAAGTGACGTCATGAATTCAAAAGGATCCTTGCGCCCTACAGATATATAATTCTGCATTTGTTTTCGAAAACCACCCACCTTTCATATGGGAGGTCTTATGAACGAAATTGAATTTAGTTCGAAATATCGAATTTGGTTCGAAATATCACTGTCCGTGGGAAAAAGCATAATTGCATGGGCTGAGTTTGAATATTTTTATAATCTTTCACAATTTCATTCATATCGAAGGAATGCCCTCACGTGTCGTTGGCTTGGGAGAATTGAAAACGGAATCCCATTATTTTGATCAGCTGAATGTAACAATTTTGTTAGTTAACGAGAAGTCGTGGTTATGAATTTTGTTGACTAAACAGAAGATAATTGCTATGTGCTCATTGCGCTTGTTTACAATCTTTTATCGCGACTCGGTTCATTGTCTGGATGATTTAGCCACTCGTCACGCCACTAGTAGCTATACAGTTAAAACTAGAAGTCCTGTCATGAAATGCGCACAAATAGCACGTTGATATGCGCGTTAATGTACGCGTTATGACCCAAGTAAAGCTATCAAATTCTGTACATATGGCCTGTGTACAAGCAATGTTTCAGCCAATGGACCTCCGGGTAAGAAACATTGCTTGTGTTTGCTATGAGTAAACAGGAGAACCTGCCGTGCTGTGGATGCCATTCGATATGGCAATTGCGCGCAATTCCAACGCGCAATTAAGCCTAGAAAAGCGCACTATTCGTGACAGGACTTCTAGTTGTAACTGTACATTCCCAGAGACGAATTTAGTCATACCAAAATACAGTACAGCTGCCGTGGACTGCTCACTTTCCACGGGTGTGCAGTATTTCCACGGACGCAATTATAAACGTCTCAAAGTTTGCTAAGCACAAAGTATATCCAACTACCTGTTTTACATTTTAGTTGAAATATTGTAATGAAAAGTGTATATATTTTTTATTTAATTACAACTTTAATGATTTAAATAGAGAAATTAAGATTTTATTTGTGTTTGAAATTATTTTTTAGCTTTCGAATACGATAACCATGGAAAATGGATATTATTGGTAAAAGAGGAAATTTTTCAGTTTGCCAAAAAGTTGACGGAGCGAACTGGTATGGGTTCAGGATCGAGTATGAGACCCATTACTGTTAATTATAGCTTGACAACGCCTTCTCACGCTCCCAATCAGGTTCCTCTGGTGGTCCTTTGTGGGATGCTGTTCCATTCTTGGACCAGCATGGCACCAAGCTCATGGACACTTCATGGCTGGACTGGACGGGCTGAAATTGCAAGCTGCAACTCATTCCAGACATGTTCGATTGGACTGAGGTCAAGGGATCTTCCTGGCCAGCCCATACGCTCAATCCCCTCCCATGAGGACGGGCATTATCGTCCATCAGAATGAATCTATCACCCACTGCACCTGCATACATACAATCTGACGTGGGCATCCAAGATCCCATCAATATACCGCTGTATAGTCAATGTACCACGGTCAAGATCACAGAGCTCTGTACGTCCATCCCTGCTGATGCCGCCCAGACCATGATTGGCCCTCCACCATAGGGGCCATGCTCAGCAATGCTGGCTGCATGGAATCGCTCTCCTGGTCTTTTCCATACCCTAGAACGCCTATGTGTGTGGTTTAGGCAGTACCTTGACTTATCTGTAAAAAGGACAGGTCGCCAATCTTCTCTGGTCTATCCAACGTGGTCCATGGTCCATTCATATCGTACGTGGCGGTAGTTCTGATACAGCGGAATGCGAATACATAGTCTTCTCGATCGGAGACCACCTTCGTGCAACCTGGCATGCATAGTCGGCGTCGAAACATTTACCCAGGATGCATTCTGAAGGTCACTGCGAAGCTTGGTTGCTGTGGCAAAGCGGTTCCTACGGTCCTGAATGATCAAAAACCGGTCTTCAGCTGCAGATGTTGCCCTGCCTCTGCCATCACCATGCCGTCTTACTAGTGTGCCATACTGCTGAAATCTTGCCCAGGCTCTGGTGATCATCGTATGGTGCACACCAAGGGCTTCACCAACCTGACGATGGGTAGCCCCTTGCTCCACCATCCATACAGCCTGCCACATTTCTGCTTCAAACAAATGTCTTCTTACGTTTGCATTTGCCATATTCAGTCAAATGAAGATTGAATACCTTAAACATGTCATGTACATGTAGACAGTACACGGAAATATCATAAAAATCAAGCGGAACATGCTTTCCATGACTGTCACGAAAAGTCTGCCTGTCAAGAGAGCTAATGTAAACACTGGGGACCATCTCAATACATTCCTCAATCATATCCACCAAAAATATTGCAAATATGTCACAAGCAAATTTCACAATGATGTGTCAAATATTTGGTGCTTAGCAAACTTTGAATAGTATATTAGATTTCATAGGAATAATCATCAAAAATTTAATGAATGAAGCACCGGGCACTTTTATTCCTTGTAAACGCATGTGTGGACGTCACTGCATGGGATTACGACCAATCTTTGGCGACGGTACTGTATAAGCACAATGTGTACATAGCGCATATTTATCACACATTCAGCCTCAAATATCCCGGCTATGAAATATTGTCCGAAACACGTTATGTTCCAATAAGACTAAAATCCTCCTCCTCTGATTGGACGAGAGCTCGCTTAGTATATTCTATGTTTACAGCTCAAGTGGCAAATGTTACCGTCTGACGTCACAACGCGAAATATTTGAAATGGCGTCGTCCGTTTCGTAGCTGCTTCATCAACGAAGTGACTAGCAGCAGCAGACGGTGTTCCGGATGAAGTGTTGTTTAAATTATAAACCGATTTATGATTTGATCTAAGATGGAAAGAGTTTATCTGGTTTATTGATTATTTATCCAGTGCAGTCGTGGGTACACGAGGGGTTTTATTTACTAAACGTGTGATCGTTAAAAGTTGCCTTGAACAAAGCAACTTTTAACGATCACAAGTTTAATAAATAAGCCTCTCGTGTTTCACGATGTAGGTTTTGGGCTATGGGTAGTGTCTGTTGGAACATATACGTTATTGTGATAAATTGACGATAACATGGTCTGATGTTTGCGTCTCGGAGCCTATGTTCAACCTCGAAGCTCCACGGTTCGGTTGAACATAAGCTCCGAGCCGCAAACCTCAGACCATGTTACATTCAATTCATCACAATAAGTTATAACGTCGGGAGTCAACGTGACGATATAACACCGTAAGTTGGTTAGAAACGGAATCGAATCAATCTTCTCCGTTTTTTTAAGTTAACCCTTTACCTAACCTGAAAAGCAGGCGACACTTGCAAACATAATTCTTGAATAACTAATTTTTTTCATTTTTTGTCTCAAAAACATAGGTTATGACCCCTCGTTGGAACGAGCACGACGAGCTCGTTCCAACGAGAGGTCATAACCTATGTTTTTGAGACAAAATATGAAAAAAATAATGAATATTAATTAGCGATTTTGGAGAATAGCGCTGGCCGGTTTTGGCCGTTACGTTAGGTAAAGGGTTAACTCCAACTGGCATGAAAAGTTATATGACCTATAGGAGTACCTATGGGGGTACGCACTCTTAACCGAGCAAGACGTGAAATGAAGTGAGGGTGGGGGAATATTTAGTTCCACACTTCATTTAACCTGCATATGCCTCTGCTGGCTGCCTGGCTGTCGAACTGTTACGCGCATTAATTTGTTCGTCATCCCAGTAGCTGATAAGTTTTCCGTCAGAAAAAAAATGCATGCTAACGAACTTGAAAGAGTTAACTTATCACGCCGAAAATAGTATTGATGGGAAAGCTTGCTCAAGGTCGTGGCTTAATTTCTGATCAGATATGTGTTTTTGTTGAACTTAAGTTGTTACTCTGCCCTGATAATAATAACCTTAACGTACATCTAACATTGGGTCACACTGCACTATTTCGGTTCAAGTCATGTAAAGAGACCACGCGGACAGTAAAATGCCAAAAAATGTGCGTACAGTGCGAGCTATCAAACCAGTCTTGTAATAACAGACAGAAGGTTTGTTTCAGTAAAAAATATACACCATAAATTCCTCTAAACGCTTAGAATTTCTCCATATTAACGCTATGTATATATACACGAGGTTAATGTCAAAGCTATTTCTAGTGCATCTTTTAAACGGGAAAAAACAACCGTTTGAACTTCTCTTCCAAAGAAAAGAATATAAACATTAGGAATGTTGTAAAAGAATCAGTTATTTTTTGGCATGTCAGAAAGCGTTCATTGTTTAACAGGCTGTCAGCAATCAATTACGTATAGATAGAGCCATAAAACATTCCTCTTTAACATTCCATTGTTGATGGATGAAGAATGAGAACCGAACTAATGTTTGATATTTAAAAAAAAATGTTTAAAGTCATAATTTTTGTAAAGAGAATGAATTCTACGAATATTTTAGGGTGCACAATTCCGATTCACAAAGAATGCAGGAAGATAAATTCGATGTTCGAAATTCTCTGTCCGTTTTGTAATCACCATACAGCACATTTAACCCTTTACCTAACCTGAAAAAAAGACGACACTTGCAAAAATAATTCTTGAATAACTAATTTTTTTCATTTCTTGTCACAAAAACATAGGTTATGACCCCTCGTTGGAACGAGCTCGGCGAGCTCGTTCCAACGAGGGGTCATAACCTATGTTTTTGAGACAAAAAATGAAAAAAATAATGAAAATTAATTGGCGAGTTTTGAGAATAGCGCTGGCAGGTTTTGTCCGTTACGTTGGGTAAAGGGTTAACACAGAGACCTTACCAACGTCAAATAAAATTCTTTTATAACTATAAAGATGTGTTTCTTCCTTTTGTATCTTCAGCCGCACATAACGTGCGTAAACATTTTCACAGCCATGTCTTCATTTGAAGGGTAACTGAGGATGATAGAGAAAATCAGGTGCGTCGTGAAGATGGCCGATCGGGTGGCAGGCGGTGGAGCGTTAACTTGATTTGTCCTGACTGTGATAGCTCAACTCCCAATTTTAACCCTTTGAACCCTAGCGGCCGTTTTTTTTCGAATCAGGAACATGATACATCATAACTACATTAATTAGGATGGGTGCTGAATGCGTGTGTGGGATGGACCGATCAATATTTTCAACCTAAAAATATTAATTAGTCTACCTCCAAATAGTGAATATGGACTCTTCCAATTGCTGTCATTTTACTGACAAGGAAGATGCCACCAGGGTTCAATGGGTTAATATTATTCCTAGTACGTCATCACTGATGTAGTTGGAATGTTAGTCAGTCGGGATTACAGTTCAAAAACTCAAACTTCTTTGAGATCTATTTGTGAATAAATAAAATATTCATTTAGTTGTTGTTGCACAACTTCTTATTTAATTCGTAGTAACAGTGCTCCAAGTTGACCATACTGGACTCCCAACAGCCCGAATCAGGTATTACAGACCTCCAATGTATGACCAATTGTGAGTGACGCAAGCCGAAGTATCAAATCTAGTCTTTTAACCCGTTACCTAACACGAAAGGCAGACAACATTTGGAAACAAAATTCTTGAATAACTTTTTTTTTCATTTTTTGCGGCAAAAACATAAGCCATGTTTTTGAGATATAAAATAAAAAAATAATGAAAATTGAATGGTAATTTTTGTGAATAGGGTTGACCGGGATTTTTTCCGTTACGTTGCTTAAAGGGTTAACCTTTTGAACCCGTAAGATCAATTTTTCGGTTTCGGTCCAAGGTATAATTTCGTCCCATTTTTGTCTTATCATAAGAGGTCGAAACATGCGGCATTGATGATAAAATAATAACTGCAGTCTGCAGCCACACAGCTGCAGACTGCAGTTATTAGGGCGCGCAAAAGCAGCCCGAAGGGCTGCTTTGAAGCAAGCCTAATAGACAACGTGTACGTGAAATTGGAAAAACCAAGGAATGCTATGCCATCCAATCTAAACCGGAAGTAAAAACATGGGGAACCCCAGCTCTCGTTTTCAGAAGCGAACAAATCGAATGGCGCCCCCTAAAAAGCGAACGGTGTAATACGAGATTTCTCCTTAGATCATTCCATGCAGACTGTGAATAATTTATTGAACATGCTTTTCAAAATTAAAGTTTTTCCAAACAAACTCAACTGTCGTTTGCTTTGCTGACTAAATGACAGAAATTGTCGAAAAGCTAAATGTTCCCAATATGCACATTGGATTTCATCGTCTGCTGGCTGGCTGTTGGGATCCCGCTGTTGTTCGATTCTGCGGAGTATTCTGTCACGTGATTTATCTGTTTTGTATTTGCAAGTGCAAAACGCTGTTCACTTCAAACCAACACTGCGTGTTATTGGAACAAAGTTACCAAATGAAAAGCATCAACAACACGTCCGTTTGTTGTAACTTAAAAGTACGCACAGGTCGGATTGTGGCAAAGGTCGTTTCGTTCAGTTATTACGAACCTAAGATGTCGAAGTGACATACTGTCTGACAAAAGTCCAGGAATTACCATTTCCGAAACAGAAGTTCCGTTCCACAATGTATGCACCCCAGCGAAACAAAAATATTAAATTTTCGACAATACGTTTCGAGGCCAATTTTTATATTGTAGGTTTGATATGTTTTTAGGGGGAAATAAATCTACAAGACAGCATGTACATGCATTAGTTCACAACGCAAAATGTTTTGTTGGACGACCCCTTTTAAAAACACTGTTTTAAATTTTGTTAAGTTTATGTCATTATAATTTGAAAAACACTGTGAGTTGCGCGCGCTTCTTGGTTTTACCAAAGTTCATATTATTTTATCCTCCCTGTATACTGATATTGCACTGACTCATTTCACTGTTAGTGTGCACAAAGACGATACCATTCCCTGATATGAGGGTTCAAAGGGCTAAGAAAGCGCAAGTTTACTAGCAAAAGAGAATCAACATCTTAGGACTTCAATCCTAACGAAAATGTCCGATTGTAAAAATCCCCCCCCCCCCCCCACCCCTTGGCGACGGCCCTCATAGCAATCTCTACTTTTTTGGCCCACTCTCGCTGTGATGCTGTTGAAGTGACCAATTCGAATATATTTTCATAATGATGTGATGGGTGCGCTACTGGCCACGCCAATTTTTTGTTTAGGGCGCACATATGGGAGTCAGGTTTTTCAACGGGGGTAGGAGTGGGTGTGGTTGGTGTTGTTATAGCTCATTTTATTTACCCAACACAAATAGCAGACGCCATTTGCAAAGAAAGTCGCGAATAACGAAAAATGTTCATTTTTTGCCTCCTAAACATACTTTATGACCACTCATTGGAATGTGTTCGTTATCAGGGGTCATAACCTACAGTACGGCCGACGTGGATTGGTCACTTTCCACGGGTGGAAAATATTTCCATGGACGCAATTATATTGGATTTCAAACACTACAGTCCTGTCGTGAAATGCGCACAGATAGCACGTCGATCCACGCGTTAATCTATGCGTTATGTCCATAGTAAGGCTATCAAATTCCGTACATATGGCCTGTGCACAAGCAATGTTTCAGCCAATGGGCCTCCGGGTAACCCGGTGGTCCATTGACAGAAACATTGCCTGTGTTTGCTACGAGTAACCAGGAGATCCTGCCACACTTTGGATGACATTCGATATGACAATTGCGCGCAATTCCAACGCGCAATTATGCCTAGATAAGCGCACAGTTCATGACAGGACTTCTAGTTTTAACTGTAATTATAGGGATAACCATCAAAAAGTTAATTAATGAAGCACCGGGTACAACCCGGTGCCAATGGCAGGATTACGACCAGTCCACGGCGACCATACTGTATGTTTTCAAGGCACAAGTTGAAAAAATAATAAGCGAAAAAGCGATTCTTTTTTGGACCGCCTGGCGGATACTGTTGTTACGTTAAGAAAAGGTTGAACTTTATTATAGTGGGGTGAGTTGGCATACAAAGATTGTTTTCTGATGTTGATAAGATAAAGCCACTGGCCATCGCAGCCCAGGACTGAACCCTCACCTGTAAATTGTGCAATTTTTTATTTTGTTATTTTACACGAAGTGCCTGACAAAAATGACGCCTCGAAAAACATGGGTTAAATTTTCAACAGATGATATAAACGGTATCTCTACCAGCCGTTTCGAAACCTTCCGCGATTTGGCAACTGATGTATGTTGATTATGAGTATCACGTCAACTGCAAAGGCTGCTTTAGAGGTCTGATAAACGTACAGAAAAAAGTATGTGGAACGATATATAAATAGACACGATGCGATTCTAGGTATTCGCTTTGAACTATTTATGAAGCTTTATGTTAATAGAAAAAGTAATTTACCCTTTCCTCATGTCTCATGGGATTTACTTAACCAGCCTCTTGCTGCCAGAATTCGAAATCCCTGTGTTAATGGGGGAAGGTCATATTCTATTTGCTTAACAGCCAATAAAAAATGCTGAAGCACAAACTTCGTTTTTACCATGCTCCCCTATCTTACTACCCGTGAAAAGCCCGTCTGTCAAATTTTAGCTTTTAACCCCACTGACGATGTAAGGCTTCTACTGCGGTTAAACATTTTCAATGGGAATTCCATTACAAAAATTTACACTTATAGTAGGAACTACATCCAACTTGACCTTTGACATGACCCAATTTTCCGACTTCGATACATTCACATTTTGCGATGTTTCATTCAAACATACGACGTTTTGTGATACTATCTATTACGTGCAATGACTTATTAAGTTTAAAATACCTACAATTAAATATTTAAAATAAAATTTAAGAATTGTTTATAATAATTTGATCGAAAAAGCAAGGTAAATTCAATCAACTTTGACGATGTGTCGAACTGTCAATCAAGCATTCACGTGCAGCCGGAAATATTGTCCACCGCGCAGATGTAAACTGTCCCGATGATTCGATTCGATTCGATTAGAAATGGTTCTGAAAATGACGAATTGTTGACATATTCTCAAAATCTCAAGTGTCTCCCTCTGAACTCTTCTTCTGTGATCAGGTCTCCAGCACAGGGAACCTGATGACACAGGAAGAGTTCAAGAAGTCTTTTCCAATTCTACTTCCGTTTCTGGAATAGTTCACTTGTTTGATTTACTTGGCCAAACAAATGAGTCATCAATATTTCCTAAAATCACTTGTGTAGGAACGTGCAATATATACATCTTGAAAAACGATGCGATTGGATTTTTCGATTCGATTCAATTTGAAATCCGCCGTCTAATTCGTTCCGAAATTTGACATTCGCGAGATGTGTATTTTATAATTGACTCGAACTCCTAATTTCTAGACTGAAAACTGTGGATGGGAGGATGCAGAACTAAAAGGGCTTACTTCAACTCTTAGTCCTAGTGGAGTAACCTTTCAAGAGAACCACCCCCCCCCCCCCCCCCCCCCCCCAGTAGAGTCTAACCTCGAGCAGCACAAGCAAAATTTCTGTAAAATGGCTTGGGGAAACCAAGAATATTATTGGTGTAACCAAGAGACCTAGCAGTGGAACGTGTACTCCTGCTTTTTAAAATACCGTTAAGATGTCGCAAGGTTACAGTCAGCATCTGATCGCGAAACATTTACACGAATGGATCTAAATTTCATAAATAGATATTACGACACGAAGAATGAATCAAGACAAATAAATAGAGGATATGGAATGAGTGTTTTTCTCATATAATATTTATGAAACGAGTCTAAGAATTTTCAGTTTGGGCGAGCCTCTGGCGAGCCCAAACGGAAAATTCTGACGAGTTTCATAAATATTATATGAGAAAAACACTGATTTCATATTCTATTATCATTGACACACACACGCATAAATTAGTCACTTAGTATGACTTTTTAAGCCATCACCTAACTTGAGTTGCAGACGGCACATGGAAAAACATCCTCGTATAACTAATTTTTTTTTATTTTTTGCATCCAAAACATTGGTTATGACCCCTCATTGGAACGAGCGCGACACGCTAGTTCCAATGAGGGGTCATAACCTATGTTTTGGAAGCAAAAAGTGAAAATATAAAAAAAAATTAATGGCGTTTTTCTTGTACTGGAGACGGTTTTTGCCGTTACGTTAGATAAAAGATTAATACAATATAACCCACCCTAAATAGGACAGATAACGTAAATTCTCCCTACTGAAATTATGCATATGTGACCTAGTTGTATTTTGTTTAGCCAATCAAATTGTCCAGTTTTGAAATTGACCAATAAAAGCTCCCAACTCTAATTATGCAAATTATGAAAATGTGGCCCAGTTGTATTTTGTTCAGCCAATCAAATTGTCTAGTTTTGAAATTGTCCAGTGCAATTGACGGAAGGCTTTATTTATCACTGATTAATATAAAAACAAAATATCAATTGTTTTAAAGTGAACAAAACGGACGAGTTATATGATAAACGAAAATAGCACCTATGGTGCATTTTATCTCATTTTCTGTTTCCTGAAGTCAAACAGTTGCACGCCGCAGCTCGATGGTTCTCTCCGGGTACGCCGGCTTCCTCCATCCGTAAAAATGTCCGACACGAGGTGATCCTGACTGTCAAAAGTGTCGTTGAACCCCAATAAATACATAAAGAAAGAAATCTGTCGCTTATCGGAATGAGAATGAAGGATGGGCGTGTTAAGTTGTATGGAGTGCGTAGAATCCCACATTCATACACCGATAAATAGACAGAACGCGATGTGTGTTTGAATCGGTGGGTCTTTTACCTAAGGAGTTGGAGTGGCGTCGTCTTTTTTCGCGAGAGCCGTATGATCGAGCGAAATATGATTACGCCATTCCAGCTCGTTATGTAAAACATCCACCGATTCAAACACACATTGCGTTCTGTGTTTATTACACAACCCATGCATTAAAATTCATTAAAATAAACAAATTTTAATTCCGATGTTTAAACCCAGAGGTGAAGAGTCCGTTTGTTTTGACTGAAGCTATACTGATCAAATGGATCGATAAAAAATCAAAACAACCTTTTCGGCTGGTGCCCATTCGCTCCTACCCATTTGGTGGTTACTGTTAGTAAAAATATTAGTACAGACTTGTGCAGATTTGCAAAACAGCTGGAAGAATCATTTTTAAAAGAAGTTCGAAGCATGTCAAGATGTACGAAGATTTACCGAAATAAAGTTGAGCAATTTAGATATAACATGATCCACAAAACGAGACGGCCACGGACTGGGTTAATGTTCTTGTTGAAAATCATTGTGTTTTTTAAAAAAAATATTATTATCTCACTTTTGGTTAACTACTTTTTTGTGAACCGACTTTATTTTGCTTTAGACGTTTTCATTTTCACACAATGCGACAGACGGTATATAATTGTATAACGAAATTTGGAAACTTTTCGAAGCGTAACTAACGACTCGATGGGAAAGGAACTGGTATGAACGGTGCTTGGAAAAAAGTTCCGGCTTGTACATCATTCATTGAATACAGAATCATTTATGTCATAGCGACTATTCCGTTAAATACAAGGGTTTAAAGTTGAATGGATGTGTAATAAACTGACATCTAATCCATTTCAATTCTTATAGTTTACTTCAAAGTGGCTGCTTGTAGTAATGTACCCTGAGGGGGTCGAATGCCATTTATAACATGGAAATATCAAACAACAACATATTTTATCAAGATCCGCTTTTGTGTAGACGATAGTTTTACATTTTTCAGGTTAATACACACAGTCGGGACCTCAGCGGCTCAGTGCATAGGGCATTGGACTTCAAACCGAAAGGTCCGCGTTTCGATCCCGATCCCGATCAATAGTAACTGCGTTGTCCCTGGGCAAGGCACTTAATGCCGATTGCCCACGTGGGGCACGGTGGCGCTGTGTACTAAGACGTACGGCACGCCGATGGTGCACCTGTCTTTAACCAGTGCTAACCTTGCTTGTGTGCAGTTAGTAGTGGTTCCTTCCAGTGCTTCCTCTACCAATAAAACTGTCCGACACGAGGTGACCCTCACATATTTTGGCCAATTCTAGACGTCTGTGAGAAAACAATTGTAGAACACGAAACTCTGGAGAAATAGCAAACAGTCAGGGGCGTAGCGAAGGGAAGTTTAGGGGCGGGGTGTGATACTCTCAATACTTATTCACAGTAGAGACACTTTCGTCGCGACAACGATTCACTTTTACATGTAATCGTAATGTAATGTGATGTAAAGATGGGACTTAATTTGATACTTGAATATGTCACACACACTCATACAAATGGACAGCCTGGTACCCGTTTCGTCCAGTTTTTTGGGAGCGGGCGGGGAGAGGGGTAGGAGAAGGAGAGCATGGACAATTGAAAGTAGGCCTACGGCACGTATTAAATAGATAAGAAGTTGCGTCACGACTACTACATGTATATTGTATTTATCCACAAATAAATGTCCAAGAAGCCTCGAGTAATATTCAAACTATATCAACAAGGCATGCCTTTTACGAAGGCATGCCTTGTTGATATAGTTTGAATATTACTCGAAGGGCGGGATGTGATACTCTCAATACTTATTCACAGTAGAGACACTTTCGTCGCGACAACGATTTTACGAAGGCATGCCTTGGTTATGTAGTTGAAATATTATATCAGTCGCGATTTGAGCGTTCACAGTAGTTAAAAATCAGATATTCACAACATCCCCCCCCCTAACAATCGATCATCTTCGCGACGTCCCTGGAAACAGCACGGCGGCACAGTTAGCAAAACAGTAAATTTGGATTCCAACATACCAGCTACCTTCAGGATAACTCTGACATACAACAGTGTGCAGGCTAATACAGAAAGGCTATAAAACAATTATCACCTGTTGAGTGCAGTGTTTTCCCCAAGGGTACGTATCGCTCGGCACCAGTCTCCAGGTTTCCTTCTGCATTGCGAACTAACGACTGCTGACATTTTCAGGACGAGGAAAAATGTCGAACATGACAGGTGGAACTCAATCGATCATCATCTTAGCTGCCTTGTGGCAAAATATGTATTATTCATCGTACAAAGAAATATTTCAATATGTTTGGTGGGCAGTAACAACACTCTTACAAGGGAGACAAACGGAGACGCTGAGTGAACCAAGGGACGAGTTTCCACGCCACGCCGCACATCGTTTTAGTGTGGTATGATCCGACCTTGGGTGTAACCAGTGAGGGCAACATGGGCCCTGTGACCCCCTAAAGAACACAAAAGGTCAACATCAGCTAAGTTATTGACCCTTTGCTGAGCCGTTCTGTATCTTTGTGCCTCTGTGACCACAACTCCACCCCCACACATCGTTGGCGGTTAGGCTCCCTTTCGCAACTGGAGCTCAACGTGCAGCTAAGCGGGTCTTTCCTCCCCTCCCTAATTTCGGAAAACATCACTGTGTAAACGGTTAGAATTCATTCATTCGTGGAAACATTTCGACAAGAAATCTTCGGAGTAAAACTTCTTTTACACGTGCGTACAAACGTGGAGAATCGGGATGAAGCACTTTGCCCAAGAACAGATACAGCGCATGTAGTGACCCCTTGCGAGAATCTAACCGTGGACCTTTTATGGTTTGAAGTCCAATGTCGTAACCACCGAGCCACAGCGCTCCCACTCTTAACCTGTAACCAAAGATCCCCTCGTTTGATACGTGTCTGCTATGGACTTTAACCCTTAACCAACGCAGAGAATATCAAAATTTATTTTAATTACTATTTTTTAAATTTTTCCCCAAAATTTCAACAAAACAATATCATGTGATCCCCTCATTGGAACGAGCTCATCGAGCTCGTTCCAATGAGGGGTCACATGATATGGGTTTGTCGAAATATTTTTACAAATTAATTTTTTTCAATTGCTCAGTTTGCAAATTACCCGGGCGGATGCGGGCAATTCGTTAGGTAAAGGATTAAAGCCCCAAAAATACACATTTGGGACTCCATGTTTAACAAATGTCTCCATCGGACCGAAGCAATGTTTCGGCACAATAGGGAAATATGTGAAACATGGAGCCAAAAATTTGTATTTTTCTCAATGCAGAGTTTCACACATAGCGTTGTGTATTGTATTGTATTCCAATCATGCCACTCAGGCACATGCACCACCATTGATATATATGAATATCAATGTGCGAGTGTCTTTGTATGACCGTGCGCGCCCTTACCCCATGGGCTTCCTATGCCCTGGGTTTGCCATTGAACCCCCCTCATTCAATATTCACCACTGGGTAGTAAAATAGCTTTTCGGACAGCATGCTTTCTACTCTTTGGGTTTTAAAATGCGACAGAGCAGAGCGGTATATCACACAATTACAAACCCTCTCTCCGTTTTTTTCTTGAACGTGTCCTCCTTAGTTTCCCCGAGCTAAGCGAATACCTACTAACACACGATTTCCGCATTCTATAGCAGCGTTTTTGTTCCTGTATGTAGGTATTATCACAGATTCTGGTTATTCCACACTTTCTCGATCTACTCTGTGTGCACGTGCTTGAGCAGGGACTCCACTCTGACCACTCTAGATACAGGACGTCATAGAGCAGTTGTTTTATTTTTTTATTTTGTCTTTTGTCACCAATAACTCGGTATGTCAGGATGGAACAGTCCCCTGTTTTTCTTCTGCATACCCGTTTTTCTTTCAGTTTTGTGTATCCACAAATATCGGACCTTTTACAGCGCCTAATGCGCTTTTGTTCACATTTTCTGTTGCACCTCGTCCAAGATGACCATGGAGTATAGAATTCACACAAGCCGCTCTGCAAAATATCATTCTGTGTTTGATTGCTTTTTTCTAATCTAATACTTTCTGGAACTTTCTGAAAGCATAAAACATGAAAGGCATCATTACCCTTTGAACATGAGAGGCCACTTTTCCCACCCAGGAACATGATATGTCATAATTTCATTGAGTAGGATGGCTTCTAATTGAATGTGTGAGGCAGAGCAATCAATATTTTCAACGTGAAGTCCAAAGGCTGCACGTTGAAAATATTAATTGAACTACACCCAAACAATGAATATACGCTCTTCCAATTGCTGCCATTGAACTGACATGGATAATTCCACCAGGGTTCAAGAAGTTAACAGACGAAAGGAAAGACCTATCAACTGAAATAACATACAGAATCGTGACCACTAGGGGCGCTGTAGTGCGTTGTTAGGATATTGAAATGTCAGCTGTTCGATCCTGGCCCACGTCATGAGCGTTGCGTCATTGGACAAAACATTTCATCCTGATTGTCTGTGTGGAAGCACGGTGGCGCAGGATATTAAAGCGTGGGGCACGACAACGGTACACTTGCCCGCAACCGATGCTAACGCTGCTTGTACCAGACTAGTTATAGCAAATTAGAGAGACCGGTAGTTATTCGCCATTCCTTGGAAATTCGCTCTGGGTATCCCGGCCTCCTCCACCCGTAAAACTGTCCGAACAGCGATGACTCTGACTGTTGAAAGGTTCTTTAAACATCATTAAAAAATTGACAGCAAGCGTGGTTTGTTTCACCTTCAGATGACGATCAGGACGCACAAGTCATCCTCAACTTTTATCTTCATAGATATTGACTCTTGGGAAAGTTATCTCCCTTTGTAAATACTGGAGTCTAGCCGTTATCCAATTAACATTGAACTTCTGAAAGGTGTGAATGAAATCTTGATCGTCAGGGAATAGTTGTCGGAAGCGGAGAAATCAGCTGAGAATGAACCGGCCAGCGCTATACACGAAAATCAGCATTCATTTTTTTTTTATATTT
The DNA here is from genome assembly GCA_031216915.1 of Pictodentalium vernedei. Lineage (NCBI taxonomy): Eukaryota > Metazoa > Mollusca > Scaphopoda > Dentaliida > Dentaliidae > Pictodentalium > Pictodentalium vernedei. Next base: position 801,802,606 of record CM062297.1, read on the forward strand.
TCATTTCATGCTTACAAAACATAGGCTATAACCTATGTTTTGGAAACCCAAAAAATGAATTTTTAGTTATACGAGGATTTTTTTCTACTGGTTGACCAGAAATGAATTAAGACACTTAGGGGTTATCGCACCTTTGCATTTGTACTCACGCGGAGACCTATCTGATATTGTGGACCGCGGTTTTAACCGTTTTTACTACAATAAAATTTTTCTTGGTTTTAACATAAAAGGGGGGAAAATGGGGCAAATGTCAGCTTGTATATGTTCATATGGTTAGATAGGACAATATCTATATTATATGCCGGTATGCACACAGCATTGCTAATATGAAGCAAAGAAAATATATTAACCGCTAAACGTTGACGAAAATGCAATTTTATACCATTTTACATGGAATTATACAGGAAATAACAGTAGCATTTTAAATAAACGTGGGAATAAAAATGGTCGAATGAAATCGTTCGATAATATCACCAACTGAAAGCATATATATCGTTCTTAAAGGATTGATGCGCACAGCGAATATAACGTTCATGGGTTTTATATAATTTTGAGAAATATAAAAATTCCCCATTCAGTTTGTGTTAATTTTTGTCTGCCAATTCTTAACAATCAGGGGAGATAACCTTTTCGTAAGTGGATGTGAATGACGAGAAAAGTTGACCATGTCAACAGCGAAAATAAAGTAATTTTGAAAACGAGACTGAATAAGTCAAGACAATGGGAAATAACATCAGACATTCAGTGTTCTGGTATGTCTTTTCGACAGGTGAGATTGTATTGTTGTGAAGAGGAAAACAGAATACCCTGTTGGCGTTTGTGATCACACTACTGTACCCTTCATATTTTTACAAAATTATATTCTATGCATGAGATTTTTTACAGTGACGTTCATGAATTATTTAACGGAGAAGACATTCTAGCTTTGTATATTTCTTTCTTTGAAAAACACAAGGAAACTGTGAAATGATATAATTTCAAATTGAATGACTGGTTAGCTTTTCTGAAACCTGCTTTAAAATCACGTGGTTCTTGCCGAAGTACACAATTTGTAGTCAACAATATAATTAGGCCCTTCAATATGGTACAGTTAAAACTAGAAGTCCTGTCATGAACTGTGCGCTTATCTAGGCTTAATTGCGCGTAGGAATTGCGCACAATTGCCATATCGAATGGCATCCAAAGCACGACAGGTTCTCCTGGTTACTCATAGCAAACACAGGCAATGCTGTTGCCAATGGACCTCCGGGTTACCCGGAGGTCCATTGGCTGAAATATTGCTTGTGCACAGGCCATATGTACAGAATTTGATAGCTTTACGATGGCCATAACGCGTAGATTAACGCGCAGACCAACGTGCTATTTGTGCGCATTTCATGAGAGGACTTCTGGTTTTAACTGTAGGTATATATTTGGGGATAAATAAAAAAATGTCAATCAAAGGAGATGACAAAATAAAAATAAATACAGACGACACAATAAAAAACAAAATGGTAAGGAGAACCTCAACGCTGATAGGTATTTGATCGCGGACGTATGGAATAGAGATGGGCGGTTTTGGAATTTTGTGTTCGGTGTCGGTTTTCGGTATTTCTAAGGGGGTATACATCGGTATCGGTTCGGTATTCGGTATCTGACTTGAATGAGATATGCTGATAGTACCAAAAGGGAATTCACGTCAGAAAATACAGAATTAGTTGTTCTTGTATCATTCTACCACAGCTCCACAAAAGGCCCTGCAATGAGCTCAACAGTGGCATACTTTTACGAACACAAATAATAACTACAGTAATTGTGTGACTTCTTTTAAACATACCTTAACCTTCAAAGGCCTCTTTGAGGTGTTTGTTATCTCAGAGCATGTGCCTGTGCCATGCCCTCTTCAGGAGGCCCTGCTGAAAAAACCTGGGCAGTGATTTCTAGTCACGTCCTGGCTGCCTGTTAAGGCAGCCAAGACATGGCTATAAGTCACTGTTAAGCAACTAGACATGTACATGTTAGTGAGAATTCAGTTCAATTACCCAGGCCTCTGAGGGTTAACTAAACTGAAAATAAAGTCAGCCACTCCTTTCATGAAAATGAACCCTTCACCTATATCAAGCCCCAACAAGGCCTTAGAAATGGTGAATGCAGAAACAACTGAAAATTCTGACGGTTTCGGTGTTCGGCGATTGGTTCGGTTCGGTTTTTCAGTATCCCCATAATATCGGTTCGGTTTTTCAGTATATTGCCCATCTTTAGTTGGGTGGAGGAATGTGGGGAATTCTAACCGTCAAAGCTTGGACAATTGTTATAGTTAACTTGTGTGCAAATGATAGTTCATTATTTGGAAGATATGCTATTATAATTTTCCTCTTGAAACATTCAAGTCGTATACATGACATATCAGAGCTATTTCATCATTTTATTTCAGTAGTAAAATCTGTCGTGACTCTGAAAGAATCACGCGCATGTAACAAATCAGTCATTTGCTTCCTGTAAATGACGTTAGTAGTCAGTAAATAAACGAAACGAATATAGTTGCGTACAGCAATTTGCTTCGAATGTTTAACCCATCGTTTCGCCTAGGAGGCGCGGTGGCTCAGTTGGTAGAGGTGCAGGCTGCAAGCCGAGAGGTCTTCGGTTCGAATCCCACCTATGGCAACCGCGTTGTGTCCTTGGGCAAGACACTTCACCCCGAATGCCTACATGGGGGCACGGTGACGCTGTGTACTGAGACGTACTGCACGTCGATGGTGCGCATGTCTTCAACCAATCTAACCCTGCCTGTGCTGCAGTACAGAGTTCAGAGTTACGATGTTGGAGAGCTGACAGCTGCTCGTCGTTGCTCGGTGGTTCTCTCCTGGTACTCCGGCTTCCTCCACCCGTAAAACTGTGAAGGTCACGATTAGCCATTGTGCATAAGTATGTGACCTTAAACACCAATAAATCAATCAATCAATCGTTTCGTCCGTTATCGTTCAAGATATCATTACACATTAACAAGTTAGCGAATAGAACAAAATGCATAGTAAGTTATGTTTTAATGTGTACCGAGAAAACGACCTCAATAACTTCGCGAAAAGTTTTGTTGCGAACACAGGCAGGCACTTTCACCCGGCTATTTGATGAAATAAAATGCCGTGATAAAATACCCCTACTCTCGTCTGCTAAATAAAAGTGATCGCCAAATAAATTTGTGGGTTCAATAAATAAAAGTGATGGTGCCAAAATTACAGGAGTGATAGCTACACTGCAAAAAATATAGGTTCTCTTTAGAACCAAAACTGGTTCTAATCTTGTCCCTGAGATGGAACCAGTTCTGTTTAAACAGTATTTATTTCAAATCAAATAAATTCAAAAAGATTAACATTAAATATTAACAGAATTAAACATAAATTGAGGAGGTTTCAGCTGTAAGTTTAGAGCTTATACGAGGTTGTCTCAAATCATTATTAAGCAAAGGAGATATGAACAGTTGGCAAATCGAACCAGTTTTGGTTCTCTTCAGAACCAAAACTGGTTCGATATGCCAACTGTTCATATCTCCTTTGTTTCAAAATGTTTGGCGACTGCGTTGAATAAGCTCCAAGTTTACTGCTGAATCTCCCTCAGTTCATCTAATATTCTGTTGAAATCGAATGCTAATCTTGGTAAATTGATTTGATTTGAAATAAATACTGCTTAAACAGAACTGGTTCCATTTCAGGGACAAGATTAGAACCAGTTTTGGTTCCAAAGAGAACCTATATATTTTTTGCAGTGTACAGCTGCACGAAATTCCCACAAATACCTCTTGACAATACCCGTGTTTCACTCCTGCAGAGTTGACATGGATCTAAGGAATTCAAAGGGATAGGGTACACACTAGTAGGAGATTACGTAAATAGTTAGTGTAGGACCTTTTCACAGGGACGCAAATTGTAAATTCTGACAGGACTCGATGGTGGACATCGATGAAAATTTACAATATCTTCTTCCAGCAAATAGTGTTTTCTTGTGTTGTTGTTTTTTTTGGCTGACTTGTTGATCGGATATTCTAATGACAGTAACTCATTTTAAAACTCATGATGGTGCCTAATAATCATGATGCTGTCCTCTTCCTCCAAAAATTAGTTATAGTGATGTCACTTTCATTTGGCAGGGGAGAGTTCTTATATTATTAAATAGAGAGTAATCGCTTGATTGGACTGCTTACGTGAAATAAATCACGAGAGGTGAGGGACATTGTACAAACATGAGTGCACGAGTGTTTTACAATATAATCCCTCGCCTCGAATGAATTATTTCACGTAACCAGTCCAGTCATGCGATTAACCTGTTTATTACTTTTCATTATTAAAAATAATTATATTATTTCACTCTTTACCTAACGTAACGGCCAGCGCTATTCTCAAAAATCGCCAATTAATTTTCATTTTTTGTCTCTAAAACATAGGTTATGACCCCTTCATTGGAACGAGCTCGTCGAACTCGTTCAAATGAGGGGTCATAACCTGTGTTTTTGAGACAAAAAATGAAAATAATAGCTATTCAAGATTTTTTTTGCAAGTGTCGTCTGCTTTTCATATTAGGTAAAGGGTTAAAGAACAAAAAACAATGAAGTCCCCATTACATCCACGGCAAAGCGTTTTCGTTTACGCGCACGGATACATGACCCAATTGTTGATAGCATAATACATTTGTTAAATTATCGTTTATAATCAAAGCCGGAAATCCCAGTAAACCACACTTTGGAAAGTAATAAATGTAGATATTTAGTAATATCAATGTTTTATTCTGTAATAAATTCTCTATTCGAAATAAACAACAAATAAGAAACAATGTGAGAAGTACAAATTCATAATATGGACGGCAAACATAATGGTTTGATTCTTGAGTACATAAATTATAAGGAGATGCATGGCCAGATTGGCAAGGGCGCCGGAAGCATCAGAGGCAAGGGTACGGGTATCAAAATGGGCACGCGAATGTTAGTGTGAGTAAAGACCAGAGTTTACAAATTGTACATGTGACACTCAATAATACTGACATTAAATAAAGAAATATAGTCCCTCGATAGTTTCAACGTGCTATCTACAATGCTAAAAGCATTGCAGATGGCACCTGGTTCCACTCAAGGGACGATATGGAACTTCGGAAATCACTCCGCCGATGGTATGTATAGCTTCTTTATGTGGTGATTATCCACCAAGCTCCGTCATTATACCTTATGCATCCCAATCCATTGTCATTGGTACATGTAAAATATGTTAGAAAAGAATACTCGAGAGTTTCTCGGTTACTGTTCTGGAAAAGTGAGGTCTTTCCGTAAGTGGACTTCTGGCGAAAAAGTGCAGCTGTGCCCTTCCATTCCCAGCAGATTCGCTGTCTACCTGCCATCCAGGGCCGGAAGAGGGTGGGAGCACGGGGTAGTAACCCTAGGGCCCGGAACTTTGTGAGCCCGGGCTTTGCCCAGGCGTCCGGAATTCCTTGGTCAGGCCTGGGCCCCCAAAGTTCTGACTCCTATGCCAAGTCTGGGCCACTGATCCTCGAGCGAGAACCAGCAAGATAATTGGAATACTAGTTGTCACTCGTGTAAAGAAGGAATTGGAGTGCCCGCGGAGATGCTCAAGCTGTTGCATGATTCTTGAAGTGATAACTTTACTAAATCAACTTGATGTCATGAAGTTATCACTTCAAGAACTGTGCAATCGAAAGCTACAACTCTAGGTCACTGGATACTCACTTATGAACTTACAAATATAAACATGCTGCTAAGAAACGTCATTTTGACGGCCAAAAAATAACATTATTTATCATCCCAAAAGTTGTCAGAAGTCTCTATTTAATAAATGATTTCAAAATTTTCATGGAGGAGACCTCCCCTCCCAAACCTTCGGCACTCGCAGCAGATGCCTTCCGCATCTACGTCAAGTGTCCTGACAATTTCGAAGGGGGCCGTCACAGAATTAACCCTGGGGTCCGAATTGACCTTCCCGGCCCTCCTGCATCTCCTTGAAGTATGGGCAGATTCATGACCAGAAGACCGACAAACCACAAAACGTGTTTTTTATGTCTTTTAATCAGTGCTAATATTAAGAACGAATACATCAATTTACAGCAACAAGAAGGGGAATATACCAAATGAATATGTCCACCGTTGTATATGTTTAATTTCCTGAAAGGAATGGCGGAATAGATGGTAGAACGGCTATACATATTAATTATAGTTACTGAGTAATATAGGTAGGGGTATACTTATTAAATATAGATATTTAATAACATTGGTAGTGGTATTGTTCTCGGAATTGTCATTTCATGAAATGACTGAAAACAAGTGCGTGTGTTGCGAGTTTTGAATAGTGTTATTTCTTATAGTTCATGAAAACTACTTTCTCCTACTCCTGTGGGTCGCTCATGAATTTGGTGAGAAGTTTGACTTTGCTACACTCTAAAATCAGTTGGTTTAAAAAATAACCCAAATCAAATGGGTTGAGTGAATATGAACCCAATTGGGTTCATATTCACTCAACCCAGTTGATTTTGGCTGATTTTTAACCTACCTCATTTTAGAGTGTTGTTAATAATCTGCTCTCTCTTCCGTCACCACAGCTCAATCATCCCTTACGCGCGGAAATGTTTAGCTCGGTATCCCATAATGCCGTTTACATGAACCCTGTAAATTCTCTTCCCAGTGCTTCGCCGATTGAGATTTCAAAAGGTATTTCTGACATCATGTTTGAAACAAAAATATAGAACGAGCAATAGACGTCAAAGTGGGAAAACGTTTGGTGCTTTAACGCAAGAACTGACTTGGAACAAAAGTGGAATTTTTAGGGTGTTTTTTTTTTTTAAAAAAACAACAACAGACGTTTTCTGTGTCATTTGTATGCGGTGTAATGTGAATGGTTTGAAATCTAAATATTTGAAAGATTATTCCACGTCAAATTTGGGTTTCATTGTACCAGCGATTAGTTTTCTTCGTGAACCAACCAAAACCCATATTGAACCCTTTCATGTATCACCAACGATACGCCCCACCCCCTCTCAAGTAATTAAAACTCCGTTAAAATATTAACCCTTTGATACTTTTGTACGTCATGTGACGTACGAAATCAAACAGCGCATTGATACTTTTGAACGTCTTATGACGTATGAAATCAACCAGCGCCTTGATACTTTGTGGTCATTTGTTTTATTATTTTTCGATTTTTTAAAGTTTTAAGCTCAATTCCTATTTTCTCCCGAATAGTGCTCAGTGACAACCGTTAAGCCAAATGTTATCGCAGCTTGAAATACTAATATAATCCTGCTGTCAAGACTTTCTTGATTGGCTGAGTGCAAGAAGCCATTATCAGGGCTTTAAAACTAGTTTTGAAATACAAATTTAGACCACCAAAAATAATCTAGCCCTCAACTAGATAAACACTAAAAGTGAAAACTAGAGAATTGTAATTTGTTGGACAAATTACTGGCTTTCCCGATTTTTAATGTGAAAAGGAAGACAGAACATAGCAAAGCAATTTGTTTGAAATTAACCCTTTCGAAAATAAGAGAAAAAAGCAAAGTTGGCTAATTTGGGCATTTTCAAGTGATACGCTTATTCTCACCCTCATTGTGATTGAGGGTTAAGTCTGAGATTAAAACATAAACAGTAACTTTCTTCTGCAATCATAGTTGCACCTATCCATACCAAAATAATTGCTACAACAACATTGCAGTCAGAGCAAATGAGTACAGACATTTGCAAAATTCACTAAAAATCAAATTTTTTAGACAAGCCACAGAGCATAACATACAACAGTGGATTTGTTCATTAAGCACCTCTACATGTAGCAAAGCAAAGTTTTCAAAATCAAACCTTTCCAAAATTATAGAAAAAAGCAAACAAAGTTGGTTAATTTAGGCATTTTCAAACGATACTCTTATTCTCGCCCTCATTGTGCTTGAGAATTTAAATCTGAGGTTAAAAAGTAAACAGTAACTTTCTTCTGCAATCACTGTTGCATAAATCCATACAAAAATAAGTGTTACAACAGCCCTGGAATAAGACAAATTTACCATTAAAGTTAGTGAATTTTGAAGAACAAATGCTATAATCATTTCATTTTTGGCCCATAGGGGTTAATTTTGAAATATTTGTGAGGTGATTTTAGTGCATCATATTATGCTCTAACTGTGTGGATATCAATCCCAGACTGAGTGTCATGGCGGAATATTGAATCTTGGTATTTGAATGAACATGTACAAGTTGAGGGTACTCCAATTCAAGGTCTGACAAGTGGGTGAGGGTTAAATCTTTGAATAAAACATATAACAGTGAAATTGTTCTTGGATGAATGCCCTATCTTTCAATGGGAAACGTTTTGAGAAAATATAGCTTCAGTGCCGAGAAATCGCATGTAAAATTTGGCGAAAATAACAATTATTCTGTCAGTACCCTTATGGGAAGTCTTAAATCTGTCAAAGGTTAAACTTTTAATAATAACATTTAAAACAAAATATTTCATACTTTGACTGCTGCATGCAGCCATAGAAAACATTCAGAGCTCAATCAATTAGAAATGGAGTAAATTATCACTTAAATTTATCAAATTCTGAAAAAATGGAGTTTATTTTATGCAACCAGAATGGGCATAGGGTTAAACTTTACAACCAAACTTACAACAGCAAATATGCTCTGTAGTCAGTTGTGAATACGGACATGCAAAAGTGTTTGATATTAGCCCTTTCCAAAATGATAGAAAAAAGCAACCAAAGTTGGCTAATTTTGGCATTTTTAAACAACACTCTTATTGTCGCCCTCATTGTGCTTGGGGGTTAAATCTGAGATTAGAAAGTAAACAGTAACATTATTCTGCAATCATTGATGCATCTATTCCTACCAAAAAAAAACTGTTACAACAACCTTAGAAATAGATAAATTTGCCATTGAAGTTGGTCAATTTTCAAGACAAAACTGCTATATTCATTTCATCTTTGGCTCACAGGGGTTAATATTGAAGTATTTGTGTGGTGATTTTGGTGTACCATATTATGCTCTAAATGTTTGGAAACTTAGAGCCAGATAACTGTTAACAATTCCGAGACATTTGAAAAATGGTGAAATTTTGATGGTTTTAGCAGAAAATTTTGAAAATAAGCGTTTTCACGAATATGATGCTACCTCATTTCTCTAGATATTGTGACAATAAATAAGTTTATCATATGACTCGTCCGTTTTGTTCACTTTAAAACATTTGATATTTTGTTTTCATATTAATCAGTGATAAATAAAGCCTTCCGTCAATTTCATTGGTCAATTTCAAAACTAGACAATATTTGATTGGCTGAATAAAATATAACTGGGCCACATTTTCATAATTTGCATTATTAGAGTTGCGAGCTTTCATTGGTCAATTTCAAAACTGGACAATTTGATTGGCTAAACAAAATACAACTGGGTCACATTTGCATAATTTCAGTAGGGAGAATTTACGTTATCTGTCCTATTTAGGGTGGGTTATATTATATTAATCTTTTACCTACAAGAAAAACGCCATTCATTTTTTTTTATATTTTCACTTTTTGCTTCCAAAACATAGGTTATGACCCCTCATTGGAACTAGCGTGTCGCGCTCGTTCCAATGAGGGGTCATAACCTATGTTTTGGAAGCAAAAAATGAAGATTTTTAGTTATACGAGGATGTTTTTTCCAAGTGTCGTCTGCAACTCAAGTTAGGTGATGGCTTAAAAAGTCATACTAAGTGGCTAATTTGTGCGTGTGTGTGTCATATGACAAATAGAATATGGAATGAGTGTTTTTCTCATATAATATTTATGAAACCCGTCCGAATGTTCCGTTTGGGCTCGTCAGAGGCTCGACCAAACGGAAAATTCTTAGACTCGTTTCATAAATATTATATGAGAAAACACTCATTCCATATCCTCTATTTACCAAATCTGGTTGAAATCGTACAGCTTGTTTTTGAGCTGCGTTGAAAAATGGTGAAATTTTGACGGTTTTGACAGAATAGTTTGAAAATAAGCGTTTTCACAAACATGAAGATACCTCATGTCACTAGAGTGTATGACATAACATGAGTATGCCAAATTTGGTTGAAATCGAACAGCTTGTTTTTGAGGAGTGCAACAGACAAAATTGACGGCGGAAAAAAAAATAGAGAAGAAAAATTTTGAAAAAAAGAATAACAAGAGTCTTTCCCGAACTGGCATAATTTGGGGAAATTCAGGTGATCTGGGAATGAAAACAATTTAAGTTGGGCACCGAAAATCGTTAAAGAATATGCACAATTTAGACATCGTTCGGTATGATACACAACAAAAAGTGGTTCACCAGATTTTCTGTGGCATGTATGGTGGGTTCTCAATGGGTCTATGCTAAATGTTTCGTTGTTTTGGGTATATACACAGGTTGGTATTGTATAGAATGGTTAACCTAGATGAGTACACGTTTCTATTAGCGCGTGATTGGAATTCGTGATATCAAAAGATATCTTTCGCATGCAGAATTCAGTAATTTATACCACCCAGAATTCTTGATATTGTAGTTAACCTAACAGATTTAACCGCAGGCCTTGGTTCAGTCTCGGGATTGATGCTGCTTAGGCGTCCACGTTGGGGATATCATCCCAAGGACTAAAATATAGAATTGGGTTTCTATTAGCACGTGATTGGAATTCGTGATATCAAAAGATATCTTTCGCATGCAGAATTCAGTGATTTATACCACCCAGAACTCTTGATATTGTAGTTAACCTAACAGATTTAACCGCAGGCCTTGGTTCAGTCTCGGGATTGATGCTGCTTAGGCGTCCACGTTGGGGATGTCGTCCCAAGGACTAAAATATAGAATTGGGGTTTTGCAACCTGTGAATTCCTAATATGTTAACTTATATGAAGGGTATCTAATACACAAAACTGACGGAGGAACAACTTTCGCTGATAAGACTTGTTCCGTTTCTTTTAAAGCACGCGTTGTTCTTTTTCCCAGGTGGCGTTGCCACCTCTATGGGGGAATAGTACACCATTGGAAATATGGGTTCCGTGTGGGTCTATTTGGAACTAAATCTATAGAACCTTGGGTTTTATATAATATTTTGGTTCTAGGTAGAACCCTTTGCTCCCCAAAAAACCCTGGGCTACATGTACCATAACCTTAACAGTATAAGGTAAATTGTCTTTGTACCACGCATGCTTCACATTCCCCTTATAAACAACAGCCCCTTTGAAGTCTACCCGTGTAGAAACTTTAAAGGCCGGAAAAATGAATAAATGGAGCCATTGGCAAATATTGTTGTTTACGAGCCACCGGGACATGTAATACCTGGTGGTTCATACTCAAAAAATATATTGCTGGTGTTGCATTAATGTTGGAGAAGAAAATTATATTTAAATAAATAATTTGGAATCACAGTACTGGATTGGTTAATTGACTAACGAGGTTATTCTGGTATTATTTGCTCACTTTCTTTCTTGGGACAATGACGAATTTGCTGATTGATTAATTGATTAATTTGACCAATCAATCAATGAGTCAGACACTTAGATAATCAGTCGATTAACCAATCAATGAATTCATTTGTTCACACATTTATTTATTTACCAAACCAACAATAATTCCTTTATTTAACCAAGTTATCATTCATGCATGTATTGATTTAATTATTTCATAACACATTCATTTTGGCATTCATTCCTATGAATATAAATGCGTTCATTCAGACTCATGCAGTCATGCTCACTCACTTTTTCGCTCACTCAGTAATCTAGTAACTAATCCAGTCATCCACCCAGATCAATGCACTTACTAATTCATGCATTTGCTCATTCATTCAGTGATTTCATTACGTAGATCTATAGCTATGCATATATCATTCATCCTCACATGCATCATACATTATTCGCACCTAATAAATCTATGACTGTATTTAGACAAGACCCTCAAACATTCGGGCCACAATGGAATAATGTGACAATCATAAATGCTTTACCGGGAATGAAATCCATTGTACAGTTAAAATTAGAAGTCCTGTCACGAACTGTGTGCTTATCTTGGCTTAATTGCGCGTAGGAATTGCACGCAATTGTCATATCGAATGACATCCAAATCACGGCAGGTTCTCCTGGTTACTCATAACAAACGCAGGCAATGTTTTTGCCAATGGACCGTCGGGTTACCCGGAGCTTCATTGTCTGAAACATCGCTTGTGCACAGGCCATATGTATTTGATTTGATAGTCTTACTGTCATAACGCGTAGATTAACGCATATATCGACGTGCTATTTCTGCGCATTTCATGACAGGACTTCTAGTTTTAACTGTAGCGTAGAGATCCAATTGAGCATGAACTGCATCAAACCGTCGGTGGCGGTACTTTACCAAGAAGCGAATCGAATTTGAAAAGATATCTCGGCTTCACTCATAAAGATGTGGAAAGAACCCTTTCGAAACGGTATGCATGATCGTTTGTCAAAGTAAAATTCACTGGTTGGAAAAAAAACAATACAGAAGAGTAACTGACAGCTAATGAGGATAAGCCCTAATATTGAATTCAACAGCCCCAAGACAAATTCCATTCTGAAACTCAGTGCTGAAATGCTGAATACGTCTCCACTTGATTTGATCGTATAAGACGTGTTATTTAATTTAGTTTACTCCTGGGAACGGGAATTTCACGCCTCCAGCTTCCGAAAGTCAGTCTCTACTCCCTGAAATTCAGACGCCAGAACCAGTATTCAAACCTAGCGTATTAGCTTTTGACAGGACGGCAGATATCAACTTTTTTCGAGACCAATTTCGACGTTGGAGCTGGGGTTTGATCACGGAAACGAGCATTTCCCGGTTCTCGGTTCTGAAACTCAAACTTTTATTTAGTCTTGCGTTGGTATAATGCAAACGTAATGAGTCGGAGGCAACATTTGTGACATTCAGCAATTTTGAGAACTCAGATATTGAAATCTAAAAATTTAAACCCTTCACCTAACGAATCTGCGCAACCGCCCCCGTAATTTTCAAATTTAGAAGTTGAAAAAAATGTATTTTTTATAGTTTTCAAAACCTTTCAACAAAACCATAGCATGTGACTCCTCATTGGAACGAGCTCATCGAGCTCGTTCCAACGAGGAGTTACAGGATATGGTTTTGTTTAATTATTTTGAAAACTTATAACAATAATTATGATAATAAAATTTGATATCCTGTGCGTTGGCGGTTGGGTAAAGAGATAAGCTGCAAATTTTTCATTCTTGCTTGGCGGAGTTCATCTATTAAATTCCTAGTTGCATTATGCAAAGAAAGTTCTGTTTGACTGAATGTCGGTATTTCGATTTACTTATTTATTGGGATTTAACGACACTTTTGACAGCCAAGATCACCTCGTGTCGGACAGTTTTTTCGCGGGTGGACAAAACCAGAGGACCCTGGAAGAACCTTCGAGTAGCGGCGAGCAACTGTCAGACTTCCTAATGTACTAACTCCGCACATGAATGGTTAGCATTGGTTGAAGGCAAGGGCACCGTCGGCGTGCAGTTCTCCTCAGTACACAGCGCCACCATGCCCCTCCCTCTTTGCTAAGCGTCTTGCCCAAAGACACAACACAGCTACCCCCTGGTTAGGATCAAACTGTGTTTCTCTAGATACTCAAACCATTGAGCCAGCACAACCTTGGTATTTTCATATCAATGTGCTGGGATGTTGCCACAAGGGGGTTTTCGTACCACCCGCTCCACCATCCCCTCCCCATTTTGAGTTTTTAGACTGAAAAGTAGGGGCATCCTCCAAATTGTGATGGAAAAATAGTAACACCCCCCCCCCCCCCCCCCCCACAATACTGACTCGTAGTTGGAATTTGTGTCTACTGAGAGCCTCGGTTTGATTATTTACAGCCAAGGGCTGTACAAATAGAATTCGCCATCTTGAAGGTAATTGGAAAATGTTGATTCGGGGAAGGGGTAATGGAATTTCCCACTTATTGGAAATTACGCAATGGTAGTCGGAATTTTGCCTATCGGGGAGCAATTGGGAATCTACAGGTGAAGATCCCACTCGAGACCTCTCAACAACGTCTCTGTCTGTGTGCAGAGTATCTATTGTATGATTCACAATGATAAATTCTGAAGTTGAGGCAAACTCCAAGCAGTGTTGTCTTTCCTCGCTACACTGGATTCGCCCGATGTGGCGAGGGGATACAACACTGCTTGGAGATTGGACGTGGGGCTATTAGGGACGTGACAACTGTTACTTATCCCCAGTTCCTTATTCGACATTCGTTATGAACTGATAAAATCGTTTGATAACGATTGTCGAATAAGGAACTGGGAATAAGTAACGGTTGTCACGTCAGCAGGCTGTTGAAGTCTAATGTCACAAAAACGATGAAAACAGAGAGATGCCACAGACTGCCGATGCCGTTTTGTTCGCATAATTCCTACCCGAAGAGGCACTGGTATGACGAAATTAATACGTCAACACAATACCTCAATTCACCCTCAACTACATCTAAATCGGTTTAAACTATTCTAGCGAATGTTGAAATCGATATGTTCATACGACGTGTCCCATCCCATTCTTCCCGTTTGAAACGTCGTTGCCTATTTTCCCACGTGGAGGTAGTGTTGCTTGCAAAATTCAGAAAACAGGAAGTTAACTGGTTCATTGAACGGACTTGCCCTTGACACGCGATAATCAGACAGCACGAAAACATGATTGATTTCCATTATCGGTATTTATTTTTCAGATAATATTTCAGTAAACTGAGCAAACAGACGAAAGTTGGCAAACAATATTCACTACAGCATGAGACAACACAGCTTCCAAAAAGCACTGTATAATCGCCCGATGTCGGAAAATGTCACTCTACCCCGGAATCATGATTCTCTTCCAGGAAAACAGTTTGACGATTGCGCTGGTGAGAGATCTTAAGGTGCTATAAAAGTAAAGGGAGTTTGTTTACTTTGAAATTCCCGCCTCTGTTATTACATAAATTCAAATTAGATATACACAAATTAAACATCAACATAAAGATTGTGATGTATAGAACACGGAGCGCAAATGCATTCAACTCCCAGACTTGACAGTGGGCACCAATGATTCCTGGAAGTCTGCTACCGCATTCGTACCAGAACTCATGACAAAATAATATTTCCAGAGAACAACCCGCGGTCGAATGTGCTTCAGGTATCCAGGAACAACGCTAGGACACCAAAATTCTTCAAAACACAGTGACAGATCTGCAAGGGGGTAAATTCCAAATCTCTCGGCTTTGTTTTCATTGACTGTTTGTTGATATTTTCGGTGAAGGTCATCGGAGGAAAAAGAATCTATATGGAATCTAAAATCAAATAATGAGAAAGATCCCCTTAATACTACGAACTGGTTTTATTTGGAGACTTAACAATTGTCATATTACCTGCAAGGTATAACGACACCTGTTTGAATTTCTTGGAATTACGCGATTGTTTGTTGATGAAAATTCGTGGTATCGCGTGATTTGCGCATGTTCGTCGGTCATGGCCCCATCTTCCATAACCAAATGCAGACAGTGTCGTCCTTTACCCAAATGCTGTCTCGTCGCTGCATCGTAAGGCGTTTTGAATGTCTAGCTTTGTTCTTGGATATATGAAGCACATTTGGACACGGGTTGTTCTCTGAAATATTATTTTATTTCAGTTTTGGTACAAGTACGATAGCAGACATCCAGGAACTATTATTGGCTATCGTCAAGTCTGCGAGTTGATTTCGTATGTTTTTCGTATTCTATACATCACATTCGTCATTTGGGTGTCTAATTTATGTATTTTTAATTCGAATTTATGTAATAACAGAGCTGGGAATTTCAACGTAAACACATTTCCCTTGCCTATAGCACCTTAATGAGTGCGATTGAGGTGTTAAAATGTATTTGGATGAGTGTCTGCGAGAAATATACTGTACCACAGAAACAGATGGCGACGTGTCATTTTGTGTACCGCCGCGTATTATAATTGCACGTTACTGTGATTACAAAAAAATGTCCTTTTTATCGGTTAGATCGCGATACGGTCGCGACACATATCAGTGGGCGGAGATTTTATGAGTAAAATATTGCAAATCCAAGCCCGGGAAAGGAAAACAAAAAGATATAGCATCTGGTATTCAATGTTTTTGCAATTCATTTTTGACGGGTGAGATTCTAGGAGGAAAGTGGAGAGAATTTCGACCGGGTAGCACTGAGTCGCGATCCGATCGACATACTGTGTCCAGATTTGTAATTAGAGTACTGTATAATAGCAACTGTATACCTCTCTGTTTTAGAGTCCACGCTCTTTCTTTTCTAACTTAGACTGTAACATACCTGTGACAAAAGTAACAAGGAACGTCCCTTCCCTCTGCCTCTCCCGTTCAGTTCTGCCCCCCCCCCGTCCCCCCGACGGTTACATAAGTCGGGGACACTTTGTTGATCTCGATACTAATCTCTGAAGGGACGTGTTAGTCACGTGACCTGGTTACGTCAAATGGGGTTGTCATTGAGCGGTCATGTTCTGAGGTCATTGTCACGGCTATACGTAGTGCCACTGCGCATGTTCAAAAGATGTTGTTAGGGTGGTACGTATTTCCGTCATCAATTTGTACTGGAGACCGTCATCTTGGTTTCTATAGAAGAACATGGTTGCTATGAGCCTGGGAGGCCTCTCCTATAGTAGGGGTGTGTTTGGGGAGTGTGTTCGATTGTATGGGGAGTATATCTAATTTCCGGAAAGGATCCGACAACCACCTAAAATCATTAAAAACGACCAAAATGCACTGAAACGGACCTAGCCCAAGGCCGCCATCTTGAATATATAGGAGTAGCATGTAGTCTATAGGGTCTTGAAACATGCCGAGGTATGGTTCGATTCGATGGGAATATCTTACCTGCTCGAGTTTTTCAGAAATCTCGTTTTTCATCTATTACAGACATATTATATCTATTCTCATCTTAGCCATCTATCTAGTTTTAGCTATATCTGATCCGGCCCCGAATTATGATCTCGACCAATCAGATCGATCCATTTATCTAAGCCCCACCCTCGCCTAGTTCTTATTCATTATTCAAAGACCGAGACGTGTGAGCTCTTTCATCGAATGAAGCAATGTGGGCATGAGGAAATTCCTAACGAGTTCTAAAGTGAAACCCGACATATCCTCACTCAGGTATTAGGGAATACGAGGCCATGAGGGAATCCCTCAATAAGGTATAATCTTTCATCCCTCATATCCTCATATGGGTATTTGGGGATACCTTCGACATGGTGATGTACTATTGAAGGATACCTTTTGGAGGATGATTAGCGCAGTACAGCTATTTGCGGATAGTCGTGGCGCCTGCTGCCTGTTCCACGCCTACCTTCTACGTCATCTCGCTCGTGCTTTTCATACATCATAGATCCTCGGCCACTAAAACAGACTTGTCGATGGCCACAACTATCTGTCGCCTAGCACATTTGTCCTAGGGGAGAACACCTCGGGACCCCACTCCACCAACTCATTCCCGACTGAGGTGAGTTGATGTCGGGGGTCCCAAGGTATTCCGTGTTGTTCGACCCTAGACGAAATTTGACTATGCGCTACCAATCCGTAAAGTTTACAATACCAACCGGTAGTAGTTAGTCCAAGAACGACAACTCACTTTCCGA
The DNA here is from genome assembly GCA_031216915.1 of Pictodentalium vernedei. Taxonomy (NCBI): domain Eukaryota; kingdom Metazoa; phylum Mollusca; class Scaphopoda; order Dentaliida; family Dentaliidae; genus Pictodentalium; species Pictodentalium vernedei. The sequence goes on from CM062297.1 coordinate 801,820,222, forward strand.
AAGACGCTATAGCGGTCCGATCGAGAAAGAATGTTGAAAAACAGCTACAGTTAAAACTAGAAGTCCTGTCACGAAATGTACACACATAGCACGTCGATCTGCGCGTTAATCAGCGCGTTATGGCCGTAGTAAGGCTATGAAATCCTGTATATATGGCATGTGCACAAGCAGTGTTTGAGCCAATGGACCTCCGGGTAACCCGGGGGTCCATTGGCAGAAACATTGTCTGTGTTCGCTATGAGTAACCAGGAGAACCTGCCGTGCTTTGGATGCAATTCAGTATGGCAATTGCGCGCAATTCCTACGCGCAATTAAGTCTAGATAAGCGCACAGTTCCTGACAGGACTTCTAGTTTTAACTGTAATACGAACAATGGCGACGACGAGACAACAAAAAGGTTATTAATACAACGTTTTGTTTCCCTACTTAGATACTGTAACAATCATTCCTACTACTACTACTAATGCAGTCCAGTGATCCCAAAAGTTGTATTTTTCTCGACAAGTTTGCGGTCCGGTCGCATTACACTTACGCTGGTGTGTCGACATATTTTGAATAAAATATCGCGAATTGAAAACCAAATGAACAAAGGCGAATCGAAAAAAATCCATCTGAGATTCAGATTTTCTGAGGTTTAATACCGGGAACGGGAATTTCACAGCTCTGCGGCTCCAGGTCTTGAAAGTCAATTACGATACCCGGGAAATTCATAGACCATGGTATCAATGATTGCGTATTATAGTTTGTGAGATTACGGCAAATATCAATTTCTTCCGTGACCAGCATCTCCGTTGGAGCTATGGTTTAATCTCGCGAGTGGGAGTTTCCAGGTTATCGGTTCTAAAACTCAGTGCTAATGCCAGGGAAATTAATTGACTAGAATCGGGAATCAAAGTTGCGGAACGCAACCTTTGATTCCCGGTTCTGTCCTATGCATTCCAGGGTAACTGGACTGGTATTCAGAAACGACAACCGGAAAATTTCCGATATGGTGACTGACTTTCAAAAACGAGAACCACAAAATTCTTGTTCGCGGGATAAAACTCGAAATTTCGTTTTCTGGCAAGTTAGATTCTACAGTGTTATGAAGAAGATGACATTCGACCGAATCACCACCTAATTCTCTACCACCCCCCCCCCCCCCCACCCCCCCTTGCGATCACAATACTGCACTACCACAACTGCTATTACGACTTTTATGTACTGTTGTACTTATCGACAACAGCAAAGTATTCCTGAAGGGGTAGCCTCGTTCAAAAAATTAAGACACACATTTTTTGCCCACACGCAAACTACCGACTATTCATGATTGTATCTCCTCTTTTCTTTTTTTATCTGTCTTCGCCATGTCAAAAATCCCCGACAAAGAGAATAGATTATAGCATGCTGAGTGGAAGATTTGACCTTGTACACATGAGCCTCGGCAAGGTTTAAATGCAGTTCATTCAGATGTCACCGAACAATGGTATGCAACCTTATTATACAGGATAGGGCATCGACATTTAACATTAATTCTTGTTGTCTACCAAAAATATCACAGAGGAAGGAAGTAACACGTGTATTTATGTAACACTTCTCGCATCTGCCAACGATGAGCATCGCATTATTAGCGAAGGTCGATGATCTATCGAATACAAACTTTCATAATACTTTTGCAACGTTCGATATATTTCAAGAGTCGGAATGTCGTGAACGATATCATCATCGCCATGGCTGATTGCCAGTCATCAAACCAAATGCGTCGTAGTAATATTGCGATGAAAAATACTTGAAAGTGTAGGGGGGTATTTTCTCTCCATCTACACCAAAACTCTTTTCATTTCACTCAAATTGATCTAACGAGGCGATATGTCATTTCCGTTCCACTCGTGTGGTTCTACAAAAGTTAAGAAATTATTATCAAGGGAAGTCGAATAAAACTTGTTTATCAAAGGTCTATACAGTTAAAACGAGAAGTCCTGTCACGAACTGTGCGGGTATCTAGGCTTAATTGCGCGTTGGAGTTGCGCACAATTGCCATATCGAACAGCATCCAAAACACTTCAGGTTCTCCTGGTTACTCATAGCAAACACAGGCAATGTTTCTGCCAATGGACCTCCGGGTTACCCAGAGGTTCATTGGCTGAAACATTGCTTGTCCACAGGCCATATGTAAGGAATTTGATAGCCTTACTATGGTCATAACGCGTAGATTTACGCGCAGATCGACGTGCTAATTGTGCGCATTTCATGACAGGACTTCTAGTTTTAACTGTAAAACTGTAGCCCAACAAACATCCGGCGTCCTATCGAGTACCCAGATCTGAAAGGCGATCTCTTTCTAAATCGGATCGCTATCTGTTCGCGCTTCATCTATAGTAGGGGCCGGGTTGTCCGGATTTCATGAATAAAATTTTAGAATATCAAAACTGAATCAAGAAAAACTAAGATAAATGGCATCTGAAATGTAATATTCTTGGATTGTTTTTTCTCCACGGGTCAATACTATAAACATTTTACAATTTTATTTTCTAGAATCGTATTCTCTAGTTATGACTTTTAATAGTTTAAAATGAACCATTACTATTTTCAGAGATCTTTTAAAATGCTAATGATTCATTTTAGTCAGTTGTATCAGTATACAGAAAAAAACAATTGTAGAAAATACAATTGTAAATTTTTTTATAATATTGGGCCCAGATGAGATTCAACAGTGCTGTTAAGGACGAAAGCAGGCAGGCAATTTTGACCAGTCGAGATCCGTTCGAAATTCCCTGTCTGCTTTTGCGATCACGGTAGTGTTCTTTTTCAAAGTAAACCAAAGACGAATGAAACAATCGTTGGCACATTTTACTCAAGCTTGGGTCAAGTTTGGATCGATTACATTTATGAACTGCCTGGGTTATATCATCTCACCTCCGATTGTACTGTTTGTCAACCGCTCTGGTTGTTGCTTTGTTATTCACGACGACCTTGTTTGAGCACACATGTTTTTTTATCATCAAACACCACCAACGGGAACAAACCAAGATCATGTGCTAGACTTCTGCAAACCTCTCGTCAGTAAATAATCAAGGATGGGTCGTCCTCCATTTGGGGAATTTCATCGGGGATCTCATACTTGACGTCAAAGTCATGCGGCCCAGTAATGAAATGTTGTCCTGTCATGGTTGGTAGCTCGCTTGAGTGGCCGTGTTGTAACATCATCGCCATGATGATTCGTGGTGATAGTGCGCAGTGTGTATTGTTAGGGTGGCATGTGTTTCCGTCGTCCGTTTTGTTTACAGGAGGTCAGTTATGTAACTGAAAGTACTCGAATGGGGGTGGGGGTGGGGGTGGGGGTGGGATGGGGGGGGGGGGGCTGTACGTGGATGTGTTCGATACAATGGAAGTGTTTCTTATTACCGGACGAAAAGTCCCAAAAGTACAAAAAACGGACTTTATTTGGCTCCAATTCTTCCAGAAGTCTGCATATTTGAGTAGCAGGAAGTGCAAAAGCGAATTTATTTATTTATTTATTTATTTACTTATTTATTTATTTATTATTTATTTATTTATTTATTTATTTATTTATTATTTTCTGTTTAAGGTCACTTTCAGAATCTAAAAGGTTAATCTTGACACCCAACATTGGTATGAAGCCAAGTTTAGCATATGTTTATACTCATGTTTTCCGCTTTAGAGGACTTCCACTTCGCGTGTTAGTTACCGGGTCCTAAATTACCAATGCCATAACCAACGAGCCAACGCTCTAACAGAAAAATGCACAATTTTGGCTTCCTACGTCCGTGTTATGATCTACGTTGTTATTCTAGACCACTCGATCATGAACAGGAGTGAAAAAGAGTCTGTCTGCCTTTATCCCTTGTCGGCCTTTGATTTTACTCCTGCAATAAAGACTAGCAAACAGAATACAGTACGTGGAGAGTGGATTGTAACTAAATCACCCGCAGAGTGGAGTTATCACCCAAGCTATAACTTTCAAATTTTGTATATATCGACAAAAAAACACAAACAATGTTTCAGCCAATGGACCTCCGGGTTTAACCCGGAGGTCCATTGGCTGAAACTTTGCTGGTGCTGGTTATGCTTTGCAACAAGTTTGCAATTATTGCTTGGGTGGAATGTCCACTCTGCAGGTGATTTAGTGATACTACACTCTCCACGTACTGTACGAATACGAACACACTGATATAGAATATTTTTTATCGGACGTATCCATATCTTTCTAGCACAATTCACAAAAATCGACGTTCAAATTGTGGTATTTTTTCATTATTTACCACCAAAACCTAACTCTTGCCCTGTTTCTATGAAAGATCATAAGCCATGTCTTGGGGGAAAAGGGAAGTTATTTATTATTTGTTTGTGTTTCAGACCAATTATCGCGGAAATATATGTACGAAATTCTTTCTGTGGAGAATACGAAGTGAAAAAGGGTAGAATGTTGACCGATTAGATGTACACAGGGAGAATCTAATTGGTCTTTGCCCCAAAGTTCAACTGTTCTAATTTATTCACATAAAGCATCGGTTCTCCATTGGTTTATTATGTTTTTCGTAATGGCGAAAAAATTGGTTTCATCCAGCACATTTACAAAATTGAAAAACATGTTTGCCATCCCTTTCTATTTCTTCTTTAATCGCATTTAAAGACCAATCAAAGGGAAAAGTTATATTTCTAATCGCGTACACAATCATCAGTGTAGCGTATCCATATGTGCCCAAAGCGTGTCGTTTTCAGAATAACGAGAATAAATATCGATAAATTGAGTGGTATCATTTTTCAGTCAAATGAAAAACAACATTAAACTATTTTTTTGTAATACTCGATGCCAACATCTTTGCGTGTCACCGATGTTTGATGACGCTCAATAGATCGTATCTATATCAAAAATAGAAGAAAACAAATATTTATAACAGCATAAAGTATATATACGTCTTGAAATGAAGAGCGATCGTTTCTATTATTGACTTCGCACCCAAGGTACACGAACTCGATATTTCAAGTTGTTTGTTAACTATCGGTTCTTGTGTATTAAGCACTAGATGGGAGCAAAGAGGTTATTGCTTAGATCCGTGCCATCTCCATTGTGATCTTGGGCAAAGCACATAATCACAGATCAGTGCCCAACTGGGATGACGGTAGCTCAATATTCCAAGACGTACTGGGGCGCAGTGGCTCAGTTGGTAGAGGTGCAGGCTGCAAGCCGAGAGGTCCTCGGTTCGAATCCCACCTGCGGCAACCGCGTTGTGTCCTTGGGCAAGACATTTCACCCCCATTGCCCACGTGGGGGCACGGTGATGTTGTGTACGAAGGCGTACTGCACGTCGATGGTGCACCTGTCTTCAACCAATGCTAACCCTGCTTGTGTGGAGTTGGTATGTTGGGGAGCTGACAGTTGCTCGCCGTTGCTCGGTGGTTCTCTCCGGGTACTCCGGCTTCCTCCACCCGTAAAACTGTCACGTTCATGGTTAGCAATTGTGAAGAAATATGTGACCTTAAACACCAATAAATAAATAAATATCCAAGACGTACTGGGCGTTGATCGTGTAAATGCCTTCAATTATGGCCCTTCGAATCACACATTTTTATTTTAAATCGAATCTCGAATCGAATCGGATCGATTATTCGAAATCGAATCGAACCTCGAATCGAATCGGGGCGTCTTAAAAATGACCCATTGGGGGAGAGGGACTGTAAACCTTATTTGTTCCGACTGTGATGGCGCAAGTCCCGACTGATAAGATATTTTAACTACATCATCAAGGCATGCCTTCATTGAAAGCATGCCTTGATGATGTAGTTGAAATATTACCCAGTAATCATTAAAGTTCAAAAACAAGAACAGAAAGAATCGCCTGTACTAGGCACTGCATAGCGCTAGCCGCTATCAGCAAAGCAGCGTCGATACTGATTTGCAACCTTCAATTTTCTTTTAACAGTGGTTGTGACAAGTGAGACTGAAATTAGTATGGGTTTTGACACGTTTTGTGAGATGAGGTGGATGACTGATACCAAGCTACATTCCTGAGAAAAGATTCGAAAGGAAACGAATCTATTTTGAATCGAATCGAATAGCAAGTTAAGATTCGATATCGAATCGAATCTCGAAGTTTCGCAGGGCCCTATCTTCAATCGATGCTAGCCCAGCCTGTGCACGGCCAGTAATCTGGGGGCTGCACCGTTACTCGCTGCTGCGCAGTGTTTCTCTCCGGGTTCCCCAACATCTTCCATCCGTAAAACTGATCGGAACGATATGACTTCGGATATTAAAAGAGTCGCTAACTCCCAGAAATAACTAAATATATCAGGCATTAGACATCAATATACAATGTATAGTGTCCGAGTTGGTCGGTGGGCGCGGGGTCGGCCTTTAGCCTGCATGGATTTTTTCGAGAGCTTTGAGCTCTGTGAAAATGTCATTTTCTACAGGATTGTCAATTTAAACTAACCATAATTTCCAACAGTAAGTTACAATGACTGGTCTATAACTATTTATTATGCCTCACGTTTGTAACATCAGCCGTGATTGGTTAATTCGACTCCTTCTAAAAGTCATAGTACAGGAGTTTTGGGGGCCAAACCCGGGTACTATCGGAACGTTTTTCCCTGGAGACAAGAGAACGAAGAAAATGTTAGCTCCACTTCCATTGATCAGCGTCGATTGGAATTTCTCAACACCAAACGCTGGCTCCGTGTTCGTTTAACTTTTTTCGTCACCGGTAGACACAAACTTACCAACAAATATATCATCTTCAGTGGGTGTGTTTTCAATTTTAACAGCAAACAATGAATTCAAAAGAATCAGAAATATTAAAAACTCACGTGTTGTTCTTCACCTCAGTGAATCCTGAATATGAGTTATGACCTCAATCAACTATACTTCCACAAGTTTAGTAAACCCCGTCCTCACTGAACCTCCGCCTCAAGTTCAAAATAAATTGTTTCACTCCGCTTAATTCTATCAACTGCCGTCGTCCGAGAAACATGAATTTATATTCCATTAATTTATACCACTTATCACAAAGCATTAACAATGAATTATAACATGAACAGCTGTAAACACTGGTATTTGTTGGTTGATATAGAAACTCCCAAAGCGACGGCACTTGTGACAAGTCATTTTCGAAGAGACGTCATTCGTTCGAAATGACGTCATGTTTTTGGATTCGACTACATTGTTGTTACAAGACTGATGGCATGCTGCAGTTAACGCTTACCATTATAACAATAAACGTACTTTTGTTCGGCATAATAAAATAATTAGAACGTTTCTTTTCATGTTCTATCGGTCGATAGTACCTGGGTTTGTGTGATTTCTGAAATTTTATTTCAGAAATCACACAAACTCAGGTACTATCGATCGATAGAACATGAAAAGAAATGTTCTAATATTATAATATACTAGGGTTTCCCGTCTGGATGGAAGGGCGGAAGTGCTCTGATTCATAAGTATGTTTTATGTGGATAACCAAAACTGCTATCTACATCGAAATTATTCAAAATTCTGAGCATAGGCGAGTATGCTATGTCGAAATTTTTGGCCCCGCTTGAATTTTGTGCAAAATGAATTTTTTGGGCTAATTTTATCAATTTGTACGTGCTGAATATTAAAATGGGTGATACCATTTTCTCTGTGCTCATCTTCGGCCGTCATCTTGGATTTCAGAATGGTCGTTATTCTGGAGCTGTTATTAGCCACTGGATCACTTAACAGGCATTGTTAAACTGTCTATGGAGTGAAATGTCATTTTTTGTTACGGAAAACTTGTTCAGAATTTCTAGGGGCATATTTACATACTATATAGTTGCAAACTGGTGACTACGCGATGCCGGAATAAATATATATATAAAAGCAAATATCTGCACCTGGTGAACCACTTCACTCGTCCCGGGCAAATTTAGAAAAAGTCAGAAAGTATGCAAAAAAAACCCTCCTCATTTGGAGAAACAAAACTTTTCACCTCTTTGTGAAAGGTTAGCAAGTACTATAGAGGAAGAATGCTTCAAGTCAGTTTATCATTCTTCCTGGTACAAAAACGTTGTAAATAGTGTGAAATTAAAAAATGCCGAAGTGTGAAATTAAAAAATGCCGAGAAGAGATATCTGGAATCTGCCTATTCATCAAAGCCACTGATGCCTCCGAAAAGAGGGCGTCCTTCAAGTTCGTGTTCTACATTATCATGCAGCTCGGAAGTGACTACGGGCCCAGAAAGATGACTGAAGCAAAAAAGTAGCATTCCTGACATAAAAACATGCATATTTCAGTACTCAAGTCCTACGAGTGGAGAGCTTCACAGAGTCGAAAGTGAGGGGAAGGGCAACAGATTTATAGATATAAAATCCAAATCCCCAGACGAAAAAGTTCGAGTTGCTCTTGCGCATGTAACCGAATCTTCTGACTGTGTAGTCTTTGACTTAATGTATCATCGGATACTCCGATACTAAGAACGAAAAATACAGCAAGCCAATTCTGGCTAAGATATAGCCTCAAAAACTAGTCAGGGTATTGTCGATACTGACATTTTGACTGCAGTCAAATGCTCTTTATCGGCAGGAGGTGTCATCATAATGAACGATATTTTTGAAGAATATATCCATTTATTGACTGAAAACGGCGAGGATCCGGTTGTCGGCTCCTCCATTTTCAATAAACATTTGAAAAGTATCATCATTGAAAACACTGATGATGTTAAGGTTGTCAAATCTCATCGTGCAAATGAAAGCGAACAATAGTAAATGGAAAACTACTCGGTGCGACTGTCAGTGACATGCGAGAGCAAAGTGTCGAAGATAATGTCAAATGTCTTGCACACGCTGCTGCCATACTGAGGAAGGAGCTCGCATCAATCGACCATTAGAAGTTTACAAGAGCGAATCACTGACGGACATTCTCGCTCCCCGAAGTTGGTCTCCTTCATCAAATGGCACCTCTTTGGTACCACAACAAAGACGTGAAAGGAAAGCACGATGAAGGGTCAAAATAGTCAGATAATATTGTATCGCTACAAATAATGTCGCAGTTCAAAACTGATAGACAAATCTCTTTCCAGCCAAAAACTGATGTTGGGTTCAGAAATACCACTTGCGGCTGGACTAGTACTCATAGTTCACAAGAACTTAAAGAAGACTAGAATTAAAGTTCTTGTGAATGTGCTTTCCAGTCTGGGATTCGGAGTTATGTATACCAATGTTGTAAACATAGAAAAGCGGATTGCTTGTGGAGTTGCTGAACGAATGAAGACAACTGTGCCATTGCGGAGTACAAAGTGGGTCCTTTAAGTGACGTTCCAAGGGACCTGGTAACTGGTGTGTCAAGTGAAGTAGATGGTCGCTGTAAGGTGTGTCTCATTGACGAGATGGCAGTTGTGCAAGCCATTAAAAAATGTAATTTAATTGTTATTTGCTTGGAGTATGCGGATGCGTTTTTTCGAAACATCTAAAATCCAATAGAATATTGCAGGGTATGACGAAGCTAGTTATCTTTAACAGATACATCCCTAACTCCTTGAAGGACCAGGCCCATGGCAAAAGGGTTGCTGGTGTTGATACGGTGAAATATGGCATAAAGAACTTGACCAATAACAAAATGGTACCTATCAAGACTGTTTGGTCCCACATTGAAACAAAGGCGCAACTTACAGAATATATGGGAAAAACTCTACTCTAGAAATATTCGGACAGCACCAAGGGGTTAGCTGTTGTCTACTGGATCTCCGCCTATTCAAATAAAGAAGATAGCTTTGACTCCAGTAGTGCAGAGCATACATATGAGGAAGTGGATACTGTGATCCCTTTGCATTTGCTAGATGCAGTGTCCAAGTCTAATAGCAGCATTAGGGACATTAACGATGTTTTAATTTTATTATTGGACCTAGTAGCAAAAGCAAAGCCAGTTTATCAGGAAAGTGGAACGTCATCGCCGGAAAAGACAAGACAAAACGAACAATTGATTTTCGTGAAAGATGCCAAACTACTGGTATACAGAAAAGCAAGGGACTGATAGGATTCCATGCTTTTACTGGGGCTGACTGGGGAGGCAAATTTGAGAGTATTTCAAAACGGAAGTGGATTAACCAGTAATTAAGCCTAGAGTCTGGTTGTGGTGTGGTCGAGGCGTTCAGTCAATTTGGAGGGCGTGGGTTTTTATACAGAATCACGACTTGAAGACTTTGTATGTGGAGCTTACCCAAAAAGCAGAAGATTCGGCACAGTTCAGGTAGTTAGATGGGAATTTTTCCTGTCTAAGAATCCTGAGGCTGAAAAACTTCCACCGACCCTTGCTGCACTCAAAACGCACACCCAGAGAGCACATTTCATGTCCATGGTTTCGAAAGGGTACAGAATGGCTAAACCGGAGCTGCCACAACTGACTGGGAATGGATGGGAGGATTACTCAAACGGAATGGTTTCCCCTAAGAAATGCCTTGAGTTACCAGCACCACAGGCAGTTGTCGAACTTGTGAAGAGTGGGTGTCGTAGAGTGCTCCAGTAAATGCCCATGCAAGAAAAACAACTTACCATGCTCTTTTTGCAAATGTTGTGTCTGCAGTAACATAAAGGATTACCATGTTACAAACGACTGTAACTAAATAGTCCCATGTACAGTATCAATTTTATGTCATTTGATTGTGTGCGATCTTTTTGACAACACAGTTTCAAACGATATATTTTCAAACTGAATCTTGTTATCTTGGCATTTTTGTATCCATAATTATTATGTTATAACTCCCCGTGTCATGGAGAACACCAGCAATGTTCTCAGTGATACTTATGAATATCCTGTGTCATGGAAAATAATTATTATCACAGGTATACTTACAAGGTGTAATGCAGTTGAAATGCTACTTCCGTGAGCATGAATATTGTAACAGTCCAATTTTAACACAAAAAAACAGACAGGTAATTAAGAGACGACAATTTTTTAGTTTGATACTAACAGAATTTAACGACAATTTTTGAGTTTGATGCTTATCCAGTTTTACATAAAATGTCACCCTTTTTCCATTATAGTAGTAGGTTGTACATATTTTAGTGACTATAGATTATTGTCAAGTCTTTAATATATCCGAATAAAATCTACTGATCCAAACAATTGTGATAATTTCACTAGAAATATAATTTTGTAAAGAAAACCATAAAAAACTGGCGGCCATTTTGATTTTCAAAATGGCGGATGAAGGGGTGGTCGAAAAAAATGGTACCGTTTACTTTTGAAATCAGCATCCCAAAATTTACAAAATTAACCAAAAATTTCCGTCCTGGCACAAAATTCCAGCGTGAGTACATGACAACCTGCTGCAGCAGCTATGAGACGAAATGCGAAGCAAATTATTATCGCATCTTAACTGATCCTTAACCTGAACCTACTTTATTATTCACTTTTCATATAATTACACGTTTTTGTGACAAGGTTCCTTCCCTGACAAAATCGACTTTCTATAAAGTTATCTCCCATCAAATTATTAGACGCACGAGGAAAAACCAATTTAGAAGCAAGTTATCTTTGAGAAAACACTTATGTCCTATGAGATGAGTAGAAAATAAAGCCAAGTTTCCTTTTCTATCTTTTTAATAAACGAACACAACAGACAAACCCCGGAGCTGTCTGTTGTTTTCGCTTATTAAAAGTAACAAAGGGAGACTTGGCTTTTATGGCAAGTTATTCAGAAACAATTAGTTCACAGATAATCCATTATTAAGAATAACTACCAGTGTCACACCACACATCCTAACACTAAGTGTCCACTTTGGCGCTTTGTTTAGCGAATGTGTTTTTTCAGTAATTTGCAAGTTTTTATTCTTCCCAGGGAAAATTTAGCACATCTGACCTCTTAGACCTTCATATTAATGGACAGGACAGTGTCTGTATTATACGTAACGATGCACAGCCTGTTGATATAATGAATACAAAAAACATCAAAAGATGGTGAAAAACGCCGTTTTCGTATTTTCAAACCCATTGAACCACAGAGACCGCTTTTTCGGCCCAGTAACATGATACTTCATAATTTCACCGAGTAGGTTCACTTTTGAGTGAAGGTGTGGTGTAGACCAATCAATATTTTCAACGTGCAGCCCCAAGGCTGCACGTTGAAAATATTAATTTGTCTACCCGCAAATAAAGAATATGGACTCTTCCCGTTGCCGACATTGAACTGATATGGAAGATACCACTAGGGTTCAAAGGGTTAAAGGTGGTATCAACAGAGAATAATATACAAATGTTCAAATTCAGTGGAGAAAAAGTTGTAAAAGGCCAGCTTTTGTATTTCTGTACTACTCTACAGGAGTTGTAAAAGATATCGATTCGCTCTACCTCGTAATTCATGTATTTTCATGATTATTGTTTATTTATTGATTGGTGTTTAAGGTCATATACTTATGCACGGTGGCTAATTATGACCGTGGCAGTTTTACGGGTGGAGGAAGCCTAAGTACCCGGAGAGAACCACCGAGCAACGACGAGCAGCTGCAAATTCCCCAACATCATAATTCCATAATGCAGCACATGCATGGTTAGATTGGTTGAAGGCATGCGTACCATCGACGTGCAGTACGCCTTAGTGCACAGCGTCATCGTGTCCCGATGTGGACAATCTGGGTTAAGTGCCTTGCCCAAGGACACAACGCGGGAGTCCGAATTGATCGCTCAGACGGTCACCCATCCAATGATTAACCGGGCTCGACGGTGCTTAACTTCGGTTATCTGACGGGAACTGGTAACCGCAACGCCACCGAGCCCCGTATTTTCATGATAGAGACTGGATTTGATACTTGCACTTTTGTCTTGGACCCCGCGAAGCTTCAAGATTCGATTCCGAATATCAAGTCGGTATTCGGTTCGATTCAAAATCGATTTCCAGATTCGTCTCCCTTCGAATCCTTTCACTGGAATTTTGACCATATAGAATACATATCAGTCGTCGTTTCAAAGTTCAGATGGAAATTGTACATAAATAATGCTGAAAGTAAAGAATCTGTGTAGTTCTCGTTATATTAACATAAACAGCATCTGCGCCTATGCCGCCATCCATGTTAATTCCAGTCTCACCAGTCACTGCCACTGTTGAAATCTAATTTAAAGTTTCCACGACGATGAGCTGCTGTTAGCGGCTGGTCATGTATAGTACATAGTACGGGCAATACACGCACTCGTTTCTGTTCTGTTTTTGAACTGTAACCCTTAGTGGGTAATATTCCAGCTACATCATCGACTCATGCCTTCAACGAAGGCATGCCTTGAAGATGTTGTTGGAATAATTTATCAGTCGGGACATGAGCCGGCACAGTTACAACAAATCAGGTTTAGTAATAATAATAAGAAGAAGAGGAATAATACTTATAGAGCGCCTAATCCCCAAAGGCTCTAGGCGCTTGGCGTACCTACTAAAATATTTCGAACTTGACAAATTTAGTATAAATGTGGTATGTAGAAAGTAATGAAAAATATAGAAAATGGTATTCTGCCTGTACACATTAGTTTGATGAGTGCTGTACTCTAGATTCATCAACAGTTGTGGTATTACTGATATCAATTTGGATGTATTTTTGAAAAAAACCCTTCAGTTTATTTTTGAAAGAGTCCAAATTGACGCTATCACGGACATTCAGGGGAAGAGAATTCCAAAATTTGGGTTCTATAATTTGAAACGCACCGCAGCTGTACGTTTCGAGGTTATAGCTTTTCTCTGTTAGAAATAACGTGTTATGAGATCTTAAAGCCCAGGACGGGATATAATCGTGGATAAGAGATGCCAAATAATGGGGGAGGGTTGAGTCTGATTTACGAAAACAAAGTATCTTGAACTCTATACGTGCCCTTACAGGAAGCCAACGTAAAGTCTTCAGCATGGGGGTGGCATGTGAACTCTTTTTATGACCAAGAACTACCCGTGCAGCATTATTTTGAATGCGCCACAAGGTGCCAGGCTTTCTTCGGTGATGTTAGTGAAGAGTGAGTTGCAGTAGTCAAGACGCTGCAAGATAAAGGAGCATGCTAGTTTTGCTCTGGCATCTTGAGACAGATATGATCTCATATGACTTATGCGTCAAAGTTCCAAGAATGAAATTCGGGATAGATGATCGGTGTGATCTTTCATTGTCAGATTGGCGTCAATGATGACACCAAGGTTCCTGGCTCTGCCAGCAAACTTGATGTCCTCATTTCAAATTCGAATGTTGTCGCATTGTATGTTTTTCAACTTTTTGTGTGTACCACACTTCATTACCTCAGTCTTTTCTCTATTCATTTTTAGTTTGTTACACTCCATCCACGACTGGACAGAACCAACACAAGCTTCCATGTTGGCCAGTGAGTGGGAAAAATCTGGTGGAATGTTGCTGTTGTACAACTGTGTGTCATCGGCATAGATGTGGTACTGAGTATTGTGTCCTGTGATGACCTTACCAATGGGTTGGGTGTACAGTGAATATAAAATTGGCCCAAGGGCAGAGCCTTGTGGCACGCCAAAACGTAGGGGGAACATCTGTGAAGGAACACCTTCAATTACAACAGAATGTGTGCGGTCTGATAAATATGATCGAAACCACCTTAAAGGCGGACCCGATATGCCGAATGTAACTTCAAGTCGCTTGATAAGGATGTCGTGGTCGATCGTATCAAATGCGGCAGATAAATCTAACAATGTAAGGATAGAAACATTTCTGTTGTCAGCAGCCACGAGTAAGTCGTTGCTGATGCGCAACAGAGCCGTTTCTGTAGAATGGTTCGGCCGATAGGCAGATTGAAAGACTTCCAAAAGGTTGCTGTCGACTAAGTGGTCTTTCAGTTGTGCAAGGACCACCTTTTCGATAATTTTAGCAATGAATGGTATATTTGAGACGGGGCTGTAGTTTTTAAGTATATTTGGGTCTAGGTTCGTTTTTTTTTCAAAAGCGGGGTTACAACTGCGTACTTGAAATGCGATGGGAAAACACCTTGATTGAGTGATAAGTTTACAACAATCGGGCACTTTTTAGACACACTTAATTCGATTTGAGGTTCGATTCGATTCGCAGAGCCCTACGTCGTACACGCCAAGAAATCAATAATGATATTCGATAACATGGTGGATCAATTCTTTATAAAAAAAAAAGCTTATGAAGAATATATATCAGTCATATTCATCCTCTCATAGTTCAGATGGAAATTTTCATGAATAATGATGAAAGTGGAGACTGAGTGTAAATTCCGCTATATTAAAATAAACATCATCTGCACCCATGCCGTCACCCATGCTAATTCCCGTCTCACCAGTTACTATCACGGTTGGAAGCAAATTTAAAGTTTCCAAGAAATCTCGACGATGAGCTGTTGCTAGCGGCTGGTCCTGTGCAGTACGGGCAATTCACGCACTGGTTTCTGTTTTTTTTTAACTGTAACCCTTACTGGGTAATATTACAGCTACATCAACAAGGTTTGCCTTCGACGAAGGCATGTCTTGATGAGGTAGTTGGAATATTTTATCAGTCGGGACTTGAGCCGTCACAGTCACAACAAATCAGGTTTATAGCACTGCCTTTCCCAATCAGTCACATTCTAGTCATCCCTGTTTCGATTCGAGGATCGATTCGATTTGGAATAACAGACCTGAATCGATTAGAGATTCGATTCGAGTAAAAAATGTGTGACTCGCAGGGTCCTACTTGTGTCACACACGTAGTCGAGCATACAAATGAAGGTATGTAATAATAGATTCGAGCTGCTGATGATACAATATTCCACAATTGTTGTTATGCTCAACAGACAGAGCCTAATTTCCGATAAGTGCCCAAAACTACATTTCGTGTGAGAAGAAATTATAAAATGAACGTTTGTACAGAACAAAAATCATTTTCGTTCGAAACGTTGAAGAGGTAAGATGTTTGAGAAAAGGTTCGCAAATCTCTGTGGATTAAACAACGATTTACACATATAATAAATCTTCAAGAACGATGGTGGAATGGAGCTGACATCCCAGTAGTTCAGCTCTCCGAACGAAGATGCTTAGCCTCAGCGTTCAGGGTCAAATAAGTAGAAATATTTCCCGGTAATTTCACAGGGGAGTTTGGCGTGTGTCCAAACACGAAATTAGGAATATAAATCAAGGATAAGGGTTTCTTACTGACTGTCGTTGATAACAAAGATATTTATTTACACTTGTGCACGATACATTTTAGTCTGTATTGAGGGTTTTATTCATTGCTAATAGTGTGTTGAACTTGGAGGTGTGGTTGACAGTTTTTTCTGTCTCATTTCAAAATGGCTTCTTGTTTTTGTTTTGAAAAGTGCCCTGAAACTATCTTAATTTAATAACTCGAACAGAATGTTCGAGTTATTAAATTACGCTAGTTCCAGAGCACGTGCGTTACGTCATACACAAATTAAAACAAGAAGCCATTTTCAAACTCGATTCAAAAATGGTCAACCATGTTCAACACACTATACACAATAAATAAAACTCGAGTCAGACTAAAATATCTTGTTCAGATGTTAATAAATAGTTGTATTATTGATTTCAGTGGGCCAGAAGCCCTAAAAAGTTGATTTATATTCCTAATGTCGTATTTGGGCAACCACCAACATCACGGTCCAATCACCTGGAAATGTTTCCACTTATTTGACAAAATCGACCCGACACGCAGAAGCTAAGAATTTTTATTCGGACAGCTGAACTAACATCTCAGTAACTGAACCAATCGTTTGGTGGAAGGATTCAAGAGAGAGAAACAATATTTCCAGCAGCAAACAGCAGTCGCTGCCGCGAAGAAGACAAGTGAGATCAGAACAGCTATAAAACAACAAAACGTGACTGAAGGAAGTTATAAAAACGAACCATCGTGCAGGACAAATCAGACCACAAGTTCCATGCAAAATAAAGGCCAACACAGTATGTCCTGCGCATGACTTACTTTATTTTTTCACAATGTCCCAACACGCGTCACAAGTCGGATGATTTCGTTCCTCAAACACCATCTTGTCTGTATGACCGACGTCACTCACCATTTTGTCAAATAGTTCTCAATTTCTATATTTAGCTTTCTCTGACAAAACAATCAGTCCATATGCCGCTTTACAACTAGAGCGACACACGTTATCTGCTCTGTAGGTCAACAATCAGTAAATATGCCGCTTTACAACTAGAGCAACACACGTTATCTGCTCTGTGGGTCACGAGAAAACGGAAGCTCCAATTTGGTTCAAAAGCATGAGCTACCGTCCCAACCCACGGTTAAATTTACATTTGTAAATTCGAAGTGAGGTAGAAGATAGCGTGTTTCACAACGCCAATCAGTTCAATTGGCAAGTGGATAATTTTCGTTGTTCAGTATCGGCGTTCGCGATTCGTTTTCACCGTAGACTGCGTTAATTGCCGCGCCTACTTTAACCCTTTACCCAACGAATCGCCCGCATCCGCCCGCGTAATATGCAAAATCAGCAGCAATTGAAAAATATTATTTTTCAAAAAATTTCAACAAAACCATATCATGTGACCCCTCCTTGGAACGAGCTCGTCGAGCTCGTTCCAACGAGGGGTCGCATGATATGGTTTTGTTGAAATTTTTGGAAAAAATTGAAAAAAATGCTATTTAAAATAATAAATTTTGATATCGTCTGCGTTGGGTAAAGGGTTAACAGTGAATGTAAATTCCCACAGAAACCTGAATCGAATTACTTTATTCATAAACACATTAAACAAAGTTTCAAAAAGTTTAATTCGATCTTTCAAGTTTTCGCGACACCAAATTCAAATCCAACTCAAACAAAGATATTGACTATTCTGGGTAGACGTTCACGCCTCCACCCCTTAATGACAATTCCAGCATTACTTGATCATCGTTCTGGGGTATCAATAATCGTAACTTTTCGACAACAATGGATACCGAGATAACAACCGGCTAATTATGTAACTTGAATATGAAACTCACTCACACATTTTCAAGTTCTGTTTATTAGTTTGTGAGCTGCGGTTTAACGACACATTCAACGGCGAGCATCTGTCAGACTCTGCAACTTACTAAACCGACACACGCAGAGTTATCAGGTTTTAAAGTTAAACGCACACTCGACGTGCAATACGCCCCCCCCCCCCCCCCTGCCTCCGTGTGGGCAATCGGGATTGTCTGTCTTGCCCAATGACACAGTGCAGATGACGCGGGTCGTGATCGAACCGCCGACCTTTCGGTTTACCAACGCTCTAACCAATGAACCACAGTGCTCCCTTTCCAGTTCAACTAAAGGAAAAAGTTTTAAGTGTCATAAAATATAGGAATACTAGGTTGTTGCGCACGTCACACAATATTTTCAACCTGCCATCAAAAGGCAAGTTAAAAAAAACCCAATGGATCTAACCCGTAAAATAGGGATATTAAGAAAGTTTGGCTCCCTTCTTGGCATTTTTCTAGTCATTCTGCCTCTAATTTCATCAAATCATCCTTTGCAGGGATTCTTTTTTTTTACAATGCTATAAGGTTTGGTTTCAGAACCCATTCACATGATCTTATTCTCTGTAACGTATAGTAAGAAATGCAACACGTGAATGAGTTTCATAATCATATATACCTACTGGATTTATGTTTACAGGCATTGGACACGTCTAGAAACGGACAAAGATGACGTCTATTTGGAATCACAGTTGTGTGAATAGAGATGCGAGCTTACATGATGGAACAAAAAAGAGAATGATTGAACTACTAACTACTCTTTAGTCTACAGAACATGGAGAGTGTATTATCACTAAATCACCTGCAGAGTGGAGATTCCACTCGATCAATAATTGCGAATCTGTTGCAAAGCATAACAAGCACAAGTAGTGTTCCAGCCAATGGACCTCCGGGTTGTACCCGGAGATCCATTGGCTGAAACATTGCTTGTGTTTTTGTCCACATGTACAGAATTTGAAAATAATACTTTGGGTGATAACTGCACTCCCCGGGTGAAGTAGATACAATCATCTACTCTCCAGATACTGTATACCGCTGCATCTTATGGCATCGACTTCGTTTTAAATTCACTGTATGCAAACTAGTACATTTGATAGACACTTGCACCAATTCGGACAATGCATGATTGATACACCATGGGAAACGGATGAAATATCTCAAAATGAAATACTAACAATTGTTTTTATAATAATTGGATGACTGTTTTACGAGGAGTACGTGACTGTACGCACAAATCTCTCCCCGTCGTTACTTGTGCGCGTGTTACAAAATTGAAGCTATCCATCCCAATACAAGGGATGAAGACAAACATATACTCTAACACAATCCTTATTTTGTCGTTGAAAATGTCAACAAGAATATCCAATGTCTTATTAGAGTATAACAGAGTTATGAAAGCCTTGATGTAACTCTATTAACTTATTTTTCAACATTGTTGCCGAGAATGGTATTGTTTTATACTTCACAGAATATATGGCGAAATAGGCGATGCTAACTCGTATTCGAAGGAAGTTTCAGTGATAAGTTTATCCAACAGCTCTCAGTGTGTGTGTGTGGGAGGGGGGGGGGGTTGGCCTCTTGTCCTGAGGTTAGAATAGGAGCGCGTCCTTTTCTCCAGAAGTGCACTGGTGGGAAATACTTTACTTTCCGAGAACTGTAACTGATATACTGTTTCATAAACGTACACAGAAGGACTCGCGCGTGTGAATGGGTTAAACGATATGGCACGAGTGCCAGCGCGGAAGGATAAAACGAGAGGCTGCAGGCCTCGAGTTTTATCCTTCCGCGATGACACAAGTGCCATATCGATTAACCCATTCACACGCGTGTGTCTTTCTGTGTTTATAGCACGCCTTCCCGTCTAAAAGCAGTCATAAGAAGGACTCTCAGCAATTCATTTGACAGCTATCCACAACATGAACGCATTTTATCGCCAACCAAATTTGCGAGGGGAACCTGTGTTACTATTTAGTCTCCTGAGTTCCAATGTGTTCTATTTGCCTACATGCGCATAGTACACATTGAACCCAGGGGACGATTTGTAGCTATGGTCAGCGATTCAAATTGTAACTGCGGTGCACGATTTGTAGACAATTCCAGTGAAATTTCATTTTTATTTAAAAATAGTCTGTCAACGATTTCCGTTCCCCACATGTGTGCAGAACAGATTTTCATTTTCCGCGTGGTTTAGTGTTGCTGTACATGGGCATTTCAAAGAACAGGCGTGTAATAAAAGATTTAGCGCACACAATGGCGATAACTACCAAAAAAGAAGCTATACATTCAATGGGATGAGTTCTACAGCTTTATGTATACATAATGTTAGTAATATTGAGTGTCACAATACAATTTATGATACGTTGTAAACTGTCGTTCTTATCGCATACGCAGAGCTGGGTGCCCTTTTGATATCCGTGCCGCACTTGCCCTCGGATCCTCCGGTCCAGTTAGATGCCCATTTTCCTGTCTACTTTTGCCTCACACCTAAATCAGGGACCGATCAGAACTATTTAAAATACGCTCTAGCCTTGGAGCCTATTTTTTCAATTCATGCGCCAGATTTCAGTTTACG
Source organism: Pictodentalium vernedei (assembly GCA_031216915.1). Classification (NCBI taxonomy): domain Eukaryota; kingdom Metazoa; phylum Mollusca; class Scaphopoda; order Dentaliida; family Dentaliidae; genus Pictodentalium; species Pictodentalium vernedei. Next base: position 801,840,701 of record CM062297.1, read on the forward strand.
GAGTCACACTGCTGTTTGTAACACACACTGCAAGTATGTAATAGCTCTCATCATTTTCATTTAGTACACTATAGCAAACATTAATCTTCAATGTGGTTTCTGATCAAGCCTTGGCTGCCTATTTAGGCAGCCAAGACTTGATCAGAAACCACAGTGAAGATTAATGCTTGGTAATTAAGACTTGAAGTATTAACTTAAGCACTCTACAACAATTTTCAATTCATGCGCCAGATTTCAATTTACGGAGTCACACTGCTGTTTGTAACACACACTGCAAGTATGTAATAACTCTCATTTTCATTTAGTACACTATAGCAAACATCAAACTTCACTGCGGTTTCTGATCAAGTCTTGGCTGCCTATTTAGGCAGCCAAGACTTGATCAGAAACCACAGTGAAGATTAATGCTTGGTAATTAAGACTTGAAGTATTAACTTAAGCACTCTACAACAATGATAAATGATAATCATATATATAATATTTGTAAGAGTGTCTCTCTCGATTATCCATCGAAAGAATATCAAAATATGATCTGAGAAGTTACGCGCCAACTGAGAAGCCTATTTCTGAGATTTAAGAGCCAGGTCCTGATGTTTCAGAACCAAATACGCACTGGCGCATGCCCAGGTCGGTCCCTGCTAAATGTATGCATACTTACTGAAATGGTTAACAAATGGTTTAGAGCTCAGACGATATCTTCTCATCGACAGTCAGTCAACAAGAGTTATTCCTTTGATGACCGAAAAAATAAGGCTGGGGAGGTAGGAAATCTCTGGTCAAGATATATTTCAGATCATTTTGTTTTCTTTTTATAACCAAGTTGATGATCAGGTATCACCTGACAAAATTTCGGCAAGCCCTTTCCAGCATTGGCTTTGCGTTAGATGTTTTTATTATTATCAACCCATAGGGCGTTACACTGACGACGTCATTAAATAGATATCGGAAATTCCAACTGGGCACCCAATTCTAAAAATAGTCATTGTCGTTCAGCGTCCATGCACGCAAGTTTGTTGTGTAGCTACGTTACATGCAAACTTCCGGTTGCAACTGTCAATATAGTCTGCAAAAATCACACAAAATACTTTTGGAATCAGAGAAACTCAAGATCATCCGAAACAAATGATGGAATTGCCGTTTAAAGATCTATACGGAATATCATGTGTCTCTTTGGTGATAAGTTCTAAAGCAATCCACATGGCAATGTTATTTACAGTTTCTTGGATTTGATGAAAATGGAAATAATACGATTTTCGCAAGTATGACACTTCATTAACGGGCACCCATCAGGGATTACTAAACCGAATGTCATTAGTGGTCATCAATAGAGCCTCGGACCGCTAATGACTGCCATGTAATGAAGTGCAATGCAGGAGTTGAGAAAAGATGTGCGTTGAGTTTCCACCCTGACATGCACAGTGATAAAATGTCATCTCCAAGAAACAGACTATCAACTGCATGGTCACACTCTTGAAGCCGCCGATGTCCGATGGCAACTGTATTTCAAAAGCTGTAATATGCCTCCGTGGTTTACGACTTGAAGCGGAAAGGTAGAATGTCGTTCGTAGCAAGATTGGCCCCACGGAGCCAACCTAACTGAGGGCGGAATTGTAGTCTTCGCGCTTCAAGATTTATTTGATGGCTTTATTAATGATAGTTGGATTTTAATGGCTTTATGTTGTGTGATGACACACTCATGCAAACCCGAATGATAAGAGGAAAACATTTCATTTTATATCCCAACTATACAATTCGCAACAATTCAGTGATATCGCCTATGTCTACACATCGTCCCCTGAGTTCCAATGTGTTCTATGTGTCAGTAGGCACATAGAACACATTGGAACTCAGTGGACGACATGTGAACCAAAACTCAACGCCAACTCCTATTGCACTATAGCCACACTAACACTGGAATACGCCTCCAGGGTATGGAACCGCAGACACATTACTCACAGGTGACATCTAACAAGTGACAACTAACGAGTAGCTCGATTTGTGTTTCGCTACTTCCAAGATTTCTCCATAATATGAAGCATCCCCCCTGGACCAACTCGAAAGAGAGCTGCCCTACTACAGGATAACCAGAAACCAGAAGAACCAGGAATCGGCTAGTGATGGCCTACAAAACCCGGTATTTGTTGGCTGACATAAGCCCAACTAAATACTACACTCCTGGAGACTCGCGGACAAGAGGAGGACAGTGTCTACTCCGAAATGGGGCCCATAACTCGATCACAGTGCCAGTTACCTTTTTGTGGACTTTTTAATGACCAATCTGCCCTGAAAATAGTTCTAATTCGAGGGGATTCTTGTTTTTACGGGCTGGAGTTATTTCACATTCTGGGATGGTTAAACTCTGAGACGATAGAAGATGACAAAAAATCATGGCCTCAAAAACTGTATAATTGTTATATTAGCAAAAACTAAAACAAACTTTAGAATTCTATGGTCACCGTAGAATGAATGAAGGCGCAAAGACATTTAAAATGAACAAACAATGGTTGTGGTTTTTCTGTAAATTCATTTCTTGAGCAACGTGTGATCCAACAAAGTTACATTAAATAATTTGGAATAATCAGAATAAACATTTTCAATGAGAAAATCTTGAGAATGTTACACAACTGACAGAAAATATTACGGAAAGTAGGAAAATTGATGACGCCTTCAGTCATATATTTAAAATAATGTCACATTTACAGCCCAATAACTGGCAGATCCAGAAGGAAGCGCATCCGGTGCACCCTTTTTGTAGTTCATTCTTTCACAAGCACCGAGGCTAGTGGACGCGGTATTATAAGGTATAACGCGGGGAAAACAGCGCTCGGGAAATATTTAGCGTCATGAGAACTTCTGTCAGCCCTGGTTACGGACTTGGTGCTGAAATCTACATGTCTTTCAAAGACCAGATAAACGTCACTCGACTGCAAGTGCTGATTTATATGATCCTTAAACTTTTCTACAAAATCCATAACTATCGCTTGGTGCGTTTTTCCCGAAACTGGCCAATGTGGAATCCAAAACCATGCACAGCCATCTATCACTACTGCTGTATGCCCCCTGCCAGACATCCTGTTAGACGAAACAACTATCTTATTTTTTAAATCCGATTTTGATTTAGAAATCCGCATGTCACCTGTCTTGTCAAAGAGTGATGTAGGCAAACGCGATAATTCGGAAGACAGAGGTCCCTTAATAATGAAGCTGCGAGAGCTTGATAGTAGTCCGATTATTCTGGAGTAGATCAGGTTCGTATCATAAACTTTAATATCACCAACCTAGACAGATTTTCTCGACACAGTCATAGTTTGGACTGACATTGGAACAGATTCGTAGAATCCCCCAACAAGGTTCTGTTCGAACTTGATCATCAGTGCTGAACATAACTCTAGGACCATGTCCACGTTGATAGACCCAGGATATACCTTTCCGGTTACGATAATGGTTGCAGGGTACACATCTCAAGTTTGGAGTGGAAACCTTTGTGGTTAACAGCATCGGACGAAATTCGCTCATTGCCCTCTTCTTTGTGGAAAATTTGGGATCTTTCTTTTTGCCCTCACGTGTCTCTGATATGCTATGAGGTAAGGATCCACGGGCATGCAAACTTAGAGTCCATACTTTAGAGGTTTCTGATTTGAGAGTAATATCAACAATACCCGACTTACCGTGGCCACATCTCATAAATGTTTGTCTCTGAACATGTCACACCATAACCCGTTCCAAAGACGCGGAATGTGTCTTATGACATGTTCACCTCTCATGAAATGCGCCAAAATACTAGGCTTAAGATTCTCCATATGGTCGAAATAGTGCAGACCATATTTCGCGTATATTCGTATGGCTAGATGGGAAAAAGCATGGCAACATACTTCGCACAACATCAAGGTGAATGGGCCTGTAACATTCCTGTTCAGCACGCACATACAACATCATAAGGAACACCGGCTTCAGAAAAACATTCACCCACGTTTTCGTTGACCCACTTCCATCACTTAAATTTTCCAGTAAAGAGGGCAGATCAAAGTTGTTTTTCTCGAATAAATTACGAAGTTCTTCGAGTAAACGCATGCAGCTCTCGTGTGCATTGGAAATCTTTTTACAACAAGAAATCCAAACATCGATTGCAGCTCATCAGCCAAACCAGTTAGCAGTTTTTGGCGAACATGCAGACAGTATCAAAATTTATTATTCTAATTATTGTTTTTTTAACCATTTACCCAACGAATCGGCAGCATCAGCCCGCGAAAAATGCAAATTCAGCAGTTGAAAAAAATATTATTTTTCAAACAATTTCAACAAAACCATAACATGTGACCCCTCGTTGGAACGAGCTCGTCGAGCTCGTGCCAACGAGGGGTCACATGATATGGTTTTGTTGAAATTTTTTTTAAAAATTAAAAAAATGATATTTAAAATATTAAATTTTGATATCGTCTGCGTTGGGTAAAGGGTTAAAAAAAACGCGTTCCAATAAGGGATCACAGGATTTGGTTTTGTTGAAATGTTTTGAAAAATATATTTTTTTAACTGCTTAATTATGACGGTTGCGGTCGATTCGTTGGGTTTTGGGTTATGTTGCGCGACAACGAAAATTTTTCATATAAACAAGACAGGCGGCTGGATATTAAATTGTTCCAGGTCACATGAAGACCCATTTGTTTGGGTTATTCGGTGGGTTTTGGTTCTACCTGGAACGCAATTGGATCCGGATTTATCTGAGTGTTGTTCATTGGTCTGAAATAAAAGATACTATTTCCTCCCATGCATACTGGAAAGGTTATTGGATATAAGGGATATTGCAATACTACTTACCACTAGGTGCATTGTTACTACATTTTTTGTTATGACTTGCGTTGTCCGGTTCCAAATAGTACTTAACAAGTCTCTCACCTCTTCTCTATCTATTCTCTGCGGGAAGTGAGAGGGTGGAGATTTTACATGCAGCCTTACTTATAGCTGGAAACGTATTGTATTCCTAACAGGAATGCCGAGGAACGCAAATACCACTTTTGCTGCAAAAATCTGATAACACGGGATTCATTTTCAAACTATTCCTTCGGCATATTATCGGCAATATGTGAAGGGATGTGGCGAATCCCGTGATCGTTCGAAGAAATGGGCATGCAATATGGGCGGGCGACGCGAGTCGCAGCTGGTAACCGCGCATGCATTTTCGAATAAAAAAACCCCAAAAATATGGGAAATGCGAAAAGTCAAAGCAATGTTCAAAATGACAACTAATTATTCTGAAAAAAATACAAGCTCTTCTACACAAAATATTGAATGTCCCAAGCTATATCCAATTTGGCGAATGCTGAGGTTGCCGACACTTGTAAAAATACACAGCGCCTTGGACATATAGTGACCAATTATTCAAACACATCTTTGAAACAAGATATATCACTAAGTGACTGCGGCACATAACAAAATACAGTTTCTCTTCGTATTGTCGATTGCCTTTTCATTCTTAGCTATGCGGCTTGGAAGAAGACGCATAGGGAGGCGGATGCCCATCCCCCCTTCCACACATACACACATACACACCCTCACACACACACACATACACACACACACAAAGACACACACACACACATGCCTATGGAAGGTTAAGATTGCCCTTCCCATTTTCAAACTTTACGATCAGCGATTTGAACAGAATTTATTCTCTTCCACTGCCTCTAAGAAACTTGAACGAATCTTTGACAACTGAATGGAGTAATTTCTCATTAATAACCATGGTTTCCGAAGAAGGCAAGCTCTTTCGAAACTGATCAAAAAATTTAGTAGCGACCAAAAGCTCCGAACCTACAGTACCATTCATCGGCTTACCGGTTGTGTGCTGTTCACCGTACATCTTGGATCTATGTTTGCGTGTTGATCACCCTGCACCTTGTAGGGTCTTAGCAAATATGAGACTTGGAAAACATTTGACAAAAGTGTTCACCCGAGTAAGGTACTGTCTATGTTGCTTAATTCATTTTCTTTTAACAAAACGCTGTTGTTGTTCGAAGTCAGGTTACGGTAGACGAAGGACGGAAGTGAAAACGGAAAGGCCCGCCCCATCAGTAGTGTATAATAGACAAAGACATTGCAATTGTTATCCTTATGTAGCCAACCCCAAACTCTTGTTTGGGATCTTCCGACATAAATCGTTTAGCGCTTCCATTTTGAATGTGTAGGGTTCCAGGGTCGGATTCAGACACAACGTACCCGGAGCGCTTCAAGTCTATTTTTAGTGATACAACTTTTTTCACAAGCCACGAAACGGTATTACCCGCGATAACACATGAACATCAACTACCCGTGGCAGTGGATGTCCATGCGTTTTCGCGGATAATACTGTACCCCATGCACAGAGCTACACGAAAAGCTCCTGTGACGCTTTCCCGTGAGCCGTGATAAATACCCCCCCCCCCCCCTTCTTCGGAATTTCAATAAACCTATATAAACAATGTGATCATGTGGAAAGAAGTCACGGGGAGCCACACTGACATCACATTTTCACCAAATTTCTCCTGGGCGTACCCATGGTCACCACCGAAGAGAGCGGTATACCTCCTCTGGTATATTCGTCCCAAACTCGCGCATAGGATGATCCTTTTGTTTGTAATGTGGCGCCCCTAAATTCAGAACTCTGGTCCCGCCCCTGAAGGTTTAGTACTATTTCAGGCACACTGACCTGTAAGACTGTAGGATTAAATTATTAATAATTTGGCACTCTGCTTTGCACTTCATTCTGCCGAGTTGTCCTTTTTGTTAAAGTAACTCAACACCAAAAACCCAAACATCAAAATCTGGCTGCAAGGGTTAGTTGCAAAAATCCTTAAAAGTGAAGTCCCGTGTCTGGTGCATTTTTCAGAAAGCGCTGGTACAATAACAAAAGGTACCTTAATGTCTCGAGCTCCATGAAATATCAAAAGCTAACGTTTCAATAAAGCAGACAAATACGTGAAATATTTGGCACCGTAGGCAAAATTAGCAAGTACTAAGAAAGTCAAGGTCTACCAACATGAAACAGTTGTAGAAAATATTTACTCGGGATGCGATTGAAATTGAGATGAATGCCCGCACGTGTTTTCTATTCGTGTTTTGATCAAAAACAAGAATCTCAGAATAATTCATTATTATTTTGTTTTTACTTCAGTATTTCTACCATTCTTCTAGGTTACCACATTCTCTCTCAACGCCTGAGGGCTTTGTCTGAAAACTGGAGTTATAAAACTAAACCATTCTTTGCCTATCAGTTCGAGTTCACGAGTACTTTGCTGTGTTTCCAATTAAGATCCCGTGAATCTCAAATGTTGAGTCGAATCTCGAATGAGACGAAGGATTTCGAATCGAATCGAATGCAACACCAAATCGAATTTCACTGGGTTTCAACCCTCAACCCTATTATATAAACCTATTATATAGGTTCCCTATTAAGATCCCGCGAATCTCAAATGTTGAGTCGAATCTCGAATGAGACGGAGGATTTCGAATCGAATCGAATGCAACCTCGAATCGAATCTCACTGGGTTTCATTTCTGAACCCTATTATATAAACCTATTATATAGGTTCCCTATTAAGATCCTGCGAATCTCAGATTTTGAGTCGACTCGAATCTCGAAGCGAATAAGACGGAAGATTTCGAATCGAATCGAATCTCGCCAGGTTTCAGCTTTGAAACCTATTCAATATTGAACCTTTTTAGAACCGTAGGATATAGCTAATAATGTCAGTCTCACTCAGATATTGCATTCAACGGCAACTCAACTATTTGGACAAGTCAATGAAACAGGTGGAAATTCCAGAAATAGAATGAGAGTAGTTTCGGAAACAGAACCTCCTTGATCTCTTTCTTCTGTCATCAGATCTCTTAAGAGACCTGATGACAAAATACGAGTTCAATAGGAGACACGTAGTTGGATTTTTTAAATTATTTTTGTCTTGATTTTAGTTTAAACAATATTTATTCCGTAAACTCAAAATGTAAAATAGTTTACAGAATATATGGATTCGGCAGTAAGCATGCAAGCTTATATTTAGCCTTTCCACTTGATGAGCATATTATAATAAAGAGGATGGGAGAAACACTAACGATGAAATGATTTTGGAAATGGAGCTGTGTAATGTCATGAAAGCAATGGCAACTGACCCCAACTCAAGGACGGTAACCCGTTGATAACACCACTAATATCAGGTGTAATAACACATCACGCGTGCACATTGTCAAAAAATGTGAACAGGTATTGTACGTTGATGAGCCATATACAAGACTCTACGAATCGTCAGCCTCAACGTGCCAGGGGGACAAGCCTACAATTGATTGATTTTCACTTTCACTTTCATTGTCTTGATTTTCACTTTCTTTGATATCAACAGTTCCAATGAATAAATCGGTTGTTTGCCCAGGACAATATTCTGTATCCACACAGGTACCAAAAAGTCTAATGATTTTAGGTTTTACTTTCTGTGGTTTATAGAACCTGTTTCCACAGCTCGCACTACCGGTACCGCTTGCACATCTTTGTGAAATGATTTAACTGCTTTTGGGAGCGCGGTGGCTCAGTGGTAGACTGTTGGACTTCAATGCTAGAGGTCACGAGTTCGATCCCCGTCCGGGACGACCCGCGTTGTGTCCTTGGGCAAGGCACTTTATCCCGGTTGCCTACATGGGAGCACGACGAAGGCGTACTGCACGTCGATGGTGCACATGTCTTCAACTTCTGTAATCCTGCTTGAGCGGAGCTTGAACACGGTTAGAATGTTGAGGAGCTGACAGTTGCTCGTCGATGCTCGGTGGTTCTCTCTGGGTACTCCGGCTCCCTCCGCCCGTAAAACTGTCACGGTCACGATTAACCATTGTGCATAAGTATGTGACCTTAAACACCAATAAGTAAATAATAAATTTACCTGCTTGCATTTATAACACGACTTTCCATGAGCTGAACACCGCTCTACCAGTCTGCAGTATGAACACATCTGACGTGACTGGCGTCGAATTTTTTTCTTGAAATTTATTCTTCCGTGATCACCCAAACGCCGCCCCGGACCGCACAACACATACGACTCTCATCCTCATCTCGGAAAAAAAAATTACGTAAATTATCCTAACCCTTTGTATACTGTTGTCAAAATACCGAAATTTCAAACAACAATTTTCTCATAATGCAACTAAGAAGTTAACAATTCAGTATTGTTTCTTTTCACCATTACTATAGTCTTCCACCACCCTTGCGGCTTAGTACGATTACTATTGACTTGTAGCTTTACTGTCAGCTTGTTAGCACTCCCTGATTCTGCCTCGCTAACCTAAAGTCCTAATATCCTCATCCAGGTATTTAAAGTACGCAGTTATAAGGGATATGAGAAACCCCTAAACGAAGTATAATCTATCATCCTTCATATCCTCATCTGGGTATCGAACGTCTACAGTTAAAACCAGGGCTCAAAATAAGCGGTGTCGCATCGCTTTTTGCTATGCAAAACTTGCAAAAAGTTACACAATGTTCAGTTATGTATAACATTTTGCGATACAAGATAATCAACTGCAGCCTATTAGGCTGCAGTTGATTATCTTCTATCGCAAAATGTAAATGCAAATTTGCAAACACATTTGAAAACTAGTTCACTGATGCTTTACTTCTGATTGTGGAACATCTCAGATTAACTCTCCATCAAGCATCATTAGCAACTTCATATGTAAGATGAATTCTATTTGTTTAAATTCTTCCTGTTTTTACAACATTTTGCATAAAATGTCCATTAAAAATAACTTCAAGCCCATCAAATTAAAAATCTCAACTTCCATTTTGAGAACTCTATTAAACAACCGAGACGCCATTTGAAAATATTCAAGTCCATGCAATCCTTATCTACTTAGAAGAATTCAATACAAAACAGCATAACATAACTCTGGTATACAAAAATAGCTATGTAATTTTTACAAAATGCTATTCATTTTTTGGAAATGTGTAACATTTTGCTACGCAAAGAAAAAAAATTATTTTGAGCACTGGTTAAAACTGGAAGTCCTGTCACGAAGTGTGCGCTTATCAAGGCTTTATTGCGCGTAGGAATTGCGCTCAATTGCCATATCGAATGGCATCCAAAGCATGGCAGGTTCTCCTGGTTACTCATAGCAAAGACAGGCAATATTTCTGCCAATGGACCTAAAACATTGCTTGTGCACAGGCCATATGTGCAAAATTTGATTGCCTTACTGTGGTCATAACGCGTAGATTAAAGCACCGATCGACGTGCTGTCTATGCGCATTTCATGACAGGACTTCTAGTTTTAACTGTGCATTACGCAGAACCTCCCAACCTAACAACCACTGACCACCTGCACCTCATTTTCTTCGTATGAGACCGCGAGGACCATGAGAAAAGCCTTAAGTGGGGTCTTATCTATCATTACACATATCCTCATCTCGATAAAAGGGATTCTATAACCGGAGACGTTTCCACGAAAGGGATTCTATTAGTGGAATTCCATAAGTGGAATTCTCTTAAGTGGGATTCCATCTCCTACTCAGCTCCTAGCTATAGTTCAGGGTCGTTGCTACGGAGTGATTACTTGATCAGTTACGATGTAAGTCGTATGACAATGGCGTCATTGATGACGTCATATAATAAGCACGTGACCATGGCGTCATCAAATAAACTGATGAACTAAATGTCACGAGACAATATCAGACAGATCAAACCTAACCGTAGGCACGTCTTTGATCGGACTAATCTGGTGTCATCTACGAAACGGAATATGGCAACCAAGATACCATTGATTGTTACCCGACTGACTATGTAACTGCCTTGTGTCCTTCATCCCGACTGCACACCTGAGGTGTGGGGGGGGGGAGGCACGGTGGCACTATGTACTAGGGCGTACTGCATGTCGATGGTGCATTTGCCACCAACCAGTTCTAACCCTGCTTATGCAGAGTTAATACGTTGGCAAGTCTGACAGTTGCTCACATCTGCTCGGTGGTTCTCTCCGGGCACTCAGGCTTTTTACACCCATTAAACTGTCCGAGAGGATGTGACTCTGGCCGTTGATGGTGTCGTTAAATTCCAATAAACACCAAACAAACAACAGTCAATCGTATGTTGGTTTCCATATTCCGTCTCGTTGAAGCCATCAGATCGGTCAGATCAAAGACGACGCCTGGGGGGGGGGGGGGAGGGAGTCAAAAATAAGTTGGATAAAAATAAAGAAAAATAAAACTAACCGATTTGGGGGAGATGGGTTCCAATAGTTGGTCGAACAAAATATTTTCAGACATGTGCAGACAATTATTTCCAGACCCTCTTCCCATCCCACCCACTCCCTGTTGCATCCATGGTCATCGGAAGAGATTTACAGGAAAGTTAGCTCCCTTTAATTTTCTAACGTTTTCAGAAAATTTCATACTGAGGGAATGGGAATTTCGTATAAAAATTCACATTTCCAAACTGTGAGCGAAGTTGCATCATCGATGGGCAAATCATTTTACAAACTTCGTGCATTCATTCTCCTGTACAGCAGTATAAAAATAAGAAAGTAGTTTTTTACAATTTTTTCCTAATCTGTTTGAATGTTTGACTATTATTCTCTGTTTAAACCCATTTAACCCTTTACCTAACATGAAAAGCAGACGACACTTGCAAAAAACATTCTTGAAGAACTATTTTTTAAATTTTTTTGTCTCCAAAACATAGATTATGACCCCTCATTGGAACGAGCTCGACGAGCTCGTTCCAACGAAGGGTCATATCCTATGTTTTTAGAAAAAAATAATGAAAATTAATTGGCGATTTTTGATGTTCTGTAACATTTTTCTGTCCATTATATCAAGAGTGTGCTTCGAGAAATATAATACAGACACTGTCCATTCTTATAATAGTTTAGGAGGTGAGATGCGCTCATTTTTTTCCTGGGAAGAATAAAAACTTGCAAAGTACTGTAAAAACGCATTCGTCAAACAAAGGGGAAAAGAGGGCAGTTAGTAATGTGCTTCTAATTAGTTTGTCATGAAAAGCCAAGTTTCCTTTTGTAACTTTTAATAAACGAAAACAACAGACAGTTCGAAGACAAAGGAAACTTCGTTTTATTTTCTTCCGTTGTCATGTGTATTTTATCAACAATTACTTGCTTCTTAACAGGACCTTCCTCGTCCGTCTAATAATTTCAGGGGAGATAACTTTAACGCAAGTCGATATTCATGACGAGACAAGTCAGGGATGGTGATTATACAAACGGTTGAATTTCCATGGAAGCTATTTGTCTTCAGAGTGGATTACTCAGATGAGCTATCAAAACTAATGCGTATATGTGTAAGATGGGGACAGGTTGAACAAGTAAGCATACAATCCGAAATTTGTCGTCTGGAATGCACTACATTTTCGCAGAGAGTATTTCTTTTAAATAAAAAGAAAGAATAAATTTCCATCTCACTCAAGCAGACCTGGAATTCTTAAAAATCGCTCCCCTCGCATGGTCTAGGGGAGCGATTAGCTTTTCTCAAGCTTACAAAAGCTAAAAGTGGCAATATGAAGTTTTACTATAAATGAATTTGGCCTAGTTGGATTTGTACATTTTATTTGGTGCTGCTACCAAGGTAGTCTCCGTGAGATGGTCACACCACCCCTCCCACACCTCCGGGCCTTGGCAAGGCCCGGGGGTGTGGGAGGGGAAGTGTGGCCGTCTTACAGAGACCACTAAAATAGCACAGCTCTGAAAAGATGCGGGTTTTAGGAATAGGTGGTTATGGTAATTATTATTTGCTAAGACCAGGAGGGCTAGTTTTCGCCCTCCTTAATTTTTTTAAGGCGAGCGAATAAATCGCTCTCCTGAAAATGCCAGTCCTGATGTTCCGAATATTACCGTTTGGTAGGAAAGTCAGAAGTGGTGTAACACCCAAACTTTTTGAGTTACGACTACTGCTCATATGCTATAATCCTTCAATGGTCGAATTATCGTCTACACGTCTATACAAGATCTGTCACATTAGTACAGTGAAAAGTCACCCACCCAGCCAGAGTTAACACACACAACCTTGAACGTAAGCTATTTTCAGTTAACTCATTAAATCATTGAGTCCTTACAACCCAGATTGATTTTACCTGACATGTTCAAAAACAGGATTTATACTGCAATACGAAACAATAAATAACACTTGAAATAGACACGTCTCCCGGGCACTTAGTTTATTATTTCCTGCACCTGCACGTTTATCTTCATGTGGATGCAGAGTGAGCGAGATAATCCTGAGAACAGATTGTATTAGGCTTGTTTGTGTTAGGATTTCGATAACGTTATATGCTGATATTATACCCAGGGAGTAATCGTATAAATATTCACAAGAAATAATAAAATGTTTACACTTGTACTTTTCAGAATTGTATTTTCTCTCTGCACCTATAACGCCCAGAACAGACGTCGAACTTTTGCGAATCCAATAGAAAACCAATTGGGGTCGATCTTAATTCATACGTCGAACCAAATTCGCGTTCGACTCAAATTCGAACGACAGTTTTAGCAGAGTTGTGAATACACTGCTAGACTAATCTGAGGTCACAGGGAGGGGGGGGGGGGCAATATTTTTTGACGTAACCCCCCTCCCCCTCAAAACACACGTCCCCTTTCTCTCGGAACGGGCTTGCCGTTGCAGTATTAAGGGGGGTGCTGAAAGTTGTCAACCGTGTGGAAGAACCCTAAATATGGCGGCCTATTCGAATCATGCAAGAATTCTCCCCTCCTCAACTTGAGATTAGCCCAAAGCTTCCTCATGCAACTCTCGGTTATTAAGTTAACTGTGCGCATTTGATTCCCAGCTCAACCCAGATTAACACGATTTAGAGGATATTTTTCAGAAATTTCTCCCAGCAGGTACCCCAACGCCTAGTCTCATTGATACTATTCACCATCATAGGCCTACCTGGGCTCGCAGCCCAAGTAGGCCTGTGATGGTAAATACCCTTACTGAAACTTGGGTCCAAAGTCCTCTCTGAGAGATGCGGCGGTAGTAAAAATTCTAGCAGGCGCTTCACCACCTATGACAGGCCTTGGGCTTCCGCCCAGTGGCATTCTGCCCTTCTGTCTTTGTCCTATCAATTACTTGCCGTATAGCACGATTTAGAGCAAATTCTTCAGATATTTCTCCCAGTAGCACCTCCGACTTTGTCTCCGTGACACTATTCACCATCATAAGCCTACTTGGGCACGCAGCCAAGGTAGGCCTATGGTGGTAAGAGGTCGTACTGAGAAATGGAGCCATAGTCCTCGGTGAAAGATGTACTGGTAGCAGGAAGTCTGACAGGTGCTTCGCCACCTATGACAGGCAGGGGACCTGCATGCCATTCAACAAATCAGTTTTGGTCCCCGCAGTCATCCCCCCCCCCCACCCCGACTGTACCTACTTGCGCACCCAAACTCTAAATGACATTGAATAGACGATAGACAATATCTCAGGGAGATGATGGCGTACAACACATATATTGAAGTTATGACATGTTGTGCCCAAGTTTCCTATCCCCCCCCCCCCCCCCCCACACACACACACACCTCCCCGGCGTTAATCCGGCATTCATATTCAGAACATTTTTATAAAAAGGAATTCATTACTGTCATTCACTCTACTAACTGTGGGCCAGTATATAATGGAATCAGGTCATACATCTTCTTCGAATACATCATTATTGTACAAATGACGCTAACGACCGGGCAGTATCAGTATCACTGTTTTCACAAATTCCAGTTTTAACTGTCCACTTCAGATACAATGTTAAAAAAACAACACAATTTAAATGCAACTCAAGAGTTGTCAACATATATACTACTCAAAGTTTGCTAAGCACCACATATTTGATACATCATTGTGAAATTTTCTTGTGACACATTTGTGATATATTTTGGTGAATATGATTGAGGAACGCATTGAGATGGTCCGCAGTGTTTACATTAGCTCTTTTGACAGGCAGACTTTTTTCGCAACAGTCATGGACAGCATGTACCCCTTGATTTCCATGATGTTTTCGTGTATTGTCTACATGTACATGAGATGTGTAGGGTATTCAGTCTTCATTTCAACACAAACCCTTGTGATTTAATGATTGAATATGGCGAATACAAATGTAAGAAGACATTTGTCTGAAGCAGAAATGTGGCGGGCTGTAGGAATGGTGGAGCAAGGGGCTACCCATCGTCAGGTTGGTGAAGCCATTGGTGTGCACCATACGGTGATCACCATAGCCTGGACAAGATTTCAGCAGTATGCCACACCAATGAGACGACATGTTGGTGGCAAAGACAGGTTAACATCTGCAGCTGAAGACCGGTGTTTGATCATTCCGGACTGTAGGAAGCCGCTTTGACACAGCAACCCAGCTTCGCAGTGACCTTCAGAATGCGTTGGGGTAAATGTTTCGACGCAGACTATCCGGGCAAGGTTGCACGAAGGTGGTCTCCGATCGAGAAGACCATGTATTCGCACTCAGCTGTCCCAAAACCACCGCCAGTCACGATATGAATGGGCCATGGACCACGTTGGATGGAC
Source organism: Pictodentalium vernedei (assembly GCA_031216915.1). NCBI lineage: Eukaryota > Metazoa > Mollusca > Scaphopoda > Dentaliida > Dentaliidae > Pictodentalium > Pictodentalium vernedei. The sequence goes on from CM062297.1 coordinate 801,856,223, forward strand.
CAGAGAAGATTGACTACCTGTCCTTTTACAGATGAGTCAAGGTACTGCCTAGACAACACAGATAGGCGTTCTACGGTATGGAGAAGACCAGGAGAGCGATTTCATGCAGCCAACATTGCTGTGCATGACCGCTATGGTGGGGGTCAATAATAGTCAGTGGCGGCATCAGCTGCGATGGACGTACAGAGCTCTGTGTCCTTGACCGTGGTACATTGACTGCGCAGCGGTATATTGGTGAGATCCTGGATGCCCACGTTAGATTGTATGCAGGTGCAGTGGGTGATAGATTCATTCTGATGGACGATAATGCCCGTCCTCATGTTGTCCGTGCTGTCCTGGAGTACCGACAGAGGGAGGGGATTGAGTGTATGGACTGGCCAGCAAGATTCCCTGACCTAAGTCCAATCGAACATTCTGGAATGAGTTGCAGCTTGCAATTTCAGTCCGTCCAGTCCAAATAAGAAGTGTCCATGAGCTTGGTGCCATGTTGGTCCAAGAATGGAACAACATCCCACAAAGGACAATCTGGAACCTGATTGGGAGCATGAGAAGGCGTTGTCAAGCTGTAATTAACAATAATGGGTCTCATAGTCGATATTGAAACCATATCAGTTCGCTCCGTCAACTTTTTTGGCAAATTTGAAAATATTCCTCTTTTACCAATAATATCCATTTTCCATGGCTATCGTACTCAAAAGCTAAAAAATAATGTCAAACACAAACAAAATCTCAATTTCTGTGCTTAAATCATTAAAGATATAAGTAAATATAAAATGTGAACACTTTTCATAACAATATTTCAACTAAAACGTAAAACAGGTAGTTGGATATACTTGGTGCTTAGCAAACTTTGAGTTGTATATTTTTCGCCGAGAATTTTTATACATAAATCCGGAACCTTTCTTCATCATCTGGCAACATTTATGCCTTCTTTTTGATGATTTTTCGATCCAGTTATCGCAAAGATTCTATCTTCAAACACACGTGTTAAATAAAACTTGATGACGTAACGCCCTGATGTTTTCCCTTGATGTCGGAAATTCCCTTGTCCACAACAGGGCGGCAATTGACGAAAACTATCGAATATAAATCACACAGCTCATTTGCATTGAAATAGGTTCGACGTTGGCTCGACCGTCTGTTTTAAACTCGGATCTATTTTCGAACGAATTTAATTCTGGAAATAGGATCGACGTTGGCTCAACAAAGCTAATCGGTAGCACGACAGAGCTCGACGTTGCAACAGATGGTCGGATTTTTAGCGGACCTAGTTCAGGAATCTGAATTTGATTCGCAAAAAGGTCGACGTCTGTTCTGGGCGTAAACAGTTGAAATTAATCAATAGGGTTTTAAATAGGGCCCTGCGAAGCTTCGAGATTCGATTCGATTTCGAATCTTAAGTTGGTATTCAATTCGATGCGAAATCGGCTGCCCAATTCGTTTTCGATTTCACTGGAATTTCGCATGGTATCAATCAACTTAGTCGCGAAACAAAACGTATTGCTGAGATTGAAATTGTACATAAATAATGGTGAAAATAAAGACCGAGTGAAATTCCGCTATATCAACATAAAAAGCATCTGTACCCATGGCACCTTCATGCTCATTCCAGTTTCTCTAGTCACTACTACTACTGAAGGCAAATTTAATGTCCCCAGGCAATATCGACGATGAACTCACGGCTGCTAGCGGCCAGCCCCGTGCAGTGCCCAATACAGAATTCTCGCACCCGTTTTTTGTTTTTGAACAAAAATTCTGATTGACAATATATTCAAACGGCATCATCAAGGCATGACTTCGACGAAGGCATGCCCTGATGATGTAGTTGGAATATTTTATCTGTCGGGACTTGTATTTGATTCGAGGTTTGATTCGATTTCGAATAATAGACTCGATTCGATTCGAGATTCGAATCGAATCGAAAATACTTTATTCGCATAGACCCAGTTTTAAAGAACGTAACGCTTTACTGGTAGGTAGCATTTTACTGCTATTGATTCACTTCAGTCGTTTATATTCAAAGGTAGGATATACAATTCCAGAAAGTTTAGTAAGCAGTGTCCACGCTGTCAGGTGCCAATTGCACTAAAACAATGCGCTTGGCACCAAACATACAGCATTTGACACCAAAATTTGGCACCAAAAATATACTTTTAGTAGGTCCTAAAGGCTTTGTTGTTTATTAGGCTTTTCCCTCTGGAAAAGACTATTGTTTTTCTACGGATTATTATTTTTTTTTTTTTTTTTTTTTTTTTTTCCACACATTTTGTCCGTACGATTCAGAAGCCATTTTCGAACCGATTTTCACGATATTTTGCACACGCATAGAGGGGCACAAAATCTAAAAATGTACCGAAGCGGAATTTTCGATTTAACCCTTATTTCGTCAAAATTGGCAAAAAACTGCCAAAATTGGGGTTTATTGGCACTTTCTCGAAACATGTCTTGTAGATTTTTTTTATACATTCGTCATTGCTAGACCTGTCTGTGACACACCCTTTGGTACACACTACATATCAGGCGATGCATATGGTAACCCTCCACAGGCTGCCAAACATCGAAATTTTGATGAAATAGGCCGGTTTCAGGCCCCCACTGCACCCAAACAATACACGAGAGATAAACATAACTTCCTTTATTGGGAGTGGAATTCACCGAGGATCATTTTTGTCAGTAATAAGGGTGTTCAGAAAACCAAGCGTTAACCCATTTTGAGCTGGTTAAACAGCAATACCCCCATAATGCTCAAAAGTTCGTGTTTTCCGTGGATTTCTCTAAACGAGTCTTGTAGATTTTCAAGAAAAATTGGTCACTCTCAGGTCTTCGTGTGACATTACAAGTTGCATGGATAAAATATTCCGGTGAGCATTAGTTAACCCTCCCCGAGCTGCTAAACGTAAAAATTGTGATAAAATGGGCTGTTTTTAGTCACCAACAGCACCCAAACGGTATACCAGAGAGAAAGGGTCCTTCATTTATCGGACGCAAAATTGATCAGAAAATATTTTTGAAAGTGGTAAGGGTATTCAAAATTTGACGTCTTAACCCATTTTGGGCTGGTTAAATAGAGATACCCATTAAAATCTTAAAATACGCGTTTTCTGTGGATTTCTCTATCAACATTTTGTGGGTTTTCAAGACAAAATCGGCTATTTGCAGGTCTTGGTGTGACATTACAAGTTGCATGAACAAAATATTCCGGTCAGCATTAGTTAACCCTCCCCGGGCTGTTGAAGGTCAAAATTGCGATAAAATGGGCTGTTTTTGCACACCAACAGCACCCAAAGGGTACACCACAAAGAAAAGTGCCTCCTTTTATCAAGCTCACAATTTAGTCGGAAACATTTTTGTAAGTAGTAAGGGTATTCAAAAGTCGACGTCTTAACCCATTTTGGGCAGGCTAAAGAGAGATATCCCTTGAAAGCTTTAAATTCCCATTTTCTGTGAATTTCCCTAACGGTAACTTGTAGGGTTTCAAGACAAATTGACTATTCGTAGGTCTTTATGTGACATTACAAGTTGCATGGACAAAATACTCCGATGAGCGTTTATTAACCATCTACAAGCTGCCAAGCATCGTAATTTTGTTAACATGGGTCTGTTTTCAGACACGCACAGCACCCAATGTATACATGAGAGATAAACATAATCTCCTTCGTTGGAAGTGGAATTCACAGAGGACCATTTTTGTAAGTAATAAGGGTATTAAAAAAACCAAGCGTTAACCCCTGTTGGGGAGGTTAAGACGGATACCCATCGATAGCTTAAAAAATCGTTTTCCCTGGATTTCTTTACAAACATTTTGTGGGGTTTCCAAGAGAAAATGGCCGTTGATAGGTCTTGGTGTCATATGACCAGCTGCATGGATAAATTATTCTGGCAGGCATTTGTTAACCCTCCATGGGCTGCTAAATGTAAAAAAAAATTGAAGAAATAGTCTGTTTTTGGACACCAACAAATGGAAATGCCACAGAGAAACGTAACTTCTTTTACCGGATGCAAAACTAATAGGGAAACATTGATCTTGATATTAACCCATTCTACCATTAATGATGGGTTTTACCTAAACATTTTTTTTATCAAACCCAAACCGAGTCATTTGAGACTACTATACCCACCTTTCTCATAACATCAATGAGGGAACTTCAGTGAGACAGTTAAAAACAATTCATCAGACACTGTGGGGTCATGACAAATCATGGAATCTAATCGGGAAAAGCCATGATTCTCCAGAATCATAAAGTCTAGTTTTTTTGTTTTGTTTGTTTTTTGTTTTTTTTCACACATTTTGTCCTTACGATTCAGAAGCCATTTTCGACCGATTTTCACGATATTTTGCACACGCATAGAGGGGCACAAAATCTAAAAATGTACCCAAGCGGATTTTTCGATTTAACCCTTATTTCGTCAGAATTGGCAAAAAACTGCCAAAATTGGGGTTTATCGGCACTTTCCCGAAACACGTCTTGTAGATTTTTTTTATACATTCATCATTGCTAGACCTGTCTGTGACACGCCCTTTGATCCACACGACATATCAGGCGATGCATATGGTAACCCTCCACAGGCTGCCAAACATCGAAATTTTGATGAAATAGGCCAGTTTCAGGCCAACACTGCACCCAAACAATACACAAGAGATAAACATAACTTCCTTTATTGGGAGTGGAATTCACAGAGGATCATTTTTGTCAGTAATAAGGGTGTTCAAAAAACCAAGCGTTAACCCGTTTTGGGCTGGTTAAACAGCAGTACCCCCATAAAGCTAAAAAAATCGTATTTTCCGTGGATTTCTCTAAACGAGTCTTGCAGATTTTCAAGAAAAATTTGTCACTCCCAGGCCTTGGTGTGACAATAGAATCTGCATGGACAAAATGCTGCGGTGAGCATTTGTTAACCCTCCACGGGCTACTAAAAGTCAAAATTGTGATAAAATGGGCTGTTTTTGAACGCCAACAGCACCCACTTGGTGTACCACCAAGAAAGGTTCCTTCTTTTATCGGACGCAAAATTGATGGGAAAACATTTTTGATAGTGGTAAGGGTATTCAAAAGTCGAAGTCTTAACCCATTTTGGGCTGGTTAAAGAGAGATACCCCTTAAAAGCTTAAAATTCCCATTTTCTGTAGATTTCTCTAAAAGCAACTTGTAGGTTTTCAGGAAAAATTGACTATTCGCAGGTCCTTGTGTGACATTACAAGATGCAAGGACAAAATATTCCGGTGAGCATTTATTAACCCTCTACAGGCTGCTAAGCATCGTAATTTTGTTGAAATAGGCTGTTTTCAGACGCGCACAACACCCAAGGCATACCAGAGAGATAAACATAATCTACTTTGTTGGAAGTGGAATTCACCGAGGACCAAATTTGTTAGTAATAAGGGTATTCAAAAAACCAAGCATTAACCCCTTTTGGGATGGTTAATAGCAATACCCATCAAAAGCTTAAAAAATCATGTTTTCCCTGAATTTCTTTAGAAACGTCTCGCAGGGTTTCAAGAGAAAATGGTCGTTGATAGGTCTTAGAGTCACATTACCGGTTGCATGGATAAAATATTCAGATAAGCATTTGTTAACCCTCCATGGGCTGCTAAATGTCAACATTTCGAAAACAATAGTCTGTTTTTGGACACCAACAACATCAAATGGGAATGCTGCAGAGAAACATAACTTCTTTTACCGGACGCAAAACTGATAGGGAAAATTTTTAGTAAGTAGTTAGGGTATTCAAAAATTGAGGTCTTAACCCATTTTCGCCCGGTTAAGGAGATGTACCCCTTAAAAGCTTAAAATTCCCATTTTCGGTAGATTTCTCAAAAAAATCTGGTAAGTATTCAAGAGAAATTGACCATTTGCAGGTCTTGGAGTGACATTACAAGTTGCATGAACAAAAGATTCCGGTAAGCGTTTGTTAACCCTCCAGAGGCAGCAAATTTTGAGAAAATGGGCTGTACCTGGCCACCCATTACACCCAATGTGTACCTGCGAGATGAACATAACCACCTTCATTGGAAGTGGGATTCACCGAGGATCATTTTTGTTAGTAATGAAGGTATTCATAAAACCATGCATTAACCCGTTTAGAGCTGGTTACAGGGTGATAACACTCAAAAGGTTAAAAATTCATGTTATTCAAGGATTTCTCTAAAAACATCACGTAGATTTTCAAAAAAAATTGGCCATTCTCAGATCTTAGTGTGAATTACAAGTTGCATGTACAAAATATTCCAGTAAGCATTTGTTAACCCTATGCTGGTTCTCAAACATCAAAATGTTGAAAGTTTGCATACCCACAGCACCCAAAGTTAAGAGGAGAAATCAACATAAGTGGAAGTAGAATTCACTGAGAATTATTTTTATAAGTAAAAAGCGTATTAAAAAAACAACCCTTAACCCGTTTTGGGTTGGATAAACAATTATACCCGTCAACAGCTTAAAATTCATTCTCTGAAAACAACTTGTAGATTTTTAAGTAAAAATGGCCATTCACAGTTTTTCGTGTGAAATTACAAGTTGCATGAATAAATATTCCTGTTAGCACTTGTTAACCCTTAACAAACTACCAGACATCAATATTTTGGATACATTTGAGATAAAACGGACCATTTTCAAATAGATACAGAACTCAGTGGGTATGTGTCAAACAAACATAACTCCTCGTGTCGGTCATTAACTTGTTGGACGACGATATTGATATTACCCCTCTCCACCGTTAATGATGGTTTTTACCTAAACAATTTTTTTGTCAAACTGAGTCATTTGAGACTTCTAGACTCACCTTTTTCATGACATCAATGAAGGAACTTCAATGAGACAGTCAAAAACAATTCATCATACACTGTGGGGTCATGACAAATCATGGAATCTCATCGGGAAAAGCCATGATTCTCCAGAATCATAAAGTCATAAAGTCTAGTTTTTTTTGTTTTTTTTTTTTTTTTTTTTTTTTTTTTTTTTTTTTTTTTCCACACATTTTTGTCCGTACGATTCAGAAGCTATTTTCGAACCGATTTTCACACAATTTCGCACACGCATAGAGTGGCAAAAAATCTAAAAATGTACCGAAGCGGAATTTTCGATTTAACCCTTATTCGCCAGAATTGGCAAAAAAACTGCCAAAATTGGTATTTATCGGCACTTTCTCGAAACACGTCTTTAGGATTTTGTTTAAACATTCATCATTACTAGACCTGCCTATGACACAACCTTTGGTACACACGACATATTAGGCGATGCATATGGTAACCCTCCACAGGCTGCCAAACATCGAAATTTTGATGAAATGGGCCAGTTTCAGACCCCTGCTGCACCCAAACGATACCCGAGAGGTAAACATAACTTCCTTTATTGGAAGTGGAATTCAACGAGGATCATTTTTGTAAGTAATAAGGGTGTTCAGAAAACCAAGTGTTAACCCGTTTTGGACTGGTTAAACAGCAATACCCCCAAAAAGCTCAAAACTTCATGTTTTCCGTGGATTTCTCTAAACGAGTCTTGTAGATTTTCAAGAAAAATTGGTCACTCTCAGGTCTTGGTGCGACATTACAAGTTGCATGGATAAAATATTCCGGTCAGCATTAGTTAACCCTCCCTGAACTGCTAAACGTAAAAAATGTGATAAAATGGGCTGTTTTTAGACACCAACAGCACCCAAACGATATACCACAGAGAAAGGGGCCTTCATTTATCGGACGCAATATTGATCGGAAAATATTTTTGAAAGTGGTAAGGGTATTCAAAATTTGACGTCTTAACCCATTTTGGGCTGCTTAAAGAGAGATACCCATTAAAATCTTAAAATACCCGTTTTCTGTGGATTTCGCTAACAACATCTTGTAGGTTGTCAAGAAAAATCGGCTATTTGCAGGTCTTGGTGTGACATTACAAGTAGCATGAACAAAATATTCCGGTCAGCATTAGTTAACCCTTCCCGGGCTGCTGAAGGTCAAAATTGCGATAAAGTGGGCTGTTTTTGCACACCAACAGCACCCAAAGGGTACACCACAAAGAAAAGTGCCTTCTTTTATCGCGCGTACAATTTATACGGAAACATTTTTGTAAGTAGTAAGGGTATTTAAAAGTTGACGTCTTAACCCATTTTAGGCAGGCTAAAGAGGGATATCCCTTGAAAGCTTTAAATTCCCATTTTCTGTGAATTTCCCTAACGGTAACTTGTAGGATTTCAAGACAAATTGACTATTCGTAGGTCTTTATGTGACATTACAAGTGCATGGACAAAATACTCCGATGAGCGTTTTTTAACCATCTACAAGCTGCGAAGCATCGTAATGTTGTTAACATGGGACTGTTTTCAGACACGCACAGCATCTAATGTATACATGAGGGATAAACATAATCTCTTTGTTTGAAGTGGAATTCACAGAGGACCATTTTTGTAAGTAATAAAGGTATTCAAAAAGCCAAGCGTTAACCCCTGTTGGGGAGGTTAACAGAGATACCCATCAAAAGCTTAAAAAATCGTTTTCCCTGGATTTCTTTACCAAGATTTTGTGGGGTTTTCAAGAGAAAATGGCCGTTGATAGGTCTTGGTGTCATATGACCAGTTGCATGGATCAGTTATTCTGGTAGGCATTTGTTAACCCTTCATGGGCTGCTAAATGTAAAACAAATTGAGGAAATAGTCTGTTTTTGGACACCAACAACATCAAATGGAAATGCCACAGAGAAACGTAACTTCTTTTACCGGACGCAAAAATGATAGGGAAACATTGATATTGATATTAACCCATTCTACCATTAATGATGGGTTTTACCTAAACATTTTTTTTTCAAACCCAAACCGAGTCATTTGAGACTACTATACTCACCTTTCTCATAACATCAATGAAGGAACTTTAGTGAGACAGTTAAAAACAATTCATCAGACACTGTGGGGTCAAGAAAAATCATGGAATCTAATCGGGAAAAGGCATGATTCTCCAGAATCATAAAGTCTAGTTATATTTCAGTTTGTCGTTTTCGAATTAAATCGCTGTCTGGCAACTCAGAATTCACGCTTGTCAAGTAATCGAAAGGTAACAGGTGTAATCATGTATCTTTGTTAAGGATCGACTGAATGGTATCCTCCCAAAACTTAGACATCCCATAACTTAGACAGCTTAAAACAACAACATTCCCACTTCAGTGTACAGCTAATCCCCTGCTAGTTACCCATTATTCTAATGGACTAATCTGTGATAAACCTGTTTTCATTAACCCCCTGCACTCTGATGACGAAACGCCTGATTTGTCATCCATGGTTATCCCCCCTGTGTTGTCAGAAATTCAGCAGTTTAGATTTTGGTTGACAGAGCTCCAATTGAGCTCTGTCAACCAAAATCTAAATTGCTGAATTTCTGACAACACAGGGGGGATAACCATGGATGACAGGGAGATGTGGTGGGGCTTAGAGTGGGGGAGGTGTCGAGTATTCTCGACATCAGAGTGCAGGGGGTTAATATAATATCAGGCTATTCCATTGTAATAGTGGGTGAACACAATTAACTACTTTCACTGGGTGTCAAAGTTATGGGATGTCAAAGTTATGGGATGTCTAGGTTTTGGGAGATGACCGACTGAATTAATAGTTTATCCATTCAATCTGATTCTTATCAAAATATTTCTGTGTTAATACATCTCTTTTATCTTGCATAATCTTTTTATAATCCTTCTGGGAGATATAGAGGATATCTAGTGTTTTTGAGTGGATACCGAAAATTATCTCACGAATGACCGAGATAAATTTTATTTTTTAGCGAGCGCTTATTATTATTAGCGTTTATTATTCGCTTTTTATAAGAATCCGATAATTCCATTCGTTTCAACCTTGAATTGATGCATGAAAGTAAACAACGCAGAATCATTAAAACGCGGAATGATTTGATCGATACTCGGAACAGGTAGCGTCTTACGATCTGATTCAACTGGTGGGTGTCTAGTCCAAACATGGCCTGAAAGTCAATAATATAAGTTTTTGGTTTGGTCCGTCATTTGAGAGGACGTACAAAACCAAAAACGTATATAACGGACTTCCAATCATGTTTGGACTAGCGGGTTTCATGCATCAACTCAAAGTGAATACGTGTTGAATTATTGCTGGAAACAGTGAGTATCCACCCAAAACACTAGCTTTTCTTTTCATTATACGTTTCTAGAAAAAAATTGATCATTCTCAGTGATAATTTGGCTCGTATTCACCTTGAAGTAATGCTTTGAAAGCCGCCAATTTGATTGATACCGTGAAAGTGAAAATTTCTGTATCTTCACAGTGGGGGATACGATTTCTATCTTTCCGCAATTTCTTCGATAATCTATCATTTAGCGTATACTAAAATAGTTTATCCATTCATTTTGATTCTTATCGACATATTTCTTTATTACTCTATCTCTTTTATCTATCTTGCTTAATACTTTTATGATCCTTCTGGAAGATAATAAATTATTTACTACTAAGTTATTTGGAGTGAATAAACAGTGAGTAAATAATATACATGAAATTATTTTGTAAACGTCAATAACAGACGTTTACTTGTTTCTGTATTTTTATAATTTCTGGGGTTTCTGCAACTAAATGATCCATGTAATGCTAAATAAAAATATCGTGCTTTGAGTGCTATAGCATTGCAGATGGTGCATTGCTGCACACACAGAACGATACACGGTTAATTTGTTCACATTTACAATCAGATTCCATTTGGCGCTAAAATCTTTCATTTGGTTCCAAAAATATTCATTTCGCGCAAACCAAAAATTCCACTTGGCATCATAACATTTCTGGCCTGTCCGAACACATTTGGCATCATAACATTTCTGGCCTGTCCGAACATTACAAGCCTTTTCAGAATAAAAATATCGAGCCTTGAGTGCTATAGCATTGCAGATGGTGCATTGTTGCACTCACAGAACGATACATGGTTAATTTGTTCACATTTACAATCAGATTCCATTTGGCCCTAAACTCTTTCATTTGGTTCCAAAAATATTCATTTCGCGCCGACCAAAAATTCCACTTGGCATCATAACATTTCTGGTCTGTCCGAACACAGTTTGTAAGTTTAGAGCCAAGATTCGTTCAGGTTTTTCAAACAGTAACTAAAGCAGAGAGGAAGGACGTGTAAATGCCGTTACACACTGGACGTGAGTTCAGCAATGAGATAGAGATATATCTCAAAATAAGTGTGTAGTGAGTCCGCAATTACCCGAACATAGCGTGTAATGGGGGTCCCTGAAACAAAATCTGTAATTTGCAACTGCATAATACGAGCGCATGCGTGGTTATGATTTGTTCACGTTAATATTTATAGAACATTACAAGCTTTTTCAGAATGTTTTTTTTCAACTGCCCAGTTTGCCAATACGTGATGGGGATGCGTCGGATTCATTAGACAAAGGATTAATCAAGTTATTGCAGTTGAGAATTGTACGATTAATCTATTATTACTATCATGTTTATGTCCAATATGTTCTTTCAGGGCCTCGTCCTTATTTCTAAGGTAAAATCTCGACTCCTCTCCGGCTTGTCGAGATATTATAGCCTTAGAAACAAGAGCTCGACTCTAATACAAAATTTTGTACATAAAACATAATGGTGATAATATATAAATATATATCAACGACAGCGCCCTCGGTATCGCGGTACGCGAACAGTGCTAGACCAATACGTTCATATCGGAGGAGAGTGGTAAATGCTGACCGGACACCTGCAGCCAATACTATAATACTTTTACAACTGTATTTTCTAGAATTGTATTTTTTAGTTATGACTTTAAATGGATTGAAATGAACCATTAGCATTTTCAAAGATGCGGCAATTTGCCAGTTGGCAAATTGCCATATCTTTTAAAAAGCTATATTTCTTTATATTTATTGGTGTTTTTTGAAGTCACGTATTTCTGCACAATTGCTAAGCATGACCACGACAGTTTTAAGGGTGGAGGAAGCCGGAGTACCCGGAGAGAACCACCGAGCAACGGCGAGCAACTGTCAGCTTCCCAACATACTAACTCCACACAAGCAGGATTAGCATTGGTTGAAGACAGGTGCACCATCGACGTGCGGTAAGCCTTAGTATACAACGCCACCGTGCCCCCACGTAGGCAATGGGGGTGAAGTGTCTTGCCCAAGGACACAACGTGGTTGCCGCAGGTGGGATTCGAACCGAAGACACCTCGGCTTGCAGCCTGCACCTTCACCTACTGAGCCACCGCGCCCCCTTTTAAAATGCTAATGATTCATTTTAGTCAGTTATATTAATAGGTAGAAACACATTTCTAGAAAATACAATTATAAAAGTTTTATAATATTGGCTCCTGTAAGATAATGTGTTAATTTGGGGGAAAATTAGAAGTACCATGTAATGTATAAGGACCCAAAATTGAACAAGAACCAAATTTGAATTGATTCCATGATTAGGGCCCGGGAACGTTCCAGCTTCAATTCGGTTTCGAATCTTTTCGCGCATTCGATTCGATTCGAAACCATCTCAATTATTCGAAAAAATTAAAATCCCCGAGAGTTTAGGATTCCATACCTTTCAATATTGTCGACTTTCTGAAAATGACAATTCATCCAGCAGGTTTCTGAGGAACGAGATTGGCCGTATTCAGCCTAACTAGAGAACACAAATTCATTTTGAACATTCCAAAAATGTCGTGTGAATCGATAGCAGAGATCGCGTTATGTCAAGTTTGAACAAGGTGTCATCTGCAATGTTAAATAAAGCATTGCAGATGGCGCCTTGTTCCACTCGAGAGATGATATATGTCTTTCTTATCGACCACCCTGGCGACACCTGGTCAATTTTCGTTTGAATCTAGTCCCATTGCTGAGACAATTGCGGGGTGAGTTGTCACTAACACAAAATTAAGAACAGAAAAGTCAAAACTCGTCAACCCTTTACCCATTGTAACGACCAAAACCGGACAGCGCTATTCACAAAATTCACCATTCAATTTCTATTACTTTTTCATTTTGTCACAATAACATAGCGTATGACCCCTCCTTGGAACGAGCTCGCCGAGCTTGTCCCAAGAGGGATCATAAGTTATGTTTTTGACGCAAAAAATTAAAAAAATAAGTGTTTCGAGAATTTTATTTGCAACTGTGAGCTTTTCATGTTAGGTAAAGGGGTGAGGTAGAGATGCATTCAAAGCAACAGCTTAGAGTAATTTGAATGTCATGCGTTAGAACCTTTTCCTTTTTGGGTCAGCTATTAATAGAAGTACGTTGCTCATCAGGTTCAATTTCTACATGGAATACCTTTGATTTCCATATGAATAAATTTCACAATAGCTTCGAGTAATTTGAATGTCATTGCGTTAGAACCTTGTCCTTTTGGGGACTACTATTAATAAAAGTACTTTGCTCATCCGGTTCAATTTCTACATGGAATACCTTTGATTTCCATATGAACAAATTTCACAATAGCTTCGAGTAATTTGAATGTCATTGAGTTAGAACCTTGTCCGTTTGGGGTCAACTATTAATAAAAGTACGTTGCTCACCAGGTTCAATTTCTACATGGAATACCTTTGATTTCCATATGAACAAATTTCACAATAGCTTCGAGTAATTTGAATGTCGTTGAGTTAGAACCTTGTCCTTTTGGGGTCAACTATTAATAAAAGTACGTTGCTCACCAGGTTCAATTTCTACATGGTATACCTTTGATTTCCTTATGAACAAATTTCACGATAGCTTCGAGTAATTTGAATGTCATTGAGTTAGAACCTTGTCCTTTTGGGGTCAACTATTAATAAAAGTACGTTGCTCACCAGATTCAATTTCTACATGGAATACCTTTGATTTCCATATGAACAAATTTCACAATAGCTTCGAGTAATTTGAATGTCATTGAGTTAGAACCTTGTCCTTTTGGGGTCAACTATTAATAAAAGTACGTTGCTCACCAGGTTCAATTTCTACATGGAATACCTTTGATTTCCATATGAACAAATTTCACAATAGCTTCGAGTAATTTGAATGTTATTGAGTTAGAACCTTGTCCTTTTGGGGTCAACTATTAATAAAAGTACGTTGCTCATCAGGTTCAATTTCTACATGGAATACCTTTGATTTCCATATGAATAAATTTCACAATAGCTTCGAGTAATTTGAATGTCATTGAGTTAGAACATTGTCCTTTTTGGGTCAGCTATTAATAAAAGTACGTTGCTCATCGGGTTCAATTTCTACATGGAATACCTTTAATTTCCATACGAATAAATTTCTCAACATTTCAGAAACAACTAATAGGGCCATCTTCTAATAATTATTGTTCGATAGTACGAAATAATCTAACCAGACAGAAAGACAACACTCGTAAGGTAGCCGTCATATCAAGCATTGGAATGTGGATTTGATTCGAGATTCGATTCGGTTACGAACCTTTAGTCTGATTCGATTGAACGAAAAATCGCCATTCACCGGGCCCTATCAATAGTAGATGCAAACCGTTATATCATAATAATAGGAAAGTGGATTCTATTCGGTTTCGAACCTTTATTCTGATTCGACTGAGCGAAAAATCGCGATTCACCGGGTCCTATCCATAGTAGATGCGGGGGCGCAGTGGCGTTATGGTAACCGGTTCTCGTCAGATCACCGAAGTTAAGCAACGTCGACCCCGGTTAGTCCTCGGATGGGTGACCGTCTGAGCGATCGATTCGGACTCCCGCGTTGTGTCCTTGGGCAAGGCACTTAACCCGATTGTCCACATGGGGGCCCGATGACGCCGTGTACTAAGGCGTACTGCACATCGATGGTGCGCATGTCTTCAACCAATCTAACCCCGCCTGTGCTGCAGTGCGGAGTTACGATGTTGTGGAGCTGGCAGCTGCTCGTCGTTGCTCGATGGTTCTCTCCGGGTACTCCGGCTTCCTCCACCCGTAAAACTGTCACGGTCATGATTAGCCATTGTGCATAAGTATGTGACCTTAAACACCAATAAATAAATAAATAAGATCAGATACCAGAATGGAAGGGATATGACAAATCGTAGTATTTTTGGCGGGACTCAATCAACTGCATGTCCCGTCTATGAGGGCAGAAAGGAGATCTGTCAGACAAAACCTGAACTTGACCCAAGTCCCAAAGCGAGTGCAATTTTCAATCTAACTGCACTATATTATGGGTAACTTTAGTCAAGACCACCACACGCCGAGTTCGATGCAAATGATACGTATAACGGGTGAGATGCGCTGTGACTGGGAATCACGAAACATTGGTCGAACAGCTCAATCACATGCACCAGGCCCAGCGTGTAATAACCGGATCAGAGGGTTGCAGTCAGTACACTCAGAGCGCCCACACTCAACATGCGTATAGAGTAAGATTTCAGAAGATCGCCAGTTATAGTTTTCTTAAACTGATGTCTACTATAACTTTAATATTTTGAACAAAGCATTGTGAAAACACAATTTAACCCATTACCCAACGAATCGGCCACATCCGCCCGCGTAATATGCAAATTCAGCAGTTGAAAGAATAATATTTTTCAAAAAATTTCAACAAAACCACATCATGTGACCCCTCGTTGGAACGAGCTCTACGAGCTCGTTCCAACGAGGGGTCACATGATATGGTTTTGTTGAAATGTTTTTTTAAAATTCCAAAAAATTATATTTAAAATGATAAATTTTGATATCGCCTGCGTTGGGTAAAGGGTTAAATTTAGACGTTGGGGGTTCGTTGATAATCTTATCCCCTCTTCACCCATTTAATTCTTTGCAAGGTGCTCAAACTAGTACAACACATGGTATCGGGAACCTATGTTTTGAAGTTGACGTATTCTGGTTGTTCCTGGTCTGTTGCTGAGCAACTGAAAAGATGAAATGGTTAAGTTTGACACAAAGTGTTAGAAAAGTAAGATACGCAAAGGAAGCACCTACTTACTCTAGTTTCATCTGGAATAAATCGAATTCTGAGAAGAAATTGAGAGCACAAACAAGTTTCAGCTGATGGTCATCGGGGTTACGCCCGGAGGGCCTCCATCTGGAATCCTGTTTGAGCTTTTTGAAATAATTTCATAGAAGTAACGTTTATTGGATACAACTATGAAAGATAGAAATTAATTTTATTCACTCTAGAAGAAGTTGACAGTAACACCCTGTTGTGTTGCCAGCATATTCTATTCAAAGGCCGTCATCGGTTTTATTGAGGGAACCTGTTTCCGACTTCACAGTCATGATTAATCATTGTGCATTAGTATGTGACATTAAACACCAATAAATAAATAATAATGCATAGTAGATGCAAAATAGGTCCCATACCTTGTGTTGTATATGTAACCAAAAGTACAACCCAAAATAGAAACATTATATAACCAAAATTGGTTCCATGACTTGTCACGTATACATTTATGGAACAAAAAACAAGAACATCACCTTTTATCAAATCTAAAATAGTTCAGCTATAAAGGATATGAAATTTGTCACATGATCTAAAATTAGAATACTGTTAGATATATGTGTAAAATAAATATTTATGAATGAAGACACATCGTGGTTTTAGTTTTATGATTACGTCGCATAGTTCCACTAATTATGTTGATATTTTGATGTTTCAAGGCGAAATAAAGATTCACTGATTGAAATATCTATAAGTGGAACACGACAGAATATCTGTGAATAAAGTGAAATGGTAGTCTCATCGCAAACTTCACTAAAAGTGTGCAAACAAAGAGCCCATAACCATGCCGGCTTTATTACGAAATTAGACTGGTGACCTGACCCTTTTCCGCCCATCAAACTCATGCATTAAAAGCTGCAAAACGCAATCAGAGAATAACGTTCTGGACTGGTGATCCTAGCTTCGCGCGAAAGTTACGATTCGATCACTGGACCCTTGTGTAAGTTTTGGGCAATATCAAAAATATGGATTTGGGTTTTTTGAACCGTTTTAAGGAAACACTGTTGCTGAATGCTCCACAAAAGTTAAATCACTAGGGACTATTATTTATTTAATTTTTTTTTTTTGGGGTGGGGGGTGGGGAGCGGGGGGCTCTGTCAAACACTGCCTTCAAAAATGATGATTGATACAACGCGTCTTCTGTTTGTGGGTCCATTCAGGTACCCTTTATCGGGTTTTGAATTAAGTGATAAATAGATTCTTCACACAATCCCCAGTTTATTGTATAATTTACGAATGAAATCCGGTAATTAGGGCTCACCAGGGCTCATTCAATGGGCCCGTATCGTAAAGTTCACCATAAACTTGGGAATCTTTGAACATCAAGTATATCTTTATGGTAAACGGTAACTTGAAGAGATTGAGGATCTTTAGACTAATAAGTTATTTACAGAGTGCGTAGGAGGATAGAAGAGGTGCCCCACCAATATTTTTTTTCCAGTCGTGACACTTTCGTTTGGATTGGAGTCTTTAATACCGATACGCTCTTGTTATAAATAATAATGTACTTTTTCACGAGTCTAGACATGTGGATGTATGTCACACACAGGTAATCATATAAATTGGTCACGAATATAGGGGATAAACAAGCTACAGATTCGCTCTTAGAAAACTCAATTTTGCTAAATTTTCTCGGAGGTGCTGTAGGGAGCTTGCCCCCGAAACGCCTCATAACGGCCTTTCAAATATAATCTTTGCCCCTCCCCACCATAAGCCCCCCCCCCCCCCCCCACCCCAATGAAAGTGTCAATGACACTGTAGCTTAACTTGCCTGTATGTTGTGTTTGATTAAAAGGATAATGTTCAATGTTTATGAAAGGATTCCGAAATAAGACAAGAATTGTGATAATTGGGAATATGTTAATTTCTGTTCTCTGTATGCTATGTTTTCAATAAAAATAATATGAGGTGTAGACTGTACTAAAGAATTAAGGGGTGGATTAATGTGGCCTTCACAGTTAATGTATATGGCCCTCACAGTTAATGTATGTCAACGAAAGTTACCAAGTTACAGTGAAATTATCCCAAAACGAGTCATCCTATCAAGTTACAATGACATCCCTTCATAAATACAGCCTGTAGACTGTTCTAAAGACTTTCGGGCTTCAGGCTTGTGTAGCCATCACGGTTGACCGATCGCAACCAAAAGGGGAAGTCTTCATCTAGACATTATACTGAGTCATCCTACCAAGTTACAATGAAATCCCTTCATAAATACGACCTGTAGTCTGAGCTAAAGTTTTTCGGGTTTTCGGCTCAGGCAGCCGTCATGGTTGAATGATCACGCACAAAAGTGGACGTTCTCATCTAGGCATTATCTGGAGTCATCCTACCAAGTTACAATGAAATCCCTTCATAAATACGACCTGTAGACTGTGCTAAAGGTTTTGGGGCTCCGGGCCCCTGTAGCCGTGACAGTTGACCAACCGCGACCAAAAGAGACGTTCTCATCTAGTCATTTTATGGAGTCATCCTACAAGGTACAATGAAATCCATCCATAAATACGACCTGTTGACTGTGCTAAAGGTTTTTGGGCTTTGGGCCCCTGTAGCCGTGACAGCTGATCAATCGCGACCAGAAGGGGACGTTCTCATCTAGTCATTATATGGAGTCATCCTACCAAGGTACAATGACATCCCTCTATAAATACGACCAGCAGACTGTGCTAAATGTTTTCGGGTTTTGGGCTCGGGCAGCCATCACGGCTGAATGATCGCGACCAAAAGGGGATGTTCTCATCTAGACATTATATGGAGTCATCCTACCAAATCACAATGAAATCTCTTCATAAATATTACCTGTAGACTGTGCTAAATGTTTTTGGGCTTCGGGCCCCTGTAGACGCCACAGTTGACCGATCGCGACCACAAGGGGACATTCTCATCTATACATTATAATTTATGGAGTCATCCTACCAAGTTACAATGAAATCCCTCAATAAATACCACCTGTTGACTGTACTAAAGGTTTTCTGATTTTGGGCGCGGGCAGTCGTCACAGATGACACATCGCAACCAAATGGGGAAATTCTCACCTAGACATCATATGGAGTCCTCCTACCAAGTTACAATGAAATCCCCCATATTAAATATGACCTGTAGACTGTGCTAAAAGTTTTTGGGTTTCGGGCTTGGGCAGCCGTCAAGGTTGACAGATCATGGCCAAAAGGGGACGTTCTCATCTAGATATTACCAAGTTACAATGAAATCCCTTCATAAATACGACCTGTAGATTGTGCTAAAGGTTTTCGGGTTTTGTGCTCGGGCAGCCATCGCGGTTGACCGATCGCAACCAAAAGGGGGCGTTCTTATCTAGACATGACCTCAAACCTGCATATGGAATTTCGTGACGATCGGACAAGAACTGCGGGGTGTAGCATGTGCTAAAGGAAAATGTGAACAGACTCACAGACTAACAGACTTCCGCACGTGTGATGGTAATATCAGATCTTGACTTTGTCAAGTTAAGATAAAAATGGCCAGGGCACCCCCTAGTATAGAAACCTGGCTCCGCGCTACCGTACAATACTCTGGCGTGTCAACGTCTTTGTTGATTATTTTGTTTTTACACTACAACGAATAGTTACTTTTCTAATTCAAAAAACTTTTCATGTTGAACTATTTCTACTCCAGTAGTAAGGGCGAGAATTTCGAGTTGTGTCCTGTCATTTTTCACTCATCAAAGCGCACGCGGTCTTATTTGACATGTAATTGTCTTCAAGGAGGAGAGGTATTGTTTGTCGAAAGGTCATAAATAGAGAAAAAAAACACTTTTCAAAGTTAAATGGAACCATTAAAACGATAACATATCCAAAATATGTTTACAGAACGGAGAAAATTAATTTTTGCTTTAATCAAATCTGTACGTCTAAATTTTCTCATAAGGATTTAGTACATGTTTAGGACTTGAAGTTCTAACAAATTAATAAGGTGATGTACTGGGATAAAAAGTGAAAATTTTAAACAAAAATTGAACCATTAAAACTAATTTTAACAAAACGTATTCGATACCATTTTAAAAAGTCTGTTATAAAATATTTGATCATATGTCCGTCCGTTATGTACAAAAATGAAATTTGTGGCAAATGAATGTCTTTCATTTTTCTTCCATAGATCGCAAAAGTAATTAAGATTGTCATCTTTGCCACTGTTCACACGCATGCACACTCAGGCGAGTATAAATCGTTTATATATATATTTGCCTCGCAATATTATTAGAAGGAATAGATTGCTTCTAGGCAAAACCTCGAATCTGGAACAAATCATCTCCGATCGAACAACGGGCAGGGGTAATTTGAATAAAAAAACATAAAAAGCTCGTTGGCTCGTTCCAATGAGGGGTTAAAATCAATGTTTAGGGGACCAAAAACTGAAAATGTTTAGTTATTGCAGAATTGTTGTGTCGAGTGTCGTCTGCTACTGTACTAGATGAAAGGCTAAATAATAATAAATAAATGTTGATTAAATTGTGAATAAATAGGTACTAGGGCCGGTAATCAGATTTAAACCACAAGTAGGATGGGGGTTTTAACCACTCGGCTTGCCGAGTGATTAAAACACATATTCTACGAGTGGTTCAAATCTGGTTACCGGCCCTAGTACCTATTTGTTTTATTTATGCCATGCTTTTAATAAATAATCGAGTTTGTCTCTTAAAATGGACACTTTCTATCGCAAACACACGGGTTTGTTTTGTCTACATCTGCGCCGATGGGCAATACTACCGGCTGCATGTGAATGCTTGATTGACAGCTAGACACATCGCAAAAGTTGATTGAATTTGCATTGCTTTTTCAGTCAAATTATTATCAACAATTCTTAAATTTTATTTTAAGTATTTAATTGTAGGTATTTTAAACTTAATAAGTCATTGCACGTAATAGATAGTATCGCAAAATGTCGTATGTTTGAATGAAACATCGCGAAGTGTGAATGCATCTAAGTTGGCAAATTACGTCGTGTCACATCATTGATGAACTTCCTACTGTGGGTGTAACTTTTTGTTAACCCCAGTAGACGCTTTACTCCGGTAGTGGGGTTAAAAGCTCAATTTTAACATTCAGTCTTTTGACAGGTAGTAACAAAGGCGAGCATGGTATAAAAAACTTAAATGGATAATTTTTTATTCATCAAACGGGTGGGTGGTGGGAAAAAGAGATGATATGAAACACCCACCCGTCCCGTTTCTGCCATCCATGGTTCAAATCCACAACCTAGAAGTCTTAACCCTTTACCTAACATGAAAAGCAGACGACACATGCAAAAAAAATTCTCGAATAACTAATTTTTTGTCTCAAAAACATAGGTTATGACCCCTGGTTGGAACGAGCTCGACGAGCTCGTTCCAACAAGGGGTCATAACCTATGTTTTTGTGACAAAAAATGAAAAAATAATGAAAATTAATTGGCGATTTTTGAGAATAGCGCTGGCCGGTTTTGGCCGTTACGTTGGGTAAAGGGTTAAAAATAAAAAAAGAAATGTAAACGTACTGATGCGGTAAGGAGTGACAAGAATATCTTGATTGATCCTTCGGATTAGTTGAGTTAACCCTTTGCTACTTTTGTACATCTTATGGCGTTCGATTTCAAACAGCGCGTTGGTACTTGGTGGTCATTTGTTTTGTTATTATTTTTCGATTTTTTAAAGTTTTAACCTCAATTCCTATTTTCTCCTTCATAGCGCTAACTGACAACCGCTGGACCATATGTTATCGCAGCTTAACCCTCTACCCAACGTAACGGCCAAAACCGGCCAGCACTATTCTCAAAAATCGCCTATTAATTTTAATTATTTTTTCATTTTTTGTCTCAAAAACATAGGTTATGACCCCTCATTGGAACGAGCTCGTCGAGCTCGTCCCAATGAGGGGTCAACACCTATGTTTTTGAGACAAAAAATGAAAAAAAATAGTTATTCAAGAATTTTTTTTCAAGTGTCGTCTGCTTTTCATGTTAGGTAAAGGGTTAAAATACTAATATAATCCTGCTGTAAAGACTTCTTAACTGGTCGAGTGCTAGAAGCCACTATCAGGGCTTTCAACAAATGAGGATACCAGAGCAAAAGCCAACACTTTCCTTGCTTATATTTCATATTCAGTCAAACACAAATAATATTTTGTTTATATAAATTTGTTTTATTACAAATTATTGGAGAGTGCCTGTGGGCACTCTCCAATAATTTGTAATAAAACAAGTTTTGAATAACCACCAGTTAATCACTAATGTGAAAAATATCTTGTTATTTATACTTTCCGACGTTTGTCATCGCATTTTAAAAAACGTTGAAGAAAATGAATTCCCAGTGACGATTGAACGTCAGGATATTTAAAGTCTCAAAAGGTTAACATATAAATACACAATTCAGATATCAGTTCGTACAGTTCTCCCAAGCAGTTTAGCACGTAACCTCAAACATGCATGACGAACGTGCGAATATACAGTCTCATATCAGCACCGACATCCCTGTCAACTTGTGTTAAAACATCAGCAAATCACCGAGGAGAGTTAAACCTAACGAGCGTGGGTGGCTGAGTATCCTGTTGTTGTGGGCGGCTTTGTCTTTCTAATTCTTTCACATAAGGGCTTTTTGGTATTGCGTGGTATGCTTCCGCACACGTTGGGACATGTCTAGTCCGTCTCCTTTCCTTAACCTAATGAACAACCCAATTAGATAGTTTCAAAGCGATAGGATGGCATGATTGATTAAAAGTCAACTCTCTTGTATCCAGAAAATATTTCTCAGAGGTATTATCTTTGATTGTTTCCCACCGAATATACATGCGGGGTGAATAGTCTTTCCTGTTTACAAACATTTATCTTCCACTAAGTGGGGTCATGCCGTTTTCAGACTTCTTTGTGTATCATTTGGACATATCATGCAGACAGGCACGCAGTCGGTTCATTTTCTGAGAGGAGTGCGATTAATCTACACTTTTGATTACATTTAATGTCATTATGCCTCGCTGACGGTTGAAAAGTCAAACTTTATAAGTTTCGGAATTATCAACTGGGCGGTGAATTTAACTTTCATCGATCAAGGTTGAGTCTAGTGCAAACACTAACATCACTGAGAATACACAGTCATAGAACTGTGACCACAAAATGGCATCTTTCTGAATCGAGTCGCGATCTGATCACGAAATACACCAGTGGGTCGCGATTTTAAAAAATTAAGATTCAAAGCAAACACAAACGAAAATACCACCAGAGATTCATTGTTCTCTCATTTATTTAAAAGACGATGGAGGCGAAGACTTACGAGTGTGGAGTCGGCAATAGCCGACTATCGCCGACGTCGAGCGTAATCGTCCTTTATGTTGTAGGTTTTGCTCCACATTTTTTCAGGCATTTTCAAAAATGACATGCTATACATTCTCTTCAAATGCAAATAATCTTTAACCCTTTACTCAACGAATCGGCCGCATCCGCCCACGTAATATGCAAATTCAGCAGTTCAAAAAATAGAATTTTTCAACAAAATTTCAACAAAACCATATCATGTTACCCCTCGTTGGAACGAGCTCGTTCCAACGAGGGGTCACATGATATGGTTTTGTTGAAATTCTTTGAAAAAAAATTAAATGAAAGTGTCAATGACACTGCAGCTCAACTTGCCAAGACACGTACATGTATAGTATGTGACACAGCAATGACAAACTTCTAGGTAATGACCTGATAACAAAGGTACATATAAAGTATTATAACGGTCTGTACATAAATACTGGGCGTAGCCTGTAACAAATGTATAGGTAAAGTATTGTAAAGGTGGGTGACAGTAAGATGCTAAACTAGAAAAGAAATCTTTGAGTCCCAGAGTGGGTCTGACTGAACCCCAAAATATTTGTTCTCATAGCAAAGTGATAACAAAGGCACCCCAAAACACACTCATATCTGTCCTAAGGTGAAAACAAAGGTACCCAAGAAGTTTCGTGAAGATCAGTTCATAAATACGAGCTGTATAGAAGTTGTGACAAAAAACTGATTGGACTTAATTTCGGTACAAAATGGCCACTGGCAGCCATCTTGAATTTTGGATCGCACTCAGAAACACTCCTTCTCGTCCCCAGGTGATAACAAAGGTACCCAAGAAGTTTCGTGAAGATTGGTTGATAAATACAGCCTCTAGCCCGAGCCGTATTGACATGTGCACTTAAAGGGTATAAGTAGAACTAAATAACTCAAAATTTATCTAATTTGCATAATTTCTGCACGAGAAAAAAACCGTACTACATGTGATGTACTCCATGTTACTAAACATTCATACAAAAATTTATTCAAATCAGAACTTTCATACAGAAGTTCTGTACAAAAGACTGACTGCACTAATTTTGGTACAAAATGGCTGCTGGTGGCCATCTTGAATTTCGGACCACACCCCAAAACACTCGTTCTCATCCCACGGTGATAACAAAGGAACCCAAGAAGTTTCATAAAGATTGGTTCATAAATACAGCCTCTAGCCTGAGCTGTATAGAAGTTGTGACAAAAAACTGATTGGACTTAATTTCGGTACAAAATAGCCACCGGCAGCCATCTTGAATTTTGGACCGCACTCAGAAACACTCGTTCTCGTCCCAAGGTGATAACAGAGGTACCCAAGAAGTTTCGTGAAGATCGGTTGATAAATACAGCCTCTAACCCGAGTCGTATTGACATGTGTACTTACTGTGTGTAAGTAGCACTGAAAAAATCAAAGTTCATCTAATTTGCATAATTTCTGCACAAAAAAAACCCCGCATTATATGTGATGTATCCCATGGTACTAAACATTCATACAAAAAATTATTCAAATCAGAGCTTTCTTGTGGAAGTTCTGCGCAAAAATCTGATTGCCCTAATTTTGAACAAAATGGCTGCCAGCGGCCATCTTGAATTTCAGACCGGACCCCAAAACACTCGTTCTCGTCCCACGGTGATAACAAAGGTACCCAAGAAGTTTCGTAAAGATCGGTTCATAAATGCGGCCTCTAGCCCGAGCCGTATTGGTATTTGCACTGACAGTGCTGAAAGTAACACTAAATAAATCAAAGTTAGCCTAATTTGCATAATTTAAGCACGAGAAAAAAACCCCGTATGATATGTGATGTATCTCATGGTACTAAACATTCATACAAAAAATTATGCAAATCAGAGCTTTCATATGGAAGTTATGTACAAAAAAACAGATTTCTGCATCGTCGGTACAAAATGGCGGTTGGCAGCCATCTTGAATTTCGGACCGCACCCAAAAACACTCGTTCTCGTTCCACAGTCATAACAAAGGTACCCAAGAAGTTACGTAAAGATCGGTTCATAAATACGGCCTCTAGCCCGAGCCGTATCCAAGTGTTGACGTACGGACAGACGGACAGACGGACGACGGGCCATGACAAAACCTCAAATTTGGCTTCGCCAAAGTTGAGCTAAAAATGATATTTAAAATAATAAATTTTGATATCGTCTGCGTTGAGTAAAGGGTTAAACTTTGTTATCTAGCCCATAACATGAATTACATTTTTCAAATCCACTAAAAACATACAACGCCATCTGACAAAGTAGAAATAAATCTGAATGTAGGTGAAAATATTTTGCTATCAAATGCAAGTCTTCAACCTGGCAAATTGTATGAAAACTTTCGAAACCAGTCATTTTCAGCCACACAGCAGCCTTAAACGCAGAATATTCCCACTACCCCCCACTTACCTATCCCTGGTGTACATCATCTCCTGTTTCCATGTGACAGCAATTATATATAATGACAAATATGACATGTTAAAAAAAGAATGTTACCCATGATTCCTGTGGTAATTTACCCATATGCATCAGACTCCAACTCTGTGACCACAACGTCAAATTCTGTTGTCCAACAAATATAGTACAGGCATTGAACCAAGTAAAGTGGTCGTACCCGGAAAAAATTTTTGGGACAAGCTGATGTTTGTGTCAATTTTCCGAAACCAGCATTCCAACGTTTGCGAACGTGAGGACATGGATTTGTGTGAATCCAGTTTTTTTCTACTCACTAACGCACGTGGTATACAGAGTGTATCATCACAGTCCATAACACCGGTGCACCTCCCTTACTTGCTCAGAAATGGCTGAACATGATGCCGCTCCGAGGAGTTCATGTAGCGTCGGGGGTGGACAGAAATCTATCAACAGGGAAGATTTAGATAATGTCAAGGAGTTGTATGATAATGTGCTGGACAGCTCGATAGCTCTTTCCGATGTTGCAAACTCAGCATCTCTCGTAAGGGTAAACACTTGCCTCGACGAGTACAAAGCCAAACTGGCTGAACAATCGCGCACTGCTAAGCTATGGATACAATATCTAGAATATGTCCAGATACTGAAAATGTTCATCAAAGGTGAACGCCTTGGCAATTGGAATCTCCACCTTATTGCTGTCAGTAATATGCTGAACCTCTTCGCTGCCACGGGACATGTACTCTACGCTAAGAGTTGCAGGTTGTATCTGCAAATGATGCTTGAGCTCCCCGAGAAACATCCGTGGTGGCATGATAGGTTCTTCTTTGATGATTTCCATGCTATACGCCGGAGTTCCAGGGTTTGGACAGGCCTTTCAGGTGACCTTGTGATTGAACAAGTCCTCATGCGCTCAATTAAAAGTCAAGGTGGACTAACGCGAGGTCGTGGGGTGACCGAATCAGTGCGTCAGGAGTGGATTTACATCATGTATAAATGCGCTGAAATACACGAAGCTATGACAACGCTGACTGACATGAAACTCAGTACCAGTGAACATCATGTAGACATGGGCACTTCTCGTCGTAAACGAGACAACACCGACTTGATGAAAATACTAGAGTGGTTTGACTTGTACGATCCTTTCGATGAGAATGAAAGATTGCGCTCCCTGTCCTCCGGATTGTCAGCTTCCTTGGGTGATGGTATTAACTGCGACAATACCGAGTCGATAGGGGCGGAGATACACTCTAAATTAGACAATGTTGTTGTTTCTGATGCCTCAATCAAAAGGAGTGATCAAATTCGCACTTTAGACCATTTGAACCCGGGGTGAAGTTGGATAACCAGAGGGTATCAATAGACCCATCAGCTCTGTTCACTCGATTGATAGCTATTGCTCCGAGGGAGCGCGACGTGGCACAGTTCGTCGAGTACGAACTGACTGTGATGCCAACAGCCCTCGTCAAAGACTCCTTTCTCAGAAAAGCAAACAAGGCAGACCTAGCAGCTGCAATAACAGATCGAGTAGCACTTTCGAAGCCGCCATCTGATTCCGTGTACGTGCTTGACGGAGGGGCTCTCCTCCACAGAGTCAAATGGAAGGCGAAGGCTACCTACTCGTAAGTAGCCCATCAGTACGTTGGATAAGTGGCCAACAAATATGGGCAGAATTGTTGTGTCGTCTTCGATGGTTATGGACAGCGACCAAATACGAAGAGCCATGAGCATAGAAGGAGGGCTGTCAACGTGTGTGCCGATATCCGTTTGACAGATACCATGACGGCACACAAGAACCAGGATCGGTTCTTGTAGAACGAGAATAACAAAATGCAGTTCATCAGATTGCTGTACACATTACTGAGAGCGGGTGGACATACTGTTAACTGCAGTTCGGGCGATGCTGATACCTTGATTGTTGAAAGTGCCATCAAACTTTCATCTCAAGGGAATTATACTTCGGCTTATGTTTATTTCCAATTAGAAGCACGGAAGTCACATAGGGGTGGGGAGGCATGGAAGATCGCAGATATAATAGCGAAAATCGGAGAAACAACTAGGCGACACCTCCTGTTCATACATGCATGGAGTTGATGTGATGTTACTTCGGCAACGTTTGGCCATGGGAAAACACAGCTTCTCAAGTGGTTAGAAAAATCAAGGGAGATTCAAAAGATATCAGCAACAATGCATGGCAGCGCCGTATCTGAAGCAGAAATTGGAAGAATCGGCACTGAACTGTTTGTAATTCTGTACTCCGGCAAGCAGTCAGACACATTGAACGGCTTTAGATACTCAACGTTCACGACAATGGTCACTTCCAGCAAGACAGGAATCGAACCTCAGAAACTACCTCCAATTGAACGCGTGGCATACTTTCGCAGCCTGCGAGTCCACCTACAAACGGTGGAATGGAAGCAATTGGATATTGATATCCTAGATCCTCAGAAATGGGGCTGGGAAATTCTCGAAAATGAGTTGATACCCGTGATGACCTGGATGCAGCGCCAGAAGCTCTCCTGAAATTTTTACGTTGCAAATGCAAAAAGAACGCAATCAAATGTGTCTCAGCTTGTGGAGACTGTCGATGGGAGAATTGCCTGAACTCCGAGCCGGTTGAGATTGGAGACGAAACTGGCGACAGCAGAGTGCCTTGAGGAACACCGGCATGATTTCGGTCAGAACTCATCTCGGGATTTAATCAATGCGAAGAAAGTTGATCGATATCATTCTTCGCCATCTCGGGAGTTATGAAAAACATCGGCAGCAGAAGTATAGCTCGTTTTTTTCTCTTCTATTCTGACTCAACTTCGTATGGGTGTGGAAATTGAAGAAAATGGCATTTTGGGGTCATTTCCCTAACAATTGTGAATTTTCTCATTCATTTTTCCGCTTTATAGGATTGGCATTCGTGCTTAACGTACGAATGACGCACAAAACGTCTCCAGATCTCACACAAAATATCAAGACTATTGAGAAATTGATGGCACTAAAGATTTGTTTTCTTCTATGAAACCCCTCTTTGCGGCCATATTGCATGAAAAACTTTCCCCAAAGCGGATTTTTGCGGATTTTGGAATGTTGTTCCCAGATAAATTCCGCGTCGAATGATACCAAAATCAGCTTGTACCAAATTTTTTCAGGGTCAAACCATATTGCGCCTGGACTAATAGCCGAAGTTAATCATAAATCTGGTAATAAAAATACATCTCCAATTTACATGGTGTTAGAACGTATAGTGTAGAAAATAACGTATAATGTAGAAACCTCGTATAGCGTAGTGTAGATAAACGTATAGTGTAGAAATTGCCCCAGCGTATAATGTTGGCCGAATTTTACGTAGTGTAGAAAGAATTATACTTCGTGAGTGGTTATGAAGAAAACACATTTTTATATGGAAATTTTTTTAAAGCTAAAATCGTGTTTCTTACTTCAAGACGACCCGCTCAAGTACGCATATGGGTGCACAGAATAGGCATAGGGGGATCGGGCCGCGAACAGGACTGTCTCCGTTGGACTGCTTTGGACCGGCCCACCCAGCCGGTCCGGCATCTTGCGATCCGGTCCACTTTTTCGCGTATTGATATACACTTTTTCTCAAATACACGGTACTTCACAAAAACACTGGATACCAACCATTATAATGCTCGGTAACAGTACGCAACTAAATAATCAAATAGAATCTACGTTGTAAAGTACCAGAATCAGGATAATCCTTTACCTAACGAATCGCCCGCATCCGCCTGTGAAATATGTAAATTGAGCAGTTGAAAAAATTAATTTTTTCAAAATATTTCAACAATACCATATTATGTGACCCCTCATTGGAACAAGCTCATTGAGCTCGTTCCAATGAGGGGTCATATGATATGGTTTTGTTGAAATTTTTTGAAAAATTTAAAAAAAAATATATTTAAAATAATAAATTTTTATATCGTCTGCGTTGGGTAAAGGGTTAAAGCTATCTGTCCAATGTAATAAAAACGATTCAATGTTATAAAATTAGTTTTTTTCTGTTACCCTGACTTTTCCAGACGGAAAACGGTCCGCTTGCGGCAATATTAAAATATCAGTTTCGTAAAAGCTCGTTCAGATATTCTTCTTCATTTTTCGTGAAACACGTGTTTGCTATATGTTTATTAAACATACAAAAAGGGGGAAAAAACCACTGCGCAACATATAATCCTTTTAACATTTGATCTTAGGCAGATACATCGGCCAAATATTTCAATGAGAAACTGATGTTTTATGTGATGCCATCTTTAGGGCAGTCGGGAGTGGTGACTAGTTTAAACCAGGAGAACGGGAAGTGGGAGGTTGGGTAAAGAAAACCCAGTCCCAAATTTACAGCGGGGCTGTAACATTTTGCCCCCAAAAGATCAACAAATGTACCTAAATCTCCCAAATGTACCGCAATTTTTGCCGAATTTATGTGATAGTCATATTTTAAGAGCGCCACCCCTGGCCCGTGAGTCTACGGGAAGCAGTGGTGCTGGTTTTACGGAGAAATATAGCAACACACCTCAGAAGACTAATAAAACAAGTATCGAACATTCGAACCTGAGCTTCTATGAACGGTTCAGTATTTTCATGAAATATTTAGCTTGCTACGCAGTGTATTGGGGAACTGGACTGGTCAAGAGGATCATTCGCCCCAACCTCGTTATGGTGAACTATTGGCCCCTACGTGTTTTTGCTACCAATTTTAGAACACGAAAAAAAACAAATATTAGTTTAAATATTCCTTATTACCACCATCGGAGGTTGATACAGGATTTAGTTAGTGGGGCACAGATCACCACGGTGATGATGTCACAAGATGTTGAGTTACCAGGGGTACGAGAAGGTATGGTTAAATGACATGACATTTCCCATATGAGATCTCCCAGGTTGGATCCACCACCGGGTCCACCCCATAGAGCCGAAAAATTGCGAATACCGATTGAATCATTGGAGACAACCTTTGGGGGGGGGGGAGTTGACAGACCCTAAACAATACACATATACCCGCCCCCCCCCCCCCCCAAAAAAAAAAAAAATTTGGCATGCAATTCCCACGAAAATACATATATAACGACCCACACTAATACGTCTTTTCTACACTATACATTAGTTTCTACACTGTACGTTAGTTTCTACACTATACATTAGTTTCTACACTATACGTTCTGACACATGACGATTTTCTACACTATGCGTTGATTTTCTACACTATGGGTCGAAACATTTTACTACACTATACGTTGATTTTTACAACGCTATACGTAATTTCTACACTATGCGTTATTTTCTACACTATACGTTCTGACACATGGCGATTTTCTACACTATACGTTGATTTTCTACACTATGCGTCGAAACATTTTTCTACACTATACGTTGATTTTTACTACACTATACGTCATTTCTACACTATGCGTTATTGTCTACAATATACGTTCTGACACATGGCATTAGTTTAAATATCTGACCTTAAGTTTAGAATTTTACCTCTGTGCAATAGTTCGAAACAGTATGGCGGAACCTTATTGTAGTCTCGTCGGAAGGTTTTCGCGAGACGTGATTTGCCGAGACTTTACAGTGAATCAATGATTATTTGAATACATTCACATCCAAAACGTAACTTTTTAAAAGATCTCTTGGAAACATTCGATTTCATGTTAAACATGTTAATAACGGTATGGGGTTTATTGTGATTCAAGACCAAAATAATATGATAGTTAACCTACCCCACCCCACCTGTTGAAATTATTTTCTAATCAAGTAGTAATGTGGCACGTGACTATATAGCAACGAGGGTGCTTCCTTAACAACGGGCTTATTATTGGGAACGTAAACGATATTATATAACAATAAGTATTATCGGACCCGTAATAACATGAACGTAGCTTGTATCAGAGGCCTCTGATAAAAAATCTGTATCGTACAAGATACAAGCGCGTACTTAGCTACGATTTCTTTAGCTTACTCTTTATACAAAATTACACGCATTCGAAAGGCACTTGCGAGGGACCGTATACGTTTCTATATAGGAATAGAGAAAAATTATTCCCAAAAGTTTAATTACTAAATTATTAAACTACAGCAGAAACACCATGCTGTTTTCGGCACACAGTCCTTTCGGGATGTTAAACAAACGCAATCATTCAGTTTATCCCGGATTCGGGAAAGTTCAAGGCAGTCGTGCAGTTGACCAACAGTTTCAATGAATGACCTGTATTTCTAGTGAGAATTAAATCTTTAATTGAAAGGCTAGTTGATCAAGTTATTGGCCCTAAGGTTGAGAATTGTAAGATTAATCTGCCACCACAATTACATTTATGTACAAAATGTTGTATTGGAGTCTCACTCTTGTTTCTAGGGCTAAATCTTGACTCGTCGGCCCGTCGAGATATGGCCCCAGAAACAAGTACATAAACATAAATGGTGATACAGTTAAAACTAGAAGTCCTGTCATGAACTGTGCGCTTATCTAGGCTTAATTGTGCGTAGGAAATGCGCGCAATTGCCATATCGAATGGCATCCAAAGCACGGCAGGTTCTCCTTGTTACTCATAGCAAACACAGGCAATGTTTCTGCCAATGGACCTCCGGGTTACCTGGAGGTCCATTGGCAGAAACATTGCTTGTGCACAGGCCATATGTACAGAATTTGATAGCCTTACTATGGACACAACGCGTAAATTAACACGCAGATCAGCGTGCTATTTGTGCGCATTTCTTGACAGAACATCTAGTTTTAACTGTAGTATTTTTGTATTGCAACTGGTTTATGCAATGCATGGTAGTTACTTGGTCCGCATTACTCTCTGCATCATATAACGACTGTGATTGTGTGTGGTGTTGCAATGTAGGAACAGGTTTTATTGCTGAGCTGACAAATTTGGAAGCAGCAATAACCTATGGGTGGGGTGGAGTGGGGTGGTGTGAGAAATGAGAACACCCCCTCCTCGTTAACATCATTACTTTGCTTGTTAACATCGTGAATATTAAAACTTGAAATAAACTAAAACTAATTATTAGCCTCTTTGTCCCCTTTTGTATGGGTTCTTGTACGTATGGGGTTTTGTTAGACATTTTCGATTTCCACGGGCGTGCTTTATATTAAACTAGCTACGGTATAGTCATACACACTGATATGGCGTTAAACACCAATAAATAAAACACATTCAACTAGAGATACATGATATGTTGGCGATCTCCAGTGAGTTCCGAGTTTATAAGAAATTTCTGGACTGAGTTAACTAAAATTGATCTGAGCCGAGGTTTACCGAGGATTACCGAGGCTCAGATCGATTTTAGTGAAGGCGGACAGACATTTCAAATCGTGACGAATTTGAGATTCTTTTTTAATTTAATTGTTTTTTTCTCATTTTTGCCTCGAAAATATGTCGAGCTCGTTGCAATAAGAGATGATAAGGCAAAATATGCATTTTTTAGGTATTCAGGTTATGTGTCTGAAAATGCCACCTGCTACGAGATAAACAGTTATTCTATTATATAAATTTGGAGTGTGTGATTCCGTGAATCAGGCCAGCTAGAAATTTGAGCTTTGATTATCTACCTTGATATGCAACGCAACTAGGAACTTTCCGTTGTGCCGTCGGGGATTCCCGTCCTGGGACGGATGGGACCGCCAGTGAAATATAAGAGACGATTAATTCAATTCTGCATTCGAAACCAACACACAATGTTACGACGTCGACGTTGACGTCTGACGTCACGTGTTTATTGCATATGTTGTGAACAATATTTCCGTAATTAGCTATTCGACGGTGATTATATGATAGATTGTGTTAATATACATGTGTCATAGCTAACCATATTAACTAATAAGAATGACTACCGAAACGTTCATCTCCCCTTTTATCTGCTCGATCTATCAATGTATTTAGTATTCTATTCGATTCTAAATCCACAGCCTCATTCGATGCGATATAGTTGAGATTCGCTCGGCAGACTATAAGGGAAGAGGCACCGCTGTTTTTACTTGTATTAGGTAATTGGTTAACACTCTGCACAAGATATTATATATCGAAATTTGAAGCAAGACAATTTCCCATAACGCACCTAGACATGTAAGCAATTTTATCCTGTTTGGCAGAGCTCAGTGACCTAATTAAATTCTTAGTTGTATTATGGGAAAACTTTGCACCTTCAAAGTTGATATTTTGACATCAGTATGCATAGAGGGTAACCATTTCCACGTTCGGTTTTCGAACGAGATTGTCATAAACGGTGAGTTTTATCGCACCTGGGCGAGCCCACATTTTATTAGCCCTTTGAATCCTGGTGGTATCTTTCATGTCATTTCTACTGAAGCAGGTGGAAGAGTTCGTATTCATTATTTGGGGGTAGACCAATTAATATTTTCAACATGCAGCCCTAAGGCTGCATGTTGAAAATATTTCTTGGTCCACACCACAAATTCACTGAGCAGTCATCCCATTCAAAGAAATTATGACGTATCATGTTCCTGGGCCGGACACACGGTCTCTCAGGTTCAAGGGGTTAAGGCTGAGGAAAAAACTGAAATGTTTCCGGTTTCCTGATCGATCCTAATTTTCATATCCGACCCTAATATTTTCATAAGCACCATTTTAATTTATATCGGAACACACGAATGAACCAGAATCTAAATATATGGAAACTTCGAAAAGAGGCTATATATTTCAACTCTTCACCTAACCAAAATAGCAGCTGATATTATCCAAAAAAGAAATTACAGCAAATAACTGAACAAAATTTATTTTTCGCCTCACGAACACAGCTTATGACCATCATTGGAACGAGCTCAGTGATTTCATCCCAAATAGGCGTCATAAGCTATGCTTTTGAGACAAAAAGAAAGAAAAAGTAAAAAAAATTTGAATGGTGATTTTTGTAAATAGGTTTTGGTCGTTACGTTGGATAAAATTTTAAGCGAACTGTAAGAGAAAATAAAATAAAAAAAAACCCAACAAAATGATATTTTTCTTTTATTTTTCACTTTTCTTTCTTTCTTTAAAACATCAGTTTTGAGAGTGAAAGTACAAAATAACTTTGGACCTTTATGCACTTGGGCATTCGCGTGAATCTTTTTCCCACATGATGGTAAAAGTGCAAAGCAATCCTTTGAATCTTTATCTACTGTTGGAGGGTAATGCTTCTATATAATAAAAAAACGACAAAACATCGATTGCCAAGTATGATGAAAGCCTGTGGTTCGAACTTTTGTCAAAGTGGAGATTATCAGAACCAGCACTGTCTGGTACAGATAACATTTATATCGGTCGTTAATTCTGTGCAATAAAACTTATGAAGCTTTGGATGTGGCGAGTTATTATTCTTCTGGGGAGAATTAAGTATGCACGATCAGAATTGACTGCGTGTGTGTTCGATAAATGAACGTATAACACGCTTATCAGAGGACAGATAGTGTAATACAGAAATGACGTCTAAATGATAGTCTCATCAATGCCACCGACATGACATCAGATCACAAATGTAACGTAGGCGGAAATCTCATGAAATGTTAATTTTTTCGTCCGAGTGTATAGGTTCTATCAAGGGCGGCAAGTGAACAGTTATGATTGTCGTCACATTGTGTGCCATCTATGTAACCCGGGGTAGGACACCCAGGGGAAAATTCTTGTATAGCGAACATGAGCGCAAATAAAGAGAGAGTTCTGAGAGAGTGTGTATGAGCGAAAATAACGAGAGAGTACTGAGAGGGTATGCATCAGCGCAAATACGGAGAGAGTACTGAGAGAGTGTGTCCCTCCCTCTTATAATTTTTCCGGTTGTAACATTTTCGTCTGGATTAGGGCCTTACATATCGAATTGCTCTTGTTAGTAACCATGTACGTTTTTATGAGACTTCAAATGACACTTCAATTGAGCCGGGAGGTTTTTCGGTTCGTTTCCGTTTTTTGCGACAAACCGGAAAACCAATTCGCAAGACACAGGAAAAAACCCGACAGACCGTTTTAGAGTGTTTGTCCATAAAATGATCAAACTGACTTATTGGGAGGGAGCTGGACTAGTGGCCCATGTGGACTCCCGTCACTTAGTTTATCGGGCAAAAGAGCGAATACGTCGGGTTCTCATTGTCACAATTTCTACAAGGGCTGTCACGATTTTTTTTAATTTGGGAATCGGTTAATCGTCGCAAATAAGCAATAATAATCGACTAATCGTACCTAGATGACATCCCTCTCCCTCTCTTTGAAGTCGTTAAAATGAAGTTCAAGTCAGTTGATCCATCTCAATTAAACAGGTACATTCGAAGCTTTGATGTTCTGAACTTTTGAACCGTCAGTGTAATAATCAAGACCGGTCGTCAGCTGCGAAAGTTCGCAACGGCTGACTGGTCTTGATTATTACACTGACGGTTCAAAAGTTCAGAACTTCTAACGGCTTCTTCAGGTTTAACGTCGACATTCTTGCCTTTAGAAACAATAGTTTTTTCATCATTTCTTTTTATTTATTAAACGTGTAAAACGGGGTACAATTTACCGATTCTTCGACAACAAAAAATACTAATCGATTTCGTCGTGACCGATCGACAATCGATTAATCGATTAGTCGTGGCAGCCCTATTTTCTACCTTATTGACTCGTCCACCGAACGAGTCAATAAGGGAGAAAATGTGACACTGAGAACTCAACATAGAATAGATTGATTTTATTCATTTGTTACCCTAATTTATATTTTTTTCTCACTTAACCCTTTACCTAACATGAAAAGCAGACGACACTTGCAAAACAAATTCTTGAATAACTAAATTTTTTCATTTTTGCTCTCAAAAACATAGGTTATGACCCCTCGTTGGAACGAGCTCGACGAGCTCGTTCCTACGAGGGGTCATAACCTATGTTTTTGAGACAAAAATGAAAATATTTTGAAAATTAATTGGAGATTTTTGAGAATAGCGCTGGCCGGTTTTGGCCGTTACGTTGGGTAAAGGGTTAATAGGCACCGTAACTAATCCCCTAGAACCCCAAAGAATGAACAAAGGAGAGTTAGGCCGAACCCAATGGAGATACTTACGGACAGGGCTTTTTTGTGGTGGGTGTTGTATAAACTATTGTAGTTTTTTCCCTAGATGCGGAGCTGGAAGTGGTGTTTACTATATGATCCAATAAGACTTAAATCCTCCTCTGATTGGACGAGAGCTCGCTTAGTATATTCTATGTTTACGGCTTACGTGGCAAATGTTACTGCCTGATGCCACAACGCGAAATATTCGCAATGACGTCGTCCGTTTCGTAACTGCTTCATGAAAGGGGTGACTAGCAAGCCGCTTCATTTTTCTGGATGTTTCACGTGTGTAGCAGACGGTGTTCCGGGTGAAGTGTTGTTTAAATTACAAACTGATTTATGATTTCAACTGAGAGGGGTGAGTTTATCTGGTTTGTTGATTATGTATCCCGTGCTGTCGTGGATACACGAGAGGTTTATTACTAAACCTGTGATCGTTAAAAGTTGCCTTGAACAAGGCAACTTTTAACGATCACAAGTTTAGTAGATAAGCCTCTCGATGTAGGTTTGGGGCTATGGGTAGTGTCTTATTGGAAAATATAATAGCCCAAGAACATTAGGTTTCACTAGGGAAAAAAATCGGAGAAAGCTGATTTTTTCAGGGAATGTCGAGCACATGTCACTGAACGATTAGACAAAAGTCCCCTAAAATCCCAGTTGAGCTTTTTTTTCTACAGCCTTTTTTCGAAAACGCGTTTGAAAAAAATTAAAAAAAATCGCACGAACTTTGTAACCTCGAATTGATCCAACTGTATTTTTTGTTTACGCGTATTTCGAGCTACATAATGTCTAATATACATTTACCTAGAGGAAAATGTGCATTCTGTGACAATTTCTGCGAAAAATTATTGAAAATTCACAAAAAAGTATCGGATTTACGAAAAAAATGACGATTTTCCTAACGGATTTGCCCAAAGGGTCGTAGTACAGAACGGGATGTTAGTTGGACAGACGATAAAAAATCCACCACCATTTGAAGACTTTTATCATTGCTTACAAAATAGACATTATGGAAGACCCCCTCTGCTTCTGGCCGAGTTCCCCTTTTGGCATAAAATTCGTCAGCATGAGAACTCAACTATTTTCGGGCTTGGGACCGAACAGACACGTCTGTGTCTGGCAGCATTAGATCAATAAATAATATTTACAGAATGTACAAAAATCAATAAATAATATTTACAGAATGTACAAATCAATCAACATGGATTAAGTTACATTGACTATTATCAACGCTATATACAGAAATGACATGACCTATATACATATTATTCATCGAACTCAGAAATTTCCGACAGGACAGTGTTTCTGTGGTTGTTACAAGAATCCGAACTGCAATTACACAAACCTGAGCAAGAGAGTCCTGCCTTCTTACACCCACACCTTTTTGTACAAGCACTCTTGCAACCACAACTGATCAGATTCAGTAGGTTATCGGGGGCACATGGCTTTGTGGCTGCAGTCGGTACAAGAAGTCCATTGTCTAGCGACCACCCCCAATCCGTCGGAGGAAGCGAAGTGCCCAGCCATTGTTGGACCTGGAGATAACATCTGTAGACATGTTGTTGTGCAGCATCGCTGCTTGGTGGGAGTGAGGCTAGGTCGATGGGTTTATTCAGTTTAGATTTTGCTACATAACGCTTGTAAGTGACATATCTATATTGGTCGAGAGAGGAAACAGTTTTACTCCCGTATAAGGTCAGGAGAAGTTGTTCCCCGGCAGCGGCTACTGCACTTGGTGTACTGTCATCCGCCAAAATTGTGTTGACATACTGTTGTGAGTCGCTAGTAACATAGGAGACAATTGTACTGAATACTTTCTTCTTACCAACTCGAAAGAGTGCAGAAGTAGTGTCACAACCACTTATAGAATGTGCTACAAGGAGGTTGCTTCTATGGTCACCCATTTTGGTTGCTATTTCACTAACTGAAACTAGTAAGTTTGGGGTAATGGAATACATCATGTGAGTATTACATCCCGATTGAACTCGAGAGGTAAGAATGACTAACAAGTCTGTGTCTGTTCCCACAACGACAGCATTGTTGTCATCTTGAGCGATGTCAAGTGCAGTTTCGGCTATCAGTACATCAGCATCAGCCTCGGCCTGCTTGGATTGAATATTGATAGCAGATAGCTCCTGCATTAGAAGATCGATCAGTTGGGTTTTGTTCTTGGCATTTGCAAGGAAATCGGATTGGGGTGTGGTGGCTGGTAACTCGGGTGAGATATTGATATCAATGGAATACCTGTCTTTAGATCTACGGGCTTGTTCCGTGCCCTTTGTCGACATTGTACAAGCATAACCATCAAAAACAACCACGACGTTCGCCCCAAAATGTCTCACTAGATAATTGGAATATGATGTACATATGTCCTTATATGGCGACTGTTTAGGCCATACAACTGCCCTCAATAAAAATCCACCATCTACAACAAACAGAGAATGTTCTGGGATTTTAGTTTGCTCGGAACCGTATGTTTTGAGGATCTTACCGAGCGTGCTTTTCTGTGTCTTCCTCATTCCAGCAGAATCAAACAATGCTGGTGGTTTCGGGGCGAGTTCATATTTGAGATACTCTTCCATCTCTGCTTGTGACTGAATAACACATGTGATGCGGTTGAAAAGAATTGTGGGGTCAATCACTACCTTACTTCCACGGACTTTGATGCTATTTGCCATCGATGCGAAAGACTTCACAGTGTCAACACGTCGTAGTTTGATGCTGTTGAACGATTTGCTTACAACATTCGATACGCAACATTCACCAATTTTGCGAACTTGGTCACAGTTCACAGTTTCGTCGGCCACAAGCCCGGTCGCTATAGAGACTAATTGTAGTGGATCTCTATTCTGAAAGGGGGAATGCACTCTGAGCCAGTTCAATAATTTGGTGATATCATTGGCATCAGTCAATTGTGAACTTTGACGGAGATCCCGATGTTGTTCGCCATGACCAGTGTGAACATGAACAAAATTTTCGATTGCATTACATATCGGAAGGCAAAGAGGTAGTCCATGTACCCATTTCGCAACAGTGCTATCGGTTATTCCCCTGCCATGTGTGAGACCACCAGGGAGCTTGAACATTCTCATTAAACACTGCTCTATGGTCTGATCAGAATATATCCCGTCCCAGAATTTATCTGAGCGCCTTATGGTAAAGTAACCTTTCTCAGTGAAAAACTTCAAATCATCCTGTTGCATTATTTCTGTTAGCTCATTCGTCTGCTGCAAATAGAGATGAGAACTTTTTGCGTATGCAAAATGACCACCTGCGTGAAATACTGGAATCATATTGCGAACACAATATGTGTGGAGTTCCCAGTCGCCTGTGCGCTCTGCTCTCAAGAACAACTGGAGAAGACCTATTTGCTCGTAGTATTGTACCCAAAGCTTTCCTGTGCGTCCTACGGACGCATTCTGGAGCAGTTCGTGTAATTTTGACAGTAGATGGTTGACACTTTCTTGATTGACAGCGTCAGCTGTTGTACAGTCACCTCTGGCAAGTCCACAGAATATTTCATTGACTTCTGTGCAGTCTATGTTATCTAGTGTTCGGCTTTCTTCAAACACAAGTTTTGTAATGGCAATTTGTGTTAGCAAATGGGCACGAACTGCTCTTGAATATGCATGACCACTGATCAAATGATGGATTGACCCACCAGCATAAACAGTCCCCCAAAGTTCATCCAAGCCGCTACCAGCCATGATCGAACCAATTGCCCCTAAATATGACATAATCATATGGAAGCCGCCGAGTCTAACGAAAACTTTTGTCAACTTATCTGACGAAGACACAATCTCCACTGCTTTGATATAAAGTGGTTGGTCAAAAGTCACTGGACAAACGTTCAGTCCCTGTTTCTCACATTCAGTTTGTGCAAACATGAGAGCAGTATAATACGGTATTTGAATGAGAAAAGTCGATGCCGTTTGAATTTGAGTTTAGGGGGTATGGTTAATATTTCACACGTTTCACCAGTTCATTATGGAATAAATGACTATTGTTATATATCATTATAAAGCCACTGCGTTTCTGCAATTTTTGCTATGTAATTTAACTCCCAAAGTAGTCGTAGATTTGATTTAATGGACGTTGTGTACCGTTGTGTGTATGAAAACAATAAAAAAATTTTCGTAATTTTGTACATTTTCGTGAATATTTCACCATTGAGTGTGAGGATTGGTACAAAGTTGGCATTTTCTGTTGGGGATATGTATTCTCAATATAATTCAGCACGATATTTATGATTCTCACCCTACTAAGGCGAATAAGAATGAGAAATATGGAGCTGGGTCGAATTTTTTTTTATTTTTTTTTTTCATCAAAAAAACGCTATAACTAAAAAAGCTCAACTCGGATTCGCGGGGACTTTTCACACTTTATCCGCAATGTGTGTCCCGGAAACATATAAAAAAATCAGCTTACTCCGATTTTTTTCCTTACTTTCTCATTTTTATGTCTAATGTGCCTGGATTATAAGTTATTGTGATGAATTGACCTCAAAAGATTCAAAACCACGCTGCTAAACTAATATTCTGTAAGGCCAAAAGGGACCATGTAACACCTTTGCTGAAAAAGCTTCACTGGCTCCCAGTCAAGGCTAGAATCGAATACAAAATTGCCCTTTTCGTATTTGAATACTTCAATGATAACCTCCCAGTCTACCTCTCTACACACCTTAAAGCATACACACCAGCACGCTCGCTGCGCTCCAGTGCTGATAACAGAATTATTACCTGTCCAAAAATGAACTTAAAACACTGGGGACAACGGGGCCTTCTGTTTTCAGGCACCTGAAATCTGGAACAGTCTACCGTTCCATATTCGACACAGTACATCCGTTCAGGGTTTTAAACAGTGCCTGAAAACATCCTATTTATAGACTCATTTGGCACTTTAAAACATAATTTGTTTCTTTTCATTTTTCAGTCTGCAGCTCGTTACTTATTTTATGAAGCGCTTTGAGCCTAACTTTTCAGTGGGGATAGAGTGCTATAGAAGTGCTATTATCATTATCATTATTATTATTATTATTATTATTATTATTATTATTATTATTATTATTATTATTATTAACATGGTCTGAGGTTTGCGGCTCGGAGCGTATGTTCAATCTCGACGCTTCGCGTCTCGGTTGAACATTAGCTCCGAGCCCCAAACCTCAGACTTACCGTCAATTCATCACAATAACTTATAATGTTCTTAACCCTTTACCTAACCTGAAAAGCAGACGACACTTGCAAAAATAATTCTTGAATAACTAATTTTTTTCATTTTTTGTCTCAAAAACATAGGTTATGACCCCTCGTTGGAACGAGCTCGACGAGCTCGTTCCAACGAGGGGTCATAACCTATGTTTTTGAGACAAAAAATGAAAAAAATAATGAAAATTAATTGGCGATTTTTGAGAATAGCGCTGGCCGGTTTTGGCCGTTACGTTAGGTAAAGGGTTAACGTATAGAAAAAAAAAGTGAACCGAATCCAAGGTTTTTTTTCCTGGATCCGATCCGAAACCGATTCAGAAAAATCAACACCGCCCAGCTCAAAACTTGAACTTATGTCACCCACAATGTCGGTCATATAAATGGAGTTGGATGCCCACGCGCCACAACAACTGAACGACCACTGTAATCATCTACAAACTCATTTCTCAAAACTCATGGAGTTTTCATAAATAGTATCCAGGTTGACCAATAGGCCAATTCCTTGGTACAAAATTGTAACTGTGAATTTATGCAATATTAACTGAAAAACCGAGGGAGGGAGCGGTAAAGGACCAGCATTTTAAGACACTTTTGCGCTATTACATGTAAATGTAGTATCTCGTGGGTGAACATTATGCTCGCATCTGTCTTCTCGCCCCATGTAATTTTGAAGTCGTCACTGACATTTTTCTTTTTTTCATCTTTCATCTTCCATTAATTGAGATTCTTGTGTTTAAAAGCTGGGACATAGACCATTATAACAGTAATCTGTTCCAGTTGCATTGGATGCTAAGGCAAACGATCCACGGATAAATCTCACAATAAAGTGCAGGCTACCTGTAGACAATTACGAATCATCACAAAAAACAATTCCAACAATTCAGTAATTGTCAATTCTCGAACACATCGGTCTCTCAGCGAGTTGTAAATGTAAACTAACATACTGGCGGAGACAAATGAAACCTTTTTGGGGTTGTCGTTGGATGGATCAGTTGGTAGGGTGGCAGAGCATTTATGGTCAGGTGATTGGGTATCGTAGACCCGGGATCGGCTCCAGTCGAGGCCACCTTCCAAAAAAAAACACCCAAAAACTTTGCAGTTTTCAATCCAGTGGCGCGGTGCTATGGCGATGCCTGGTGGAATTCCCATTTGATTTTGGCGATATAAATTAAATTCAAGTGGTTGCATCTTCACGGATCTTCCATTAATTGAGATTCCTGTGTTCAAAAGCTGGTAGATAGACCATTATATATATATATGTATATACGTTCCTAGCTATGATTTGACTCCGATACTGCAATCAAAAGCGCCCGAATCATGCTGTTGGTAATCTAATTTTCCCAAATCATGCTGTTGGTAAGATCGTACCGTTAAAACTAGAAGTCCTGTCATGACATGAGCGCAAATAGCACGTTGGTCTGCTCGTGAATCTACGCGCTCTGACCATAGTAAGGCTATTAAATTTTGTACATATGGCCTGTGCACAAGCAATGTTTCAGCCAATGGACCTCCGTGTAACCCGGAGGTCCATTGGCAGAAACATTGCCTGTGTTTGCTTTGAGTGACCAGGAGAACCTGCCGTGCTTTGGATACCATCCGATCTGGCAACTGCGCGCAATTCCTACGCGCAATTAAGCGTAGATAAGCGTACAGTTCGTGACAGGCCTTCTAGTTTTAACTGTAGTCGCTGACATTTGGGTAATATATTTGAAACGGCACCGGTTGGGTAATCTTTCTAAAACACACCCAGATATTATTAACCGTCAACATTATTGCAGAAAGAAACATTCCGAGTTAGGCCAACTCTTAACTTGGACACTTTCCAACGATTAAAGACTGCAAAGTCGAAAGTGACCGACTTTAAGTGGTATCTTGCTCGTTGTGACGATTCTGATTCCTATTCCCACCGTCTCATGATTTATCCTCTTCCCAGCTACATACCCAACCCGGATATTATCACTGCCGGTCTGAGTATAGAAGCTAGAGTTTTTTTGGAATCATCAAATTCTGGTTAAAGACATTA
The DNA here is from genome assembly GCA_031216915.1 of Pictodentalium vernedei. NCBI lineage: Eukaryota > Metazoa > Mollusca > Scaphopoda > Dentaliida > Dentaliidae > Pictodentalium > Pictodentalium vernedei. Next base: position 801,900,064 of record CM062297.1, read on the forward strand.
TTCTCTAGTGGATAAACTTTAACTATCTAACACACGCAATGTAGAAGTTCACTTTGATGAAAATCGCAATCACATTCTTGGCAAACCGCACATAATATTACTTGTGGTGTATTTATTTATGTCTTCGTAAACATGCTTTGAAATGCTTTTGGCAAGAATAGTTAGATACGTACAAAATTGTTAACGACAAAACAGTGTTTATCGAGTAATTAATGGTGTATTTAGAAATTATGATATTGTAAAATGCCTGTTTCTCTAAGTGTTCGTTTCTGTGAAAGCGACGCATTTTCAAAGAAGCTGTTTTTATTGCTTTCGGATGAGCAAAAATGCATCATCGAGGATCTCCAACTAGTCTCGAATTTATTGCGAAATTTAGCTTGTAACCCTTCGAACCATAGCGGCCGCTTTTCCGGCCAGGAACATAATACGTCATAACGTTATTAAATAGGATGGCTGTTCAGTGAATGTGTGGGGTAGACCAATCAATATTTTCAACGTGAGGCCCCGAGGCTGCACGTTGAAAATATCGATTGGTCTACCCCAAATAATGAATATGGACTCTTCTAATTGCTGCCATTGAACTTAATGGAAGATACCACTAGAGTTCAAAGGGTTAAGGGACGAGTTCAGAAAATTCTATTTCCCCTGTGGGAACCCCGGGAGGTGAATCAGTACTTCTTCACTGTGGTAAACAAGCTATAGTACGTGGAGAGTGTATTATCACTAAATCATCCGCAGAGTGGAGATTCTAACCAAGCAATAATTGCAAATTTGTTGCAAATCATAACGAGCACAAACAAAGTTTCAGCCAATGGACCTCCCGGTTAAACCCGGAGGTCCATTGGCTGAAACATTGCTTGTGTTTTTAGTCAATATATACAAAATTTGAAAGTTATAGTTCGGGTGATAACTCCGTTGTGTGAGTGATTTAGATACAATCCACTCTCCACTTACTGTATGTTATACTGGAGTGGATGTCCTCTAAAATGGGCAACATGGGTATACGCGATTAGTTGGACTTGACTTTATTTCCATATTGCAGTTAAGATTAGCCGTTGTGAAGAAATATGTTTCATTAAACACCAATAAATAAATTAAATACATAAATCTATTATATAATAGGAAGGCTGTAATTCCATCAAGCTAGAAATTTCGGCTTTGATTATCTTCCTTGATACAGTACAGTTGCCGTAAACTGGTCACTTTCCACGGGTGGGCAATATGTCCACGAACGCAATAATATTAGATTCCAGACTCTAATTATAGGAATCATAATAAAAAATTTAATGAATGAAGCACCGGGTACAGCCGGCCGAACCCGGTCCTTCATTTTTTAAGATTTATTGATGGTGATTTTTATTACCCAGTAAACTCATGCGGGGACATTACTGCCCAAGTGTGGATTAATACCAATCCACGGCCACTGTACTGTACGGAATGGTCTATTTTTCCATCGCGAAGGCAGGACTTCTTGTCCTGGGACGGGTGATCCTGCTAGCTCTATTAAAAATGGGGGACGAATTGAAGATTCTATTGATTATTTCATTTGAAAACCCAATAAAAGAGTCATTCCCCACAGTATACGTCTGTCTATGATTTTGTAACTTTGTTTTTTTTTCACCTCATGTTTTTTCACCTCATGTTTGTATTTGTATGCTGTGAAATAAACTAAATTGAACTGAACTGAGCCTTAAATGACCTCGAAACAAGATGCGCTTCTTAGCAAATCTCGAATTCGTCCACCTAGGCAAATAATCTCCAATGACGTACGTATTTTTAAGCCTTGAATAGAAAATTTTTATTGCATCGACGGTATACAGCTCGTTAATTGATGTCAATGGAAGTGACATTTTATTATTTCATTTCAACTTCCGAGTCACTGTCAACATTTATCCATCGCAAGAATATAACAGCATACACATAAACTACGTCCGGGTTGTTATTGAATGATAGAATTTTACCGACTTTAAAGTCTGGATTTAATGGTCGGAAACAGGTCAGATCACGTGGTTAACTCTCCTGGCCCATGTCTATACAACTTGAGCTAACGATCGTTTCTTTTACTGTCTGTTCTCTCCGAAAGAAATACACGCTAAAGACTAAAGTGTTAAAAACTACACTTGAAGTGCTGTATTTAACACTTACTAAGTGCTGAACTGGCACTTTGTTCAAGTGTAGATATACCAAAACTTGACAGGTGTTACAATAATACCACTTGACAAGTGTAATGTCGCGACACTTAAAAGGAAACAACGCAGATGACGCGGATCAGGCTCGAACTCTCGAACCCGATCCGCGTCATCTGTGTTGTGTCCTTTTAATTATGTACCCGCCAAGCGCAAATCAAATTATGGACGATTCTGGAAGAACCACCAATGCTGGATACATGGGAAGTGCCATCCATTCAAGTTTCAGATGTCTGACGATTGTAATGACTAAGTGCTTAAAGCATTGCACTTTGAGTGTTAAAATCAAACCCTAAGAGTTAGAATGGGTTTAACACCTTGAAAGTGTCAGTTTTAACACTTTAGTTTTTAGTGTGTAGTGCGTCCAAAAAAAACATTTGAAAAGTTCTCTCCGAGAACATTCCAACATTGTTTACATCATAGAATAGTATCTGTCCAATGAATAAAACCCGAGAAATAATCCACAGAATTCTAGGTTTCTTATATTAACCTTTGCACTTAGATTGATAACACATCTGCTGACAGAATTACCCGCAAAAGGGTTTCCTCGAGAAGTCAAGGTAACCTGACATCAGGTCGTTTAAATTTCTACTTACTACAGGCCTACTATATAACAAAACAATATGGTAAGGTGTTTAAATAAAAAACCTATTCTTAAATAAAATCACCTTCATTCGAAACAAAAAAAAGCATCGCATAGCGAAGCAACTACCCCCACCCCCCCCCCCCCCACACACCCCCCACCCCACCCCACCCCCGCAAACGTGTGATGAAGTAAACATGATTTTCCAAAGATTTTCGCGTCTGCAAAGAATTTTTGGCATGTTATAAACAGTAAAATAGTAAATAGGAGAAAATTATCTGTGATCCCGCCCCTCCCATGTACAAAGATAACACAAATACACCCAATAATGTCGCTTTTACTTACAGTTAAGACTAGAAGTCCGGTCACGAATTGTGCGCTTATCTAGGCTTAATTGCGCGTAGGAATTGCGCGCCATTGCCATATCGAATGGCATCCAAAGCACGACAGGTTCTCCTGGTTACTTATAGCAAACACAGGCAATGTTTCTACCAATGGACCTCCGGGTTACCCGGAGGTCCATTGGCTGAAACGTTGCTTGTGCACAGCCCATATGTACAGAATTTGATAGCGTTACTATAGTTATAACGCGTAGATTAACGCGCAGATCAACGTGCTATTTGTGCGCATTTCATGACATGACTTCTAGTTTTAACTGTATGAAGAAATTCCGAATCTCCTGAATTATACATTGCTGCAAAATGAACTCCTTGTTAATACCGACCAAGTACTTTCTATATTCACACCGCGTTGTACCAACACCCAGAGGGAAATTGTCTTCGAAATTGATGACATCATCACAGCCGATAGTTCGATTAAATCGAACAAGGCCCATGGACACGAAAATATTAGTCTCGAAATGCTGAAAGGAACTGCTGACAGTATTGCCTTCCCTCTGAGATTATTATTCAGCCTTCCGTTCAAAACTTGTTCATTTACAAATGTGTGGAAAAAAGCAAATTTATTACTTTCCAAAGTGTGATTTACTGGGATTTCCGGGTTTGAATATAAACGATAACTTCACAAGTGAATTATGCAATCAACAATTGTGTCATGTATCCGTGCGCGCAAACGAAGACGCTTTGCCGTGGGTGTAATGGGGACTTCATTGTTTTTGTTTTTTAACCCTTTACCTAACATGAAAAGGCAACGACACTTGCAAAGAAAATTCTTGAATAACTATATTTTTTCATTTTTGGTCTCAAAAACATAGGTTATGACCCCTCATTGGAACGAGCGCGACGAGCTCGTTCCAATGAGGGGTCATAACCTATGTTTCAGAGACAAAAAAACTGGCGATGTTTGAGAATAGCGCTGGCCGGTTTTGAAGGTTACGTTAGGTAAAGGGTTAAATAATATAATTATCGTTAATAATGAAAAGTAAAAAACAGAGTAATCGCTTGACTGGACTGGTTACGTGAAATAATTCATTCGAGGCGAGGGACTATATTGTAAAACACTCGTGCGCATTCGCGCACTCGTGTTTGTACAACGTCCCTCACCTTTCATGAATTATTTCACGTGACAAGTCCAGTCAAGCGATTACTCTCTGTGTAATACCAATATCTAAAAGGATGACGAACAGGTAAAATTAATTATAAGCAAATCTCACTATTATCATGCTAAAGTAAAGTATTTGAAAAAGTAGCACTGAAGTTCATCTTCCTACACTTCCATGAACATCGAATTCTTTATCAATGTCAGTCAGGATTTATTCCTGGATACAGCATTACCTTTCAGTTTATTGAGCTCTGTCAATCACTGTTTGACTCTCTCTACAAAAGACTTTAAATTTGTTCTCTATGTTGTAATATTTCAAAGGCAATTGAGATAGTGTGGCACAAGGAACTGATATTTAAACTTGAAGACAGCAGTATCTCAGGGAAAGCCAACAGCCATCATCTGGCTTGATGATCACCTGCAGGATCGCGAACAGAGTGTTCAAATAATAACACATTCTTCCTACATGAAAAAGCGATTCAGTCAGGTAGCCCACGAGGTTCTGTGCTCGGTCTTTTTTCTTTTCTGGATATATATCAATGACTTCGCCGATATTCCCGGTTCACTAGCAGACATATATGCTAATGGCACATGCCTGACTTCGAGTAGCAATAACATATGAAACTTAGCCATCGCCGTGAATAGTGACATGGAGAAAATTAATGTTTGGACGAACCGTTGGCTTGTTTCATTCAAAGACTAAGTATGTGTTTCTCATACACTTCAAATTTCCTTTGCCAGACATCGTGTTTGCTAACAGTAGCTTTTCCCAGTAACCACTCGCACTAGGGTCTTTACATTCTGAGTAATCTTAAATGTGATGCTCAGATTGACGAGATTTGTTTGAAGTTATCTGCCAGATTATCACAACTTAGAAAACTCACTTTCTCGAAAACGCCGGAAAGATATATCTATCATATATTCTCCGACTGAGAGACTACGGGTACGTAGTTTGTGCCTGTGCTACCATCTACCTTTTAAAAAGACTCGACAGATTACACATCAATGCAGCCCGTGTCATTACTGGACTCACACGATCAGATTCCTCAGAATTTATCCTCCTGGATGGGTGGACATCTCTCATAAATTTTGTACAATGTACAAAATAGTAAACCATCAAATCCCAAACTACCTATAAAATCTACTACCCCCACGTGTGGGTTACCATGGTAGCTATAATCTATGAAATACGGATAATTTCAATGCGTATCAAGCCCGAACTGCGCATTTGAAAAAGTAAATTTTACCCTCAATGGTTAATACCTGGAACAACGTACCAGTCTACGTTTCAAAATCAGAAACTGTGACAAAATTCAAAAACAAATATCAAAATTTAAACCCCACAGTGAAATGACAAATTTATTTATTTCGAAAACCCAATCAAATTAACATTAACAGTACGATAATCAATGAATAACATGAAAAAAGGCAATTCGAATCTAATCTAGAACATTCGCTTTCCCCTGACGCGTCTCCAAAGATTTATTGGCATAAAAGGAGTAGTAAATAGGAGAAAATTTAAAGGTGACATTGAAAAATCAGATTTATGTAATTTTCAGTGTGCTAACCTGGATGAACTGGCGAAATCATACAACAACACATTGTCCCGTCCACTTGATGAGCATGCTCCTCTGAAAACAAAAACATTTATTATTCAGCCAAGTATATCCTGATTTACCAACAGCCTCAGAACTCTGAAAGCTAATCTTCGAAAGCAAGAGCGGAAAAGATCTAAATCTTACAAAGAGGAAGAAGCATATCAGAGTATTCGTAACCAGTTCTCGTACAAACTAAATAATGCCAGAAAATCTTACTACACAACATGTGTAGAAGCTTGTAATGGTGACAGCGAAAAACTGTTTAAAGTTGTTAAAGATCAGTGTACAGAAAAACAAAGAGTGTCATTACCACCACACGATAATCCATCGAAGCTAGCTGATCAATTAGGCGAGTTCTTCAATAAAAAAAAATTAAATTAATTCAAGACAAAATACACAACATATAGGTAGGCAAACCTGACCTTAAACAGATACAACCAGAAAAAAAACTTTCAATTTTTAGATCTTTAGAAATCCACGAGGTAACCAAATTAATATAATAATCCTCAAATGCCTCATGTCAACTCGGCCTAATGCCAAAATCTGTTATCAAATCATGTGTAGACTCGTTGGCTCCTGTAATCACAAAAATGATCAACATGTCTCTGTTAGAAGGATATGTGCCTGGTGTGTGGAAAATCGCTATTGTGAACACTCTTCTGAAGAAACAAGGTGCGGAACTTGTGTTTAAAAACTTCCGGCCAGTGAGCAACTTACCATTCGTTTCTAAGCTGTGTAAAAAAGCTTCCATTGACCAGGTAATGTTACATAGTGATATTCATGCTCCATTACCGGCCAACACATCTGGATTCAGAAAATTTCACTCAACTGAAACGACATTACGCAAGGTTCAGAATGACATCCTGCTTAATATGGAGCCCGAAAGGGTAACCTTGCTAGTTCTTTTAGACCTTAGTGTTGCTGTGTACACTGTTTGTCATAAACCTCTGCTAGAGACAATGAGCTCTGATATTTTGGACTTAGTGGTATAGCCGATAGCTGGCTATAATCATACCCGAAGAATAGATAGCAGCGTGTATCAATAAACGGTACCTATCGAAAGACTTCCGTCTGGAAAATGTGGAGTCCCACCGGGCAGTTGCCTTGCTCCTATTCTGTTTCTATTCTATATTTCAAACATGTTCGCCATCATTGAATCGCACCTGCCTGACATTCATGATTATGCTGATAACATACAAGTCTACTTCTCTTTCCGATCACCAACCAAGGATCAAACTAAAGCTCAAGAAATTATTGAATCATGTATTTCGGACATTCGCACCTGGCTGATTTCAAACAAATTAATGATAAATGATGATAAGACTGAATTCCTAACAATTGGTTCACGTCTGCAGCTCACTAAAATTGACATCAACTCAGTGAAGGTAGGAGATTCCACCATGAGGGCAAGTAACAGTGTACGTAATCTTGGTGCCTTCTTCGATTCAAACATGTCTGTTGACAAACATGTTACAAATATGTGCAATGAGACTTTCAGAGGCCAACACAAAATTAAACAGATAAGACAGTTCCTTACAAAAGACCCCCCCCCCCCCCCAAAACTCTAGTTCATGCCTTTTTAACTTCACATTTGGATTATTGTAATGCCTTAACCCTTTGAAATCTAGTGGTGTCTTCCACGCCAGTTCAAAGGCATCAATTAGAAGGGTCCATATTCATTTATTTGGGGTAGACCATTCAATATTTTCAACGTGCATCCTCTTGGCTGCACGTTGAAAATTTTACTTGGCCTACTTCACACGTTTACTGAACAGCCATCCTTTTTAATAACGTTATTTCGTATAATGTTCCTGGCCGGAAAAGCGTCCGCTAGGGTTCAAAGGGTCACTGTTCAACCTTCCACAATACCAGTACTCTCGCCTGCAGAAAGTATCAAATGCATAGCCCGAGTGGTATGTAGAGTATCGCGATGTCAAAACATTACTCCCGTTTTGATGGATCTGTACTGGCTGCCAGTAAAATACAGAATCATTTTCAAAACGTTATTCTTAGTTTTCAATGCACAAAATAACATGCCACCAGCCTACTTAGGGGAACTCATCAAAACCAAGAATGTATGTCGATACAACCTGAGGTCTGATGGTAAAATGCTACTACATGTTCCACCACAGATAGGTTTAAGACATTTGAAGATCGGTCATTCTCATTTGCTGGTCCTAACTTGAGCAATATTTTTCCTGATCATCTAAAAAGACTGTCAAATGTCAACACATTCAAGAAAAACCTCAAAACTTATCTATTTCAAAAAAACCTATAAGTGATGTTCTGGTCTGTAAAATGCTGTAAATATTCTGTTTGTACATTTGCACGAGCTCAGTAACATGTACAGCGCCTTAGAATATGGTTCTTTATCCAGTGAACTATAATTTTGGCGCAATATAAATGGGTATATTATTATTATTATTTCTCCTTGAGAACTAGGAAATTAAATATTGTGCACGGTTGACTAAGAAATAGTTGTAGAGATCGGAATAGCGATAAAAGTGCAAATTATATATCGGTTCTCGAATACCCAGTTGCGGACATTAATACGAAGGGAGTTAGTTTTCACTGTTTTTTCAATTGTATGCTGGCATATGAACAAAGCGCTGAATCCTTTTCAGATGGCTTTCTTTTCTTGGCACTAATTCCACTGACGACCTTCTATTTGGTGAACTTAACATATCACGGAATGGAAATAATCAAATTACTCGATGGTTTTGAAATCTCAATGCGAATTTCCAGAAGTCATCCAACGAAGCACGGCCAACGCCGAAGCACCCAGCAATGAAAGGAATGTGTCTGTGGCTCTTATGCGCGTTCGACTCGTTGCAATGCGTCCCTAAAAACGATCGCAACGCGATAAAAAATTATGTACAAGCACAAAATGCACATAACACATATTTATCTCACACAGCGATCGCTTCAAATATATTAACTAACTTCAGAATTAAAATGTTCTGACCTTTCCACTCAAGGTCACTTTCCGATCACTATTACAGTAAATTTTATTTTATCTACTGCGTCTGTGGATAGGTTATCATTTACTCTTTCATATATATTTGTTCAATGGGTACAGGTATAAGAAAAATGTTTTGTTGATACAGTTAAAACTAGAAGTCCTGTCATGAAATACGCACAAAATAGCACGTCGATCTGTGCGTTAATCTAAATAAATAAAGCGTAGTCCGTCACTCGTTTTGAATGTAATATCTCAAAAATACATTGAAATATCTAAACATTGAAATGACGTAAAAGCACGTCAATCTGTGCGTTAATCTACGCGTTATGACCATAGTAAGGCTATCAAATTCTGTTCATATGGCCTGTGCAAAAGCAATGTTTCAGCCAATGGACCTCCGGGTAACCCGGAGGTCCATTGGCAGAAATATTGCCTGTGTTTGCTATGAGTATCCAAGAGAACCTGCCGCGTTCTGGATGCCATTCGATATGGCAAATGCGCTCAATTCCTACGCGCAATTAAGCCTAGATAAGCGCACAGTTCGTGACAGGACTCCTAGTTTTAACTGTAAACGTTGAGAAAATGGCATCATATCTTGATCAGAGGCAACATATTATTACGAGAGAGAATAGATGTGGACGTCTCTGGTTGAATTGTCGAGGCCATTTCTTGTGTTTATGCTGTCGGGTGCCAAATGCACTAAACTATTTTGTTTGACATAAAAATACAACATTTGGCACCAAAACATACTTTTGGTAGATCTCAAAGGCTTTGTAGTGTATTTTTTCAGTGCGTCATTTTCGATAAAATAGCTGTCTTGACACCTGTCAATTAATCTGACAGATAACAGCTAGGTATAATCATTGCTCTTTGTTAACAGTTTAATCTGATTCTTAACAAAACATTTCTTTATAACTTATTCTTTTTTAACCTGCTTAATCTTTTTTTATAATCATTCTGAAAGATAATAAATTATTTGCTACTGGTTTATGGGGAGCACTGGCGAAGCGAGACCGCTTCTCGTTAGATCTCCGAAGTTAAGCAACGTCGAGCCTGGTTGTTCCTTGGATGGATGACCATTCGGCGATTGATTCGGGTTCTTCCCGTCGTAGTGGCTGGTGTGCGATCAGCGAAGTATGAATGTGTGGTTCTGCGACGTTGCATCACATGCCAGCTATGAACGTTGGGAATGTTCACCAGTACTACGCAATTCCCACCGTACCTAGGTGTAAAATAGGAACATGTTGAGGTGCCTGTCATGTTGGCCCGTCTGTGGAGCACCGGTAGTATGCTCCGTTGAGTTGAGCTGAGAATGTCATAGAATGAACAAAAGGTGTGAACACCTATGATACGGGGTAATAATGTAAGTCAGAGAGCACTGCGGTGGATTCTAGACGTTAACATTGCATTATTATTATTTGTATTATTATTATTTGGAGTTAATAAACAATGAGTAATTAATAATCATGAATTATTATGTAACGTTAACCCTTTGAACCCGAGCGGTCGCTTCTCCCACCAGGAACATGATACATCATAACATCATTAAATAGGACGGCTGTTCAGTAAATGTGTGGGGTAGACTAATCAATATTTTCAACGCGCAGCCACAAGGCTGCGCCTTGAAAATATTGATTGGTCTACCCTAAATAATGAATATGGACTCTTCTGATTGCTGCCATTGAACTGGAATGGAAGATACCACTAGAGTTCAAAGGGTTAATAATAGCCTTGTACTTTCTATTATCTATATTGTTATCATTTGTGAGTTTTTTTGCAACTAAAGCACGTAAAAAAGCCAGGTAACACTACATTAAAATATCCCACTTTGAGTAACATAAGGCGTCATCTGCAATGCTTTAGCAATGCAGATGGTGCCTTGCTGCACTCAAGGGACGATACGTAGTTAATTCGTTCTCATTTACGATCAAATTCCATTTGGCACTAAAATTCATTTGCACCGAATAAAATTCCACTTGGCACTCAAAAATAATGGGCATGGGTGAACACCTCGGAATACATTTCGTATCCATATTAACTTGTGTTATTGTAATCACATGTTATCTTAAAACCCAACTTCCATCTCACACCTACTTGGCTATAGTGACTCCTAACATTTGTTCTTTCTCTTGAAATTGTTTATTAAAAGCAAATTTAGTTCATTATTTATCTCAGTGAATGTCGTTTATGTAACTGTTCTATGCATGTCTACAATTGAATGTATTTGGAGTGGAGCTTAAAGAAGTTGCAATAACTTGGGTTCCAATCATTTTGTCTCTTAACATCTAACGACAATAAGTTAAATCAGGTTACTGCAAAAACAATTCAATTTTAAGCAAAATCCAACAAATAAAGGCAATAATTCCCTTACTTTCCATCAAGTAATGGTGGTTACTGCGCTTGTCAAAAATTAATTATCTGTTCAGAAAATGAAAATAGGTATTTCAGTTTTGTTAGATAGTAACAGTTTGTCGGTGCGGTTTCGTTTTCACTTACCCGTTAACCCACGCTTACATGTGTCTTGGTCAGAAGTAAGCGAAAGTCTCAAGAGCACGCATTCCCTGTCTCATCCTACCTCAAAAGGAAAAATGGCGGTACACAACAGCCACTTGGTATCTGTTGCCATACTGCATCTCCCTGATGTGCAGGGCTGGGAGCAGTTAACGTTTTAAACGTTAACGTGTTAAATTATTTTAACAACGTTAAACAAATTTAACCAAGTTAATAACGTTTAATCTTGAAGATTATAATTGTATAATATGTAGCATTGCGTCGTTATCTTGTGTTTACCCAAGCCGGATCGCGCGTGCCGATGACGTCAAATTTTGCGCCATTTGACGAAATTGAAGAACACGAATAATTTAGATGTCCGTAGCCTTCCTACCAACGTGGCGAAGTTGGCCCGCCGATATTTGTCGATACACCAATATCAGCTTCATCCGAACGCCTATTTTCCATGAAAGGACTGGTATTCGAGCAACGGCGGATGTCTCTTTCTAAGGATACGGCCGCAGCGATTGTATTCTTAAATGAAAACATCGCTGTATGTTAGAATTTACGATAACCTGAGAGAACTATCTTAACTACTCGTCCCCTGAGTTCCAATGTGTTCTATGTGCCAGTAGGCACATACAACACATTGGAACTCAAGAGACGAACTGTTTGTAAGTTCAATTATATTCAAATTCAAATCAATAAAAATGGCCGAAGTTATTAAAATTTTGTTCATTTTAACATTTAACGTCATTTAACTCTTTAACGCAGAATTATTTAACACGTTAACGTGTTAAGAACAATTTTTAACTCAACCCTGCTGATGTGGTTAGATCGGTTGGATCTGGCCTATCTGATCTCGCCAAGTCGCAGAAATGACCAATTCGTAATAATACATATTTTCTCTAACAAAAATTGATATAACTAAGAAATGCTTCTATTCGTATATACCGGCATTACAAAAACTACTGAAAGGCGATCAGTTTTGGAAATAGAGATCACGTGATCGAAAAATACAGATTATCATGATTATGTTCATGTCCTGTGATTTGTATCAGATTCGAGGTGGTGTCCAAAATGGGATCTCAACGAGCCGGCTACAAATCACAGGACATGCACATTATCATGATAATTCGTTTATCTAACAAATCTGTCACATAAACATATTAAATCTTAACCCTTTACCCAACGTAACGGCCAAAACTGGCCAAAGCTATTCTCAAAAATCTCCAATTAATTTTCATTTTTTTTTCATTTTTTGTCTCAAAAACATAGGTTATGACCCCTCGTTGGAACGAGCTCGTCGAGCTCGTTCCAATGAGTGGTCATAACCTATGTTTTTGAGACAAAAATGAAAAAAATTAGTTATTCAAGAATTTTTTTGCAAGTGTCGTCTGCTTTTCACGTTAGGTAAAGGGTTAAATTATTTTTAAACATTTTTGGGACATAATGTTCGGTCGATCACTGAAACGACAAAGAATGTATCCATGCGCCTGTTATGATAGCCCGTAGCGCTACCGCAAACGAGTCGTCTATATGATACGGAATCAAAATGAGTCGTCTATATGATACGGAATCGGAACACATTATGTGATATGTACCGTTTCGCGTGGTTTTCAGGCCAGAATCTATATGATTGTTAGATAAAATCTATTATTGTCAAGCGCGTCCCCAATCTAGAATGCCTTAACCGCAACAATTTTGTAAAGTCAATTGCATGTTGAAATGGAATGACTGTCGGGGAGTGCAAGCATGTAGTTTTATCTAACAGTATAATGTTTGTATGGCTACATGTATACGTCACTCTCAAGTCAAGAGTAGAGAGAAAGTGAGGAGTAGAGCGAGAGAGAGGGAGCCAGAGGGAGAGAGAGAGAGAGAGAGAGAGAGAGAGAGAAATGGAGAGAGAGAAAGAGGAGAGAAAGGAAAAAAGGAAGACAGAGAGAGAGAACACTTGGGTAGGGCTTTAATTGTAAATTCGAATATTTCCGCAGATCATTTTCATCGTTTAACCCTTTACCTAACGAATCGACTGCATCCGCTCACGTAATGTACTATTTCAACAATTGAAAAAAAAGCACTTCACAAATTGTCAACAAACCATCTCAAGTGACACCTAAATGGAACGAGCTCGTCAAAAAAAATTGAAGAAAAGAAAATTAAAATTAACAAATTTTGATACCCTGTTCTTTTGGTAAAAGGGCTGACCTGTCCAATACCGAGTTCTCAATTGGACTACCGCATACAATACAAATTTGGCGAAAATATTTCCTATTGGCCGGGAGCTTTTGTAATAATAACAGTTCGTTACTGCCCATCTAAACTTTTGGTTGTCAATTACTAGCCGGGATCTGATTGGGGTTGTTAGCCCGCACTTTTTCACAAGGTATCACTTACTTATTTACAAGTAAAAAAAAATAAATTGGTGTTGAACTTTCACAACATTGCCACTTCATGACAGCAACAGGTCGAAACAAAGAAATATATCCTGAACTTCCATCTATACAGAAGCCCCGCTGGCGCGACAGAAAATTATATTGCATTACATATCAAGAGACATAATCAAAGCTGGAATTTCCGGCTAGATGGAATCACGGAATCGCCACAAACTTCCCAATTATTTTACAGATGTACATTTTAAATGTTGTATTCCGTTTATCTGCACCTCCTCACGACTTCACTCTGCCTGGCCTTTCATTAACCCTTTACCCAACGCAGACGATATCAAAATGTATTATTTTAGATATCATTTTTTTAAATTATTCAAAAAATTTCAACAAAACCATATCATGTGGCCCCTCATGAAAAATAAAATTTTTTAGTTGCAGAATTTGCATATTATGCAGGCGGATGTGGCCGATTCGTTGGGTAAAGGGTTAAGTGAAATCGTCCAAATGAATTAACGGGTGAGTGGAATGTTTAAAATAATTGTGTACTAATCAGTAGCAACGATAGTACAGACTTGTTTGAACCCTTTGAACCCTCGTTTCCTGGAATGGTATCGCCTCTGTGTACACGTACAGTGAGATGGGTCAGTTCAATATCAATATACAGGGAGGGCAAAGTAATAACTGCAGTCTGCAGACGTCTGGCTGCAGGCTGCAGTTATAATTTTATCATCAATACCTCGTGTATAGGCCTCTTACAATAAGACCAAAATGGGACGAAATCATGCCTTGAACCAAAACATCGGTCTTACGAGTTCGAATGGTTAACCCTTTGAGACTTTAATTATCCTGACGTTCAAACGTCACCGGTAATTCACTTTCTTCAACGTTTTACAAAATGCGACGTCAAACGTCGGAAAGTACAAGTGACAAGATAGTTTTCACATCAGTGATTATCTAGTTAAGGGTAGATTATTTTTGGTGGTCTGAATTTGTTATTCAAAACTTGATTTATTACAAATTATTGGAGAGTGCCCACAGGCACTCTCCAATAATTTGTAATAAAACAAATTTATGTGAACAAAATATTTATTTGTGTTTGACTGAATATGAAATATAAGCAAGGAAAGTGTTGGCTTTTGCTGTGATATCCTCATTTTTGAAAGCCCTGATCGTGGCTTCTTGTACTTAACCAGTAAACAAGTCTTGACAGCAGGATTATATTAGCATTTTGAGCTGCGATAACATGTGTCTCAACGGTTGTAACTGAGCACTATTCGGAAGAAAATAGGAATTGAGGTTGAAACTTTAAAAAATCTAAAGATAATAACGAAACAAATGACCACAAAGTATCAAGGCGCTGTTTGATGTCGTGCGTCATAAGCGGTACAACAGTATCAACGCGCTGTTTGATTTCGTACGTCATAAGACGTACAGGAGTATCAAAGGGTTAACATCTCACTTACATGTTAATTCACATAAACGATTTTACAAAACCACGCTGAAGTATACCTACGCTCACTCCCCACTCACCAAATAACACACACATTAAGAAAAGTCTAACCTCTGATTCAGCCCTCCACTTTTAAAATCGTTGAGCGGTCTCATTATGCTGTTAGCAACCCGACCACCGAATTTACTTTTACGCACAAATTTGTGTGCACAATTTTTAACGGGTTAAGAGCAGTCCTAAGTGACAAAATGTAGCAGACACATGGACGCAATCGATATTATGTAAACGGTTAATTTCATGTCACGGGGAATTAAGAGTTCGATTCATTTCCAGATACATCACGTCTGCAGCCACGTTGATAGTGCGTACGTGACTGCTGCCATCTAACAGATCTTCATTTTCTTCCATATTCAGAGTTTTGTGTTTCAATACGCGTCATATGCCACGACACATGATGAATTTAGTGGACGGAAACCACCTCTATTATTGTTTCCCATTTTTCTCATTATTGATCGGAACTATTCCCATGCTCTTTACATCAAACAAGAGCAACGAGACAAAAATGCCTATAACAAAACTCAGAACAAATAACTTTTCGATATATAAATTTTGAAACTCTTCAATCTTTAGACAAGTTGTAATTAGCTCTCTAGCTTTAAGGACCAGGGGCGTAACTGTGCGAGTTGGGCAGATTTCTCCACTCGAGATCGGACTTGATCGTCTGGAATGGAGTCAGATATCGATTTGCACTTGCTAGTAACCATGTACTTGCTAGACTACACTTGATATTTAGACTTATGCCATGCACACAGTCGGGAATGCAAATGGGGCCTTGTGGTACCAAATTTTGGCTGTTGGAGGCCCAGCGTGACCAATTTGGTGCACATGCGAGCTAGGTATATAAGTATATAAGAAGTTGGAAAGATCATGCGTCTCGACTATTACGCGATGTCTACAAATTAATTTCCAAAAACTCTGGAGTTAAGAACGAAACCCACCTAGACTGCTAATCTTCCAAATACATCACCAATAGGGCTTCAACGATAGGTCTCACTCACGATACAATATGTATCGCGATTTTTTTTTCACGATACGATTTTTTCACGATACATTACATGCAGTAAATTGAGAGTGAATTATCAGTAATAAAAGGCCCACAAACTGCACAGAGTCCAACTTTCATTTGGCCAGTAACATCCAATTTCATTTTTAGTGCTTGAGAAAGACAAGCAAGTTTCAGCCAATGGACCTCTGGGAGTCAGGGTTCATCTCAGAGGTGAGAGGTCTATTGCCTCAAACTATGCTTATAATTTAGACAGAGTTGATATTTTACTGAAATACAAATAAACAAGTGGAGTCTGAAATTCTATCAGTACAGCTATAATTCACTTCCAACGTGATATTTACGTTCCCAACGTAATCCCCTTCTGAAGGGGATTACGTTGGGAACGTAAATGTCGCGTTGAAAGTGAATTATAGGTATACTGACAGAATTTCAGACTCCTGTGGTGGAATTGTAAGTTGGAAAAGCACAAAATAGACTTGTTGGGCCTGAAAATGCAATTTCTGACTACATCATGCCAACCTTCTGGAAGTGTATCGTTTGTATCGTGATACACATGAAACGATACGATATGCGTATCGTGTACAAATGTATCGCGATGCATTGAAATCGCGCTGAATCGTTGCTTCCCTAATCACCAAGGCATGCCTTTGACGAAATATAAAATAAAAACGCCACCCTGTCAAATGCATTTATCAAACAATTAATAAAGGATTCTGACAAAGACTGCAAGGCTATTAAAGGCCCATTCTTGACATTTTAAAACATTTATCAAGGCGCTACAACAGCTGATTTTAGAATTTCCAGGCCCTGCCTTCACCAAGTCCATCTGCGTGTTACCCCCGCTCCCACTTCTCTTGAATCGAAGTGGCGGTGATAACGACTGGGGGATTCGCGTTAGGACTACGGCTTCACGAAGTACATGAACCCTGCAATACAGTTAAAACTAGAAGTCCTGTCATGAACCGTGCGCTTATCTAGGCTTAATTGCGCGTAGGAAATGCGCGCAATTGCCATATCGAATGACATCCAAAGCACGGCAGGTTCTCCTGGTTATTCATAGCAAACGCAGGTACTGTTACCCGGAGGTCCATTGGCTGAAACATTCCTTGTGCACAGGCCATATGTACAGAATTTGATAACCTTACTAAAGTCACAACGCGTAGATTAACGCGCAGATCGAGGTGCTATTTGTGCGCATTTCATGATAGGACTTCTAGTTTTAACTGTATGCCCTTCGTACGATACATCTTTAAAATATTGCGACCAGGTGTCTCGTCTGATTCCGTATAAGCCCTATCCTTGATACAACTGTACTCTGTATATGAATTTATGAAGTTACCAGTGACGGATAACATATAAAATAATATCCTTATCGCTACAGTGAAGGAAGTTTTGACACTACGGCAAAAAGTATCCCAGAGCAGTCGTGATAGGAAGAGTGATAACCGGCAATTGGATGTGCTCTATTTTGCGTCGGAGATTATCGTTCTTGTTTGTTTATTTAATGGGGTTTAACGACACTTTCGACAGCCAGGGTCAGCACGTGCCGGACAGTTTTTGCGTGGAGGAAGCCGGACTACCCGGAAAGAACCATTGAGAAACGGTGAGCAACTGTCAGACTCCCCAACGTACTAACTACGCACAAGCAGGGTCAGCATTGGTTGAAGACAATTGTACCATCGACGTGCAGTACGCCTTAGTACACAACAGTAGTATGTCATGTACCTGGACAGGTCAATTCTGCCGGATCTCATGCCGGATCTCATGTGACGTCATAGTCATACCGAAATGAGGCTAAGAGGTATAGTAAATGAGGCCTCATTGAGGGATTTCTCGTGGCCCTCATGGCCTCATACGACAAGAAAAAGGATTCTCCAGAAAGTATCCTCGATAGGTATCCTCAAATAATATAATACCAGGCCATAGGTATCCTCAGCTACTGAATTGAGGCTAAGAGGGATAGTAAATTAGGCCTCATTGAGGGCTTTTCTCATGGCGCTCAAGGCCTCAAACGAAATGAGGTTAAGAGGGATAGTAAATTAGACCTCACTGAAGGCTTTTCTCGTAGACCGCATGGCCTTATACGACTAAAAATGGATTACATAACCAGAGACGTTTCACAAAAAAGGATTCCATGGGACGTGGCCATTGGAAAAAGAGGTGATGAGAATCGGATAGGACTTCGTTGTAATAAGGGTAGATAACTCTGCATAGCGATTACGGGTGATGAAGTAGTCTGGTTGGTTAGTTAGCGCCAGTGAACTGATTGGGTGATCTAGATAAACGAAACAACAAGAGTACTTGGAATAGGGTCAGAACTAACAAGAACAGACCAGAACAGCTAAATATAGCAATAATAAGCAAAGCTGTTCCAGCTGATAGGCTTTTCTACTCTACTGGAGTATACTCCAGGACATAAGAACATGGTCGGGTAGACGAAACGATTGCATAGATAGATAGAAGCAGAGAATTCTGAATGAATTCTAAAGAGTACAACTTGTCGAGTTGTTAGTGGTAATTAGATTTACTCCTATTTAATCAAACACACCCTCCGAACATATCATTATCCTATTAGAAGGTTTTAGGCCACATAGCAACAACGTGCTACCACAGAAACCAAGGTGGCGGCCTCCAGTATACAAAATGGACGGCGGAAACACGTATCACCATAACAACACGCGCTGCGCATGCGCACTAACACCACGTATCACTATGAGGATGACGTCACAAGATGGCCGCTCACGCGGGTTACCATGGCAACACAACATGGCGCCACTGGATCATGTGACTATGACGCCACATGAGATTCGGCATGAGATCCGGCAGAATAATCCTTGTTTAAATCCAAACAGCCTGATTGATTGGCGTCACAGAAATTTAAAATGTCACATCAGTTGGTTGTTTGATAAATGTATCATTATAATTAGGTCCATGTCCCTTGATTTCGAAACAGATTTTGGCTAGCGTCTGGAAGTAATGGTCGCCACGTGGTTATTTATTTATTTATTTATTAATTTATTAATTTATTTATTTATTTATTTATTGAGGATTAACGACTCTTTCGACAACCCGGGTCACATCGTGTCGGACAATTTTACGGGTGAAGGAAGCCGATGTGCACTGAGAGAACCACCGAACAGTGGCGAGCAACTGTCAGACTCACCAGCGTACTAACTTCACACAAGTAGGGTTAGCAATGGTTGATGGCAGCTGCACCACTGAGTGCAGTACGCCTTAGCACACAGCGCCACAGTTCCCCCACGTGGGTAATCTTGAATATGTGCCAATTCCGTAACCACTGAGTTAACGGTCATCGCATGGTGACTCGCCCATTATATTTCTTCCACACACTAAAAACTAAAGTGTTAAAACTGACACTTTCAAGGTGTTAAACCCATTCTAACTCTTAGGGTTTGATTTTAACACTCAAAGTGCAATGCTTCAAGCACTAAGACATTACAATCGTCAGACATCTGAAACTTGAATGGATGGCACTTCCCATGTGTCGAGCCTGATCCGCGTCATCTGCGTTGTTTCCTTTTTAAGTATCGCGACACTTGTCAAGTGGCATTATTGTAACACCTGTCAAGTTCTGGGATATCTACACTTGAACAAAGTGCTAGTTCAGCACTTAGTAAGTGTTAAATACAGCACTTCAAGTGTAGTTTTTAACACTTTAGTTTTTAGCGTGCAGACATGATCGAAACTTTTATACAAATCATGGTCTACTGTCGCGAAGATGACAAAACAATAATTTATAAGAACCTTTACAAGCCATTTTCTAGAACATTTCAGATAAGTTTCAAGAATTTTCACAGCATCAGATTAATGACCCTGAAAGGGATCTTCAGCTTCAACCAGTGTGCATTGAACAGTGTGAGAGAAAAGATTTTTTTTATTTATTTAAGACTCGGAAAACCAAAAGTTAGTCGAAAGTTAGGGAGAATGGAGGAGAGGGGCGGGGGTGGGGCGAGGTTACTCCACGGGGCAGTGTAATAATCAGTTATCATTCTTCACAAAATCCTTGATCATCACATAAAGCGATCGATTTTTCATGCATTCAAAACGTGCATGTTTTTAGAGCCAATTCGCTCATGGAAAATTTGTGCAGCTTAAGTTACGCTTACCTTCTCTCTTGTTTATGACTTTACCAATCCAGTTGCTGTACACATAATATTTAACTGACAGGTTGACAAACACGTTACATAAATAAACAGACTTTCATTTGCATCCGTTGGCTGCCATTCGATTAAAATAAACGAGTAACTTCAATTACGCAGAAAATGCACTCAGAAAGAAAAAAAATCTCGCCCTAAACTCTCTACCCACTTTCTTGATAGATCGGAACGAAATTTGGACTTCTCTTGTTGGACACCTCACAACGCAGTAGTCGATACAAATTGATTGTTGGACATCATTATGAGGCACACAAGGAAGGTGCATAATATTTTAGGTCCAACTGAAATTCAAGGGTTGTCAAGAACCTTGCTCATGTTTCTAGAACTTTCAAGGTCTTGAAAAACTAAATGTTCCAATTCCAAGGTTTTTAAGGACCACAATCACTCTTACCTGGACATACACCTCATACTGATAAGTTATATAAGTTACAGGACGTTTACTTGCAAGTATGGCGTCATGTGAGGCGAAGTGAAATTAATATTAGGTGAGGCCGTAGGTCGAGCCTAATATTAATCGCGCTGAGCCTCACCTGACGCCAGAGCTGGCACGTAAACGTCCTGTAACGTATTGATCATGCCACCATACGAATTAAATAATAAATTAGAACATTACGTAAATAGCCTAACGTCTGAAGATGATGAAGTCGTACCCGACGGTCCAATTGATCCCAAAGATGCTCGATTAGCGACAAATCTGGCGAAAGTGGGGGGCCAGGGAAGAAGTTCGATGCTCTGCTCCTCAAGAAAGTCACGACAGATACGCGCCACGTGACATCGTGCATTTTCTTGCTGGAATAACTGCAATCCGACGTTAGCGTTGAACAACGGGACAGCAACAGCGTTAATAACTTCGAGCCTATATCGCTGTCCATTAGATTACTATCAAAGAAGATCAACTGCGTTCGATGGTGCGAGGAAATTCCTGCCCAAAGCGTTACACTATCCCCGTCGAAATGGTCCCAATATTCCCGCACGCAAGCATCAACAACCGTTCTCCTCGACGGCGATCCACTTCTGCTCTACCATCCGCGCGCTGTAGATAAAATCATGATTCATCACTAAAAAGAACTATGCCCCAACGCTGCTGAGTCCAGCGAACACGCTAACGTACCCATTCCATTCTGACGGTACGATGATGTTGGGTAAGGATTGGTCCGTGGTATGGACGCCAACTGCGGATTCCTTGTTCAGCGAGTCTGTTGTGGACAGTTTGTGCACTAATTCTATTGTTAGTTCTACCAGGAGTAATTGCTGCTGTCCTCGTCGCCGGAAGGAAGCGATCCCGCAAGTGAGACGTCCTGATATGTCGGTCTTGTGCGGGGATCGTAACTCTTGGTCGACCTGAACGTGGTCGGACGGCAGTAGATCCAGTGGTTCTATACCTTCCAATGAGACGGTAAATAGTGGCCACGGTGACCCCGAACTCAGCAGCAAGCTCATCTGGAGGTATCCAAGCCTCATGCATACCAATGGCACGCAAGCTCTGATTTTCGGTTAACCTTGGCATTTTTTTAAATATCGGAAGACAAAAACTAGCGTATTTTCTCAATAACCCAGACTCTCTGGCACAACCAAATAAAAATCGTCGGTCACCCATTCAGTTTGACATTGTCGGGTAGCACGTGCTATTTTGAAATCCGTTGCAAAATTGTATATGGTTGGGTTGTCCATGTCATTAAAATCTTTGCACCACTTCTGGTCCACAAACATACAGCATAAGAACTATTATATTTCATCCTGTATGCAATTTTTGCACATTTGTTCCTATTATATTTTCTTTTTTGACTCAGTATATAATTTTTGTCCAAAGTAACACTGTAAATCAACAAATCACGAACTAATGGATATTTGTGCACCAAGCTAAAATACTTTCCTCCATTAATGTACCCATTCGTACTGCTATGTTCGGTTAGTTTAACCCCTTAAACAAGGAGTGCATAACTTTTTGCGTGCAGGGAAAATTGGTAGTGGTCGAGCAGACGATATAAAGAGCCAAAAAAAACACTGAAGCGAGGCTCGGTAATAATTTAATCCAACAGCTCTACAGAGCTGTTGGATTAAATTAATACTGAACCTCCCAACAAATCAGGATGGTTTCGCCCATTTTGCCATTGGCAGTATTGTGGAAAATGATACCTTCCCGAGCGCCACTGTTGAACTTGAAAGGGTTAATCATTTAGCATATCGTGTCAGCGTTATTCATAACAAGAGGCCCCACGGGGCCTGAAGCGCTCATCTTGTACAGAACACAATTTAAACAGAGTCCAAGAATGAGTCTACATTGAGCAAGCCATCTCCATAGGCTACACTGTCAGTCCTTGAGTCCCTCAGGAGTGACAAAAATAATCTAGGCATCATGCCTTTTCTTCAGTTGATCATAAGTAA
This sequence comes from Pictodentalium vernedei, assembly GCA_031216915.1. Classification (NCBI taxonomy): domain Eukaryota; kingdom Metazoa; phylum Mollusca; class Scaphopoda; order Dentaliida; family Dentaliidae; genus Pictodentalium; species Pictodentalium vernedei. Next base: position 801,922,852 of record CM062297.1, read on the forward strand.
AATGTAGAGCTCCCCTATGAAGCCCCTTGATACAACCTATGTGGATTAATCTTAGTACCTCTTGAGGGTACTGAATACAAAATTTTTAATTCTTCAGCAAAATGGCCAATTCCGGCTCCCATAGAGAGCCCAAATATTAACCCAGGCTCTTGATTTGAACACAGTTAAATCTTACTTCCCTAGAGATGTTGTGTACCGAATATGAAAGCATTCTGACCGTTGGATCTGAAGAGAAATTGTAAAGAAATTTCTTTGAATTGCACTAAGTTCAAATTTGGTCTACCATAGCGAGCCCAAATATTGACCTATGGATTTGAACAAACATGAATCTGACCCCCCTAGAGATGTTGTATACCAAATGTGAAAGCATTCTGACAAGTGAATCTGAAGAAAAAGATTTTTGAAGAAATTCCCTCATATTGTACTAAGTTAAATTTCATGTTCCCATATGGAGCCCAAATATTAACCTAGGCACTCGAATTGAACAACCTGGAATCTGACCCCCCCCCCCCCCCCCCCCCCCTAGAGATGTTGTATACCAAATATAAAAGCGTTCCGACTGGTGGATCTGAAGAAGAAGATTTTTAAAGAAATTTTCTCATATTGCACTAAGTAAAAATTTGGGCTACCATAGTGAGCCCAAATATATACCTAGGGATCTGATTTGAACAAACTGGAATTTGACCCCCAAAGAGATGTTGCATACCAAATATCAAAGCATTCTGACTGATGGATCTGAATAAGAAGATTTTTTAAATTACCCGCCATATTGAACAAAGATAAAATTTGGGCTTCCATAGGAAGCCCAAATATTAACCTAGGGACTTGGTTTGAACAATCTAGAATCTGACCCTCATAACAATGATGTATACCAAATATTAAAAGATTCTGACTGGTGGTTCTGAAGAAGAAGATTTTTAAAGAATATTCCCCATATTACCCTATGTTAAAACTTCGGGCTCCTGTAGAGAGCCCAAATATGAACCAATGAGCTTTATTTCAACAAACTTTTATCTGACCCCCCTATGAATGCTGTATACCAAATAGCAAAAGATTCTGATGATTGGTTCTGGAGAAAAGATTTTTTAAATTTTTTGCAAATATGCTGACTCAGCATTTTTTCGATGTCCATTACAGAACACCCTAACATAACCGATGGCAATTGTTTTTTTACCATTCAATTCTACTGGTCATAAGGATACTTCATACCAAATAAAAGCTCTCTGTTCCGTGGGGTTTGGGAAATATGGGCGTTTGAAAATATTTCTATTTTTAGCTCCCAGGGTTCCCATGGGGATGTGGGAATTTTTTTTTTTTTTTTGCATGGGTCAAGTACTTATGACCCAGTACTACCACAAACCAAATTTGGTTCATACCGGACCATCGGTTCAGAAAATAGAAATTTTGGGCGGGGCCAAAAATCTTACCCCTCCTATTACAAAGCCAAATATTACTTCACGAACTTTGTTTGAACAAACTTGATTCTACACCTCATATGAAAGCTCCATAGCAAATATCAAGTCATTGTACACACTGGTTCTTGAGAAGAAGATTTTTAAAATATTTTGGAGCATTTTCCCCCACTCCCTCCCTATGGGGCTGGGCATGCTGACCTGAACAAAAATGAAATGCCCCTTTGGGACCATCACTCACACAAACTTTCACTTGAATTGGCCCAGTGGCTTTGGAGGAGAAGACCAAAACATGGTGTTGACGGACGACGGACGACGGGCGGCAAGCGATGAGATTAGCTCAGCTTGACTTTGTCAAGATGAGCTAAAAATCGCCAGTGGTATAGAATCATACTATAAATTATTTATGTGTTGGGGTGGTTGTTCCCTCGGTCCTACTAGACCGTCCATCGATCGCCACCCAACTTGGCATGTCTGCTCAGTTCAGTCCAGAATGTTTCAACGGGTGTTTTTTATACGGGGGAGGGGGACGATGTGCTGGAATGGAGTGGACAATCAACTTTTCCTTCGACGAACGGGTGGGAGATTTAATGTAATGGATACATCAAGACTGTGGTCAAGCTCGCAAGCCACCAGTCAAATCGTGTAAGAAATGCGACGCTGTTATGGCCTGGAACATGTCTAGCCCTTACATTGTCCGTCTTCTTTGTTTAGATTCAACCATCCAGAATATTTCAGTTGATCGGAAAAGCGAACTTTCTGACAGACTGAAATATTCCAGCCGACATAATCTAAAAAGTGCCAAAAACATTAATTTTCGTAGAATCAGCACAAGACATGATTCTTAATCGAGACTGCTTTACTGAATCTTAAAAGAGTTTACCAATCCCAGTAAACATGTTTGTTTACTAAATAATTATGAACGAACACTCTCCAGAGCTGTAGTTTTATGATTACGCCGCGTTGTCCACTAACTGTGTTAATAACTATTTTCATGGTGATTGTAATGCCTACCGATAATGCGCGAAAGAATGTCTGAATATATGTGTGAGTCTGCTCAAAAATACAACAGAAAGTGGGTAAACAGACGGCCCATAACAACATCGGATTCCTTGTTGAATTTGAATGGTGGCTTGGGAGTTTGGGCTGTGATATTAAATTTAGAGTTGGTGCGAACAACAACGTCGTCTGCCTTCATTAACCATCTCAAAAGACTAAATGTTGTCCATGAAACGCATTTTTCTAAAACATTGACACTTGGAATTGGTTTCATTTGAGCTGCGATGCGTATCTTCTACAATGTGCATTCTTCTTGTCTGAAAGAACGAGAGCAGGCGACATTGTTTTGTCCAATGCGACTCCAGCTCCATGCGGGCGAAATTCGATTTCAGGGTTTGGCCGAAGTAGAACAGATGGTGAAGTATAAATCTCCTGCTTTCACCCGTAATATCGGGAAAGCAAAGAGTATAGTTGTTTTATCCACTCTCTCGAGCGCACTCATCACACACTGTACCAAAACACTTAATTAATCTCCAATTCTACAGACACGTATTTCTCCCCTGCAATTTGAAAAATAAATTTGATAAAGGATTTGAATGGTGCAAATGTACTGATTACTTCATTCATATAACCTTTTACGCGTGTGAATAACAACTACGACAGTTTTAAAGCAGGTGGGGAAACTTCGATAATCTAAGGATGGTAGGTTCACAAGGTGAATAGAAGTTTTTATATACTTCCGCTAAAAAGCAATATAAATGTCTGACAAAATACATCATGGATTATCAAATTCGTTACAGAAACAATAAACAGTCGCTAAAACCGAAAACTTCACAAAAGGCTCGATTTCCTGCTGCTGGCAAATAAATAGGAGCTGCGTGATTATCGGGGATGATCTTAACGATCAGCGTTATATCTCCAATGCCAAATCTCACAATTGATGTCGAATACAGAGGATTTGTACTGAAACACGATTTCATATGAAATATCTGTTTGGGGCCTGCGAAGGTTCGAGATTCTCTTCGATTTCGAAATCGGTTGCCCTATTCGTTTTTCTTCAAATCTTTTCACCGGAATTTCGCTTGGTATCGGTCATCTTAGGGGTCTACAAAACGTATAGATGAGATAGAAATTGTACATAAATCTTGTTGAAAATAAAGACTGAGTGTAATTTCCGCAATATTAACATAAAAAGCATCTGTACTCATACCACCATCCAAGCTAACTCCCGATTCACTAGCCACTATCACTGCTGATTGCAAATTTAAGGTTCCCAAGCAATATCAACTATGAGCTCACGGTTGCTAACGGCTAGACCCTTGCAGCGTCCATTAGAGAATTCTCGCATCCGTTTCTGTTTTTTGAACAAACGTCCTTACTGGGTAATATTCCAACTACATCATCAAGGCATGCCTTCGACGAAGGCATGCCTTGATGATGTAGATGGAATATTGTGTCAGTCGGGGCTTCAAGACTCCTGTATTCGATTCGACGTTGGAATAGATTTCGAATAATGGACTGGATTCGATTCGAATCGAAAATATTTTATTAACAGGCCCTTAATTTCTGCACCGACTTCACTAAAACCCATCTGAGCCGAGGTTTACCGAGGTACATATCGGTTTTAGTGAACGAGGTTCACAAATTTCATATCAAATCGTGATGAATTTGAGATTCTTTTTTGTCACATAATAATTTAACCCTTTACGTAACGGAACGTCTAAAGCTGGCTAGCCCTGCTCACAAAAATCGCCAGCCAAATTTTAATATTTTTTCCATTTTTACCTAAAAAACATAGTTTATGGCCCCTCACTCATCGAGACCATTTCAATGAGGCAAAAACGAAAATATTTAGTTATTCAGGAAAGGAAATGTTTTCTGCAAATGTCGACTGCTGTTAATGAAAAATAAAAAAAGATTAATTCAGTTCTGCTTCCGAAATCAACTCGCTCACAGCGTTATCACATCGACGTTGAATTCCGACGTCATTCCCACAATGGACGTGCTGAGAACTATATTTTCCGTAATGAGTTTTTTGATGGTGATTATGTGATAAAAGAATATAGCAAGTACTTTTCCTTCCTTTCTTTCTTCCATTCGCAACAAAAAATACGACTTGTTAACATTTAAACAGGAGCGCCGCGAAAATGACCGATTGGGCTTGGTTGGGGTTGGATGTGAGGTTGGGGTGTAAAGCTAGCTCATTTGTCCAAATTCTGATGACTCAAATCCACACTGATGTAAAATTCCTATATTGCCTTGATGACGCAGTTGGAATATTAGTTGGCGAGATTATAACTTACAAACTCAAGAGTTCTTATAAATTATTTTGTAGATAACTAAAATATACAAAAAGGAGCCGCGACGCATTGGTTTCCCAAATTCGTATTTTATTAACCCATTACCTAACACGAAAAGCAGACGACACCTACAAAGTTCTTGAATAATTATTTATGTATTTTTACGTCAAAATCATAGCTCGGTTCAATGATGGGTATAAGCTTTGTTTTGCGGACATAAAATGAAAAAATATTGAAAATTGAATGTCATGTTGGAACACCAACAGTTGAATCTAGTACTGCATACCTCTATTGACTGTTTGTGTGACACAAGTCCAAGTATTTATATATTTATTTATTGGGGTTTAGCAACACTTTCGACAATCATGGTTACCTTCTATCGGACAGTTGTTCTGGTGGATGAAGTCCGAGTACTCGGAGAGAACCACTGAGCAATGGCGAGTAACTGTCAGATTCCACAACGCACTAATTCCGCGCAAGCAGGGTTAGCATTGGTTGAAAACAAGCGCACCGTCGACGTGCAGTACGCTTTAGTACACAACGAAACCGTGCCCCCACGTGGTCAATCGGGATGAAGTGCCTTTCCCAAGAACACAACGCAGTTAACCACGCCAAGGATCGACCTGTGGACCTTTCGGTTTGAAGTTCAGTGCCGTAACCACTGAGTCACTGAGCTCCCACAAGTCCAAGTATCAAATCTAGTCTCCTTAGGAGAATCTTATCCATACGAAAATGTCCCGACTGGAAAAGTTGTTCGCTATGCCCCTGCATTTGAGTCAAGCCTTCACTACCCATTTTCGACCGTTTTACTAAGAGGCGATAGAACCGGAAACTGCAAAACAATGTGTAACACTCTCTCATTTCTTACCATATATCGTTCCTTCGGTGCATCAATGCGCCATCTGTAGTGTTGAAATGTTGCAAATGGCGCCTTAATGCATTCACGGGGTGATATATGTTACATCGCTACACACTGACTGTTACTGAGTTTAAAAATGTTGCGGTATGCAAATGTGTAAAGATACCTGTAATATATTCCCTGTCAAAATCAACAAATTTAGTTGCATTTGACCAATGAATTCAATCTGCGGTCGCTTCAGTCTTCTTTTGCTTCAACCATCTTTCACACCGAGTTATTCGGGTTGAAAGATGACTGACGTAGAACTACAAATAGACACATGGCCGGACCCAAGCTCCCAGACCACCAGTCCAATTTCGTTATGAAGCCGACGCTGTTATGGGTTGTTTGTTTACCCACTTTGGGTTGAGTTTGCGCGCCGACAACCGATGATGTAATCTGAGGTTCTTTCCTTAACCCTTTACCCAACGTAACGGCCAAAACCGGCCAGCGCTATTCTCAAAAATCGCCAATTAATTTTCAATATATTTTCATTTTTTGTCTCAAAAACATAGGTTATGACCCCTCGTTGGAACGAGCTCGTCGAGCTCGTTCCAACGAGGGGTCATAACCTATCTTTTTGAGACAAAAATTGAAAAAAATTAGTTATTCAAGAATTTTTTTTGCAAGTGTCGTCTGCTTTTCATGTTAGGTAAAGGGTTAACACAGATGTGCAGATATTAGATTCACCTCCAATTATAGATATTCCAATCCATAACTATTTAATTCACCTTGTAACCAATCAAAACATTAACACAGTTAGTGGGACTACGCGGCGTAATCACGACCGTGGTGAGTCTTAATTTCTAATGTCATCAAAGATTCGGTCAAATCAAGTTCGATTGAGCAGAACTTCTTCCGTTGCTTCAAAGAAAGTGAATATTTATTTTATTTTATACAATGGTTACCTATTCTACTATATATGAAAAGCCTATGACATAAATTTTAGCTTTATACACCAGCTGTGATGAACACGCCAGCCATGGGATTTCAGTAGTTAAAATTTACACCAACAGTGGAACTACATCCAACTTGACCTTTGGTGACGTCGATCTGAATGCGAAGTTGTTTAAATTTATCGCACGTCACTCGCGCAGAGTGAAATTGAAGTGGCAATTATTTATTACGTTTTTAAATGAGTTTACCCCATAAAACGCCAAAAATTAACAAGCATGCACTGTCTCATGTTACTAAAGCATCCATAACTCGAAATAGTATGTTATTATGTTATTAAATTGAAAAAGACCCTGTTTCTTTTTCTATTTCGTTTCGGTGAAATAATTGACAGCGGAAGTACAGCCAACCGATGCTAATGTAAACAAAATCAGATTCTCACGTATGTATGTTTGCTGCTCAGTAAAATCGAGAAAAAATAATAGCGACTCTTAATAATCTGACGATCATGGTATAAATAAAATATACCCAAAGTAGCTTGATGTACCAAATGTTCACCACTCGTGGTGAAATGGTGTTAACCGAGCGCCAAAGGCTCGCTGTTAACACCACTTCACCACTCGTGGTGAACATTTGGTACACCAAGCTACTATGGGTATATTCTATATTTATATCCAATTGTCCAGAATATATCAGTTGGCCGGAAATGCTTTTCCAACCAACAGCAATATTCCAGACGACTGAATGAAAACATAGTCGATAGACTATTTAAGGGTGAGACTGATTCACGCTATAACAGCGTGGAATTTCTTACATGATTAGATTGGTAGCCCAAGACCTAAGGACGGGCCATGCTATGCACATCAAAAAGAGAGACTAGTTTAGATCCTCGCATCTGAGGCATTTGTTAACGCCTTGAGTAATGTGTAATAACGAACCGACAATGGTTCGGCCGGAGGAGGAAATTTTGATTTTGTGGATAAAACAGACACCAAATCCCGCATCTTCGGAATTGACGGACGCCCCGAGTAGCGTGGTGTAAGTCCAGAAGTTCAACTGAAGATGACTAGCCCCCCCCCCCCCCCTCCCCTCTACACACACCGCACCTCCAGGACGAACGGCCCCGGGGAAACTTCCCTGAGATATATACGGCCAGTCAACCTCTACACTTTAAGAACGGACGGAAGGAGTATGACAGGGTTCAGACTTTCTCCATTTTGTATACATTCCGGATGTAATGCGGCGTCACAATTCACATGACTAATCGTGCCATATCGGTTGTCATGGTAGTGTTGTCATGGTTCCGTCGTCCATTTTGTTTGCTGGAGGCTACCGTCTTGGATTCTGTGGTGGCACGTAATTGCTGTATGGAGAGGCATTGAACAATGTGAGTTTTGCGAGGCTGCCTTCCGTGGGTGCCACCAATGCTAGACACATGGGAAGTGCCATCCATTCAAGTTTCAGATGTCTGACGATTGTAATGTCTAAGTGCTTAAAGCATTGCACTTTGAGTGTTAAAATCAAACCCTAAGAGTTAGAATGAGTTTAACACCTTGAAAGTGTCAGTTTTAACACTTTACTTTTTAGAGTGCATATGATGAAGTTTCTTAATTTATTTCATATTTATTTTATGGCTTTCTTTTTAATGTTTTACAGAAATAAAGCAGAGAAACGACTACAGTACAGTCCCCGTGGGTTGATTGTAATTCACTCGTACGTAGTGATGTCCACGCATGCGTTTACCAGGTAATAAAAATCATCATCAGGTAAGAAGCGCATCTTGTTTCGTGATCATTTAAGACTCAGTTCAGTTCAATTCAGTTTATTTCACAGCATACAAACACAAACATGGGGTGAAAAAAAAACAAAGTTACAAAATCGCAGACAAATGGATACTGTTGGGAATGACTCTTTTATCGGGTTTTCAAATGAAATAATCAATAGAATCTTCAATTCGTCCCCCATTTTTAATAGAGCTAGCAGGATCACCCGTCCCAGGACAAGAAGCCCTGCCTTCGCGATGGAAAAATAGCCCATTGCGTACAGTACAGTGACCGTGGATTGGTATTAATCCACACTTGGGCAGTAACGTCCCCGCATGCGTTTACTGGGTAATAAAAATCACCATCAGCATATCTTAATTAATGAAGGGCCGGTGTAACAGGAATGGAAGTCCGTAGGAAAATTAGTCCCTCTGGACTATTATTCCGCGGAATTATAGTCCTAGGTCTAACATTTCTAGGAATAGTAGTCCGGCCGCGGAATTATAGTCCTAGGTCTAACATTTTTAGAAATAGTAGTCCGCCGGACTACTATTCCTAGAAATGTTAGACCTAGGACTATAATTCCGCGGAATAATAGTCCAGAGGGACTAACGTTCCTACGGACTCCCATTCCTGTCACACCGGGTTCGGCTGGTTGTACACAGTGCTTCATTGATTAACTTTTTGATGATTTATCCTATCATTAATTTTTCGAACCTAATATTATTGCGTCCGTGGAAATATTGCCTACCCGTGGAAAGTGTCCAGACCACGGCGGTAGTACTGTACTTAAAATATTGCTCCTAAACAGTGCTGATTCAGTTCTATTAAAACAAACCACATCTTATTCAACTAGGAATTTAACAAATTCAATTTTGTTTGACGGAGTTCTTGAATTGCTTAAGTTCCCAGTCATGAGAACTTGAAAAATTTATTTTTAGATGCTCGTGTGCAGAGACTTAAAGCCACACGTTTTTAACTCAATTAATTTGTAAATATATGTAAAACAAACCTTGGAATACTTTTCAACTCACTTGTCCATTAACTGAAAATATGTTGGTGTTTTTCGCCCCTGTCCCTGATTAAGTGTTAGTCAGCAGATATTTAGAAAAAGGATTTGTCAGGGAGGGATTTTGCCGGGGAGGCATTTGGTTAGGGAAAATTTTGTCTAGGATAGATTTTATCCGGGGGTGGGTGGTTATGTTTTGAGGGTATTTTGACGGTATCCCCCAGATTTAACCAGGTTGCTCAATGGATTAAACTCATCTGGTCCTTAAGCATTATCACCGCAATACTAAAACTTACTAAGAACATAGAAATCTTTTGAGGAAGACTATAGGCGATGAGGCTCATTAGGCGCGGTTGTAATCGAAGGTCCGCCACGAATATGGGCGCTATGTTCATAAGGCACGACAGGCCAGGTCTGGCATTCTGAAAAATGCAGGAGGGCAAAACATCGCTCTCCTCAATCAGCTCAGGAGAGCAATTAGCTTTACACAGCATTTTAAGTATCCAGTTGAACGAACTCATTGAAACTGAAACCAACAGACTACATCAGTGATTTTATTAACTTTACTAAAGTAAAGCGAAATCTCTTAGACATCTACATGTCTCACTCAACAACCGAACACACACTTGACAAGACCTGTGTGTGCACCCAGACCTGTTGTCCAAGAAAGTCATACGCCTACCACTACCACCTTCAACCCCCCAAGGGGGGTTGAAGGTGGTAGTGGTAGTCGTATGACTTTCTTGGACAACAGGTCTGCTTGAATCTACAGTCACATCCTGTGCAAGTGCTTCAAGTGACAAGATAGTAGTAATGGTAGTATATTATAGTGTCAATATTCCTTGAATAATTACCCCCCAAACTGTGATGTTAGTTGTTGAACTTGAAACTGACAGAAAAAAAAATATTGCTGTGACCCATTTTGCTTCAAATGATTGCAACTGTGTTTGGGTATGGTTGCGGCCATTACCTTTTACCACTAAACCAATTCCAAAATGAAATTACGTGATGTTATGTGACTTCGAAGTTAAATTGCATTTTTGCTTTACAACAAAAATTTAATGTGGACATAATGCATGTAATCTCAATCATCCCAGACCAAAATATTTAGGAGGGCAATTTTTCGCTCTCCTTAATTCTTTCAGGAGGGCAGTAAGGAGAGCTAAAAAATCGCTCTCCTGAAATTGCCAAGCCTGACAGGCTGTTGCGATGGGTATAAAGAGGGGTAGGATTGCAGACAAAGAGGGAGCTGATGCCGTTCTTCATTCAAGGTGGTGGTTTGTTAATTCCGTTACGGTAATTTTATACATTGTCGAGAATTAGATATACTTCCGTACAACGGAGGACACCCTGAAAAAAACCTAGAGTATTGGGGACATTTAGTCAAACGGCAATCGCGTGTCACACCAGACACCAAAATGGCTACCTCCACCAAACAAAATGGACAACTAAAACACGTTTTATCATACCATGCTCATTGAAACCATGCACGTTTCATCATAGTAATGATGTTACAACTTAGTCGCTAAGCCGCGCTAGCATGGCAACCAACATCATTAGATACGTTACTATGATGTTACTTGCATCATCACCCACCGAATCACGCTAACCAGTGATGCTTGGACCCTGGCGTACTACTGATTAACGTTGGTGCATTCGATTATACATTTACAAAAATAGGTCCTGTAACAGCTATCAACACATCACATCAGGATATCAGTATCAGTTGTTTGTCCGGGATGTCTGGCAATGGCAAGTGGTTATTCATTCCATCATTTCCCTCCAAATTCTTCTGAACCTTTTCTTCACCCCTATATAACTTATTGAAGAGGTCAAAAACATTTAGCTTTCGCTCATGGCAAATCAAAATCTGTCGCCCCTGCACTTAGGGAAATGACAATTTGTGTATTTATTTTAATTATGTCTCAAAAAACCATACCATGCCAGTCCAAGGTCTAATTTACGCCTTTGTTTCACCACAAGCGAACTCTCTTCTAGAAGGTTTTCCAACAATTTTTATCTAGGAGTCAGAAATGCGAGGGAGCCAATTTCTATGGGAGGACAGAGGATTTCTCGGATCTGTCTAGAGCACCTCGGCCTGTTTACCAGCGTTCCGTCACTCCTACCTAAAATACACTGCGCTTTTGAGGTGAAATATTCAGCTCTGCAGTCTGGCAAACGCAGGAGTCCATGTGACCTTCTACTAAATATTCGAAATACATATTATGTTTATCGGCTAAATTACTTTGAGCTCTAACGAGTATCCTGTAGAGCAGAAATGTGGAATAGAATATCTTAATACAAAAATAATTTGACCTTGGGCAAACTCTCAAAGCTTTCGACGAATATAAGTGAAATTCTGTTCGATTTTTGTTTCTTAAAATGATAAACCCAGTCGTTACAAGAGTTTCAAAAATCATATCGTCCCTTGAGTGCAACAAGGTGCCATCTGCAAGGTTGAACCATTGCAGACGGCGCCTTGTTGCCCTCGTTGGGTGAGATGAGAACTCTGAATACGTTATTTGAGTTCGACATTTTTAATGTTGTCAGGTAACCTAGCCTGCAAATAATATTTTGTTCGGAGTCTATCATGGTGAAAGGTACTTGAAGTTACTGGGCGTTTAGTTGGCGGATACGCTGTCACATGACGCGAAGTGAGAACAATATTAGGCGAGGCTTTAACCGAGCCTCACGTTACACAGCATGTGCCTACTAAACGTCCCATAACCTACTTATTATGCCAGCATTTTTTCTCCGAAATTTCAACACCACTTGTGTTTGCAAACCGCTTTGGTTTTTTTATTATTTTTTTTCTATCGACATTCTTTTGTTTACAAAAGCAGGCGATGGGTGATGCAATGCAAGGGGGGGGGGGGGTAATAAAGCACCACATTGATCATAAAGTAAATTACTAATTATACCCCCCGCAAACAAAGTTTGGGAGGGTATATAGGAATCACCCTGTCCGTCCGTCCGTCTGTCCGTCTGTCCGTCTGTCCATCCTTATAAGCGCTACCCCTCCTAATCCGTTTGAAGAATTTTCATGAAACTTTACACAATGGAAGAACTCCCTCCTTATGAAGATGTGTTTGAAGCAATATAATTCCGTTCTGACAGGCACGGGGGGGTATCACTTTGTGAGCTTGCTCACAGTACCTCTAGTTTATTACTTGTGTCATTTTTGGACGTATTTACAATTCTGCCTGCTTTCCGACGTTTTGAATTTAAAACAAACTTTCTAAAGTGCCAATTAGCCGAATTCAGACTGCGATTTTTGCGATAAATACAAAATGGCGGACAGTGGCAATTACTATACCGCCAGTGTCGGTATATGGAATTTACATGGAGTCAATGTTGACCATTATTGTCGGTGTATTCCTCAGTCATCAGTCACTAGTTATGATAGTTCATTGGTTAATCTATCCGGTTCGCACAATAACAACCGTTTTGCGGCGGTCATCCCAAACTTAGTACATACCACGGGCAGTTCGGATGTAGCATTACTACGGAAAACATTGTTTTCTTTTCTTTGTAGGGGTATAAACCAACACTGTTTTATTGGGTTGAACATCCGCAGAAGGCAATTCTGGGGTTATTCATTCAAGTTTGCAAATGTTTTTAAGGCATAATTTTCATCATAGAAGAGATTTACGGGTAAGTTAGCGCCCCTTAATTTCCTGTCCTGTCAGTGCAATTAGGCACCGAGGGTATGGGAATTTCAGCTAAACATTGAAATTTCGAAATGTTTCCTGTAGAGTAGTATAGAAATACAGAAGCTGGCTTTTCACAATTTTTTCCCAATGAATTTGAACGTTTCCTGTAAAATCCCCTTTTAAAATACGAAAATGGTGTTTCACCATCTTTTGATTTTCGTTACTGTTTTCCTGTTATTATACCAACAGTGTGCGCATCGTGGCATATAACCCAACACTGTCCATTCCATTAATATAATAGTCTACGAGGTAAGATCTGCTAATTGTTTCCTGCAAATAATAAAATTTGCCTCTGCTAACGTTAAGTGTGTGGTAGTTCATTGGTTAGAGCCCATACTTAGAAAATCCGTTGGTATGATCCGGAAGCGTTGTGTCCTTGGACAAGACATTTAATCCTAATTACCCAAGAAGAGGCAATGTGGCGCAGTGTCCTAAAAGACGCACGTTGATGGTACACATGCCAATGATAACGCTGGTCAGTTTATTGGAGAGACCGACCGTAGCTGCTCGGTGCTTCTTTCCGGGAACTTCGTCTTCCTCCACCCATATAACTCTTCCACACTATACGACCCTGGTTAATAAGAGTAACGTTAAACCTAAATAACAAACAAACAACAAGCCTTGTGGTGTTTTTTTTTTTTTTGCATCTTTAACGGTTTATTAATAGCACTTGCGTTCTGTGAAATGTACATGCCATGTTGTAAATGACTGTGTATAAGTGAATAATACAGTGTTTTCGATGCTTCTTGGTTGCATATCTTACTCTATTTAGCGCACACGTGGTCCCAGATTTAGCACGAGAATCTCAATTAATGGGCTCCTTGAGGATGCAACTGTTTGAGTTTGATTTTATATCACCTACATCAAGCTAAAATTCCACCAGACGTTTGGTTATGACCGAAACTGGTCTAAAAATTCGAAAGTATTCTGAAGTCAGGATCGACGGTATTCGCATAGCCCTAAATGATCTTTCACTATATCAACCGAGTTAGAATTAAAGGGTCAGAATTAACTGAGCCAAAATTTTGGTTCACATTCAGAACGCCCCCCGAGTAGCACAAAATTCGTCTTCTTGACATTTAACTAATAGATTTGCCGAACGACATTCATTTATTTCAGTTAATCGAAACGTGCGATTACCAGATCAATAGTCAACCTTGATGAATATACTGTGGTAACAAGTTCAGAGATGTGGATTTAAGGATATCCTTACGCTATAAATTAAATAGACGTTGGCCAAGCATTAAACCCTGTAAAACACCGTACGTGTATATTATTAAACGTAATTCTCTCTTGGTATTTCCATATACAACGTACTGGAGGTTTCAAAGACCATAATGTTCCAATTTGCTCAGCAACATGCCACGGTCTATACGTTCTAAAATCAGGTGGGTTAAAAATTAACCCGAATCATCTGGGTTGGGCGAATATGAACCCAATTGGGTTCATATTCACTCAACCCATTCGATTTGGGTTGATTTTAACTCAGCTGATTTTAGAGTGTATTATCAAATGCTTTCTACAGATCTCGGAACAATGTTACAGTAGTGTGCTGAAATTCTTTAGTACGTTCTCCTGCCACGTCGCGCTAAAGTTACGGTGGAACGTGTCACTGAATCCTTTCTGGTGGTGGTGAGGAATATCAAATTTAGAACAACATTTTACGAACATAGTATTCGTAGTCTTTATTGAGCACTTTCCTTAAGCTGGGTAGAACAGTGGTTTCTTGGTCGCGATAGTGTGTACTCCTCTCCAACTTTTAAAAAGTTTGTTTGGGATTATGTGATAGAGGAGACGGTGCTATGTTAACAGACCGTTTGAGAATATTTGAGGCAATGTTATTGGGGTTCTCAGTTGCTGTGGGTTTTGAGTCATATCGTCAAGGGAATGCGTAAATATACATGTGAGTTGTTGAACGCTTACAACAATCCGTGTAGAATTAGCCCAATACCCGACGTATCCCTTATATGTATCGGCGTTATTTATTTAAATCATCATTTGAATTTTATTATTTTCTTCAAAAAGATAGCTTGAGCCCCCTCATTGAAACGAGCTCGTCGAGATCATTCTAACGGTTGGTATTACATCGTGTTTTAGGCAATGAGGCATACACTAATGAACACGTATATGGATAGTAGTATGTTATATGCATTACTCATTAAAAGCCATTGCACCAAGAATATTGTCTTATACGAAGACCTATGTGGATGTTTCGAATAAATTTCCAAATTCCAGTACACAACAAAATTAATTGCGAAGGTATGCTGAGAAGGGAAGAAATTGTGAAAAAAAAATCTTGATGTAATCAAAGTATTAAACTGAATAATAACGCACAGCGGTAAATAAATAACATTCTTATCTAATAGACAGACACGAAACTCCTGTATATCCCGCATCGAGACATACACAAAAAATAAGAGTATAACCTCAAATATTAGGACCACCGCAAAAAGCTGTATTAACCGCATCGCGCTGCATTAAGCAAAATGAATGCCAGCTTTATCAATAGACTTGTTTTAATTAACTGTAAAGTGATGTACTCATTCACCGTAAGATATGGGCAACGAGTTTATGCACTCTTATGAGAAAATAATAACGATATTCTACTCAGTTACACAGACTGGACTCAACCTTGTGTACAACAAACAGACTTCAGAAAAGTATGAAAACGTACGAATAAAATATAATTCTCGCGCAGAATAATTCCTAGTGTTCAACCGATTACCCATAATGGTCATTGACCTATTACCGGTTCTTTGAGCTCACAATCGGCCGATTCCGATGCCGATTCCGATTGTAATACCGTGCACTACTAGACAAGTCGAGGCTGGAAAGAACTACATTAAACTGAACATTTTTCATTGTTAAACTTCGTTGCCTGGGGCCGAAATAAAATTACCAGTCGCGCACACTTGGGCGGTAAACGTGGCTTTCAGAGCCACGTTTACCGCCCAAGTGCGCGCGACTGGTAATTTTACTGCAGCCTGAGTCAATGGAGTGTAACCGTCACTTGCCCGGTATGAACTCGTCGCCTGAGGGCTAGCATGTCCTATGTCCCATAGGGGACATAGGACATTCTAGCAATCAAGCTACGAACTAGCGATTTCACTCAATTGTAAGCTTTGTCTGTCATTTAACTTGTATGTTCCGTAAAGGGGCGTCTGGAGAGATTAAGAATACACATTGTGGTCGTTTCTCAACTTTATTGAATGGTATCATTAACATCATTTGACATTAACAATTGAACAATTGCAGAAGGTAATAAAATGCGGTTAATGAATCATCTCAAAATGTTTGGCAACAATCGGTTGAACCGATGTTCCAGGAGCCGTTGCCGTTGTCATCCGATTGACCACAACGATTGTGATGGCCGGTTCCGATCATCGGTTGAACACTAATAATTCCAAGGTAGGCCACAGGTGAAAAATATTATGCTTTCGCCTCAAGCGTGAACCTTCATTAATCCTTTGAGAACTGGTGGTATCTTGCATGCCTCGCGCTCGTGAGAAATAAAACTGTCAGGTCCACACTTTTGAGGTAATTCCAGATATTCACTAAAACAGAGAAGATTTTCTTTTTACTATATGGTACGTGACATTTTCCTGCGCAATATTCATCCAAATTCGATTGAAAACAGTTTCAAGACAATAACAAAGATCTGCCGATCGTTCCTTCAAAGCGACGTTTAAGGCGACGTCATACTCCGAAGCGTGACGTCATTTAGGAAACTCCTTAGGGATATTCTCGATATCCATGGAGTCGATGGATATCGAGAAATATCTTTTATATAATTTACGATAATTCACAGGGTAGCATATAATAAATTTTAACATTAAATTGTGTAGTAAATACCTGTTGTAAAATTAATAAGATAAATCTCTGTTGAAAAAGAAACATTACGAAAAGAACACATTGAAATGTGACGGCGTTGATGTAATGTGATGTCTTTTTACTCACAAAAATATACAGATATTTTTGGTGCTCCCGTTATAGATATTCCAATCAATAAATATTTAATTCACATCTGGGTATCAACATAATTTGTGGAACTATGTGGCGCAATCATAAAACTGCATATGCAACGAGTCTTCATAATTATTTAACAAACAGACATGTTCGATGGTATTGGTGGAGTCATTAATCCATTGAACTCTAGTGGTATCTCATATGCCAGTTTAATTGCAGCAATTAGAAGAGTCCATATTGTTCATTATTTGGGGCAGACCAATCAATAATTTCAACGTGCAGCCTCGGGGCTGCACGTTGAAAATATTGATTGGTTTTTACCCCCATATTTACTGAAAAGCCATCCTATTTAATGACGTTATGACGTACGTATCATGTTCCGGGCCGGAAAAGCGACCGCTCGGGCGCAAACGGTTAATGTCCACTGATAAAATCGTAACTGCCCTTTACTTTTCCGTTAATGAAAGTGATTACTGTCATGAAATAGTGAAACAGACGTTATTGGTGTAATGGTGTATTCAGAAAAACAAGAGGACGATTTGGAAGAAAAATTTTCCAAGCAGACATCCCTGACCTTTCTCGTCATGAAAATCGACTTTCGATAAAGTTGTCTCACCTGTAATTATTAGAGGAGCAAGATAGGTCCAACTAAGAAGATTGTAGTTGTTGAGAAAGTACCCATCACATCAGTAGAGAATGAAGCGAAATTTCCCTTTGTTCATTTTTTTCGTTTATTAAACGTTACAAAAGGAAACTATGCCTTTTATCGCAACCAAAGTAGAAGCAACTAAGTAAACGCCCACTTTGGTTCTTTGTTTAGCGTATGTGTTTTGACAGTAAATTGCAAGTTTGTATTCTTCCCAGAAAGAAAATTAGCAAATATTACCGCATACATCACTATTTATTAATGGAAATGATCTCAGTTGGTAGAGGTGCAGGCAGCAAGCCGAGAGGTCCTCGGTTCGAATCCCACCTGCGGCAACCGCGTTGTGTCCTTAGGCAAGACACTTCGCCCCGATTGCCTACATGGGGCCACGATGACGCTGTGTACTGAGGCGTACTGCACGTCGATGGTGCGCATGTCTTCAACCAATCTAACCCTGTCTGTGCTACGGTGCAGAGTTCAGAGTTACGATGTTGGAGAGCTGACAGCTGCTCGTCGTTGCTCGGTGGTTCTCTCCGGGTACTCCGGCTTCCTCCACCCGTCAAACTGTCACGGTCACGATTAGCCGCTGTGCATAAGTATGTGACCTTAAACACCAATAAATAAATAAATAAATGGAAATGATAGTGTCTGTATATATGTCACGACGCGCACACTATAGATATATTGAACAAAAACAAGTTAGATGACAACAAAAAATATGAAAGCGCCGTTTGTGTATTTTTAGATTGGTTTAACTCTTTACCCAACGAATCGGCCGCATCCGCCCGCGGAATATGCGAATTCAGCAGTTGAAAAAATATTATTTTTCAAAAAATTTCAACAAAACTATATCATGTGACCCCTCGTTGGAACGAGCTCATCGAGCTCGTTCCAACGAGGGGTCACATGATATGCTTTTTTTTAATTTTTTGAAAAATTTCACAAAATGATGTTTAAAATAATAAATTTTGATATCGTCTGCATTGGGTGAAGGGTTAACCTTAATAAGTGTTAAATTTACTTACAAAATTTAGAAAATTAAGGGGAGCTAACTTTCCTGTAAATCTCCTTAAATGAAGAAAATTGTCAGTCATTCGTCCATACTCGTCTCAAAATAGGCAACACGTTTACAAATGTGAAATAAAAACTCGATTGTGTTTACGATGAATACTCTGGACAAACATTCCATTCCGTCTGTTTGAAAATGCTTTACTCAACACGTTGGTTAATGTACGAAAAAAACGTTGAAAAAATGTTTCTTGAAAAGCGATTCGCAATAATGTTGAATTGTGACCACAAGGCATTCTAAGTTATTACAACAAAATTTGTATTTTCATTTACAGAAATTATAATGTGTTATCTGTTTAATATTATTTGTTATTTACATTTCAGATGTCGTATTAAAACCATGTAGACCTATTTTATTCCCCTTCATGCGCTTGCGTGCAAATTGGTGTCGTGATCTCTATCTAATTTACTGTAGCGGTCTGTGGTGAAAAAAATATAAACTTTCATTTTCAACAGAAAATTTCGACCGACATAGTTTTGAAAAACGTAAATTTGCTTTTATTTGTTCGATAACAATATTGTGGGTGTGATATTGTTTTTAATGGTTTAATTTAACTTTGAAGAAAGGATGTTTTTGTATTATTGTGCCATTGAGGGAGACGGCGCTTAACACATGGTGCGTTGGTCTTCTTGAAGGCTGGGCAGTAAACGCGTTTATTGTTGATCTTGTGACCATGTGTGTGATATTAGCAGTCTGGAATACAAACGCTGTGTACCTGTAATCGGTAAACGTTTTAGTGTGAATGTTATTCTTACAACTGTTATATCTGTCTGCCTCCCTCTTTCTCTCCCTCTCTCTCCGTCTCTCTCTCCCACTCTCTCTCTCTCTCGCTCTCTCTCTCTCTCTCTCTCCGTTTGTACGTATGTCTCCCTCTCTCTATCTCCGTCCCTGCCCTGTCTTCCACCCCTTATTGTCCAGCCACCCCCTAGCTATTCAATGAGTAAGTGTCATCGTACCATTAATCCTCGTTGACACCTTATTAAAATTGCTATTTCAGTTTGTCTCGGAGATGCTGCGAGAACAATGACCTTCTAAGTTGAGCCCGCAAACACAATGTGCATTGACGCGTGAAATATAACGGGTGACAACTCCAAAATTGGATCTCGACCTTCAAGAGTGATTCATTTATTTATTGGGATTTAACGATACTTTCGACAGCCAGGGTCACCTCATGTTACAATATGCATTTTTAAATACCCATTGTCGCATAATAAACAAATTATTACAACAATCAATAACTACAGATTGTCATTTTCCGTCTCGCAGTGTTCACGCTGTCGGGTGCCAATTTAGCACCAACTGCGCTAAAAAGTTTGATTTGGCACCAAACATTCTTCGTTGGCTAAAATTATGGCACCAAAAAGATTATTTCACGTGTGCAGGAAAGCTACTGTGGCAGTCAAGGACGCGATCGATGACGAAATAAAAAAAAAGCATTTTATTACTTCTTTTGTCAAAAAGGTGCAAGAAATGGCGTTTGGGCAAACTTTCGACGTTCATTTTCAGTGAGTGGTAAACCTTTACCTAACATGAAAAGCAGACGACACTTGCCAAAAAAATTCTTGAATAACTATTTTTTTCTCAAAAACATAGGTTATGACCCCTCATTGGAACGAGCTCGACGAGCTAGTTCCAGTGCGGGGCCATAACCTATGTTTTTGAGACAAAAATGAAAAAATAATGAAAATTCATTGGCGATTTTTGTGAATAGCGCTGGCCGGTTTTGGCCGTTACGTTAGGTAAAGGGATAATGGGGCATTGGTTTTCTTCAATAAAATATTGTAGGTTATCAACTCTACAAAAGGCAGCATTTAACCCTTTACCCAACGTAACGGCCAAAACCGGCCAGCGCTATTCTCAAAAATCGCCAATTAATTTTCAAAATATTTTCATTTTTTGTCTCAAAAACATAGGTTATGACCCCCTCGTTGGAACGAGCTCGTCGAGCTCGTTCCAACGAGGGGTCATAACCTATGTTTTTGAGACAAAAAATGAAAAAAGTTTGTTATTCAAGAATTTTTTTTGCAAGTGTCGTCTGCTTTTCATGTTAGGTAAAGGGTTAACTGGATAAATACTTCGTCAAACGCGACGGTAAGAAATACTTATCTAATTCGGTAATACCTTTTGCGAAGACTCGCAACCCGCGAATCCGAGTGGATTAACAGTACAGTAGAACCTGTCTTGAGAGACCACCCCTTTTGTCGAGCAAAAGTGGTCTCTCAGGACAGGTGGTCTCTCATTACAGGTTTGACATTTTTGCTAGTCAGTGAATGACCAAATAGAGAATATTTGTTGCAGAAATGGAGAACTGATTTGTTATTTTTTTTATTATTGTTGTATTTTAATTCAGTTTTAATACAGGTACAAAGGCATTGTTTAATAAATTATAGATGAAAGTACATAAACTGAAAAAAATCACTGTTGGGCCGATGTCCCGGTTACATTTTTGATTTATTGATTTCTGTGAACACTGCATTGATCTTAACTGGCTGAGTTACAACAATGAGGGTACCAGAACAAAAGCCATCTTTTTCCATGCTCATGTTCCCTCTTCAGTCAAACACAAATATTTTGTTTGTATAAATTTGTTTTATTCCAAATTATTGGAGAGTGCCAATAGGCACTCTCCAATAATTTTTAATAAAACAAATTTTGAATACACGGCGGGCCTCACAACCGGCAACAACGACAGAAGCACAAACAACGGAAAATTGAATCAAGACAAATACTACTCTATTAATGCACTGTCTACTACATCCTTTTACGAACAAAAACCACTGGATCCTTCTTAACTGGTAGAGTGCTGGAAGGCCATATTTGGGCTTTATTCTGAAGTGCAGGTACCACAGCTTGAAGGCTCATATTCAGTGCATGTACTTTGTTTTATTTTTGAAGTGATATTATCTTGTCTGTGAAGTGATATTATCTTGTCTGTAAAATGATATTATCTAGCCTATGGACACCCTCACATAAACTGTAACAAGGCAAAGACATGTGTATAGATATGATAGCCAAAAATAATTTAGCACTCTACCAGTTAATAAGACAAGTCTCGGATTTTGTTTCAGTTAACCCCTCTGGTAGTGCAACATGATTTTCTCCAATCACTCTGTTTTTCTCTTGTTTAACTATGAATTTAACCAATTGTATCTTGTTTGACAGAGTTCACTAATTTCTGTGTCACGATCTATATATTCCACAACAAAAGCCAGGCGAAATATTTCAATGTGGGATATATAATGTTGGTACCAAACTCTTTGCAGAAACTTACACACAAGGTGCATAGGCACTAAACTACGCATCCTTTCACATCTACAATATTATGTGAGATCACGAGGTAGAACGAAGAGCCCCACCCCTCTCCCCACCCCCGCCCCCACCCCGGATCAAATGTAACATCGGGCAAGACTATAGTTGTCTGTCCCAGTGGGTTGAAGAATACCTCTTCTCCGCATTCCACAAAAGGCAATTACTCAGCCTAAATAAGTTCGCCTGATCTCAAAAACGCCGTACATAGGTTCCCATGCTGACTTATCTCTGTACCAAGATTTTAAAACCAATATTAAAGAATCACAGAGAAAATGATGATTGTTGCTAACAGGGGAGGACTGGGCCAGGAAAAGTTACCGGGAAATGAACCGTGGGACGGCGGACTCGGAGAAGATTTTTGATTTTTCGAACTGAAAGAACGCTGCTTACCTGCATCTTAGCGATCTGTCCACATAGAGAACATTGCGGTGGCACATTTATGTCATCTTCATCGCTCATTCGAAAAAATAGTTGCACCAAGAAGGGGTGGGGGGGGACCATTGAGCCGACAATAGTTCGACCCAATGGAGAAAAATATGCTTTTTGAAAACTGACAGAACGCTGTTTCCTTGCATCTGAGCCATCAAATGCAGACTAGACTGCTGGTATATTGAAATGTCTCAATGTAGAGAGCATTTCGGCATTGTATGCAATCAGGTCATTTTCGCCTGTTGGTTATTTACACAAAATTTCATGCACCAGCACGGGTTGGGCTGCATCAACTTTGGGAGGGGGGGGGGGGGCAGGGCGACTCTCAATAGGGGGCCCACCGGGAATTTTCACGGTGGACCATATGGCCAGTCCGCCTCTGGTTGTTAACATATTCCAAGCCGGAAAGGGCAACAACTCTTTCCAAAATGAGTTCGACTGATCTCAAAATCGCAGGTTCATTGTGTCCTATGGTGGTTCAGCTCAAATGTAAATACAATTACTCCAGGATGAAGGAATACTACGCTGGAGGAAGCTGTGTCCAGGGTCAACAACTTCTAAGTTAAAAGGGGCAATAACGCAGCAGCAACATGTCCGATCGTCTCAAATTGGAGCTGGAAGTGATTTCCAAAGTGGTTATATTGTGTGACAAGTATAAAAAACATTGACTCGTAAATGGCTAAGAACCGATCTGGACAAAACTGTCCACAGAATGACGGCCTGCCTGATGGACCAACGTCCAACTTTATATTGCGCAGAAGGGATGGGGTGGGGGGTATAACAACAATAACACCTTGCACAACAAACTCGATTGGGCTATTTTAATTATTCAAAACGGTTTCAAGCTCTGAGGTGGCTTTACTGTTGTGGTTTTGAGAACCGGTTTTGATTCTCACGAACTTCTGCTACGAGAATAAGTTATCACCTGTCAGATTGATTTATTTATTGGTATTTAATGCCACATACTTCTGCACAAGGCTAATCATGACCACAACGCGGAGATAATGTCAAGTTAAGTCAATCGTTTATACCCATATTGCCAATTTTAGAGGACTTCCACTCCAAGCATTGGTGGCTGGGTCTTATTTTACCATTGAAGTAGAGCGTGTTTACCATAGTAAACAAGCACTGTTCCACATCTCAGATAACTTAGAATTTGATAGTACTGTTATACTGCAACCAGTAAATATTATTAGGTCTGTCGCGATTATTCGATTAGTCGACTAACCGTCGACTATTGAAGTAGTCGACGTTTTTTATTTTTAGTCGATCGTCGTTCATTTTCAAGGTGGTACACGTCTACTACACGTCGGGGCTAAATTGCACTGTTTTGTGAGGTGAATGATCAATGAAGGTGAATAACTTTAAATATCTAACCATAGTTAACATTCATATCCGGAAGACTGTACGACTGTCACTGACTGTGTAAGAAAGAACACTCACAGTTACTCGAGAAGAATAGATTCTTCTGAATTTCTCCAGTCTTGTACACACGAATGCACCCATTGGAAAACCCAAAGCGCGGAAGTGACAAAATTATGACGAAAGTCAGAACGTCAGATCACTTCTCAAAGTTCGGAACTTCAGACTAAGATCCAATTTTAACAACTGACGAGGGAATGCATAGATCTCAATGTTCAAAATTTCGAGAAACTTATTGCAGAAAGGAAACATATGCAGGAACGTTCTTCGGTAAATTCATTTTAATTCATCGGCTTCAATCTAGTTCAAACTTGGACCCGCAGTCAGTAATATTATTTTTGGGGTTGGTACGTCCTACAGGACGTACCAACCCCAAAAATTATATTACGGACTGTGGATCCAAGATTGGACTACATGTAGCTTCAGTCGGGACCGATTTGTTGTTCCCACAACCCCACTTCGTCTGAACACACTGGTGCCATTGTCATTTTCAGAGGTTTACGAACAGAAGAATGATTTGCTAAAAACTCATGGGAAGCGACTATTAATCGACTAACCGTCGATTACTGGTCACGATTAGTCGATTACAAAAAATGATAGTCGCGACAGCCCTAAATATTATACGGTATAATATAACCTCCATATTTACGTATTTACCAGAAATAACCTCTAAGGGTCTGGTTTCAATTTTGGTGAGATTCGCATCACATATTTACATGCAGAATGAATGTTCTAGCATAGGCTTCCGGTGATCTTGCTGGTGGAAATTACAGTGCTTCGGCAGTGGTCACCACTAAAATCTTGACTGCCTGTAAAGGATGTCAACACTTCACTAGACACCACAGCTACATGTAAGTCAAAGTGTTACCTTATTTTGAAGGAGCAATAAATAGGAATTCCCCACACTTTCAGAATCTATGACACGAATCAAATGAACATTTTGCGAGAATCAAAGTCCAAGCTGATTCTCATTGTTTTCCTTGTGACAATCATTTGCGAGAGTCTGATTCTCACATGAAATTTATCCCATATGGTGCCTGCTGCTTGTGCAATCCTCGAACTTCCTTAGCAGTCAGGGCTTTGAGGAATATTTTGTGACGTCCTCGATTCACCGCGAGCAAACAGGGGTGGTTTCCCTCGTTGCAATTGTGGATATATCCTTGTGTGGGACAAGCCATAAGTGTGGTTGATCGGGAGATACAGTAGCAATGAAAAAAAAAATCGCCCAACTTAGCAATATCATTTCTTTCTTATATTCTGCTTATTATGGAATCTTCTCGAACTTCTTCCAATGAAATTCTTGTAGCGAGATTCCGAAGGAAACACATGACATTCCATTAACAAGACAGAAAAGCAGAATACAAATTACTGAGGTCTTACGGGCCTTGTAAACCCAACAATATGACAACATAACCTTTTCAAATATGACATGAGTTGACACAGCTGAGATATACAATGTAAATATTCATAGACGCTGATGGTGTACAATCAATAAACACGTTTGAGTATAATAATATTATGAAACCTTTTGAATTTAGATTAGCGATGGGAGATTCTAAAAGAAGTGAGGAACATTCTCGATGCTTACATTAAAAGGAAACAAACTTTAAAGGAAAGTGGGCTGATTACTTGAATATTTGCCGGGAGCGTACATCAATGAAAATGATAGTCACCGACGTTGCACTGTCCATACTATTTGTGAAACGTTACACAGGTGGTGAGATTACAGTGATAAGATAACAAAATGTTTGCTTTGGACTGTTGCTGAATCCATTGCTGTCGTTCTCTGCCGGTCGAAGGACATCGGTTTGTGCCCTTTTTGTATGTTTCCAACTTTATAGACTTTTGTGGCGTTGAACTACGGTACATTTTGGAAATAGGGGAGTTGGGAAAGGGGGCTGGAAAGAGAAAAGCACAGTGGAACTGTCTTTTTCGAATAGTTGTCGTGAAAGGCCGTGTTACAGAGGAGAGAAGGAGTTTTGATTTTTTCCAAAACCGAAATAGTATTAAAAATACAGTACAACCGCCGTGAACTGGTCTATTTCCACGGGTGGGCAATATTTCCAAGGAGGCAGTAATATTAGATTCCAAACACTAATTACAAGACAAAGCATAAAAAATCTACCTACCCTTTACCCAACGTAACGGCCAAAACCGGCCAGCGCTATTCACAAAAATCGCCAATTAAATTTTATTATGTTTTATTTTTTTGTCTCAAAAACATAGGTTATGACCCCTCTTTGGAACGAGCCTGTCGAGCTCGTTCCAAAGAGGGGTCATAACCTATGTTTTTGAGACCAAAATGAAAGTGTCAATGACACTGCAGCTCAACTTGTCAAGACAAAGACATGTACATGTATAGTATGTGACACAGCAATGACAAACATCTAGGTAATGTCCTGATAACAAAGGTACATATAAAGTATTGTAACGGTCTGCACATAAATACTGGCCGTTGCCTGTAACAAATGTATAGGTAATGTATTGTAAAGGTGGGTGACAGTCAGATGCTAAACTAGAAAAAAATCTTTGAGTCCCAGAATGGGTCTGACTGAACCCTAAAATATTTGTTCTCATAGCACAGTGATAACAAAGGCACTCCAAAACACACTCATTCCTGTCCCAAGGTGAAAACGAAGGTACCCAAGAAGTTTCGTGAAGATCAGTTCACAAATATGAGCTGTGTAGAAGTTGTGACAAAAAACTGATTGGACCTAATTTCGGTACAAAATGGCCACTGGCAGCCATCTTGAATTTTGGACCACACTCAGAAACACTCGTTCTCGTCCCAAGGTGATAACAAAGGTACCCAGGAAGTTTTGTGAAGATCGGTTCATAAATACAGCCTCTAGCCCGAGCCGTATTGACATGTTCACTTAAAGTGTATAAGTAGCACTAAATAAATCAAAGTTCATCTAATTTGCATAATTTCTGCACGAGAAAAAACCCGTACTATATGTGATGTATTCCATGTTACTAAACATTCATACAAAACTTTATTCAAATCAGAACTTTCATACAGAAGTTCTGTACAAAAGACTGATTGCACTAATTTTGGTACAAAATGGCTGCTGGTGGCCATCTTGAATTTCGGACCACACCCAGAAACACTCGTTCTCATCCCACGGTGATATCAAAGGTACCCAAGAGGTTTCGTAAAGATCGGTTCATAAATACGGCCTCTAGCCTGAGCCGTATAGAAGTTGTGTACAAAAAACTGATTAGACCTAATTTCGGTACAAAATGGCCACTGGCAGCCATCTTGAATTTTGGACCGCACCCAGAAACACTCGTTCTCGTCCCAAGGTGATAACAAAGGTACCCAAGACGTTTCGTGAAGATCGGTTCATAAATACAGACTCTAGCCTGAGCCGTATTGACATGTGTACTTACTGTGTGTAAGTAGCACTGAAAAAATCAAAGTTCATCTAATTTGCATAATTTCTGCACGAGAAAAAAAACCGTATTATATGTGATGTATCCCATGGTACTAAACATTCACACAACAAATTATTCAAATCAGCGCTTTCATATGGAAGTTCTGTGCAAAAATCTGATTGCACCAAATTTTGTACAAAATGGCTGCCATCGGCCATCTTGAATTTCGGACCGGACCCAAAACACTCGTTCTCGTCCCACGGTGATAACAAAGGTACCCAAGGAGTTTCGTAAAGATCGGTTCATAAATACGGCCTCTAGCCCGAGCCGTATTGGCATTTGCACTTACAGTGCTGAAAGTAACACCAAAAAACATCAAAGTTAGTCTAATTTGCATAATTTACGCACGAGAAAAAAAAACCCGTATTATATATGATGTATCCCATGGTACTAAACATTCATACAAAAAATTATTCAAATCAGAGCTTTCATATGGAAGTTCTGTACAAAAAGCAGATTTCTGCATCGTCGGTACAAAATGGTGGCTGGCAGCCATCTTGAATTTCGGACTGCACCTAAAAACACTCGTTCTCGTCCCACGGTCATAACAAAGATACCCAAGAAGTTTTGTAAAGATCGGTTCATAAATACGGCCTCTAGCCCGAGCCGTATCCAATTGTTGACGGACAGACGGACAGACGGCCAGACGGCCAGACGGACGACGGACGACGGGCCATGGCATAAGCTCAAATTTGGCTTCGCCAAAGTTGAGCTAAAAATGAAAAAAAAATAGTTGTTCAAGAATTATGTTTGCAAGTGTCGTCTGCTTTTCATGTTAGGTAAAGGGTTAATGAAGGACCGGGTACAACGATGAATTTTATTATCTTGTAAGCGCATGCGTGGACATCACTGTCAATCCAAGGCGACTGTACTGTATGCAATCACCATAAAATAATATTATTTGTGGAGTCAAAGCATGTCATTCTTCAAATGTGTGTCCAAGATTTATATGGAGGGGTGTGATGTTGATACTGGCGAAATATATAATACCGTACTTTAAACAAACAAACGTTTGTTTGTAAGTAGCTCCGTCACTGTACTCATCTGGTAAATGCTGAGCAAATGAGGTCAATGGAGGGAGGGGGGCTATCAGTAACTGTTTCCTTTCATAAGGTACTCGAATCATGTGAAGAGTCGACTGAACACCAAATTGCAGTCAACAGATGCACAAACAGACCGGCGGACAAGCATATAGGAAACACCCACGCAGTAAATCTACAGGCGCTTTCACTTGAAGTACATGCTCTTTCGCCACCATGCAGCCAGCTGGACGTGTTATCCTTTGGCAGTTGTAACAAATAATATGCAAAGCTTGACTTTTGATTACGTAAGTGCAAGGATTTATAAAATGTTATTCATCGAGGCCAAAGACTGTTACCTGTTACCCAAGTGCAAACCTTAACGAACTAGCAAACTTGCATTCCGAATTTGGCCATATTTACAAACTGACTGGAAGTTTGTTTTTAAAAAGAGTGTCGTCAGACGTTAACATCGACGTCGTAACATTGTGCGTGAGTTGCTTTCGGAAGTAAAATTGAATTAATCTCGTAGTTTACATAAAGAATAAATAGGCACTAGGGCCGGTAATCAGATTTAAAGCACTCGTAGAATAGGGGTTTTTAACCACTCGGCAAAGGAGTGGTTAAAACCTTATCCTACTCGTGGTTCAAATCTGATTACCGACCCGAGTACCTATTTGTTTTATTTATACCATGCTCTTAATAAATAACCGAGTTTGTCACCTAAAATGGAAAAAACGACACTTTCTATCGCAAACCCATGCACGATTTGTTTTGTTTACATCTGCACCGGTGGGCAGTACTACCGGCTGTATTTGAATGCTTCATTGACAGCTAGACACATAGCAAAAGTGGATTGAATTTATCTTGCTTTTTCAGTCAAATTATTATTAACTATTCTTAAATTTTATTTGAAGTATTTAATTGTAGGTATTTTAAACTTAATAAGTCATTGCACGTAGTAGATAGTACCGCAAAACGTCGTATGTTTGAATGAAACGAAGTGTGAATGTATTGAAGTTGGTAAATTACCTCATGTCGCTTCATGGATAAACTTCCTACTGTGGTTGTACAATTTTTAACCACAGTAGACGCTTTACAGTGGTAGTGGGGTTAACCCTTTACCCAACGTAACGGCCAAAACCGGCCAGCGCTATTCTCAAAAATCGCCAATTAATTTTCATTATTTTTTTCATTTTTTGTCTCAAAAACATAGGTTATGACCCCTCGTTGGAACGAGCTCGTCGAGCTCGTTCCAACGAGGGGTCATAACCTATGTTTTTGAGACAAAAAATGAAAAAAAATAGTTATTCAAGAATTATTTTTGCAAGTGTCGTCTGCTTTTCAGGTTAGGTAAAGGGTTAAACGCTAACATTTAACATACAGGCTTTTCACAGGTAGTAACATAGGCGAGCATGGTATAAATTAACTGTTTACCTAATGCGAATAACAGGTGATGTTTAAAAAAACATTTCCAGATTAACTAAAAAATCATTTTTGTATCGAAAACTTATCTCATTATCCCTCAGTGAAACGAACTGGATGGACTGTATGCCATGTTTTCGAGGCAAAACTGGAAAAAAAACTTTGGTTGGTGGTTTTTGTGACCGGTTGTAGTCGTTACGTTAGGTGAACGGTTAAATTACACATTATGTGATAAAAAGAATCACAAATTCGTCACGATTCGATATGAAATGGCTTAACCCTTTACCCAACGAATCGCCCGCATTCGCCCGCGTAATATGCAAATTCAGCAGCTGAAAAAACATTATATACTCGCCCAAAAAAGAAAGTGTGCATTGCAGAAATTGATCAAACTCCAAAAAAATAATTTCGTAGGTGTAAAGAGTGTTAACCTGTTCATGAATAAGTTATATTGAACACAAAAACAGCTTTCCTCGTTAAAATTGCATTAACGTTAAATGACATGCTGCACGTTTGTGAAAAGGCATGTTTTGCACGTGGAGAGTCTGAAAATTCATGCAGCAGTGTGAATCCTTGGGTATTTAAACACTAAAGTAAGGCCTTCCTATCGTTCACATTCAAACTTGCGCTGCTGTTAAAACGACTCCACATTAGCATGCCAAGATTGACAAGGAATCAATGTCTCCTTGCCCTGGGTATGATTAGAGCTGGCAGAACACACAGAGAGGTTGCCCAGCATTTGAACTGCCACCGCAACACTGTAGGCAGGCTTGTCCATCGACATGCACAACATGATGACGTTCGAGACCGACCCCACTCCAGGAGACCCCGAGTTACCACCCCTGCACAAGATCGGTATATCCGTATCGTCCATCTCTGGAACCGGCAACAAACGGCAACGACGACAGCCAGGAACATCCCTAACCTGAGACGGATACATCTTCAAACAGTAATCAACAAGCTGAGAGAATACGGCTTACGTCCTTGAAGACCTGCAATTCGTCCGATTTTGACGTTACGTCATCGTCGTGATCGACTGCAGTGGTGTGGAGTAGGGTAAGGGTTAGGGTTAGCCTAACCTAACCCTAACCCTAACCCTACCCTAACCTAACCCTAACCTAACCCTACCTAACCTAACCCTAACCTAACCCTAACCTAACCCTACCTAACCTAACCTTAACCCTACCCTATCCTAACCTAACCCTACCTAACCCTAACCCTACCTAACCTAACCCTAACCCTAACCTAAC
Source organism: Pictodentalium vernedei (assembly GCA_031216915.1). NCBI lineage: Eukaryota > Metazoa > Mollusca > Scaphopoda > Dentaliida > Dentaliidae > Pictodentalium > Pictodentalium vernedei. The sequence goes on from CM062297.1 coordinate 801,953,813, forward strand.
CTAACCTAACCTAACCTAACCCTACCCTAACCCTAACCCTACCTAACCTAACCCTAGCCCTAACCCTAAACCCTACCCTAACCCACTTTCATGCTAACTTGTTCGCTTCCATGAGGCATAGATGCACAGCAGTAGTCGATGCAGACGGAGGTCATACCAGATATTGAGTGTGTGACTTTTGTGTTTGACCCTTAGTGTCTTTGACTCTCCATGGCACCAAGAGTATTCATCGTAGCGTAATGAAATTTCTCGTGTTGATCACAAATTGATTCATCTGTGATTGAATAAAATTACCATGAATGAAAATGATATATATCTTTTTTTAGTGTTATTTTTTAGCATGCACACTTTCTTTTTTGGGAGAGTATATTTCGAAAACTTTCAACAAAACCAGATCATGTGACCCCTCTTTGGAACGAGCTCGTTCCGAAGAGGGTTCACATGATATGGTTTTGTTGAATTTTTTTGAAAAAACTTAAAAAATGATATTTAAAATAAAAAATTTTGATATCGTCTGCGTTGGGTAAATGGCTTAACCTTGTTCACTAAAGCGAGGCCATTGATCGATTTTAGTGAATGAAGTTCAGACATTTTATATTAAATTGTGACTAATTAGAGATCCTTTATTTGTTGAAACCTAAGCTTTTACTGGACCACAATCATTTACCGATATGGAGTTTAACAGCTAAAGAGGGTCGTCCTGCAGTGACAGTGTTTTTTACCTTCTTTAGACATGGCGAACATAAATTGTCTGGTGAAAATAAACAGCCGAACCAAAGCTCACGGGCCACAAGTCAAATTCCGTAAGGAACACGACGCTGTTATGGGATGTTTGTTTACCCATTTTTCATGGCGTTTGCGCACAGGCTCTCATTGATTTAATGAGATATTCCTTTGTTCACAAAGATATACAGATGTTCTTTCTAGCTTCACTTGTAGATATTCTATCAATGAGTATTTATTTCGCCTTGAAAACAGCAAAACATTAACATAATTGTCTAATAGCAGCAGAAAATCGTAAATGTCTTCTAACCCTTTGCAAGTTAATCGGAGTAATTAACTCCTCTGTTTGATCACCACATATATTTCTTCTATTACGAAGAGACCCCAAGGCAACTTCTAATTTCACGAAAACCGCTGACACCCCTTATTTTTGGTCAGCAGTTCTCAGAAATCAATTGGTTTTCGTTTTAGACCAAGCGACCCTGACAATATAACCTTCTTGATGCCAAGCAAGGTTGGCTGCCAAAATGTCGTTATGTATTAAACACAAACTTAGCATACGGTTACACACATCCAATCACTCTTCAACATACACACCATGCGTATTTACGTTCCCCATTGAAGAAAGTCGTTCTAGTTAATGTCATTTCGCGCCAATAATCACCTTGCCTATTTTCGGAGCAGGGAAGTGAAGTGTCTGTGACTTATCCCTGCTCATTTTTCGATACTAGCCAAGGTAAGGTGACTCCAGGCGTTTTGGTCGAAACATAGAAATCCAATTGATTTCTTGAGACACCCCAGACCATAAACACATTTAGCACCCTCACATGCGCACACTGTTTATATATATATATATATATATATATATATATATATATATATATATATATATATATATATTTGTAACCTCATGTGCCATAAAAAATGGTTTGTGAAATAAACTGAATTGAATTGTGGAACTACACAGCGTAATCATAAAACTACAGCCTTAGTAAGTCTTCATTCATACCGTACATATATTTAGTTTACAAACATGTTTAACAGTATTGTAATGTTATTAACGATTCGATAAAATCAATTCTCGATTCAGAAACATTTATTGTGTTGATTCATACAGGTTATCACCACAAAGTGTGTCTCCGGGAATTCAGATCAAGTCGAGTTGTAGGTACAGAAGAGTATTTCGACGAGCCCGTTAGGGAGAGTCGAAATGCGATTCTGTGCCTACAACGAGACTTGATCAGAATTTCCGGAGACACACACTGTGGTGATGATAAATTTATCTCACAATATTTACCACAAAATGTGTTATAAAACTATTTTAAGAGGAACTTTTTCATTTGCCTTATCGATGGAAAGACGCAAATTGAAAAATAGAATAGCGTTCATTGATCTCCATATTGAGGTCAGTGATGACGTTACACGTCAGAGAAAATTACGTCACTGGGATTCACTTTACTGAATACTGCTTGCAAAGTGGAGCAACTGTGTGTTTCGTCAACGTGAATTTGGTTGTAACTTTTGCAACAATTGCTGGTGAATTAAATATCCCTCTTGGTGTAAAGGTTTATTATATTTTACAATATGCTGTTCATCGTTTATTGAGGTGGAGTTTTCCACATTTCATAGCGAAAGCTAATCCTTTAACTTCAAGAGAGAAGCCTCGACTCTCGAGAGCGTTCAGGAAAATCCCAATAATAGGCTACAAACCAGCCCAAGATGCCGAAAAGAGCTCATAATTTAACTATTCGTCGAGTTAACTTCCCCAGTGACATTTTAGCATGCCGTGCATAATAAATACATTACATGGCGTTTAGTTGGCAGATACAGTCTAAAAAATGGCTAAGAGAAAACAATATTAGGTTCGGCTTCGCCTCACCAAATATTGTTTTCTCTGAAGGGAAAAACGCGAAGCGATAGAATGATATTAATACCGTTGTTTTAGCAACAGCAGAATCACGCGCTTGTATCAGGGGCCCTTGATACGGATTCGGAACAAGGGCCCAGATACATTAAACTTTAGTTGCGTAACAGTGCAAAAACGCCCCGATTGTGAGATAAAAGGGAAATAAATGGTTATGATACTTCTAGATTCAATAGGATGGAATATTTCAGTTGGTGAGAAAAGCGAGCTGTAAGTTCGCTGTTCCGACCAACTGAAATATTCCAGACGATGAAATCTACAACACAGACAATGGATTATTTAAGGGCTGGGGTGGTTCCAGGCCATAACATCTTCGAATAACTTACATAAATTTACTGGTGGCTCGAAAGCTTGAGCCGAACGCTAAACACAAATGTAGAAAGAGAGATATCCATTCTATCTCCTCTCAAGGTATTGCCATCCCTGTTGGCAGCGGAACAGTTAAACGAGTAACGATTAGAAAACCTGGAAAATGCAACATTTTCTTGACATCATGAACCTTGAATCTCTTGAGATGACTATAGTTGAGTTAAACCGCCCACGATTATGTCAAAACCTTTCAACTCACATTATGAAAATAGAGTGGCAGCCGTACTCCTGACTTGACCTGCGGCTAGTGAAATCCCATCGCAACCAGCCCCACGTCTCAAAGATGTGAGTGACCAAATACAAGGGACCATCGAATAATCATATTGGACGAAATCCAAGCTAATTGATCTTGGAGTGTGGAACACGTTTCTGAGAAAATTTTATTTAAAAATGAGAAATAGACGCTCTCTACATGGGTTGGCAATGAAAACAGGATAAATACGAAAAGAACCCTTAACCAATTACGAACAGAAGACGACTATTTTTTTAAAGAAATTTCTCAGTAGCAAAAAATGTAATCTGTTTGCCTCAATACACCTTTTATCGCATCTCTTTGGAACGAGCGCAATACGTCACAGCCGCCGTGGACTGGTTACACGAGTGGGCAACATTTACACGGATGCAATAATATTAGATTCCAAACACTAATTATAGGAATAATCATCAAAAACTTAATTAATGAAGCACCGGGTACAACCCGGTGCTTCATTAGTCAAAGTTTTGCTGATAATGATTTTTATTACCCGGTAAACGTATGCGCGAACATCACTGCCCACGCGTGGTTTACAGCTAGTCCGAGGTGGCTGTTCTGTAAGCTTGTTACAATTAGGGGTCATGGGCAATGTTTTAACTTTTTCAAGCAAAAACTGGAGAGTAATAAAATTTGAATGACGTTTTTTGGTGTTGAATGCAGGTCTGTTCTTGTCGTTATGTTAGATAACAAAATAAGAGAATGAGGGTATTCTCATCCCAGACTGGAGACGTGATGGAAATACAGTTCTTTGATCGCCAAAGTTGTCTCTTTGTCGATGTATTGCGATATCTGGTCGCGACACATTTAACAAGTGGAACGAGATATCACGAAGGTGCAATGCAAGTAATGAGAAACTTAGCTCGAAAATAGGTGACAGGTTATTTTCGATCATGGCTTCCAATTTGGTCACTGGAAGAGATTTACAGAAAAGTTAGCTTCCCTTAATTTCCAAAAGCCGCCAGTAAATGTAGCACTGATAAGAGTATGCGAATGTCACATATAAAAAATGAAATTTCGAAATGTTAGCGAATTTGTATCATCGATGTGTGCATCATTTCACAAACTTCGGGTATTTTCCTGCAAAAAAGTATAAAAATACAGAAGCTGGCTTTTTACAATATTTTTCCAATTCGTTTTGAATGTTTGACTGTTGAAACACATGTAAAACTAAGAAAACGGCGTTTTCACCATCACCATCCTTTAATGTTCTGTAACATTTTTTCTGTTCATTATATCATCCGTGTGCGCATCGAGACATGAAATACAGCCACTGTCTTTTCCATTATTATAAAAAAGTCTAGGAGGTGAGATCTTTTTCTGGGAAGAATAAAAACTTTCTTATTACTCTGTAAAAACACATTCAGTAAACAAGAACCAACGTGTACACTTTTTATCTCACAATCAACATGTATCTTGTCTGTATTAACCCGCAACTGCCGTGTATCCGACCCCCTGATACAGATGTTTGTATCAGGGGGTCGGATACAAGCACGTTCCTTTCGCGTGAGTTCCATTTTTTCTTTTTGTTCATCCGTACGAATAAATAGTTCGTTATATATTCGCCTGCATTCTTGACTTATCCCCAATATATTGTAAGATATATATTGTAATATAAAATGATTATTACTCGTCGTGATCTGCGACTCGTCGTGGTCTTCGACTCGTCGTGATCTGCCCTTAGAACCAGGAGCGAGACTCGGTTACATATTTTGTACATCCACATGATGGTAATAATCCCTGTGTATCGGAAGGTGTGATACCGATATGTATTCTTGATGACGGATCATCTTTGCAGTAGTTGCTTCCAATTGGCTTGCCATAGAAAGCCAAGTTTCATTTTGCAACTTTTAATAAACAAAAAGCCCGAGACCGTTTTCTGGCTGAATATCCTAGGTCGAGTGTATTATGTGACTTGAAACCAACTTTACATTAACCATATACCCAACGTAACGGTCAAACCCGCTCGCGATATTCAGAAAAATCGCCAATTAATTTCTATTATTTTTTAAATTTTTTGTCTCAAAAACATAGGTTATGACACCTCTTTGGAACGAGCTGTCGAGCTACTTCCAATGAGGGGTCATAACCTATGTTTTTGAGACAATAAATGAAAAAAATACTTATTCTAGGATTTTGTTTGCAAATGTCGTCTGCTTTTCATGTTAGGTAAAGGGTTAAATTCTTGTTTTTACGTTATTATATAAAACACTTTTATCACTTTGGGAAGAATATAAAAACTGAAAATCTGAACAATTTTTTACCAGTGGGATAATACATCGACGGTAGTAGCACGCTGTTCAACGATGTTTCCAGGAAAACTCGAGGCAAAAACTTGATCAGGTCAGGTGGAATATTTTATATAAGAAAACTATAGTAATTATTTTAAGAATGCCCGGTCATTCTTAGGAATAATTGTCAATCGAGATGGAGGAATTTCATGAATTTGAACAACCTGTCCCGTCCGTGCATTGAGTCAGTTGTTACAGCACTGGAATGGTTGTTCAAATTCATAGAATATCTACAGCGAGGCTGGCAACTTATTTCACCCTGCCATTTGTCCAATTAATAAATCGCACGGGCTCAAGTATAATAATAATAACACTTTGTCCGGCCGCTGATTTGTCGCGGTTCTCTGATGAGAAGGCCTTGGTTACCCCTGTACTCCCAGCTGCCCCCCTATTCCCACGCTTCTTCTCTCCTCCCAACACTCGGAGACGAACTGCTTGATGACATCTCTTGCCCCATTCTTCCCAGTACCTCCGATTAGCATATTAACCCTCAGCTTTGAGTCTCCCACTAACCACATGTCCTTCATTCTCCCATCCCACTTCCCCACTATACTCCCAGTGAATCTTATTCTGTAAGACTGGTATTTTGGGCATTCTGGAAGAAAGTGTTCCAGGGTCTCCACCACGCCCAAATTACACATCTGGCACTCTTCTTCGCCGTTTTTTACAATCTTTCCCCTCATTTCCAGAGACCGCGACCTCAGCTTAAACAACAGTGACCCCCCAAAGGTGCCATCAAGGTACTCTTCAAAACCAGGCTTCTCTTTATCACGCAGGCTACCCAAAGACCTCTTCGATTTGACCCCCTCTCGCCAATTACGGTTACAATCCTCCATGACCCTTTCTCTGACGATGTTTTTACCCTGGTTTGCCCCAACGTCTAGGTCCGAGATCTCCAATGAGTAGTTCTCTACTAGCTCCCTCACTTCGACCATCCACCCCGTCTTGATATTTGAGTTGAAAATTCTCAGGAACATTACTTTACACCATCGGCTGTCGGGGAGATTTACCAAATAGTTAAGAAAACCGAGTTTCAATAGGTTTATCTTGTCCTTGATCCTCATCCACCAAAGCTCACCCCTGATTGCTTCTAGCGCTGCGGCATTACTCGACCCCGTTATCCATCGGCCTGCATCGTTCTGCAGGATTTCCAAGCTCTTTACAGCCATCTGGTTTATGGGTATCACTTCCGTACCGTATGTTATACTTGGCAAACCCACCATTTCCCAAATGGTTTTCCCCACGAAAACCTTATTGAAACTGTTTCTCCCTATAAGTTTCATTTGGTTAAGTATTCGCTTCCCCTTCAGAATCAATTTATTTGTGTGGTTTCGGTAGATGCCTCTTCCTGTGATGTTTATATTTACCCCCAGATACTCGTAGTCACCTGTCTCTCCTACACTAAGAAGTTTGCTGCTACCTTCCGGAATGCAGAACTCCCCCACTCTCCACCTTCGAGTGGGGTCCACTTTGCGGCCCACAGGTATAACTTTGCTCTTGCTTTCATTAAGTTCGAGTCTCCATTTGCTCCCATATTTCCCAACAATTCCCAGCATTTTCGCTAGCCCCTCTTCACTTTCTGAAACTAGCACCATATAGTCTGCAACATAATAGCCCTGGGATTTTCAAGTCCCCAACTGCTACCCCCTCGTCGCTATGCAGGAGTTCATCTCCTAAACCTTTGATGTACAATGCAAAAAGAATTGGCGAAAGGATACACCCCTGTTTTAGGCCTATCTCCATAGGCACACGTTTTGTTGTAATGTTTCCCAGGCTAAGTTCACTCTGTACGTGTTTATATAATGCCTTCATAATTCCAACAAACTCGCCTCCCAAGCCCAGAGCCTCCAGCTTGCGCCACATACCCTCCCTCCATACATACTCTATCGTATGCCTTTTTAACATCCAAAAAGGCCATAAACATCTTTTTCTTTTTTGCTTTCGCAGATTCTATCATTTGGGATAGCGTGAAAAAATGGTCAGTGACTCTCCTTCCCTTCCTGAAGCCATTCGGGATTTCTCCCCCAAAAAACCCTTCTCTTCAATCACCTCCTCTAGTCTCCCATACAGAACTTTACAGAAACCTTTTCCAATGTTGCTACTGACAGATCCCTCGATAGTTATCCAAAACGTCTTTTCCCCCTTTTTGTGAATAAATGTCACTTTGCTTTCTCTCCACTCCTTTGGGACCTCTTGGTTTTCTATGGCTAAATTGAATAGGGCAGTTAGGCTTTCCACGAATTTCTCTCCCCCTTTTTTGATTAAGTCGTTAGGAATTTCATCCATCCCTCCCGCTTTACCATCCCTTAATTTTGAGATCACCTTTTGCACCTCCTCCGTTTTAATTTCGCTGCACACGAAGTTCGATAGATTTTCCTCGACCTGGTTCGGACACTCCGGTGGGTTCCCCATGCCCCATCGCTTATCGTTTACCTTTTCCTAGTGCTTGACTGCTTCTGAAGCGACTTGATCTTGCTCGTGTGTAACTCAGCCATCTGCTCTAATACTCTGTGGATTACTTCCTTTGTTACGTTTATTCACCCATTTTCAAAATACGTTCGAACTCCCCCCCCCCCCACCCCCCCCCCCCCCCCCCCCGTCGTTCTTATCGTCCTAATAAGATTTCTATTTCGCACTCTCAGATTAGCGTCTTTAATCTTATTTACTTTATTTCGTGCTTGTTGGTACTCTTCCTTTGCTACTGTGACCTCGTTGCTTTCCGCCCACTTAAGTTTTCTACTTCTCCTGTATGCAGCACATTTAGCTTTTCACCCTTTATGGCCCTTTTCAGTTCTTCGTTCACTCTGTACCCAAGTTCCCGTGTTGGCACTCTGATCTTTCCCACACTTTCCTTCCCTGCATCCACTAGGCTCGCAACTATGGCGTCGGCCATCTTCTGGACACTGCCCCCCACCCTTGTGTACGGTTGCAAGCTTTGGTTTCAGTTTTTCTTCGAACTTCGCCCAGTCAGCATCCTTTTTGAGTTCCCAAATCTCCTTGATATGAAGCTTCCTTTGCTTTTTACTAGGTTTTTGGCCCGTCACTGTAATCAAGTTGTGATCACTATCCACCTCCATTTTACCGTCATCATCCACTTCTACCCCTATCACCTCCCTCCATAAATTAAAATCTGTGAGAATGTAGTCGATTATTGATTTTCTGTCGTTCCTCTCCCAGGTCCATTTAAACTGCATGGGAATATTTACAGAATGACCTAAAACCTACCGGTACTAATGTCATTCGTCATACGGAGTCAACAATTTGAACAATTTTCATTTGGGAGTGTGTGTATGTGTGTGTGTGGGGGGGGGGGGGGGGGGGGTAAGGGGCAGGTGAGGTGGGGGAGTGCTGGAAATGAACAAAATTGACGGGAGCAGCTTTAAGCTCCCGTGAAATCAGAGACGGGATTAGATTGAACCCCAAAAATGTTAGTACATTAATTTTGAGGGAATACTGTCACCAAACACAAGAAACTTTAAATGTATAAAGACCTGCTGAACTTTAACAGTAACTTGCCACTGGCCACAGAGTGCTGTTTTCTCAAAACATCATACATTTATATGCCCTCACAGTATATTAGTGCTCCACAATATTTTTCAATAAGTGCATTTTTAGCACCCGTAAAATAGAAAACACGGGTGCTGACGGAGCAATTGCACTCGCACCCGTCTTATTTCCAGGACTGGGGGGGGGGGGGGTAAAGTAGGGGACATTCACCCTTCCCTTTAAGTGTCCATCCCTAGTTGGAATTTCCATAGATCTACACCCCTCTCTCATTGAAAACTCCTAGCTACGACCCTGGTTGCTCACCGCGTGCTGTCAGGTGGTTCAAGTCCATGAATACCTCCAGCAAGTTTGGTAAGTATTACTTGATTACATACACCAAAAAACCCATAGGGTCAGGGTGAAAAAAATAATACACACTTATTGTTCGTGGCAGTTATTCTTTCGGGTAACAGTAAAGTTGAAATAAAGAGAGCTGTCGGCAGTGGGTTTGGGCCAAGAATAAAACCACCCACACCCACCTTGCTCAGAAATGAAGAATATCCTATTTCGTGAGAGACCGAAGTCAACTGATTTCATTGGCTGAGAGGTGTGATGTAAAGACTGCGCTCACACTCTTTGACACACTGGAATATTTGCACCCTGGTTTAAAAACATGAATATGCAGACAATGAGATTATTTCTTTTTTTTTAAAGTTCATAAAATAGAATAGAATAAGGTTTATTACACGCCTGTTCTATGACTCCCCATCTGCAGCAACACTGGAGCATGCGGAAAGTGAAAATCCGTTCCGCACACATGTGCCGAACGTAAATCGTTGAGCAGACGATTGATCACCGGAAACTGAACTGATTGGGAAATAACTAAATAAAATGTCCAAAAATTGAAGGATATTGCGAGTTTAATGTGTACGAAATAGCGAAGAAGAAATATATGTTGATATATGAAGGGGATAATGAATATTCAGAAGACGAAGAAGAGTATGAGTACGCAAATTTGGTTGGCGATTGTTCTTTTTGTTGATAGTTGTCAAATGAATTGCTGAGTGTGCTTCTAATAATTATTTTTTATAGACGTGGAGGCATGTGATAAACACAGAACGACACGCGCTTATAAATGGGTTAAACGATATGGCACTTGTGCCATATCGATTAACCCATTCACACACACGTGTCGTTCTGTGTATATATTTAATGTTTCCCGCGCTTCGAAGGAAACGGGAAATATTTGTCTTCATGGCACGTTTTAAATACTGAGAGGGTATAAGGTTATACATGGTTACCATAGGGTTAACAGCAGTTAGTGCTGTTGTAATCCATGCATGTTGTCTGTAATAATTTTTGTGGAATGATATATGCCGATCGGGGCGGGGGTGGGGGTGTGGGGGGCACGTTCCTAATATGTTTTGTAAGTCAATAATTTTTGTTCACAAGTATCGAAGCCGGGGGGCACGATAGTATTCGCAAATGGAGGTTAGCCCGGTTAATGCCGCAGCTCATGCATCCAGCTATAGCTCCTGTGCGAGTCACCCATGTACCTTTATAAAATGGCTTTCCTTTTTCAAAATTTGAACGACGAGTCTATACGAAATTAAGGGAATATTAAGGGACAATGTAGGGGTCATGCGCAAAGGAGCCATCGAAAGGCCACACTAACCTTCCCCCCGCCCCCACCCCCCCCCCCCCACCCCCCAGATGGCCTCTGAACTCTGCCGCGACAAGAGTACGATACCCCTCTCGTGCTCGCCCTAACACATAGCTATGCTCATCATAACACACGACTGTGGCATCCCCTAATCACACTGGGATGTCAAGTGGGAAGTATTGATTCTGGTCGTGGTCTTCTCTTGGCACAAACATTTTGAAAAAAACGTAACATTTTTAACAACAAAAGTAACGACAGCTCATCGAGTTTGTTTGTATACGAATGGTGTTCGACTTGATGGGCTCTATGCAGGTAACACTAATATATTTTGGACAAAACCTCTGGATTCAAATTCGACTAATCTTCGAACAACAAACGCATATTATACATCAAAATATTGGATGTGTTGCATAGAATCAGAATAAATGCATGTCTGCAACTAAACTGGTAAAAGTCGTTTTCACTTACCTCTGAAAGCCGCTGCCGCACTGCGGTAAGAACTGAAAACAGAGACAAATTATATATCGAAGTAATTTGTGGCTGAAGTTTCCATGAATTCCAAAAATAGGATTGGAAAAGAAACGTCATACTTGCCGGCACTAGCTTTAGCTAGTGCCGGCAAGTATGACGTATTTTGCCAGCCCTATTTGTTTCATGGAAAAACTAATTTGTCACTTATAGACAGCACATGTGATTCTTTGTTTAGTATGTCAACAGATGCATACGTGGATAGAATGTCAGTGAATAAAATACTCTATCACGTGACCATCCCACGATGCATGTTTAAAATGGCGAAATTGTATGTGGAAGAAGGTGTGTGACAGGCATTGCCAACATACCAGATACTTTATTTTTCAGTGTTCCTATGTGTCCACACTTGTCTGCGTAAGTAACAGCAGTTTTTTAGAGTCTAAAAAATATGAAAATGCATTTTTTTTTTTCTGGTAACTTCCCACTTATGTTACATGAAGATTTATCTCACCTTTGAAATCAAAATCAGTACTCTATGTGCTTAAGTT